>CM040421.1:127954807-128619807 GCA_022702705.1 Papilionanthe hookeriana x Papilionanthe teres | reverse complement strand
GTTTTTTTAACAGTTTTAGTTATATTTTTCAAGCTATTCATAGGCTCAAGTAATGCAAGATACTTGAACTTATGCTTTTTCCAAAGTCGCACCACCCTATTAGAGGCATTAGCTTTTGGAATACTCATTACATTCCAAATCATAAAGTTAATCATGGTTGCTGATTTGATACCCTCTAGTAATCCTACAAGGTGCACCATCATCAATATTAGCAAAAATTCCAACTGAAGAAGTACCACTATAATTATGAACTGCATTGGGTCCATATAAGAAAGTTCCATATGGTTTTTGCCTTTCTTCTTTTTTTGTTTTCTATCTGTCATTCTCCCTCCATAGCCTCCAGAGAAGCCCTAACCTCAGGCACGCCCTGATGAGGTATCACCAAATCCTATTGTGTATATTTCTGATTGTTTTCCCCATTCCTTGTTTTAGTGCTAACCAAACTAACTTCAATAACAGATGGCTATTTTATATCCTCTATTTCATTCCCAACAATCAAAGTTTCCTCGAATGCTTCCTCAGTTACCCCAATTTCAACACCCACTATTTGCATATTATTCAAATCCTTCACAATTAACTGTGGACTGGAGTTAACTTCTGGCTAGGAGCACTCTTAAGGTTCTTCAATTCAGGATGAAGATAAAAGAAATTATCTATTACCTGGCAAAAAATACTTCATTTATGACAATACTTAGGTTTAATTTCATTTTTGACTTCTGCCAATAACCAATATGTTGTGTGTCCAACCACACCTCATCATGAAAGATTGTGTCATAACCACTTCCACCATAGCTCTAGCCGCCGATGGTCTGCTAAGAGAGTAAGTAGAAAGGTTAACTTTCATAGGTTTTCCATAAACTCCCCCCAATGAATATAAAACCTTTTGGTTAACTTAATGAAGTCCTATCCTAGGAAACATAATCCACACTAGTACATGTCGGCCGTTAAATTTTGAAAAAGTAATTTTAAAATATAGTTTAGATTTAAAAAAGTTTAATTTAAAATAGTAGGGTATGTCTCTTTTGAAAATAATGATATTTTAATTTTGAAAAATACGACAATATATCATTCATTCAATAATTTAAATTAAACAAGCACAAAGACCGCAAGTAATACATCTATCTCGAAGAGCAGACATTTCACCTGAATAGTGAGGCTCGATTAACTATACTGCGGAGTCTATAATATCTAGTCAGTTTGCGAAACCATTTTTTTTTGCCAACAAGTTCCCTTATTTAATACAATAGATCAAAAAGGGTTTATATTACCTGGGTTCTAAAGTCATCTATAAGGGCAAGCCCCTAAAGTTAATTACATCTTAAATGACGTGAGCCTCTTAAGAAAACTCTCGATTAAGATTAGTGGTTCTGCTTTGAAGAATTTCAAAATTTAGGCTTTCAGGAAAGGACATGAGAAAGTCAAAAGGGTGCTTTGAGTGGCCCGAAAGGAATTGGTGGGTTCAAGTGAGTGTGTGGATAAACCAAACAAATCAGGGTTATCCTAAGGTTTACAGACCCTATGGGAACTCATTCTTGAATCCTCATATGTTGGTCTTAACCTTATAAGTGCGGGAGGTTTATGACCATCCATGTAAGGTATTATGACCATCCATGTAAGGTTTTAAAAAGAGCCAGGAGAGAGTTTAAATTTCAATGTAGGTGGGTTCCATCTCTAGTCTTCTAGGATAGTCAAAAGAAATGTCCTATGGCTAGAACCTAAGCACTAAGATGAAAGAAAGAACTCACCAAAAATGAAGTTAACAAATAGACCCCCAATAGGTGTGGTGTGTTAACTAAGCACAACACGTGTATCAGTGTTGACCGAAGAAACTAATAAACCAACATGGAAGTTCCAAGCCAACATACTCAGAACAAAACAGAGAAAGAGTGAGGAAGGTTTCCGTTGAGAAGTATCTAGTGAACCTTCGATCAAGACCGAAGATTCCAGAACTCTCAATGCGGATTAGAAGGTGGATTTCAAACTATCAAAAGATATCAAATTTATGCCAGATTCTGATTTGTATTTTTGTTTTGGGTTTCAAATTGATTTGATTTTTTTTTATTTTGATGAAGTTTTGAGAGTTTAAGATAAGTAAGGAGATTGGATCAAGATGGAAGGCACAATGGAATACTCCCAACACAAAAAGGTAACAAAAGCATGGAGAGACTATACCAGTTTGGAATACCAACAGGAAAGTTACATCGGAGCTGAAACTAGCTGAGAAAAATGTTAACGGGGTTAGAAGTAAAACTTCATACCCAACCTAAATGAAATAGGAGAACTAGAACAACTCAGAATACTGCTGGGGAAAGTTACATTTGAGCTGAAACCAGCCAAGAAAAATGTCATCTGTTGTCTTAGGATTTATTAAGGGGTTAGAAGTAAAACTTCATACCCAACCTAAGCGAAACATGAGAACTAGAACAACTCAAAATATCACTGGGGGAAGTTACATCTGAGCTGAAACCAGCCAAGAAAAATATCGTTTGTTGTCTTAGGATTTATTACAGGGTTAGTAGCAAAACTTCATACCCAACCTAAGCGAAACAGTAGAATAAGAACAACTCAGAATACCACCGAGGGAAGTTACATTTGATTAACTAGCTGAGAAAAATTTTGTCTATTGTCTTAGTATTTATTATGGGGTTAGAAGTAAAACTTCATACCCAACCTAAGCGAAACAGGAGAACTAGAACAACTCAGAATACCGCCGGGGGAGTTACATCTGAGCTAAAACTAGCCAAGAAAAATGTCGTCTATTGTCTTAGGATTTATTACGGGTCAGAGGTAAAACTTCATACCCAACCTAAGTGAAACAGGAGAACTAGAACAACTCAGAATACAGCTGGGGGAAGTTAAATCTGAGCTGAAACCAGCCAAGAAAAATATTGTTTGTTTTCTTAGGATTTATTACAGGATTAGAAGTAAAACTTCATACCCAACCTAAGCGAGATAAGAGAACTAGAATAACTCAGAATACCACCGGGGGAAGTTACATCTGAGCTGGAACTAGCCAATAAAAATGTCGTCTGTTGTGTTAGGATTTATTATGAGGTTAGAAGTAAAACTTCATACCCAACCTATGTGAAACATGAGAACTAGAACAACTCAGAATACTGCTGAGGGAAGTTACATTTGATCTAAAATTAGCCGAGAAAAATATCGTCTGTTGTCTTAGGATTTATTATGGTATTAGAAGTAAAACTTCATACCCAACCTAAGAAAAACAAGTGAACTATAACAACTCGGAAAATCGCAGGGGAAGTTACATCTGAGCTGGAACTAGCCGAGAAAAATGTCGTCTCTTGTCGTAGGATTTATTACGGCGTTATGAGTGAAACTTCATACCCGACCTAAGCGAAACAGGAGAACTGGAACAACTCAGAATACCGCCAGAGGGAGTTACATCTGAGCTGGAACTAGCCAAGAAAAATGTCATCTCTTGTCTTAGGATTTATTACAGGGTTAGAAGTAAAACTTCATACCCAACTTAGGTGAAATAGGAGAACTAGAACAACTCAAAGTACCGCCAGGGGAAGTTACGTCTGAGCTGGAACAAGCTGAGAAAAATGCCGTCTATTGTCTAAGGATTTATTACAGGGTTAGAATTAAAACTTAATGCCCAACCTAAGCGAAACAAGAGAACTAGAACAACTCAAAATACCACTGGGGGAAGTTACATCTGAGCTGAAACTAGCCAAGAAAAATGTCGTCTCATTGGGAAAGAATATCAGAGATTTATATCAATTCAAAGAGGAAGCGAATGCTGAGAAAGGATGTGTTGAGAAAGGGTGTGGCTCCATGCCAACGAAACCTATAAAACTTTGTGGCTCCATCTTAATAGAACCAGCTGATCCTCTCTCACACAAGGAAGAAAATTGGAAGGGAATCAACAATGACAACACTAGGCTGAGGAAAGTAAACCTGGTAACGAGTCAGGTAAAAGATTTGGTTTTCAAATATTGTGAAAAATTTGTTGGACATTATGAGAATTAAAATATGTGAAAATTTTAAATTTCAGAGTTTGAGTTTTGGATTTCCCTTGGGAAAGAATTATTTTGAAAGAGGGTACGAGGGTGTCTCACATCCAACTTGAAGAGCTGATCAAAAAGAAGTTTGTGTGAGAAAGGTTGTGGCTCCACGCCAACAGAACCTACGAGACCTCGTTGCTCCATGTCAATAGAACCAGCTGATACTCTCTCACACGAGAAAGAAAATTGAAGGAAATGACAACGACACTGGGTTGAAGAAGCTCAACTTAGTAACAAGTCAGGAGGGGAACTCTTCTTTTTGCATTTGTTTTTTTTTAATTTCTTAGTTTTGATGGTTTGATTTTTTTTTTATTTAAATTTTATTTTGATTTGAATTTTTTTATTTGAATATTGTTTCATTTTTGTTTGAATTTCATTTTGATTTGTATACAAATTTTTATTTTGTTTAATTTTGATGGATTCATTCTTTGATATTGTTATTTATTTGTTCGTTATTTCATTCATTGGGGAATTCATTGTTATTTATTTGTTATGAAATTTTATAGTATTTCTTTTATATTTTATGACTTTTCTTTTGTTGTATATTTTTTTTTAGGAATTGGACCCAGTTACAAGCAAGTGCAACACATGTGCTTCGTAGAATGAGGCCGCTTTAAAACGTCACAATGTGCAGTACTTCTTGAGGTATCATCCACTAACTGAAGGTACGTGTAGAAAATTACCAACTTTTTAAGATACTATCGAAATTATACTTTTTTCAAATACCTATAAAGATGTGTTATTTCCACAGCTGATGTTTTTGTAATCTTGTAGCTCTGTCGTGGCGATCTTCATTTCTTTGACACTGATTTGTAAGGATTGTCCAAGTTGTCTCTGAGAGGTCGCTCTAACGCCTTTCGAATTGATGTTGGAGTTGAAATTTCTGAGTACTGAAGGAAGTGACTTCTTGTTCGAATTTTTGTTAATTGCTAATAACGTGGTCCTTCTCACTTCAATTCTTCTTTCCTGGGTCTAAGCAAATTTTAAAATTTATGATCATGTGTTGAAAATATCTTTCGTTTCCCAAAGATATTTGAAAGCCCGTTAAAAACTAACCAAAAGACACAGGGTCACTCAAGCTTTTTCTGAACATAATATCAGAAGAATTTTCTTAAGAGAATATTTCAAGTTTCATTAATCAGGGGAGGACATGGTGACCACAAGAAAATGTATTAAGAAATTCATACCAATTTTATATGAAATTGCACTTTAAAGAAATTTATTTTCTATGTTTTATTACAGGTATGAAGATTTATAGGTATTGGAAGCAAAAAGATCGAAAAGAAGCAAATCTGGAACGAAAAGGACTAAAAAGAGATGGAAATTGAACTATCCCGCCGACGTGAGGAATAGGCCGCCAACGGCGTGATTTTCCCAAAAGTTTTGAATAAATTATAAAGGAACTCGCTGATGGCGAGATCGAGCCAGCCGACAGCGAGCCTTAGCGGTTAGCCAAAGTTCTAGAAGCCCGCTGACGGCGAGATCGAGCCCGCCGACGTCGAGAAAGTCGGTTCAAGCCAAATACATTGAATCTGGGCGCTTTTTTAAGAGGTGCTTAAGCAACCTTTGGATATATTCCTTCTTCTTTAAATATAGACAAATTTAGGCTGAAAAGGGCGTGTCTTGTGGAAGTCAGTAGTGAGTGGAGAGTCTATTGTGTGTGCATTAGTGTGTTTTAGAGTATATTAGTAAGTATAATTAAGTGTGTTGTACAAGAAGGAAGAGTTAGAGGAACTTGAGGAGTCTCAGCTTGGGAGAAGATTCGAGATAAGTTTTTATTTATTGTTTTATAACTTTAAATGAAATCCAAGTTTTGTGTTATTTTTCCTATGCATTCTTTGTAGTTTTCTCTATCTTTCTCCTTGTTGTTGAGATTTTGTGAAATGAAGAAAGTAAACTTGGTAACTATTCAGGTAAAAGATTTGGTTTTCAAATATTGTGGAAAATTAGGCTGAGGAAAGTAAACTCGGTAACGAGTCAGGTAAAAGATTTGGTTTTCAAATATTGTGGAAAATTTGTGGGACATTATGAGAATTAAAAATTTGTGAAAATTTTAAATTTCAGAGTTTGAGTTTTGGATTTCCCTTGGGAAAGAATTAGTTTGAAAGAGGGTACGAGGGTGTCTCGCATCCAACTTGAAGAGCTAATCAAAAAGAAGATTGTGTGAGAAAGGGTGTGGCTCCACGCCAACAGAACCTACGAGACCTCGTTGCTCCATGTCAATAGAACCAGCTGATACTCTCTCACACGAGAAAGAAAATTGAAGGAAATGACAACGACACTGGGTTGAAGAAGCTCAACTTGGTAACAAGTCAGGAGGGGAACTCTTCCTTTTGCATTTGTTTTTTTTATTTTCTTAGTTTTGATGGTTTTATTTTCTTTTGATTTAAATTTTATTTTGATTTGAATTTTTTTTATTTGAATTTATTTTCATTTTTGTTTGAATTTCATTTTGATTTGTATACGAATTTTTGTTTTGTTTAATTTTGATGGATTCATTCTTTGATATTGTTATTTATTTGTTTGTTATTTCATTCATTGGGGAATTCATTGTTATTTATTTGTTATGAAATTTTATAGTATTTCTTTTATGTTTTATGACTTTTCTTTTGTTGTATATTTTTTTTTAGGAATTGGACCCAGTTACAAGCAAGTGCAACACATGTGCTTCGTAGAATGAGGCTGCTTTGAAACATCACGATGCGCGATGCTTCTTGAGGTATCATCCACTAACCGAAGGTACGTGTAGAAAATTACCAACTTTTTAAGATACTATCGAAATTATACTTTTTTCAAATACCTTTATAGATGTGTTATTTCCACAACTTGAATTTTTTGTAATCTTGTAGCTCGTCGTGGCGATCTTCATTTCTTTGACACTGATTTGTAAGGATTGTCCAAGTTGTCTTTGAGACGTCACTCTAACGCCTTTAAAATTGATGTTGGGGTTGAAATTTCTGAGTACTGATGGAAGTGACTTCTTGTTCGAATTTCTGTTAATTGCTAATAACATGGTCCTTCTCACTTCAATTCTTCTTTCCTAGGTCTAAGCAGATTTTAAAATTTATGATCATGTGTTGAAAATATCTTTCGTTTCCCAAAGATATTTGAAAGCCCGTTAAAAACTAACCAAAAGACACAGGGTCACTGAACCTTTTTCTGAACATAATATCCAAAGAATTTTCTTAAGAGAATATTTCAAGTTTCATTAATCAGGGGAGGACATGGTGACCACAAGAAAATGTATTAAGAAATTCATACTAATTTTATATGAAATTGCACTTTAAAGAAATTTATTTTCTATGTTTTATTGCAGATATGAAGATTTATAGGTATTGGAAGCAAAAAGATCGAAAAGAAGCAAATCTGGAACGAAAAGGACTAAAAAGAGATGGAAATTGAACTATCCCGCCGACGGTGAGGAATAGGCCGCCAACGACGTGATTTTCCCGAAAGTTTTGAATAAATTATAAAGGAACTCACTGATGGCAAGATCGAGCCAGCCGACAGCGAGCCTTAGCGGTTAGCCAAAGTTCTAGAAGCCCGCCGACGGCGAGATCGAGCCCGCCGACGTCGAGAAAGTCGGTTCAAGCCAAATACATTGAATTTGGGCGCTTTTTTAAGAGGTGCTTAAGCAACCTTTGGATATATTCCTTCTTCTTTAAATATAGACAAATTTAGGCTGAAAAGGGCGTGTCTTGTGGAAGTCAGTAGTGAGTGGAGAGTCTATTGTGTGTGCATTAGTGTGTTTTAGAGTATATTAGTAAGTATAATTAAGTGTGTTATACAAGAAGGAAGAGTTAGAGGAACTTAAAGAAGTCTCGCATGGAGAAGATTCGAGATAAGTTTTTATTTATTGTTTTATAACTTTAAATGAAATCCAAGTTTTGTGTTATTTTTCCTATGCATTCTTTGTAGTTTTCTCTATCTTTCTCTTTGTTGTTGAGATTTTTGAAATGAAGAAAGTAAACTCAGTAACGATTCAGGTAAAAGATTTGGTTTTCAAATATTGTGGAAAATTAGGCCGAGGAAAGTAAACTCGGTAACGAGTCGGGTAAAAGATTTGGTTTTCAAATATTGTGGAAAATTTGTGGGACATTATGAGAATTAAAAATTTGTGAAAATTTTAAATTTCAGAGTTTGAGTTTTGGATTTCCCTTGGGAAAGAATTAGTTTGAAAGAGGGTACGAGGGTGTCTCGCATCCAACTTGAAGAGCCGATCGAAAAGAAGATTGTGTGAGAAAGGGTGTGGCTCCACGCCAACGGAACCTACGAGACCTCGTTGCTCCATGTTAATAGAACCAGCTCGATACTCTCTCACACGAGAAAGAAAATTGAAGGAAATGACAACGACACTGGGTTGAAGAAGCTCAACTTGGTAACAAGTCAGGAGGGGAACTCTTCCTTTTGCATTTGTTTTTTTATTTTCTTAGTTTTGATGGTTTTATTTTCTTTTGATTTAAATTTTATTTTGATTTGAATTTTTTTTATTTGAATTTATTTTCATTTTTGTTTGAATTTCATTTTGATTTGTATACGAATTTTTGTTTTGTTTAATTTTCATGGATTCATTCTTTGATATTGTTATTTATTTGTTTGTTATTTCATTCATTGGGGAATTCATTGTTATTTATTTGTTATGAAATTTTATAGTATTTCTTTTATGTTTTATGACTTTTCTTTTGTTGTATATTTTTTTTTAGGAATTGGACCCAGTTACAAGCAAGTGCAACACATGTGCTTCGTAGAATGAGGCCGCTTTAAAACGTCACGATGCGCAGTACTTCTTGAGGTATCATCCACTAACTGAAGGTACGTGTAGAAAATTACCAACTTTTTAAGATACTATCGAAATTATACTTTTTTCAAATACCTTTATAGATGTGTTATTTCCACAGCTGAAGTTTTTGTAATCTTGTAGCTCTGTCGTGGCGATCTTCATTTCTTTGACACTGATTTGTAAGGATTGTCCAAGTTGTCTTTGAGACGTCACTCTAACGCCTTTAAAATTGATGTTGGGGTTGAAATTTCTGAGTACTGATGGAAGTGACTTCTTGTTCGAATTTCTGTTAATTGCTAATAACATGGTCCTTCTTCAATTCTTCTTTCCTGGGTCTAAGCAGATTTTAAAATTTATGATCATGTGTTGAAAATATCTTTCGTTTCCCAAAGATATTTGAAAGCCCGTTAAAAACTAACCAAAAGACACAGGGTCACTCAACCTTTTTCTGAACATAATATCCAAAGAATTTTCTTAAGAGAATATTTCAAGTTTCATTAATCGAGGGAGGACATGGTGACCACAGGAAAATGTATTAAGAAATTCATACCAATTTTATATGAAATTGCACTTTAAAGAAATTTATTTTCTATGTTTTGTTGCAGGTATGAAGATTTATAGGTATTGGAAGCAAAAAGATCGAAAAGAAGTAAATCTGGAACGAAAAGGACTAAAAAGAGATGGAAATTGAACTATCCCACCGACGGTGAAAAATAGGCCGCCAACGGCGTGATTTTCTCGAAAGTTTTAAATATATTATAAAGGAACTCGCTGACGGCGAGATCGAGCCCACCGACAGCGAGCCTTAGTGGTTAGCCAAAGTTCTAGAAGCCCGCCGACGGCGAGATCGAGCCCGCCGACGGCGAGAAAGTCGGTTCAAGCCAAATACATTGAATCTGGGCACTTTTTGAAGAGGTGCTTAAGCAACCTTTAGATATATTCCTTCTTCTTTAAATATAGACGAATTTAGGCTGAAAAGGGTGTGTCTTGTGGAAGTCAGTAGTGAGTGGTGAGTCTATTGTGTGTGCATTAGTGTGTTTTAGAGTATATTAGTAATTATAATTAAGTTTGTTGTACAAGAAGGAAGAGTTAGAGGAACTTCAAGGAGTCTGCTTGGGGAGAAGATTCAAGATAAGTTTTTATTTATTGTTTTATAACTTTAAATGAAATCCATGTTTTGTGTTATTTTTCCTATGTGTTCTGAGTAGTTTTCTCTGTCTTTCTCCTTGTTGTTGAGATTTTGTGAAATGCAGAAGTGAATTAGTTGTGCCTAAAAATATTAAATAAAAATTATGATAATCTTTTTACTTAAATCTTAATTTACTTTCAGTTTGGCCAATTGAATTGTTAAAATATGTTGAATTATCAACTATAATAAAGATTACATATAAGATTCAGGGAAGTCAAAAGCCTTGGAAGGAGGGTGCAAATAAATAGGGAAATATTATTTATCGGGTGTAGAATTGGATATTTTAGTGTGACAGACTAAAATCTTCAATTCGATCCTATCGTTTGGGAGCTGAAGTGTAGATGTTAGCCCTCAGGCGAGGGGAACGTGGGAGCTCCGAAGTGGCAGCCGGTATCCTCCCAGCCTAGCCGCAGATTCAGTAACCAAGCATACGATTAGTCAATGTTCTTTATGCTTGGACCAAAGAGTAAAGAATAGGAATGCTCCTATTTGGCACAATATAATTCTAACTAATTTAATTATTCATTCACTTAATTCTCTTAACAAGGAGAAATATTCTTTTTCTAAATTGCAATCTTCTATTTAAAAATTAAGTAATAGAGTTTTGTATAAGCGTTCTTTATTTCCGTGCACTAGATAGTAATTGCATCTGCTGAAATTAGTTCTTAATCTCTAAACTTCCCTGTGAGGTCGATATCTAAGACTCCATTAGAGCCCTTTATTACTTGAACGATACGTATACTTGCGTTGATAAAAAGGGGGGACACAATTATTAATTTTACTCTGATAATCATTTATTAAATATATAATATAAAGCTCTGCAATCATATAAACCCTTCTGCCTCCCCACCCTTGGTCAAGTTTTTGGCACCATTGTCGGGGAAGTAAAGTAATTATTAAGGTAATTAATAAAATAGTTATTAAAGGTAATTACTAGAGTAACAGACTATTTTAAAAAAAATCTACTTAATTTGTGTATGCGTAAATTTGGAACCGAAAGTTTAATACCTTACGATTCGGAATTAGCGTGCACTATTAAAAGAATTAGAAAACAGAGAAAAGTAACTATAATTTTAACTCAAATGGCAAATAATCCAGCAATTGAAAATATAAATCAACCCAGACCTTTAAGAGATTACGCTAACCTTACATTAGATGAAATTCATTTAACTATCCAAAATCCTGATGTAGCGGCTAATTCATTTGAGCTTAAACCTGCAGTTATCCAAATGGTACGGAATAATCAATTTAGTGGTTCACCAAACGAAGATCCTAATTTACATCTTGCTAGTTTTTTAGAACTTTGTGCTACTTTTAAATATGACGGAGTATCTAATGATGCTGTTAGACTTAGGTTTTTTTCTTTTTCTTTAAGGGATAAGGCTAAGATGTGGTTAAATTTGTTAGCACCTAGATCTATTAGAACTTGGGGAGAACTATCACAAAAATTTCTATCCAAATATTTTCCTCCTTCAAAAACTGCAAAGCTTAGAAATGACATAACATCTTTTAGTCAGTTTGATGGAGAATCGATATACAAAGCTTGGGAGAGATTTAAAGATCTTCTTAGGAAATGCCCACATCATGCGTTACCAGATTAGTTAATTATACAAACTTTTTATAATGGATTAATAGGATCTCTTAGATCTATTATAGATGCTGCTGCTGGAGGTTCATTAATGTCAAAACCATTTGATGAGGCTTATTCATTAATTGAAGAAATGACTACCAACAATTTTCAATGGCCTTCTGAAAGACTAAATCTTAATATACATGACTCTGATGCAATACTATGTTAGCTTCTCAGATTGCTGCTATATCCAAGAAATTAGATCATTTTGGAATGAATTATTCTCCTAATATAATAGAAGAAAATTCATCTGGACAACTTATAGAAGCTCAATCTTCATATGAAACTTTAAATGCTATTAATAATAGACCCAATAATCCTTATGCAAATTATTACAAACCTGGTTGGAAGAACCATCCAAATTTTAATTGGAATAACAACTCTGCTAATCAACAATGGATGAACAACTCAGTAAACCCATTAGGAAATTCATCTAACTAAGGAAATTCAAATTATAAACCTTCTTATCCACCTGGATTTAATAATAACTCTCAATTTAAGGAAAAGAAGTTATCTATGGAAGAATTAATATTAAATATGGGTCAGCATTTACAGAATCAAGAAAATCAGCTACAAATTCAAGGAAACCAATTACAAAATCAAGGAACTGCAATTAAAAATTTTGAAACTCAACTTGGACATATCGCTACTGCACTTAATAATAGAATTCCTGGCATTTTTCTTAGTAATGTGGAAATAAATCCTAAAGATCAAGGAAAAGAACAAATCAAAGCGATACAGTTACGAAGTAGAAAAGAATTAGAAACTAGAATAAAAAAAGAAACTGAAAGTGAAAAAGAGAAAGTGGAAACTGAAAAAGAAAAGGATCAGCAAGATCGAAATTTAGAATATCCACTAATTCTTATGAAAATTTTTGTAGAGAGACCACCACCACCATTTCCTCGGCGATTAAAGCAACATAAAAAGGATAAGCAATTTTCTAAATTTCTTGAAATCCTGAAAAAATTAACGGTAAACATTCCTTTTGTAGAAGCATTAGAACAAATGCCCAATTATGTGAAGTTCATGAAAGATATTTTAAACAAGAAAAGAAAGTTCACAGATAATGAAACTGTTGCACTTAGTGAAGAGTGTAGTGCAATTATTCAGAAAAAGCTTCCTGAGAAATTAAAAGATCCTGGTAGTTTCACTATACCGTGTGCTATTGGAGAAAATTTTTATGGAAAAGCTTTATGTGACTTGGGAGCCAGCATAAATCTCATGCCTCTATCAATTTTTAAAAGATTAAAATTAGGAGAAGTCTCACCTACCTCAGTAACTCTTCAGTTAGCTGATCGTTCAGTGACATATCCTAAAGGAGTTATTGAAGATGTGTTAGTAAAAGTGGATAAATTTATCTTCCCAGTAGATTTTATTGTCTTAGATATGGAGGAAGATAAAGAAATACCCATAATTTTAGGAAGACCCTTCTTAGCTACTGGAAGAGCTATGATTGACGTTCAAAAAGGAGAACTAACTATGAGAGTGAACGATCAAGAAGTAACTTTTAAGATTGCGAAATCAATGAAATATCCTGCTATAGAAAAAGAAGATGAATGTTTTCGAATGGAAACTCTTGAACATCTACGAAATGAACATTTTAAAGAATACTTTGAAGATAAACCAGAAATAGAAAATACGGAATTAATTGAAGAAACAGTACAATGAAAAATTAGATTATATACAAGAAAGATTTGAGAAGTTGGATATTACCGAAAATGCTGAAAAGAATATAGTTCCGTCGATTATTAAACCTCTTGAACTTGAGTTAAAAGATTTACCTACTCATTTGAAGTACGCATTTTTGGGAAATTCTTTAACTTTACCAGTTACTATATTGGCATAATTAATTGAATCACAAGAGCAAAAACTTCTGGACACATTAAAAAAGTATAAGGAAGCTTTTGGTTGGGCCTTAGCAGATATTAAGGGAATTAGTCCTTCGATCTATATGCACAGAATTATTTTGGATAATGAACATAAACCAAGAGTTGATCCCCAAAGGAGATTAAACATAATAATGAAAGATGTAGTCAAGAAAGAAATATTGAAATGGTTAGACAATGGTATTATATATCCTATTTCGGACGATGCTTGGGTAAGCCCAATTCATTGTGTTCCTAAGAAAGGAGGAGTGACTGTTGAAGCTAATGAAAATAATGATTTAATACCTATAAGACAAGTTACTGGATGGGGTATATGTATTGATTTTAGAAAATTAAATGCAGCCATTAGGAAAGATCACTTCCCTTTACCATTCCTAGACCAAATGTTAGATAGACTAGCCGGACACAAATATTTTTGTTTTTTAGATGGATATGCAGGCTATCATCAAATACCTATTACTCCTGAGGATCAAGAGAAAACTACATTTACTAGTCCTTATGGAACATTTGCTTTTTGAAGGATGCCTTTTGGATTATGTAATGCACCTGCAACATTCCAGAGATGTATGATGTCTATTTTAAGTAAATTAATTGATGTTGGAATAGAAGTATTTATGGATGATTTCTCTATATTTGGTACATCATTTGACACATGCTTAGATCATCTTGAAAAAATCTTAGAGATATGCAAACAAACTAACTTAGTTCTAAATTGGGAGAAATGTCAATTTATGGTTTTAGGAGGAATTGTATTAGGGCATAAAATTTCAGAAAATGTCATGGAAGTAGACCCTGCAAAAATTCAAGTTATAGCTAAAATACCACCTCCTACTACAGTGAGAGGGGTAAGATGTTTTCTTGGACATACCGGATTTTACAGACGCTACATAAAAGATTTTTCAAAAATTACTAAACATTTATGCCAACTTTTAGAAAAAGACAAGAAATTTGAATTCACTACAGAATGCTTAAATGCTTTTGAATTATTAAAAGATAAAATAGTCACAACACCTATAATAGTTTCACCTGATTGGGAGAAACTATTTGAACTTATGTGTGATACTAGTGATTATGCTATAGGAGCTATTCTTGGACAAAGGTATGATAAATTTTTTAAAGTTATATACTATGCTAGTAAAACTCTCAATAGTGTTGAAATCAATTATACAGTTACATAAAAAGAATTATTAGCAATTGTATATGCTTTTGATAAATTTAGACCTTATTTAATTGGAAGTAAATATATTGTGCGTACTGATCACTCTGCTATTAAATATTTAATGCAAAAGAAAGATACCAAACCAAGATTAATTAGATGGATATTACTGATGCAAGAATTTGATTTTGAAATAATTAATAGAAAGGGAACTGATAATCATATTGCTGATCATTTGTCAATATTAGAATATTGTGAATTATCTGACACTGACAATGAAATTACAGACAGTTTTCCTGACGAACAACTTCATAATATAAATCAGTGATAAATACCATGGTATGCTGATGTAGTTAATTATATTGTAAGTGATATTTTACCACCCATGCTAACTCTGCAACAACAGAAAAAAAATTATTTACGATGCTAAAACGTATTTTTGGGATGAACCATATTTATATAAACAATGTAAGGATCTAATTATTAGAAGATGTGTGTCTTATGAAGAAACTGAACAGATTATTCAAAAATGTCACAATTCTGAATTTGGAGGACATATTGAGACTGATAAAACTGCTTATAAAACTATACAATCTGGATTTTATTGGCCTACTCTTTTTAAAAATGTTTATAGATATATCAAAACTTGCGATAAATGCCAACGAGTAGGTAATATATCTAAAAGAAATGAAATGCCTCTGAATTTTATATTAGAAGTTGAAATTTTTGAAGTTTGGGGATTAGATTTCATGGGACCATTTATTCCTTCATTTGGAAACTCATATATATTAGTTGCTGTTGATTATGTTTCTAAATGGATTGAAGCACTAGCCTTACCTCGTTGTGATGCTAAGAGTGTTTCAAAATTTTTAATGAAAAATATTTTCACAAGATATGGAATGCCGAGAGTGGTTATCACTGACGGAGGATCCCATTTTAGGAATAAATATATTCAGAAATTGGTAGAAAATTTTAACATTTTTCATAAAATATCGACTGCTTATCATCCACAAACCAGTGGATTAGCTGAAGTTTCTAATCCATAAATTAAACAAATTTTAGAAAAAGCTGTAAACCCTAGTAGATTAGATTGGTTTACAAGACTGGACACTGTATTATGGGCATACAGGACTGCTTATAAAACCCCGATTGGAATGACTCCTTACAGGCTTATTTATGGAAAAACTTGTCACTTACCAGTTGAATTAAAGCACAAAGCGTATTGGGCGATTAAAGAATTCAATTATAATTTAAAAGATGCTGGTGAGAAGAGATTGTTGCAAATGAATGAATTAGAAGAATTAAGGAATGAATCCTATAATAACGATAGAATTTATAAAGAGAAAATGAAATTATGGCATGATCGGAAGATTAACCAAAAAAATTTTGAACTACGACAAGAAGTTTTACTTTATAATATAAGATTGAAATTATTTCCTGGGAAATTGAAATCTTGATGGTTAGGACCTTTCACTATAACTCAAATATATATATACGGAGCTATAGAAATTGAAGATCAAAAGACTGGACACAGATTTAAAGTAAATGGACACATATTAAAACCATATTTTGAAGGAAAAAGGCCAAATTTTAAAGAGGTTTTAATGTTCATTCAACCTGATTAATAACCAGAATAGGTCGGGCTGACGACGTTAAACCCAGCGCTTTATGGGGGGCAACCCATAGTGATCTTTATTTAGGTGTAATAATTGTATATTTATTTGATTTATTAATAATTATGGTATAAAATGAATTCTACTACTCAAATTTATATTTATAATCATCACGATATTGGATCCATAGAAAAATTTGGAAAACATTTGGACCAGAGCGAAACTGGGTAATTTTGCCCTATCCCGCTGACGGCGAGTTTTGCCCACCAAATTCAGTTCATATTTTTAAGAATCCCACCAACGGCGAGATCATTGCCGCCGACGGCAAGATCGGTGAATGAGAAGTTTAGGGTGTTATTTTGACGGTTTCTGGCGATTCTAAGTGTTTTAACTTTTAAAAACGCCTAAAAATCGAAATCTAAACCATTTACTTCCTGAAAACAATTTGAAACTCCACAAAACTCATCATTATGGAATCCAATCCACTTGAAATCACTAGATCCCGAGTGTTCAATCGAAGAAAGTTTGTCAGTTATGAGGCCCAGCGAATCTACAACAAAGTTATGATGAAGTAGAGATTAATCAAAGATAGAGGATTTGTGAATAGAGGAGTGTAGAATTAGACAACGTCTATCGAGGAGAAGATTATTCGACGACGTTAGGAGGTATTATGCTATACAACTTCTGCAGTAGTCATCCCCATACTAAAAGAGTTCTACTCCAATCTTCATGGAATCAACAACGGAAGCGTTTATGTGCGAGGTAGATGGGTAACTTTCACTCCTTCTAGAATCAATGAGTTATATTCAATTGAAAATACACCTGTTTGCCACTATTCCAATTTTGTTCTTACAAGAAATAATATGAATGAGATATATCGATATTTGACTGATGAATCAGAAGATTGGGAAACAAGAGAAGAAGGGTATGTTAGCTTTTCTGCATCACTTCTAAACCCCGTCTCTAAACACTGGCACTTGTTTATTTCTTCAAAATTATTACCCACTATGAGGGTAAACAAAGTGTCTAAGGAGTGTACAATTCTGAATTATTGTATTTAAGCGGGATTACCTATGGATGTTGGTTTAACTATTGTGAAGTCTGCTTTAGGCCTGATTGTGCATGGATCGAACTATGGGCTTGGACATCCTTCAACAATTTTTGCATTATGCAGTCAGTACCATGTTTCTTATGAAGCTTGGGAAAAGGAACTTTTGCCTTGGAAACCATTAGATCCAACTGATATGTTTCCTACTCTGGATAACAATAATGAGACAACCATTACTGCGGATCAAGCATCTCAAAACTCTCTTTCAATCGGGCCCTTTACTGATAAAACAAATCTGATCTTACGAAAACTCAAAGGATTGGAAAAAGAGGTATTTCCATTAATAATATCTCTGATTTATTTGATCATATTGATTGGAGGATGAAGGAACACTTCGATTATTCTGGACATCTTGAGGCTAGTTTCATACGACTTTTGAGAAAGAAAGGATTGATTGAAGAAGATTCTACAGAAGAATTTCCTTACAGGCCTTTCCAAATTTATTCTTTCATCTACGTTCTATCGGAGATATCAGAGATGAATTTAGTACAGACACTAACGAGTAGAAGGCATTCGTATTTGTTTATGTGTTGAGTTAGTTTGAATTTAATTTTTATGAAATTTGCACTTTTGATATTTTAGATTTTAAGATTTGATCTCAATATAGATGAGATTATGTGTTATTTGTTTAGTCTCAGCTTTTTGAGTACTATAGTTTGGATTGCGACGCTAAATTTTATGTGTTAAGTAAATGTGGTGTATGTATATTGTAAAACCTTGGATTTCATATATAAAATTGTTATGTTTTGTGTTGTGTGAATTTATGTGAGTTAAAATAGTATCTAATCACAATAAAATGTATTTAATTGATTGATCGGACATTATCAAGGCTTAAAATAAATTGAAAACATTATAAACACTAAAAATATTAATTCCCGAAAAATCTCGCCGACAACGAGAATGATCCCGCCGACGATGAGATTTTAAGCCTATTTAAATTAATTAGCCCGCCGACGGCGAGATTTTTCCCGCTGATGGCGAGATCCCGAAAAACACTTTATTTTGACCGGTCAACCGTCACTATTCATCGTCCCCTTCCTCAAAACTTCGAAAAACGGATCTAAGGCTTTAAGAGATCGTGGATTTAGAGCAATATCAACACATTTTGACATTAGATTTTATCTTCCCTTGGTAAGAGCTTCACTCCCATGCAAAAATTTTTTATTTTCACCGAGTATTTCTTCCACATTTGGGGATTTTGGAAAAAAATTGAAATATAGAAAAAATAGTTGGAAGAAATTCGTGGAATTCATTTTAGATTATTTTAAGTCACCTTTAGATGCCATTCTAGTATTATTTTGATGTTTAGTCAAGATTTTTGTAAATTTGATAGATCAAGAAATGGCTCCACAACAGAAGAGGCGACTAGATTATGACGAGACACGATTCGTGAATGCTAGAGCTCAATCAAGATACAACTTTAATATCAAAGCAAGAAAATGCATTCAAGATAGAGTTTTTAAGAATCCGGGAGGAGAAGTGGAACGAACGATAAAAGAGAGAAGATGGGAAAATTTTTGTTATACAACAAATAGAGCTGCAGTTGAAATTGTGAAAGAATTTTATGCCAACCTGACTGAGATAGAAGATGTACCAATAAAGGTTAGAGGATTTTTAGTTGATTTTAATGCTGCAAGAATAAATTCTTTCTACAAAGTACAAGATCTGCATACCAGTGAGTATGATACATTCGGAACAATGGAAGGACCGTTGGAGGAGGTGATTAACTTTCTCACTGATGGGAAAGGGACTTGGAAAATTAAGTAGCGTGAACAGGTAAACTTTCCTCTGTCTATGTTAAATGCAACCTCTAAAGCTTGGCATTATTTTATTTGTTCTACTTTGTTACCTACCTATCACCATAGTGAAGTAACAAGAGATAGAGAGGCTCTGAATTTTTGTATTCAGAACCACAGAAGTATTAATGTGGGAAGTATTATTTACAAAAATATATTAGCCACTGCAAGAAGTGAAAGTGGAGGAGGACTAGGACATCCTGGTCTAATTTATGCACTTTGCCAATTGTATAGAGTAGTGGCTGGAGATGATGAGGAATGGTTGAACCTATGAAACCCATTACCCAGGCTAATATCAAAACTTATGAATCCCACAAAGGATGGAGATCTGGGACGAGGAACTATGCACCTTCAACTAGTAGGGATATTCCCTCTACCAGTTATGACCCTCCTACCTATAGTTCTCCTACCCTTTACGATTTGATGAATGAAATGACCCTGCAGCGAAAAAGTTTTGAAAAGATTGAAGAAAAATTGGAGCATATTGATCAGAGAATTGGAGGATTAGAACGGAGGCATGATTATGACAGCGATTATCTCCATAGACATTCTGAATTTGAGATAGCCTACTGTGATGCTGAGAATCGTTATCAGAGAGGAGAGCCTGATGTTATATTTTCTGAGTGCCCCCGTTATACTCACTACCAGCCTAATCCACCTATTGAACAAGGAGACGAGGATATAGTTTGGGATTTTAATGTTGATGATTAGATTCTATGCTTAGGTATTTATATTATGTGATTGTTTTTTTTCTTAGATTCAGTATTGATGTTTAGTTTATGAACTTTGATTATTATGTTGTGTAAGACATTTTAATATTGTTGTATAAGTTAAATTTGTGTGGCTTTTAAATTTTAATATTTCAATTTGTGATTGTAACTCTGAGACTAGATTTGTGAAATATATGTGGATGTTGTGTTATGTTGTGGTATAAATTGTGTTAGTAGTTGTACTTATTTCAAAACTTCTTTACCCAACAATTTCTTTGATATTATATATGTGTAGAAAGTTATTAACAGTACAGGTTAATTAAGTGATGAAAAGAACCTGCAGAACTTCAAAAAGGAGAAATACCTAAAGCACGAAGGTATGATTTAAATTTACAGTTTATTTTCTTTTCACCCTATATAAATAGATAGAAAAATTTAAGTTTTGGGGAGGAAAAAACAAAAATTTAATTATTAAATTTTTCTCAATTTATATTTTCAAAAATTATTATAAAATGATTTTCTGTAATAAATTTAATTCAGTAAACTAGAATTAATTTATTTAATTATTATAGAAAGTTAAAAGAAATATTTCTAGCGATTAAACTAATTTTGTAGATTAAGATATTTGGTATAAGAGGATAAGAATATAGTTAACTATTTAAAGTAAGGAAAAAGATATATCAAAATATGAAATTCTTAAGTATTTAGTTGAGAAAGAAAAGATTGAAACTCAATGAAGTGAAAACTATGAAGTACATATAAGTTAAGTAAATGTTTCAAGTTTCAAATTTAGGAAGAGGAAAATGAAGTTCAAAATTATTAACAAGCTATCCAGATATAGTAATCCTCACTTGAAAAAGAAAGAAAAAGATGGATTGAAAAACAATCCCCGAAAAGAAAAGAAAAAATATATATAAGATTAAAAAATCAATCCAAATGAAAAGAAAAGAAAAAGTGAGGAGAAGCTTGAGGAGATGCCTTATCAAAAATTG
The DNA here is from genome assembly GCA_022702705.1 of Papilionanthe hookeriana x Papilionanthe teres. Classification (NCBI taxonomy): domain Eukaryota; kingdom Viridiplantae; phylum Streptophyta; class Magnoliopsida; order Asparagales; family Orchidaceae; genus Papilionanthe; species Papilionanthe hookeriana x Papilionanthe teres. The sequence continues at coordinate 128,598,916 of CM040421.1, read as the reverse complement.
GCTTCATTTGAATCAACCTAAAGGGTAAACTCAGTTACATTTCTGAACTTATATATGTGAATTAGTATTTTACTAAGTAGTGCTTTCATGAAATTCCTATCATCTGAATATCTTAAGTAATTTAATATTGCAAAATATAGTCATTCTTGAAATAAATAGAAGACTAGAAATCTTAAACTTGATGACTAAATAGCCTTACATCTATAGAGTTAATTTAATTATCTAAAAATCTTTCTAATAAACTTTACTATAATATTTTATTTAAATCAAATTCATAGTATTTCTGAATTAAAATTTTATTACAAATAATCATTACTTTTATATAGTATCAAGATTACTTAAGGACAAGTAATAGTTAAGTTTGGGGGATTTTGACCACAGGAAAATGTATTAAGAAATTCATACCAATTTTATATGAAATTGCACTTTAAAGAAAGGTATTTTCTATGTTTTATTGCAGGTATGAAGATTTATAAGTATTGGAAGCAAAAAGATCGAAATGAAGCAAATCTGGAATGGAAACGACTAAAAAGAGATGGAAATTGAACTATCCCGCCGACAGAGAGGAATAGGCCGCCGACGGCGTGATTTTCCAAAAAGTTTTGAATATATTATAAAGGAGTCTGCTCACAGCGAGATTGAGCCCACCGACAACGAGCCTTAGAGGTTAGCCAAAGTTTTAGAAGCCCATCGACGGTGAGATCGAGCCCGCTGATGGTGAGAATGTCGGTTCAAGCCAAATACATTGAATATGGAAGCTTTTTGAAGAGGTGCTTAAGCAACCTTTGGATATATTCGTTCTTCTTTAAATATAAATGAATTTAGGCTGAACAGGGTGTGTCTTGTGGAAGTCAGTAGTGAGTGGCGAGTCTATTGTGTGTGTATTAGTGTGTTTTAGAGTATATTAGTAAGTATAATTAAGTGTGTTGTACAAGAAGGAAGAGTTAGAGGAACTTCAAGGAGTCTGCTTGGGGAGAAGATTCGAGAAATGTTTTTATTTGTTGTTTTATAACTTTAAATGAAATCCATGTTTTGTGTTATTTTTCCTATGCGTTCTGAGTAGTTTTCTCTGTCTTTCTCCTTGTTGTTGAGATTTTGTGAAATGAAGAATTGAATTAGGTGTGCCTAAAAATATTAAATAAAAATTGTGATAATCTTTTTACTTAAATCTTAATTTACTTTCAATTTGGCCAATTGAATTATTAAAATATGTTGAATTATCAACTATAGTAAAGATTACATCTAAGATTCAAGAAAGTCAAAAGCCTTGGAAGGAGGGTGCAAATAAATAAGGAAATATTATTTATCAGGCGTAGAATTGGATATTTTAATGTGACAGACTAAAATCTTCAATTTGGTCTTATCGTTTCGGAGCTGAAGTGTAGATGTTAGCCCTCGGGCGAGGGGAACGTGGGAGCTCCGAAGTGGCAGCTAGTATCCTCTCAGCCTAGCCGCAGATTCAGTAACCAAGCATAGGATTAGTCAATGTTCTTTATGCTTGGACCAAAGGGTAAAGAATAGGAATGCTCCTATTTGGAACAATATAATTCTAACTAATTTAATTATTCATTCACTTAATTCTCTTAACAAGGAGAAAGATACTTTTTCTAAACTGCAATCTTCTATTTAAAAATTAAGTAATAGAGTTTAGTATAAGCGTTCTTTATTTTCGTACACTAGATAATAATTGCATCTGCTAAAACTAATTCTTAATCTCTAAACTTCCTTGTGGGATCGATATCTAGGACTCCATTAGAGCCCTTTATTACTTGAACGATACGTATACTTGCGTTGATAAAAAGGGGGGGAACAATTGTTAATTTTACTCTGATAATCATTTATAAATTATATAATATAAAGCTCCACAATCATATAAACCCTGCTGCCTCCCTACCCTTGGTCACATGGACACCAATTTTTTATTTGATGCTCACCTCAAGCTTCTTATCAGGGAGCCTCTTTTTTATCTTTGCCCCCTTTTTTTTACAGAGAATTACTATATATAGTGAAGCATATTTCTTTTAAAGATTTTGAATGTTTGAATTTAGTCACCAATTTTTGATTGTATGCCCACCTCAAGCTTCTTCTAAAGAAAACTTTTGATTCTTTTTTTTTTTATTTAACTGAGAATTACGATATCTGGTGGAACACACTTTAAAGATTTTGAATGTCTAAACTTAAACACCAATTTTTGATTTATACTCATCTGAAGCTTCTTCTTAGGGAGCTCTTCAATATTTTTTATTATCTTTGTTTTGCTCTTTTTATTTTCTGAGAATTACTATATCTGGTAGAGCATATTCTAATGATTTTAAATGTTTAAACTCCCTTAATTAATAATCCTCGAATATTTCTTAATATGAATTCTGAGACATTATAGTTCGTACGAAAGTCAGGACCCAATCACTTGGTCGGAGATTAAAAGACTTATAATATCCCGAGTCAATTACTCATATTTTAATCACACTATTTTGTTTCATTTTGAAATCTACTTAGGACCCAGCCCAAATTCTTTAAAGGGAGGACTCAGTTATTAGGGCATTAATTTGATTCTTCCCTGAAGTCATGATCATGTTAAAATGCCGGATGTATTGTCTTAGATTACTCCTTTCTCAACTATCTATCTATTGAGCTTCCAACGAGCTTTGATTAAGCTTTCCAAATATTGAATAATTCTGGGTAACTGGCCAATTCTTTCTCTTCCTTTATTTTTCTTTATTGCAGTGTGAGGGTTGGGACAACTACCCATTATCTTGTCGATGTCATTTTTTATTGTTACTCCTGGTAGTTTAACTTGTGGACAGACTTGTCACGAGGTAATTCCTCGGTGAAGTAAAGCTCAGCTTCAGCGATGTTATCATTTTTATCACTTGAAGAACTTCGAAAGCTAGTAATGTATCATGTTTTTTTAATTCCAGTGGGACTGCTGAAGTACTTCACTTGTCTTGTGAACTGAGCATCCTTTGAAAATATTTATGTGAAGTTTTTTTTTTATTTCAAATTGCATTTTGTTTTATCGTTAGGAGTTTTATTTTTGATTTAAAATTTTGGCAAAATTTTTTGTTTTGTTTAGAATTTATTGGAAGGTTATTGTAGTGAAATTTCAGTTTGACTTATTTGCAATAAGTCAAACTCAAAGAGGAATGTAGTGTCGGACCCGGTTCGAGATTTAGAGGATGTTGATTTGCATCAAACTCACTTTCATAGACCACTCCTATTCTAACACACCTAATGGGGGTCCACCTTGCCTCTTTGGGGAGGTGGGAAGTTCTGGAACCTCTCTGTTTAAAGGTGTTTAAACAGTGGCTCCAAGATCCAAAAATGAGTTGATTATACTCGCTCAAGATAGAAATGAACAACATATGCCAACGGAAGAATGGTAGTTTGTTCCATTAGGGACATGGACTCACTACCGATTTATGAAAGCAAAACCATCTGATCATTGAAGGAGAAAAGAATTAGTCCTCAGCGGAGTCGCTATAAATTGTCGACCGTTAAATTTTGAAAAAGTGATTTTAAAATATAGTTTAGATTTAAAATAGTTTATTTTAAAATAGTTTAATTTAAAATAATAGGATATGTCTCTTTTGAAAATAATGATAATTTTGAAAAATACGATAAGATACCATACATTCAATAGTTTAAATTAAACGAGTACAGCACTGCAAGAATACATCTATCCCAAAATGTAGACATATCACTTGAATAGTGGGGCTTGGTTAACTAAACTGTGGAGTCTATAATATCCGGTCGGTCTGCGAAACCATTTTTTTTGGCCAACGAAATCCCCTATTTAATACAATAGATCAAATAGGGTTTATATTACATGGGTTCTAAAGTTCTCTATAAGGGCAAGCCCCTATAGTTAATTATATCTTAAATGGTGTGAGTCTCTTAAGAAAACTCTCGATTAAGATCAGTGGTTCTTCTTTCAAGAATTTCAAAGTTTAGGCTTTCAGGAATGGACATGAGAAAGTCAAAAGGGTGCTTTGAGTGGGCCGAATAGAATTGGTGGGTTCAAGTGAGTGTGTCGATAAACCAAACCAATCAAGGCTGTCCTAAGGTTTACAGACCCTATGGGAACTCATTCTTGAATCCTCATTTGTTGGTCCTAACCTTCCAAGTGTGGGAGGTTTATGACCATCCATGTAAGGTTTCAAAATGAGCCAGGAGAAAGTTTAAATTTCTATGTAGGTGGGTTCCATCTCTAGTCTTCTAGGATAGTCAAAAGGAATGTCCTATGGCTAGATCCTAAGCACTAAGATGAATGAAAGACCTCACTAAAAATAAGGTCAATAGTACAATAGGTAGTTCAAAGGAATTATCAAAATAGGGAGTCCATTTGAGAACTTTCATTTGTGTGTTTTCCAAAAACCACTACTTACAAAACAAAAGAGCATTGTCCTCCTACCTTTATATTTTGATAACTATGTGTCTACCATCGAGAGCTCCCACATTCCACTATCCAATCAGTTTCAGGATTTCAAGAAAAGCATGAGAAATGTCCATTTTTGAATGCCCAAATGTAAATTTACCTATAAAAGAAAATTTTAGATCTCCAACAAGTTTATTCGCTTCACATTTAGTAATAAAACAAAGCTAGTTTGCCTCCCTTTCTACTAAATGTTTTTAGTAAACGCTCCACATCAGTTGCTTCTTCACATTCAGTTTGACCATTTTTAGGAAAAATCAAGTTGGTGGTGTTAAAATATTTATTCCCTTTTAAAACATCTATATATATTTATTTCCTGTTAAAATAACGGCCACCTCCCATTCTATTTATAATATGTGATAATATACATATACATATATATATATATATATATATATATATATATATATATATATATATATATATATCTATATATAAAGAGAGAGAGAGAGAGAGAGAGAGAGAGAGAATTTTATTGCTCCTCCAAATAAGTACAAATGTAGGGATGTAGATCCTCTAACTCAAAACACCAAACCATACAACTCCACACAAAAAAAAAACCTATTGGATCCACCTCCCCAAAATACAAAAAAGGAGCCAAAATTTAACCATACAATTCTCTAATGTAAGGAATTTTCATCAGGTCACCCCATAACAGTTTGTATGGATCAGATGGAGGGGATGTATCCACCATTGCAACTCTAACCGAGCCCCCAATTTTGCTAACCGGTGTGCGAGGGACTTGACCTCCCTTGGTATAAAGCTCCAGCTAACCTACATGTCTTCTACCTATGTTAAAATATGCCTCTGTAAATGTATTAAAATCTACGGTCGAAGTGATTCATATTTCATATATTTAATAACCACAGCAAAATCCGATTCAATATAAATTTGTTTCTATCTAAGCACAGATGCTATCTTGATAGTAAGAAGAATTGCCCACAGTTCAGACTCCACGGGTGAGATAGCCTACACAAGGGAACCAAAAAAAAAAAAAAAAAAAAAACATTTGATACACCCAAGTTATCTCTAAATACACCACCAGCACCTGCACTGCTTAAGCACTAGCTACCATCCACATCAACCTTTATCCATGAACTAGATGGTTTTCTCCACAACACTTGGTGTATCTTCAAATGCTTCGACTTCTTACCTTTACCTGCTTGTTCAGAGATATACCTCATGCCAAAAAAAAATTGATAAGATGTTACCACCATAATTAATGATTTATGAATGTAAGCAGCGACATTGGCAGCCATTCCTAAAGCCTGTAATTTTCCACCTTAATGTTTGGTTGTATTCCTAGCCATCCAAATAAACCAGCATATAATATAAGGCAAATAATTGAAATTATGTTTAGATTTCCTGCTCCAGTGAGATAAGAAAGCCCTCATATTCTCTCCACCAGGGCATACATTAACAATGCCAAATTCATTTCCCAGAATATCCCACACAGATTTAGCAAATTAGCATTTAAAAAACAAATGATCAGCATTTTCCTCCTCCCTTTTACATAGAATACTTTGTGAAAGAAGTTTTAATCCTTTCAGTTTAGGTATATAATCAAATAGCGGAAGTTGAGAATAGAACGTCCATAACAAAAAGTACAGAAAGAGAAATAGATTTTTGCCAAATGTTCTACCCAAATCTACAACTCTCCACGAGGGGAGATAATAGTAGATAGATTCAGCTACTAAATTGACCTTAGTAAACTTGGGAACCAAACAATTCTTCCTAGTGGCATCTATAGGAATTTTGAAAATGGCTTTAGCACAATCCTCCCTAACATTATTTCTAATTAGTGTAAAATTTTATTCACTATTACACCACCAGCCAGCCACTTTTTCCTCCCCCATATCATCCCTATAATGAGGAGAGAGATCGTGCAAGCACTAATTATCATGCCAAAAGGATACCGACCCATTTCCAACCTCCCAATAAATGAATATATAATACATCTATAGGATGTTTCTCTCTGCAATACTCTTGATGCATAAATTCAAACCATAAAGAATTCCTTTCTCTGAACTTGAGCTACAACTTGGCAGAGTTAATTTTTGCAGTGTTGAAACTCCCTAAAGCATAGACTCCCAGCAGAAATAGGTTTGTAGATTTTCTTCCATCCAGCCCAATGTCTCTTTTTCTTCTCCCCAGATCAGAAGAATTTATTAAAACATAGCTCAAGTGTGTGCTGAGTGCTTATTTTTATTTTTGGATCCTGAAGTGCATATAGTGGGATAAAATTAAGAACACCCTTTTGAGAGGGGTAATCCTTCCCCCGTAAGATCAAAAAGAATTATTTCAATTCAAAATTTAAGATTTAATGATTTCCACAACCCCATGAAATTGAGTTTGTGGTACTTGAGCTTTAAGTAGGTTCACCCCAATCTAATTAATAGGAAGTATAGAAATTGCAAAGCATGTCAATTCCTTTATCCAGCTGACTAAGGGCTTACTCACCATTTTGCTTAGGTACAACTGACATTTAAATTTATTGAATGACTTCCCCGAGATATCCTGAAAGTTTGTAAGAAGTTTGAAGATTCATTTCATAGACATTTTAGCTGCATTAGGAAATAAGATACATCATCAGCATAAGCCTTCCAGTTGATAACCATATTGGCCATATAGTGAAATTGAGTAGAGGGTTAAGAGAGCTGCAAATTGTAAAGCATTCAAAGAAGTAATCAAAGGCTATTAGAAATACAGTGGGAGATAAAGGATCTCCCAGTTTTATGCCTCTAGAAAAAAGACAAGAACTAATAGGAATTGACTTTTATCAGCACATTGTACTGTGTACATCTCAGCCATCTGGAAATCAGATGACAGAAATTAGCTTTAGAGCCTCTCCCCTGAAACATAGAAAGAATTAAATTCCAATCAATAGTATCATAAGCCTTCTTAAGGTCAAGTTTCAAAATCATATTCCCACTTCTGCAATTTTTGCTAGTTCATGTATGAGTTATTGAGAAAGCAATATGTTATATGTGATAAACCTGGCGACAGTGAAGGCTGATTGATTTGCTGAGATTATATTATCCACGATATGCTGAAGTTGAGCCACCATTATCTTACTTATGATCTTTGAAATTACAGAGGTCAAACAAATTAGTCTAAAGTGATCCCAAGACGATCTGATGTTATTCTTTGGTATGAGCACTATAGTGAATGCATAAAAGTAATTGCATGGCTCATCACCTCTAAAGAAACTTTGAATAGCAACAATTATTTCCTTTCCGACCTCCTTCTAGCAAGTTTAATAAAATTCCACCTGGTTCTTGTAACCATGTTATCATCTATGGAATGCAAGGCTTCCCAAATCTCCTCCTCCTTAGACACCCCAGTTAATTCAAAATTCCCAATGATATCCCTCTGTCAGTCCAACAAATCTTGGTTGATAGAGAACAAGTCCACCATTATTATATAACATGTTGAAAAATTGAACAGCACTACCTCCTTATCATCTTTAATTTAGAGAATTGTATTAAAACTTCTTCTACACTTAATGTTAGCATTGAAGTATTTTAAATTTCTGACACCTTTTTAAAATGAACCTCCCTGGATTTCTGCTTGAGTATATCCTCCTACCATTTTATTGCTTGAATCAAATTTTGTCGTGCTGTAACCAAATCTGTGTAGATAAGATTACTCAAAACCTACACTTCTTTAAATCTCTACACTTCAGCTTCTACGTCTCTAAAAATTTCATGAACATTGTAAAATTCTATCCAGTTCCATTTATGCAGTGCTCTAGCCACATTAATATTCAGTTGCCACAGTACATACCAAGCATTTTCAGCTGCCTAAGTCTTCCAATTCTCCTTGACACATTTCAAGAAATCAGGGCAATTAGACCACGTATTCAAGTACTTGAAAGGTTGCCTCACTAGCTTTTGTGTAAAGATATAGAGAACAACAGTGGGTTGTGATCAGAGCAAATTTTGGCTAAATGTTGCACTTTTTGACGTAGAAAAGTACTTCTACCAATTTTGGTTCACAAGACTCCTATCCAACCTTTCAAAAAGGCTTCCCTCTCTTCCAAGTGAATCTAGCACCCATAAATCTTATATCAAACAATTCTGCCTCCAGCAGATATTATAAAATCTAAACATAATTCTCAAGTTAATAGGTCCCTACCTTTTTTTGCAGCATTACTAGTGATCAAAATAAAATCCCTTCCACTAACCAATTGCCATTCATATTATGACTCAAGTGGTTCAATTGATCCTATAACTCCAACCTTGCAGAATAAATAGTGCTAGCATATATCAAGCTGACAAACTTCTTGAATATATCATTGTCAACATATAGGTGCAAGAATTGCTGTTCATTGCCCAACATCACCAACACTGTCTCCTTAATGGAAAAATCATATTTTATTGGAGATATTAGTAATGCATTCAAACTGTCTGCATAGTTTGCCTATTTTCTTATTTGTAAAACTCACAAAAGGCTCCAAAATGGCATAACACCATAGCTTATTGACCCTTATTAAGTACAATGGTATATTAAGAGAAATCGATTAGCATCCTATTTTATTTGATTCTTATTTCTCATTTGCATCCCTGTTAATCCTATTATTTATTTTGTAGATGGACCAATAGAGGCATAATTAGCTCTTTAGTAGTTGTGATATTGATTGACTTTACCTTTATGGTTCTGACAACCCTGTTAAATTTGCTGAAGGTCCAAACCAAAGTAGATTTTTGAACCTCTTTCAACACACCCGCTACTAGTGTAAGATCAATTTCATTAATGGTGTTGATATTTTCCCAAAAAAATACAGGCTGAATTCAGTGTTGAGTTGAATTAATAAAATAATTTATTTAGAAGTTGAATATTTCTTTTACTAAATTTTCATTTTATTTATTAAATTTTTATGTGCTTTAAATGATTACAAAGGATAACAAATTATGGGAAGAAATGTTAATATCTAAGAAAGAAATTTTGACATGATCGAATCGAAAATTTTATTTAAATTTTTAATAATGTTTTTACATTTTATCTTCTTATTTATATATTTTTTCTTTTAATTTTTTCTTCTTTGGCCCATTTGAAAACAAATATAACCTTGGTATTTTAGAAGAACAACATCTTATTTCTATGATTTTCTCTTATAAAATGTCACATTGCATAATATTTCTTCAAATATTATCCGTCGGCCGGGAGTATGGGTTGTTCTCCTTGGCAACCAACAAGCTAACATGATCATCCAGAGTAGACTCTCCATGATGAAAGTACCTTCCAAAGTTGGATCAAATTTGTCTCCTATCTTGCAGTTGCAAGAACACTTCACAACACGAGGACTAAGTCACCAACTCTGAATGTTCTCAGACAAGCCAGTTTGTCATGCGCCTGAATCATCTTCACTTGGGATATCTCTAGAATTTGTTGAACCCTCAAGTGTTTTCTTTCTAAATTTCCTTGTTCTTTAAGGTGGAGTTTTGCATTTTCTTCAGTTGTGATTTTTTTGGGGACTGTGATTCTGAGCAATGGGAGTTGCACCTTGGATGAAAGTACAGCTTCAGGCCCATACACTGGAGCATATGGAGTAGACTATGTTGGCGTTATGTGCATTATTTAACATATAAAGTTGTAGATTTTTGTATTTTTGATGATGATGACATTGTCAGAGATTATTCTTCTAGGAATACCAAATTGGTATACAATCTAATTCTCAAAGAATACTGGATGTAAAGTACCATAAGTTCATTAAGCGGTATGGTTGATTTTTTGTATTTCTTCAATATGTTCCTTATTATACTTTTGTGGGTGTAAGTCCTACTTTTCCATTTTAGTCTTATTAGAGTCTTTAGAAATTTTAGATTTTTATTTCGTTTGACTTTAGGGCTACTGAACCACCTTGGATGACGCAATTCATAGGTTGCTGACAAGGGGTTCCTAAAGTTGACTACTTTCATGACCAAGTAGACTAACTTAGTGTTTCTCTCTCTCTCTCTCTCTCTCTCTCTCTCTCTCTCTCTCTCTCTCTCTCTCTCTCTTAATTGGAGATTAGATCATCTCCACTATTTTAGTGGAGGAGGATTACTGGAAATGCAAAATTCTTGGCCTGGAGAGCGCATCTATTCTCTTTGTTCATCCTCATTATACAGTATAATCCCAAGAGGAAATGGGACCCAACATTCTGGAAGGATTAAACGCCCACAACATATTGTACATTCTTTTATTTAAATTATATGCTTCTCCCTCTATTTAGGCAGTGTGTTGCTTGAACTTTACATAGAAAACATAGTTCCAATACTTTTTAAATCCTTTCATGTTTATTATCCAGTTATCTAGCGACGAGAAACAATATTGCATCTCTTCGGAAGTCGCTCTGTATCTGGACTCCAATTAAATTTCTCGATCAATAAAGTGTTGGACCCACTAAAAAAATAAGGAAAAGCAAAAAAGGAGTATATTGGCACGTGACCCAGCTCGATCCAGCCTACTACTTTGAAAACTAAACCTAACATTGTCTCCTCAATCTTCTTTTTCTTCTATTGTCACTGGGAGGGTTTTGCAGTGAGGTTTTCACATGCAATTTTGGTAGCTAAGGTTTCACTTGTTCAAAATCCTTTGCATTATTGATGCACTAAAAATATATACAGTTTTTGCTATCTAATTTTACCCATTTTTCGTGATATTGCACTTTAAAGAAAGGTATTTTTCATTATTTGCTGCGGGTATGATGACTTTAGGTGATTGGAGTGAAAAGAAACAAAAAGGAATGAATCCAGAGCGAGAAGGAGAAAAAAGGAGCAAAATGGTGAAAATGTGTTCTGGCACCGCCGGCGCCTAAATCTAGAGAGCACAACAATTAAATGACACGATAGAGCACCGCCGGCACCCAAAGTCGGTAGAGTTCAAATTTGAATAGATTTGGCGACTTTTTGAAGGGATGTCTATGGAAACTCTTGGGATTCCTATCTTATAAGTAACTACTTTTGGATAAAAAGTGTGTGGAAAAAGTGTCTAGAGAGTGTCTTGTGTATTCTAGAGTGTTAGGGTTTAGGAGTAGAGAGTGTAAAGTGAAGATTTGAGAGGGATTTTCTCTAAGGAGGGGGAGGAGAAGAGGTAAAGTGAGAGATTGCTTCTTCCTTTCCATTTTAAGGAGAGAATCAAGTATTTTAAAGAAGAGAGAAGATGATTCAAAGGAACTTCAAGAGAATTGCATTAGGAAAGAAAAAGAGATAAGTTATATTTTCTTTTGTGGTTTGTATGACTTTTCCTTTATATAAAAAATCCATTTTTTATTGTATCTTCTCCATGAATTCTGAGTAGTCTCCCTTGTCTTTCTTCTTGCATAGAGATGTGATGATTCATGTGGATTTGATGTGCTTTTAATGTAATGAAGAAGTTGTGACGGTTTTTCATTTAGAACTTAATTTACTTTCGATTTGACCAATTGAAATGTTAAAATATATTGTTGAACATTAAGTTTGAAAGGATTTAATGTCCTACAACAATAATGAAAGATCAATTCAAATTCTATGGATGAATTGCATAGTTCATGGGAATTGAGTGCAAATGAATAGGGAAATGTGTTTTGATGGACTTCATTGTGGACATTTCAGGGTGACAGGCTGAAATCCCCAAATTGGTGCTAATATTATTAATTAATATCAAAGGTTAGCCTTCGGTTGAAGGGTGAGTGGGAGCTCCGAAGTGATAACCGCTATCCTCCCAGCCTAGCCTTAGAGTTAGTAACTAAACTTAGAATATGTCAATGTTCTTTTCTTACTTAGAAGAGGGGGTACTCTTTTAAGGGTAAAGAATCATCTATGCTCTTATTTGGCACAATAAAATAGATAATTATTCCATAAAAATCCACACATCATATTCTCATTGAAAGAGGAAAGATACTTTTCTCATATATCAAAAACTATTAAAATTATTATTTACATATATATTTATATTTTAAAAAGGCACTTTTATTTGTTTACTTTATTTTCATTATTTATTTAAGTTTATAGTTATTTATTTTATTCTTATCACACTATTTCGTTATTTACATATTGTTATTATTAATTTACATATATATATATATATATATATATATATATATATATATATATATATATATATATATATATATATATATATTATTCATTTAATTTTTTATATTTTAGTAGTATTTATTTAGATTTAGTATAGTGTAGTTATATTATTTAAATTTAGTATAGTTATTTATTTGAAATTTAGTATAGTTATTTTTTAATAGTTTAAATTTAATATAGTTATATTTACAAGTTTAGTATGGTTATTTTAAATTTCATATAGTTGTTTTAAATTTCTTATAGTTTATTTTAAATTTAGTATAGTTTATTTTATTATGTCACTTATTTATATATAATTTATTTACATTATTATAAACATTATTTATTTAGTGTATATAATTTTTTTACAATATATTTAACATTAATTTATATATTATTTAGTACATATAATTTATTTACATTTATTTATATTATTAATTTACATATATGTAATTTATGTAGTTATTTTAGTAGTATGTTTGTTCATTATTGTTTTCATTATTATTATGTCACTTTAAATTTTTATTTCATTTTCTTTCCTCTTATTTTTATTTTATCATTATGTTTGTTTCTCTTTTCTCTTTTATTTTTATTTCCTTTATGTTATATTATTTATTTTAAATCTTAAAATTTACTTTTCAAAGTAATATAAACTAGTTGGTAGATTTTTAAATATTGAAACTAGTGAACCTCCTTTCCTTTTTTTTTTTTTTGAAAATTAAACACATATATTTTTGCACAAAAGATATCCTAAAACTAAGCATGAAAAGGTTTAAATAATTTAAATGAGAAGAAACTTGTAAGAAAAAAACTAAATAATTTGCATGCAAGATTTCTTAAGGGTAAACATATAAAGATTTGAACATGTACATGAAAGAAATTTATGCACCTAAAAGAAAAGTTATAAAGCATGCATGAAAAAAATTTAGTGCTAAGCATGAAGATGGGAAAGAATATTTTTTTTTAAAGCAAAAGTTTTCATAAAAAGAAGTAAAAGAGTGGTAAAGAAAATTACCTTGCTTTGGAGGAGTTGATGGAAGAACCTTGAAGAATCCCTTGTTGAAGCTCACGACTAGGAGAATTTGGGTGGGTGTGGCTTGCTTGGAAGAAGGAGTAGAAGGGGAGGAGGCTTACGGTTTTTTTTTTTGAGATTGAGAGGGGGTGTTGGGAGTAGGATAGTGAAGTGAGTAAGAGTGGTGGAAAATGAGATGAAGAGAGGCTTAAGAGGGGCTCACTGTTTTTTTTTTGAGTCAAAGAGGGAGTAAGGGAGAGATGAGGTGGAGGTGTGGTGAAGGTAAGGAGGAGGTGAGGTGGGTAGACCTTAGGGTGGCGGGTAGGGTGAGGGAGAGGTGAGGGGAGAAGTGAGGGGAGTGAGGGAGAGGCATGGAGGGGAGATTTTCTTTTAAAAAAATGTATTTTATTTATTTTTTTTTTTTAGGGCTGCCGTTAGGTGTAAAGGGGGGAGTATGTGGGTGTGTGTGTGTGTGTATTTTAATTTTATGTATTTTTTTTATTTTAATTTTATGTGATTATTATTGTATGGTATTTGATATATTTTTTTTAACCTTTATGATGTTCAATTTAATTTGTGTTTGTAGATTAAGTGAATTATGAAATTCTAATGATATTGATGTGTAAAAATGTACAAATTATTGTTTTAAATAATTAAAGAAATATTGGAGTGATTTTGGATGGTCAATTTGGCTTAAATTGGTGACATTTAGCCATAGGTCCAAATTGGTCGATTTGGACTCAAGTTGGGCTAACTTGGATTTGGATTTGATCTAAGCCCAAGTGATTGAGCGACATTGTGTAGATAATTGTCACGAATGATTTGAAACAAGTTTGTAGTGATTTGGAGTTGGTTTGGTACTTCAATTTCGTGAGATTTGGAGTTTGGGTCCATTTTGGGAACATTGGGCTAGCCTGAGTCTAGGTTGTGCTAGAGTTTGGCTAGGACACAATTGGTTGTTGATAATTGTCAAGGGGAATGTGGTGAAGAGTTTCCAACATTAATTTGGTATCAATTTGAAGTTTAGGTCAACCAATTGGGTGGATTTTGGATCATGTGGCTAGTTTGGGTCAAAATGGGGAGGTTTTGGTTCGAGTGAGTTTGGGTTGAGTTTGAGACCACATTGGTGGAAATTAATGGTTGTATTTGATGTAGGGGAGTATTAGGAATGATTAGCAACATTATTTGGAGAATTTTGGTTGACATTAGGCTTAATGTGGGGACTTTGGGTCAAGTGAGTCAATTTAGGGACTTTTGGGTTCATGCTCAAATTGGTTTCAAATGTGGTTCCGATTGAGTTTGTTTTTGATTGAAATTGGTATTGGGAATGTTGAATTGAAGTTTAGAATTGATTTTTATCAAAATTAGGGTTGATTTGGTTTGACATTGTGTCTATTTAGGTTAAGTGAGCCGAATTGGGATTTTGGATTGAAAGTGGGTTAATTTGGCAAAATTGGATTATGGTGTAGTTGGACAAAATGAAATTGGGAATTTTAGGATTTTTTGGAATTTTTTTGGGAATTTTGGAATTTTGGGCCAAGAGGGGTATTTAGGGTATATGGAGGTTATTTGGACTATATTGGGGTATTTTGGTGGATTTAAGAGGGGAGAATTATTTTAAAATGATTTTCAGAAATTTTGGGAATTTTGAGTAAATTTTGGGAAATTTTGGATGATTTGGTGGTTGTAGGAGGCAATTCAGGTAGTTTTGGGTAAGTTTAAGGACCCAATGTCAAAACCTATAATTTTGGGAAAATGAAAGGGGCTTCAAATAGGGGAGAATGGGACCATTGTAGTGGGTTCAAGATTGAGTAAAAAGTGATTTGGAATGGAATTAGGGTTTTGGAGTATGAGTCATGAACTTAGCCAAGTCCAACCACCTTGGGACCAAGTCTAGCCAAAAGGTAACCACTTTATGACCTTTCACATATTGACCCTAGCCATCTTAATCAAAGATCAGTGGCTCTAGTCCAATCATGTGAGTTTCATAAAGGGTAGAAGGTAAGGGTTCAAGGTTTGGGTTAAGTGGCATAGGAGTGTGTGTGTGGAAGAGAAGCTCAAGTCACCCAAGGTTGCACTAAGTCCAAACAATCTTATAGGAACTCACCATTGGTTGCCCATATGGTGGTTTCAACCTTCTAAGGTGATTTAGAGGTTTGCAACCATCCAAGTGGGGTCCCGAGAGGAGCCAAGAAGTGGCTGAATTGCTAAAAGGTGGGTCCCAACTCTAGTCTTCTAGGATAGTCAAAGCAGAAACCTTATGGCTAGATCCTAAACACTAAGAGGGAGAAACAGACCTCACCAAAAATGAGGTCAAAAAATGGACCCCCAATAGGTGTGTTGTGATGACCAAGCACACCGCGCGTATTGGCGTTGATCGAAGAGATCAACAAAGCCAACACAGACTTCTAAGTGACACACTTAGAACAAAGCGTAGAAAAACTTCTGCTGGGGAGTATCAGGTAAATCTCCAAGACTGAAGATTCCAGAACTTTCGCTGGGGAAATAGAAGGTGGATTTCAAATCACAAGATTTCATGAGATTGGGTTTTAAATTCGTTTCATTTTTTTTATTTCAAGTTTTAATTCTGAGTTTGAATTTCGATTTGATCAGAGTTTTTATTTAAATTTAATTTGAGATTGATTCAAGATTGATTCCGTGGAAATTCTGAATTTTGAGATGAGAATTGGAGCCTAGGTTCCAACCTCGGGATT
The DNA here is from genome assembly GCA_022702705.1 of Papilionanthe hookeriana x Papilionanthe teres. Lineage (NCBI taxonomy): Eukaryota > Viridiplantae > Streptophyta > Magnoliopsida > Asparagales > Orchidaceae > Papilionanthe > Papilionanthe hookeriana x Papilionanthe teres. Next base: position 128,582,719 of record CM040421.1, on the reverse strand, counting down.
TTAAGAGAACTAGAATTTAGGCTCTAGCCTCAAGAAGAGAGCTGGAAGTTAGGCTCCAGCCTCAAAATTTGAAAGAGAACTAGAATTTAGGCTCTAGCCTCAAAAAGAGAGTTGGAAGTTAGGCTCCAGCCTCGAAATTGAATTGAGAACTGGAAGTTCAACTCCAGCCTCAAAAATTAATGTTTTACGATGATAACTTTGACTTGGACCATTGCGATAGAAAATGATCTTAAAGCAATGCGGTGTTGGATGTAAAATCCTCGACCTCTAAAATTTGATTTTTGATTTGAAACATTGCAATAGGGAAAGAACCTAAAGCAATGCGGTACCAGATGTAAAACCCTCAACCTCTAAAATTTGATTTTCTGAGAGTGAACCATTGCAATAGGGAAAGATCCTAAAGCAATGCGGTATCGAATTCTGAGATCTCAACCTCTAAAATTTAATTTTCTTTTTGAATCATTGCGATAGGGAAAGATCCTAAAGAATTGTAGTATCGGATGCTGGGATCCTCAACCTCTAAAATTTGAGATTTTGAATTTGAACCATTGCGATAGGGAAAGAACCTAAAGCAATGCGGTATCGGATATAAAATCCTCAACCTCTAAAATTTGATTTTGATTTAAATCATTATAATAGGAAAAGATCCTAAAGCAATGCGGTATCAGATGTAAAATCCTCAACCTCTAAAATTTGACTTTTGATTTGAACCATTGCGATAGGGAAAGATCCTAAAGCAATGCGGTATCAGATGTAAAATCCTCAACATATAAACTTTGATTTCGATTTGAACCATTGCGATAGGGAAAGATCCTAAAGCAATGCGGTATCGAATGCTGGGATCCTCAACCTCTAAAATTTAATTTTTGATTTGAACCATTGTGATAGGGAAAGATCCTAAAGCAATGCGGTATCGGATGTAAAATCCTCAACCTCTAAACTTTGATTTTTGATTTGAACCATTGTGATAGGGAAAGATCCTAAAGCAATGCGGTATCGGATGTAAAATCCTCAACCTCTAAACTTTGATTTGAACCATTGCGATAGGGAAAGAACATAACGCAATGCGGTATCAGATGTAAAATCCTCAACCTCTAAACTTTGATTTTTGATTTGGACCATTGCGATAGAGAAAAAACCTAATGCAATACGGTATCAGATGTAAAATCCTCAATCTCTAAAATTTGATATTTTATTTGAACCATTGCGATAGGAAGGAACCTAAAGCAATGCGGTATCAGATGTAAAATCCTCAACCTCTAAAATTTGATTTTGATTTTAACCATTGCGATAGGGAAAGATCCTAAAGCAATGCGGTATCAGATGTAAAATCTTCAACCGCTAAAATTTGATGTTTGATTTGAACCATTGCGATAGGGAAAAAACCTAAAGCAATGCGGTATCGGATGTAGAATCCTCAACCTCTAAAATTTGATATTTGATTTGAACCATTGCGATAGGGAAAAAACCTAAAGCAATGCGGTATGGGATGTAAAATCCTCAACCTCTAAAATTTGATTTTGATTTGAACCATTGCGATAGGGAAACAACCTAAAGCAATGCGGTATTGGATCTAAAATCCTCAACCTCTAAAATTTGACTTTTTTGATTTTGCGATTGATTTGCAAAGACTGGTAGTGTCGATTTAAAAAGTGTAGAATTTTGGTGTTTGAGAATTTCATGAAAGTTATAAAAGATTTTTGTGGAAAGAAACAGATTAGGAGGGAATATGAGGATGCCACATATCCCATTCGAAAGAGTTGATCGAAAAGTTACTGGTTTGGATTCGATACGATTCCTCGCCATCAGAACCAAAACAAAAACCTCGTGGCTCCGTGTCAATGGAATCGACTGCTCCTATCTCGGACAAGGGAGAGAATTGAAGGGATTGGATTTTAGACTTGGAAGTTTTGAATTTGAATTTGATTGAGATTTGATTTGAGATTCAAATTGAGATTGGATTTGAAAGTACATATTGGAGATTCAGATTTGAGGTTTATTTTTAATATTGAGATTCCTTTTTTTGTTTCGATGATTTGAGTTCGTTTTGATTTAGATTTCAATTTGATTTCAGATTTCATTTTGATTTGAAGTTTCATTTCGTTATCTTATTCGATTTTTTTCCTTTTTATTTTTTGTCATTCGTTGGGAGAATTTATTATTGATTTCTTTTTTGTGAAGTTTTATTTTATTCATTTATGTTTCATGATTTTTCATTTTTTTATTTTTATTTTTATTTTTATTTTAGTTAGGGTTTGGACCCAGTCATAAGCAAGTGCGGCATCTGTGCTTCGTAGAACGAGGTTGTCTTTGAAACATCACGATGCACAGTTCTCCTTGAAGTATCGTCCACTGAACAAAGACATTTGTAGAAAATGACCTATTCTTCGAGGTACTATTGGAATTATGTCCTTTCAAGTACCTACAAAGATGTGTTATTTCTACATACACCACAGCTGAAGGAACAGGAACTTCGTAGCTTCGTTTGTAACAGTCGTCACTCTTTACCGTTTATTTAGGAGGATTGTCCAGGCTGTCTTTGCGAAGTTGCCCTGACGCCCTTCGAATTGATGTTGGATTTGTATCCTCTGGTATTGAAAGGCATGACTTCAGGTTCGAATTTCCATTAAATGCTAATAACATAGCCCATTTCTTTAATTCTTTCTTCTAAACCTAAGCAGATTTCAAAAGTTCTGCTAATGTGATTGAAATGTTTTTCACTGCCCAAAGATATTTCTGAGTCAATTAATCACCGACCAAAAGACATAAAATCACTTGAATCTTTTCAAAGCATAATATCAGAGGAAACTTCTTAAGGTAGTCTTTCAAGTTTTTTTAATCGGGGGTGGATTAAAACACCAATTTTTGATTATATTCTTGCCTCAAGCTTCTTCTCAGGGAGCCTTTTTATTTCTTTTTCTTTTCTTTTTTTTAAGCTTTTCTCTTCTTTTTATCGAGGATTACTATATCTGGTGGAGCACATGTTAATGATTTTGAATGTCTGGATTGTGACACCAATTTTTGATTTTGTGCTCACCTCAAGCTTCTCCTCATGAACACCTTTTTTTTAATGCTCCTTTTGTTTTCTGAGAATTACTGTATCTGGTAAGATATATTTCTGTTAAAGATTTTGAATGTCAAAACTCCCCTAATTAATAAATATGAAATGTTTCTTAACATGAATCCTGGGATATTATAACTCATCCAAAAGTCTGGACCCAGTCACATGGCAGAAAATTAAAAGACTCTTGATATCCCAGATCAATTACTCGTATTTCAAGCACACTGCTTCATTTCAAAATTTACTTAGGACTCAATCCGAATTCCTTAAAGTGAAGGACCCAGTCATTAGGGCATAAATTTAATTCTTTCTGAAGTTACTGTCTTATCAAAATATCCAACTTTGAGTTTTCCAAATATCGAACAATTCTGAACAAAAAAAAAACAAACTTTTTCTGTTCATTTTCATTCATAGCGGTGGGTGGGATGTGACAGATCAACATCAATCCTGCAAATTTCCCTTTACATTGGTAGATGTAGTAGAATGGTAGTCAAGAAGTGTCTTCTTTATTACCAATTACGTAGGACTCAGCTAGAACAAACAGATCGACCGAAATTATACTGATAGAACCTTTTTCAAGTTCTTTTCAAATATTCTTCCGAGATTGTTACGTTCCCATTCTTGAAATTCTCTTCGAGCTAGTCTTTGAAATTGCAACACTTTTCTATGGTGTGTCCAACGAACCTGTGATACAGACAGTATCTTGGATGTCCTTTCTTGTTGATTTCATCCCGTTTTTGGCTCGAATGCTGGAATTCAGGGTTCTTAATTAGATTGTGGAACATCTTTCTTGTCGCTTCGTCTTTAAAAGAGTACACCTTGTTTGTTCAAGCAACCATTGTTGGAACTTGTCTTTCATTCGTCTGGTAAAGTCTTTGCTGAAAAGATTGCTGAGCGTTCTGCCTGGGACGTTGGAAGGTCCGCTGATGTTGTTCGGCCTGTACTTTCAATTATCGCTTTCCCCTGTTAACCACAACAACTATCTCAGATTCCTTCTCGAATATCTTCGTTGGCTCTAGTTCGTTGGCTTTTCCAAGAAAACCAAGTTGTTTAGCTTCTTCTTGAAGTCTTCCGGCTTTATTAAGTAACTTCTCGAAAGTCTTGATTGTGAATCCCTTGAGCAAGAGACCAACTAGACCGTGAATGCTCTTTAGAAGAATTTCAACTGCGTGCTGCTCTTGCAACTGTGGCTTGCATCTCATGCTGAGATTTCTCTAACGCAGGATGTATTCCACTAAGGTTTCATCTGGTTTATGTTTCTCTACCATAAGATCACCGACGGTGATGTGGTGCTGAGCTCCAGCAAACCGTTTGACAAAAAGATTTTCCATTTCTGTGAATTTCCTTAGCGAACCATTTGGAAACTCCGCATACCAATCAAAGGTAGCTCCAGTGGGGCTATTTACAAATTGGCGGAACAAAAGTGCTTCGCTATCCCCCGCGTTGCAGCAGCTTGCTCGGAAGTGTGCAACATGCTGTCGGGGATTTCCAGTTCCATCAAAAGTTTTGAACAACGGTGATACGAAACCTCTGGGGTACTGAACGGTATCAAACACTTCTGGGTAAGGTCTACCCTTTGAAACTGATTCCTCCATTTCTGATTGAACCAGGGCTTCTTTTACCTGTTGTTCCACCATCTATTTAATGTCACTCTCCAGCATCGAACCCTGAACTAGATCCTTCTTCGGTTGTTTGTCGGAGGTGGACTCTTTTCTTTCATCCGTAACGTGAACAATTTCTGGTCGGTTTGCCTCCAAAGTTGCTATTGGTAACGACTGCGACTGCCCTTGAATTGTAGCCATGACGACCATTATTTCCTCTAGTTGTTTCTTCATTTGACCTATCTGCTCATCCCACTGTTGAATGGTCATTTGAAACTCATCCGCAGTATTCTCCTTTGTGGGTGAAGGAGTGTCGCAAGAGGATGGTGTGGCCTCTGTCTCGATGACGTTGATTTCTGCAAGACCACCTTCCATGTAATCTTGTAGGTTGTAATTTCCATTTTTGACATCTTCTTTCTGGTCTTCAAATAGTTGTGCAATGTCAACTCTGAGCTTCTCTATGGAGGACTCAATCGAACTTCCTTTAAGAATTTTTTGGTCACCCAGGGACTTTTGAGGAACATCACTTATCCCCTCGAGCACTGACGTCATTGTATAGAAGCCAAGCGAAACATCCGAAATCATATTCACTGAACCTTTTTCAGGTTCTTTTAAATATTCCTTCGGGATTGCTATGTTCCCTCGATCGAGGTTATACTCGAGCCAGTTCTTGAAGGTGAAGCAGTCCTCTATCTTGTGTCTGATCATCTGTTGGTAAGGGCAGTACAACGGGTGATCTTTCTTGTCCACATCCTCTAGTTTCCTGGGCTCTGGCAACTGGAATCTGCCCCTCTTGATCAGACTACAGAACATCTTGCCAACTGCTTCGTTCTTATAGGAGTATTCCTTACTCAAAAGCTCCTTCAGACTGCGTGTTGTTCCGTGTGGTTTCTGTCGAGATGGCTGCTGACTCGGCTGGCGGCACTGCGACAGGTGGGGCTCCCGTGGTTGGTTGACTTTTCGACTTTTTCGTTTGTGCTTCTTTTCTTGTGCTTTCATTAGTTGCGCGGTCTTTGAATTGGACCCAATTTCGAGTCCGGAAAAAGGTAGGGTGTAAGCGTCGTCTGACTCTTCCTTATGTAAAATCTCTTTTCCTTTATCTAACAAAACAGTTGGTGTGGTGACGGCAGCTCTAACAATAGGAGCTGAAGAAATCCTCAGAGAAGTCCCAGCGCTTCTAGCGGCATACTTCACAACAATAGAAGAGTCTTTTTTAATCCACTCCTTCTTTGGCATAGGAAGCTCTTCAAAAATTCTCAAGTTGAACTCTACAATAGGCTCAACGGAATTTATCATTTCGGGTTTCATCATTTCAACAGACAAATTCCCGAACTTAGTTTCAACACTGTCGAATCCTTGTCCAAACTTGATGACTGCTAGGTCAGGTAGTTCCTCCCTATTGACTGCAAACTCCACTCCAGAGGCGAAAGAAAAGACCAGCTTGGGTGAAGACATTATCTCCTGTCATTTGAAGAATTTTTCAAAGTCAGTGGCGTACCTTGCTTTGCAGTTTCAACGAAGTACTCAAGTTAACTTGCTTTGTACTGGGCATCCTTTAAGCATGTGAATTTTTTTGTGTTTCTTTTTTTTTTATTATTATTGTATACTTGATGTGTCTTGAGAAGTTTTATTTTGGTTTGAAATTTTATTTTATTTATGGTTTATTGGAAGGTTGTTAGAGGGAAAATTGAGTTTGACTTGTTAGCAGCAAGTCAAACTCAAAGAGAAAAGAAGAATCAGACCCGGTCCGAGATTTGGAGGAGGTTGAATTCATATTGAAATCACATCAATAGATCGCTCATATTCTAACACAGCTATTGGTGGTCCACCTCGCCTCTTTGGGGAGGTGGGAGGATTCCGGAATCTCTGTTTAAGGGTGTCTAAACAGTTGCTCCAAAATCCAAAGGAGTTGACTACACTCATTCAAGATAGAAATGAGTGAGGTATGCCAACGAAATAATGGTAATTTGGTCCACTAGGGGTATGGACTCACTACCGATTTATGAAAGCAAAACCATCTGATCAAAATGGAGAGAGAAACTAGTCCCTAGCGGAGTCGCCAGAAATTGTCCGCATATTTTTAGGTTAAGTGTTTTGAAAAAGGGGGTCGCCTAAAGAAATTGTCGGAGAATTTTAAATTTAAATATATATATATATATATATATATATATATATATATATATATATATATATATATATATATATAATTTAGAAAGTAGCATTTGATTTTTTTTAAATAATTCTAAATTTGAATATTTTAAGATGTGAAATCAAACCGATCTCACATCCCAAATAGTTTATATAAACGAGCACCGCATCACAAACCGCGTATCTATCCCGAAGAATAGACACACTGATTGATGATGGGGCTCGATTAAATAAACTAGAAGATTTGTGACATCCGTTTGGTCTGTGAACCAATTTTATAAGCCGACAAGTTCCCCTGCTTAATATAAATGAATTAAGCAGGGTTTATATTACCTGGGTTCTTAAAGTTCCCTATAAGGGCAAACCCCTATATTAATTACATCTTAAATGACGGGAATCATTTAAGAAAACTCTCGATAATGATCAGTGGTTTTGCTCTCAAGAATTTCAAAGTTTTAGGGTTTCAAAGGATTTGGATTTTGGAAATTTCAATAAGGAACAGCTCAAATTTGGAATAGTTTATTTTAGGAATCCAATGGAAGAAAGGTAGGAGATGTCACAGACCCGAAGTGAACTTCGGTGACTTCTCAACTATCCTTTGGTTTGGCTTCAATTTGAAACAATTATTTAATGTTTCAATCCTGCCAATTTTAGTTAATTAGGACTTATACTTTTATGACATAATCACACAAATAGCCTCGAAGATGTGAGAGTTTATGTCTACCAAACGACTACCTCGGAGTCCTAAGACCGGTTAGGGCCTAATTTGCATGATATGTTTATGCAAATGCTTAACAAAAAGGTTGAGGATTTATGTTGCACTAAGCAAACTACCTCGAAATCCTATGGCTTGGTTATTTAATTCTAAGAACGGTTTTGCTGACGTAGACCCAAGTTTTGCTGATGAAGATGGCCGTGCTGCCCACTGTGCTCCAAGCTCCTTGTTGTTGCAGAGGTTTGGTTTTAGAAAGTGGCAATCAAGAGATGAGAGAAGTGTTTTGGTTTAGAAAGGTTGAAAATTGAGATGGCTTAGTATTTTAATTAAAACAAATCTTAAAGTTGGTTAAGCATAACCGATTAAGATCCCACGGTTTCGTCATCCCGGCACCGCTATTTTCATCGGATTCACTTAGTCCAAATGAATTTGCTAAACTCAACTGAATGAGTTCCACGCTTTCATTTAGACCGTGGGAAATCTCGTTAGCAACACGAGGGTTACATCATCCGAGAGATTCCCGATCATCCAACGAGACGATTTAATTTAGTTATGATTGTAGTGTTATTTGTTTTGTTTGTGATTAAATTTTGAGTTTTCTCATATTTTGAAATGTTGTGAAGTGATTTATTTCATCCCAAGCAGTTATATTTGCAATAATGTAAAGTACTGAAAAGTAAAGTGTGGGAAAGTAAAGTACTGTAAACTGTAAAAGTGTACCTGGCGAGTCTTCAAGTTCCACCACCTGAAACTTCAGTCTTGCATTGCATATGTATATGTTTGTAATTCTTTTGCAGGAGTTGAACCATGCCTTAAAATAGGAAAAAGTAGAACTAAAAGTAATAACTACCCAGTCCTATGATGTTTATGTGAATTTCTATGTTGTGTTTTAATGAGCTTTGTTAATTTAATTGAGGATGGTTTCATTAAGCAGACATATTAAGTTTAATAGATCTCTAAGGTATCCAAAAGGTCAGGAGAAGGATGCAGGTCCATGCTTCCCTCTCACAGCCTGGTGAAAAGTCTCGGGCTCATTTAGACTTATTATGTTGCTTAACAACTCATCCTACCTATACCCTTATGCTTAATGGGCACTGGTGTTGGGGGCAGGTTGGGACAAATGGGTTTAGGTGTGGTTTGAGTTTGGATTTGGTGGCAACTGGTAGTTTGATTTGGACTTATGGGAGTGCTATGGAGAGTTTGTGATTTTAATTGTGGAATATTTGCTTGAGTTTGTGCTTACTTTGGGGATTGGAGGATTTGAATTTGGTTTGTGTTTGGATTTGTTTTGTGTTTGGATTTGGTTTGTGTTAGGTTTTGGGTTTGGTTTGGTTTAGTTTTGATTTTGGTTTTTGGTTTTGGTTTGGTTTTGGTTTTGTGAATTGGGAAGGTTTTGTGGACATTGGGTAAAATTTGGGTTACTCCATACATTCACTAAGCATAAGGGTATTCTTATTATGTTTTCTATACCAAGTTGTGACTTCCTAAAGGTCTCTGTAAAGAACAAAATAAGTCATGCCTCAGGAGGCCTATCCTAGGTTCGGTCGTTATCGTTAGTATTACAGGTTTGCCGTCGTCATCGTCGTGTTTTTGTCATTGTTGCATTATGTTATGTATGTGTTGTTATTGTATTATGTATGTTATTATTTTGTTTTGTTTTTGTCTTGTGTTATTGTTATTATTTATTTATGTGTTATGTTATTATTGTATGTTATTTTATTTTTGAATTTATATTATTGTATATGTTATTATCATTAAATTATTATTGTTTTTTATTTTTTTATTTATAATTGTTATCCTTATTAATGTTATTTATTTATTTTATCTTAGTGTAATTTATAATTACATAATATTTATTTATTTGAATTATTATTTTTGGTTCTCATTTAATTATTATTATTTAATTTAATTTAATAAATTTAATTTAGTATAAATTATTATTTATTTACATTATTGTTTAATTTAATTTAATTTTATTAATTTAATTTAATTTAATTTTATTAATTTAATTTAATTTAATTTAATTTGTTATTTATTTACATTATTATTTAATTTAATTTAATTTAATTTTTGTTTTTTTTAATTTAATTAATTTAATTTAATTTATTATTTATTTACATTATTATTTAATTTAATTTAATTTAATTTAAATTACTATTTATTTACATGATTGTTTAATTTAATATAATTTAATTAATTTAATTTAATTTAAATTATTATTTATTTACATTATTTTTTAATTTAATTTAATTTAATTTAATTTAATTAATTTAATATTTATTTATATAGTTGTTTTCAGTTTGTTTAATTAATTATTATTTAATTTATTTTAATTATTATTTTCTGTTTTATTTAATTTTAATCTACTTAATTTTAATTTAATTTATTATTTTTTTATATTCTTTACATTATTTTCAATTTATGTATATATATATATATATAGGTGTTATTTATTTTATTATCCCTTATATTCTTATCATTTAATATATTTAAATTGTAAGTTATTTTTTTTGTAATTTATTATTGTTATTAATTATATGTATATGTTAATTTATTATTTATATCATTCATTTATTATTTTTATTATTATTTATTTATTTATGAAGCTTTTAAACTCTCTCTCTCCTAAATTATCCTTTCATTTATTTAAAGTTATTATCATTTATATTAGGTTATTATCTATTAAAATTATTATTTAAATATATATTTATATTTTAAAAAGGCACTTTTATTTGTTTACTTTATTTTCATTATTTATTTAAGTTTATAGTTATTTATTTTATTCTTCTCACACTATTTTGTTTTTTACATATTGTTATTATTAATTTACATATATATATATATATATTATTATTATTATTATTATTATTATTATTCATTTAATTTTTTATATTTTAGTAGTATTTATTTAGATTTAGTATAGTGTAGTTATATTATTTAAATTTAATGTAGTTACTTATTTGAAATTTAGTATAGTTATTTTTTAATAGTTTAAATTTAATATAGTTATTTTTACAAGTTTAGTATGGTTATTTTAAATTTCATATAGTTGTTTTAAATTTGTTATAGTTTGTTTTAAATTTAGTATAGTTTATTTTATTATGTCACTTATTTATATATAATTTATTTACATTATTATAAACATTATTTATTTAGTGTATATAATTTCATTACAATATATTTAACTGTAATTTATATATTATTTAGTACATATAATTTATTTACATTTATTTATATTATTAATTTACATATATGTAATTTATTTAGTTATTTTAGTAGTATGTTTGTTCATTATTGTTTTCATTATTATTATGTCATTTTAAATTTTTATTTCATTTTTTTTCCTCTTATTTTTATTTTATCATTATGTTTGTTTCTCTTTCTCTTTTATTTTTATTTCCTTTATGTTATATTATTTCTTTTAAATCTTAAAATTTACTTTTCAAAGTAATAAAAACTAGGTGGTAGATTTGTAAATATTGAAACTAGTGAACCTCCTTTTTTTTTTTTTGAAAATTAAACACATATTTTTGCACAAAAGATATCCTAAAACTAAGCATGAAAAGGTTTAAAAAAATTTAAATGAGAAGAAACTTGTAAGAAAAAAACTAAATAATTTGCATGCAAGATTTCCTAAGGCTAAACATATAAAGATTTGAGCATGTACATGAAAGAAATTTATGCACCTAAAATAAAAGTTATAAAGCTTGCATGAAAAAATTTTAGAGTTAAGCATGAAGATGGGAAAGAAATTTTTTTTTTTTTTAAAGCAAAAGTTTTCATAAAAAGAAGTAAAAGAGAGGGGAAGAAAATTACCTTGCTTTGGATGAGTTGATGGAAGAACCTTGAAGAATCCCTTGTTGAAGCTCACGACTAGGAGGATTTGGGTGGGTGTGGCTTGCTTGGAAGAAGGAGAAGAAGGGGAGGAGGCTCACGGTTTTTTTTGAGATTGAGAGGGGGTGTTGGGAGTAGGATGGTGAAGTGAGTAAGAGTGGTGGAAAATGAGATGATGAGAGGGTTAAGAGGGGCTCACGATTTTTTTTGGAGTCAAAGAGGGAGTAAGGGAGAGATGAGGTGGAGGTGTGGTGAAGGTAAGGAGGAGGTGAGGTTGGTAGACCTTAGGGTGGCGGGTAGGGTGAGGGAGAGGTGAGGGGAGAAGTGAGGGGAGTGAGGGAGAGGCATGGAGGGAGATTTTCTTTAAAAAAATGTATTTTATTTTATTTTTTTTAGGGCTGTCGTTAGGTGTAAAGGGGGGGAGTATGTGGGTGTGTGTGTGAGTGTATTTTAATTTTATGTGATTATTATTGTATGGTATTTGATATTTTTTTTTAACCTTTACGATGTTCAATTTAATTTGTGTTTGTAGATTAAGTGAATTATAAAATTTTGATGATATTGATGTGTAAAAATGTGCAAATTATTGTTTTAAATAATTAAAGAAATATTGGAGTGATTTTGGAGGGTCAATTTGGCTTAAATTGGTGACATTTAGCCATAGGTCCAAATTGGTCGATTTGGACTCAAGTTGGGCTAACTTGGATTTGGATTTGATCTAAGCCCAAGTGATCGAGCGACATTGTGTAGATAATTGTCATGAATGATTTGGAACAAGTTTGGAGCGATTTGGAGTTGGTTTGGTACTTCAATTTCGTGAGATTTGGAGTTTGGGTCCATTTTGGGAACATTGGGCTAGCTTGAGTCTAGGTTGGCCTAGAGTTTGTCTAGGACACAATTGATTGTTGATAATTGTCAAGGGGAATGTGGTGAAGAGTTTCCAACATTAATTTGGTATCAATTTGAAGTTTAGGTCAACCAATTGGGTGGATTTTGGGTCATGTGGCTAGTTTGGGTCAAAATGGGGTGGTTTTGGTTCAAGTGAGTTTGGGTTGAGTTTGAGACCAAATTGGTGAAAATTAATGGTTGTATTTGATGTAGGGGAGTATTAGGAATGATTAGAAACATTATTTGGAGAAATTGGATTGACATTAGGCTCAATGTGGGGACTTTGGGTCAAGTGAGTCAATTTAGGGACTTTCATGCTCAAATTGGTTTCAAATGTGGTTCTGATTGAGTTTGTTTTTTATTGAAATTGGTATTGGGGATGTTGAATTGAAGTTTAGAATTGAATTTTATCAAAATTAGGGTCAATTGGGTTGATTTGGTTTGACATTGTGTCCATTTAGGTTAAGTGAGCCGAGTTGGGATTTTGGAATGAAAGTTGGTTAATTTGGCAAAATTGGATTATGGTGTAGTCGGACAAAATAAAATTGAGAATATTTATGATTTTTTGGAATTTGTTTGGGAATTTGGGAATTTTGGGCCAAGAGGGGTATTTAGGTTATATGGAGGTTATTTGGATCTGTATTGGGGTATTTTGGTGGATTTAAGAGGGAAGAATTGTTTTAAAATGATTTTCAAGAATTTTGGGAATTTTAAGTAAATTTTGGGAAATTTTGGATGATTTGGTGGTTGTAGGAGGTAATTCAGGTAGTTTTGGGTAAGTTTAAGGACCCAATGTCAAAACCTATAATTTTGGGAAAATGAAAGGGGCTTCAAATAGGGGAGAATGGGACCATTTTCGTGGGGTCGAGATTGAGTAAAATGTGATTTGGAATGGAATTAGGGTTTTGGAGTATGAGTCATGAACTTAGCCAAGTCCAACCACCTTAGGACCAAGTCTAGCCAAAAGGTAACCACTTTATGACCTTTCACATATTGACCCTAGCCATCTTAATCAAAGATCAGTGGCTCTTGTCCAATCATGTGAGTTTCATAAAGGGTAGAAGGTAAGGGTTCAAGGTTTGGGTTAAGTGGCTTAGGAGTATGTGTGTGCAAGAGAAGCTCAAGTCACCCAAGGTTGCCCTAAGTCCAAACAATCCTATAGGAACTCACCATTGGTTGCCCATATGGTGGTTTCAACCTTCTACGGTGATTTAGAGGTTTGCAACCATCCAAGTGGGGTCCCGAGAGGAGCCAAGAAGTGGCTGAATTGCTAAAGGGTGGGTCCCAACTCTAGTCTTCTAGGATAGTTAAAGGAGAAACCTTATGGCTATATCCTAAACACTAAGAGGGAGAAACATACCTCACCAAAAATAAGGTCAACAATATTTCATAGTCTTTAATACGTCAAAAGTGACTTTCTGTTCATTAATATTCATAATCAACTCTCCTTTTTGTACAGCTATCATAGCTTGTCTAGTAACAAGGAAAGGTCTCCCAAAAATAATTGGAATTTCTTTATCTTCCTCCATATCTAATACAATAAAGTCCAAAGGAAAGATAAATTTATCCACTTTAACAAACACGTCTTCTATAACTCCTTTTGGATAAATGATAGATTGATCAGCTAACATAAGGGTTACAGTAGTGGGAGAAATATCAACTAAACCTAACATTCTAAATATAGATAGAGGCATCACATTAATGCTCACTCCTAAATCACATAAAGCTTTTCCACATAATCTTTCTCCAATTGCACAAGGAATTGTAAAGCTACAATGATCTTTAAAGTTTTGAGGAATATTTTTCTGATGTATAGCGTTGCACTCCTCACTTAGTGCAACCGTCTTGTAATCCCCAAATTTCCTTTTCTTGTTTAATATCTCCTTCATAAACTTTGAATAACTTGGCATCTGTTCCAAAGCATCAGTGAAAGGAATATTTATTGTTAACTTCTTAAGTACTTGCTTGAACTTTGAAAATTTCTTATCCAACTCATGCTGTCTAAGTCTTTGAGGAAATGGAGGTGGTGGTCTTTCCAAACTAATTTTAGTTGGAGAAATTAATTTTGCTAAATCCTTAGAAACATTTTTTTCAGGTCTTTTAGTTTCCTTTGTTTCTCTCACAACATCTTTCTCTTTTCTAACCATATCCTCTATCTCTTTTCCACTTTTTAATTGGATAGCTTCTACTTGTTCATTAGTGTTCTCTTTAGGGTTGATCTCAATGTTGCTAGGAAGTGTTCCTTGGGGTCTATTGCTAAGTGAATTGGCTCTAAATTTTTAATCGCAGCATTTTGACTTTGCAGCTGGTTTCCCATTTGCAATACCACTTCTTCCATAGACATCTTCTTATCCTTAAATTGTTGATCATTGTTAGAGTCCGGTGGATATGAAGGTCTATAGTTTGTGTTCCCTTAATTATTCCAACTTCCATTAGGATTCGCATGATTATTTTCCCATTTTTGGTTTCCACCATCAGTAGTATGATACTAGTTAAATTTAGGATGGTTCTCCCAACACGGGTTGTAAAAGTTAGAATATGGGTTGTTTATGGTATTTAAAGCGTCATATGATAAGTTAGAATCAATTATACGCCCTAATGAAATTTCCTCACTTACAGAAGTAAATTGAGGTTGGTTCATTCCAAATTGATCCAACTTCCTTGATATTGTGGCAACCTGAGATGCAAGAATTGTAATCACATCTGTATCATGAACACTAGCTACATTTTTATGATTTACCCTTGCAGAGGGCCATTGAAATTCATTTGTAGCCATTTTTTCAATTAATGCATATGCTTCATCAAATGATTTTGACATTAATGAACCACCAGCAGTAGCATCAATTATAGACCTAAGGGATCCTACTAACCCATTATAAGTTTTAATGATTAAGCAATCGGGTAGAGCATGATGTGGACACTTTCTTAGGAGTTCCTTAAATCTTTCTCAGGCTTCATATATTGATTCTCCTTCATATTGACAAAATGAGTTAATATCGTTTCTAAGTTTGGTAGTCCTTGAAGGTTGAAAATACTTAGCTAGGAATTTCTGAGTAATTTCTGAGTTAACTCCTCCCAATTTTTAATAAAGCCAGGTGCTAATGAGTATAACCATATTTTAGCCTTATCCTTTAGTGAGAAAGAAAAAAGCCTTAGCTTAACAGCATCGTCTGACATGCCATTATAACAAAATATAGCACAAAGTTCTAGAAAACTAGATAAGTGTAAATAGGGATCCTCCAAAGGAGTTCCCCCAAACTGATCGTTCTGCACCAGTTGGATAATCTCAGGATTTATTTCAAACGAGTCAGCTTCTATGATAGAGTTTTGTATACTTGAATTAATTTCATCTGTCGTAGAATTTACGTAATCCCTCAATGAAGTATGATGATTTCCAAGTTATTATCTTGAAAGTTTTCCATTTGCATTTCTAGTTTTTTGAGTCATTTCTGTATTTTTATTTTTTTATTTTTTCAAACTCAGGATCATAAGGTAAAAATCTTGCAGATCATTTGTTTCGCATATATAGCACAACAAAAAATACATTAACAATTAAACAAATAATAGATGAAATATATTCAACACAACAAAATATTTTCATGAACACCTTATTTTTCACACAAACAATTTTTTTTTCTTTTTTTCACAACACTTTTTCATATAACAAAACACTTTTCACAAAAAAATAGATTTTACGACACAACAGTTTTCTAAGTCTAAACCTAATTATTTCAACTAAAGTTCTACTAAAGTTCTTACCGAAGCTTCACCGGCAACGACCCCAAAAACTTGACCCGACCAGCAATAACACAGTAATTTTTGCTTCCAAAAGATGGCCAAAAACTTGACCCAATTTATAAATAGCGGCTAGTGTATAAAATTAAAATGTTGTAAATTTTTAGAAAATATTTTACACACTAGAGGTACTACGCAAGTATACGTATCTTTTCAAGTAATATAGAGTTTTCTTTTATAACCCCAGTATCGATCCCACAGAGAAGTGAGGTAAGAAATTCTTTAGGCTAATTCCATTCTATTTCTATAAGGCCTAAATTTGGAATGTCGATTAAAATGATTTTTCTAATAACTAATCCTAAATAAAGTTCTTAAATAAAAAGATAACTTATGGATAAATTTGTTTGGAGAATTTCGAGATATTAAAAACTACCTTTCTCTTGCAATTACATAGATAATGTGTAGGAAAGAAATGCTTAGAATTTTATGTAATAGTGCCAAATAGAAGCATTCCTATTCTTTACCCTTTGGTCAAGGCATAAAGAACATTGACTAATCTATAGATCGGTTCATGATGTTTTATTAGTATAATGGGTTAATCTAGGCTCACACTACTAGATGTCCAAGGGTGGCAATGGTCGGCCCTACCAGTGACCCGTTCCCTTTCTATAAACCAAATAATTAGAATTTAGTCTGTCACTCTAAAACCTTATTAGTTCTATGCCCAATAAATCATATCTTCCTATTTATTTTCACTTCACCTTGAATAACCCGCATAAAGCCTTCGATTAACCAAAGATTCATGTGATATCTACTAGTTAAGGACTCATCTCTGGATAGATCTCAGAATTCTTCAACAGATTTTAACAATACAAGTGATCAATTTGTAAAGTAAATGAAGATCTAGTATGAATATCATCACCATAATTTTATAAGAGAATGTCTAAGGAAATCTTAATTCCTAAACATGCATCAATTTCGTTACAAAACAAAAGTAAATGAAAATAATGGCATAAGAAGTAAAAGAATTGATAGAATTATGTAATAAATTAAGTGCCAACAAGGAACATATTTCATTAGTATTCTATTATATTAATGCAACTATCTGTCACCTAGAAGCATCTAATAGATAGTTCTATCATAAAAATAATTTTCCTAAACATGCCACTACTTCATATTAAAAGAAAGAGTAAAGAAAATCTATTACGAAGCATGGATAAATCACAATAGAAAACTCGGTTTAAAACAAGGAAAATCCACTAGAAAGTGTTTACAATAATTACAAGAGAATGAAGAACACAATACTTAGCTTTTTCCTTTGAGGGAAAGATGAAGATCTCTCAGCAAAAGTCTCCCACTGATCCATACACCGCTCGTACATCCCTTACATAAATATCTCAAAATCCCTCACCAATCTCTCCATAAGATGTAGAAATCTACATCTTCATGACTCTAAAATGACTCTAAAATGACTAAAGGAGAAGAAAGAGAGAGAGAGAGAGAGAGAGAGAGAGAGAGAGAGAAAGCGAGAGAGATGCCCTTTTCCTATAGAAATGTCTCCTATTTATAGAGCTCTGAAAATGGTTAAGGGTTGCTTAAGGCACCTCTTCAAAATTTATCCACATTCATTGAATCTTCTAGAAACCAACTATGGCGCCTAGGCGCCAAACTCCTGTAACCAAGTCTTCACACCCCTTCACTTTGGGTCGCACTTCTTCGCAATTAAAACCGTTCTAATGTGTCTAGATGCATTGTATCACATGTCCTATATATTAGGAGTACCTTCCAGTCTTCTAGAAGGTCTAGAAACTACTTAACACCATCAAAATAACTCTCACAGTTGTCAAAAATCTGTCCAATAATCGTTTTTGGATGATTGTGGTGCCTAGGCCTTGATTCTGGCGCATAGGCACCAATTTCTAGTCGTCACTGGTGCCTGGGCGCTGGGTTTGGCGCCTAGGCGCCACCCTGTGCGCAGCTCCACTATTTTGCTATGTTTTGCTCCGTTTCAACTCCGTTTCGCCCCATTTCAGCTGCGTTGCATTCCTAACATCTTCACCTACAAGATAGACATAAAAAAAACCATTCTCAAAAGTATAATTTCATTCAAAAACATATGAGAAATGTAAAATATATTAAGCATTGAAAGACATATCGATATGTGCCAAGTCAGAATTTTCTTCCTTGCTCATTTGGCTCAAAATTACATAGTTTTTTCTTCATTTTCTCTAAAATCATATTTTTATACCTGAAGACAAAAATATGCAAAAAACTTTCCTTTAAAGTGTAATATCATTAAAAATGTGCATAAAATAAGCTTGAAATTTATACAGAAAAATAAATAATTTTTAAGTGGATCACCTGACTATGCTAAGTTTATGAAGGATATTCTGAGAAAGAAAAGAAAGTTTACAGACCATGAAACTATTGCATTTAGCAGAGAGTGTAGTGCAATTATTCAGAAGAAGCTTCCGGAAAAACTTAAAGATCCTGGTAGTTTCATTATTCTGCGTGCTATAGGTGAAAAATTTTTCGAAAAAGCTTTATGTGGTCTGGGAGCGAGTATTAATCTAATGACTTTATCAACTTTCAAAAGGTTGGGAATAGGAGAAATTTCTCCTACATCTGTGACTCTTCAGTTGGCCGATCGTTCCATTACTTATCCTAAAGGAGTGGTGGAAGATGTGTTAGTGAAAGTGGATATAATTATCTTTTCTGAAGATTTTATTGTACTTGATATGGAGGAAGATAAAGAAATTCCAATCATTTTGGGAAGACCATTCCTTGCTACTGGAAGAGTGGTAATTGATGTTAAAAAAGGAGAATTAACTATGAGAGTTAATGATCAAGAGATGACCTTTAATATTTTAAAATCTATGAAGTATCCCTCAATGGAAAAAGATAATGAATGTTTTAGAATGGAGGTCTGTGATTACTTGAGAAACGATCATTTTGAAAATATAATTGAAAAAGAAGAAGAATATAAAAATATGTTTGAAGAAGAAAGTGAAGATAAAGAAAATTCAGATAATGAGAAGAATGAAAATTTGGAGTATGTTCAGGAGAGATTCAAAATATTAGACACTATGGAAGGCAGAGATAAAAGCTTAATTCCATCTATCATAAAACCTCTTGAACTTGAAATGAAAATTCTCCCTAATCATTTAAAGTATATGTTTTTAGGAGAATCATCTACTTTGCCTGTTATTGTATCTTTGGAGCTAAACGAATACCAAGAACAAAAGTTGTTGGAAACTTTAAAAAGATACAAGAAATCTTTTGGATGGACTTTGGCAGATATTAAAAGAGTTAGTCCTTTGATTTGTATGCACAGAATTTTAGACCTTTGGAAGAATATAAACCAAGAGTGATCCACAAAGGACACTGAATCCTATAATGAAAAAAGTAGTTAAGAAAGAGATTTTAAAATGGCTGGATGCTGGAATTATTTATCCTATTTCGGATAGTGCTTAGGTAAGTCCAATACATTGTGTACCGAAAAAGGGTGGAGAGACTGTTGAAGTAAATGGATGTAATGAAATTATACCCACGAGATAAATTAATGGATGGCGAATTTGTATTGACTATAGGAAGTTAAATGCCGCCACCAGAAAAGATCACTTTCCTTTTCCTTTTCTCGGTCAAATGCTAGATAGACTTGCTGGACACAAGTACTACTGTTTTCTGGATGGATATACTGGTTACCACCAAATACCTATTGCTCCTGAGGATCAAGAAAAGACAACATTTACTAGCCCTTATGGAGCCTTTGCTTTCGAAGAATGCCTTTTAGACTATGTAATGCACCTGTAACATTTCAGAGATGTATGATGTTTATCTTCAGTAGTATGATAGATAATGGAATAGAAGTTTTTATGGATGATTTCTCTGTTTTTGGGACTTCATTTGAAATTTGCCTAGGGAACTTAGCAAAAGTTTTGAAACTTTGTGAGAAAACAAATCTAGTTCTGAATTGGGAGAAATGTCAATTTATGATTGCAGGAGGAATTGTGCTTGAGCATAAAATTTCTAAACATGGTATGGAAGTCGACCTTGCTAAAATTAGAGTGATTGAGAGATTACCGCCACCCACTACTGTGAGAGAGGTGAGGAGTTTCTTAGGATACGCTGGACTTTACAGGCTATATATTAAATATTTTTCTAAAATTACCAAACCTTTATGCTGACTTTTAGAAAATGATAGAAAGCTTGATTTTAATGATGAAAGCTTAAGAGCTTTCGAATTATTAAAAGAAAAATTAATCACTGCACCTAAAATTGTTTCACCCGATTGGGAGAAACCATTTGAACTTATGTGTGATGCCAGTGATTATGCAATTAGAGCAGCATTGGGGTAAGGGCATGATAAAGTATTCAAAGTCATTTACTATGCTAGTAAAACTCTTAATGAGGCTCAAATTAATTATACCACAACTGAAAGAGAAATTATTTGCTATAGTGTTTGCTTTTGAAAAATTTATACATTATTTAATTGGAACTAAAAGTATTGTGCATACAGACCATTCAGCTATTAAATATCTAATGCAAAAGAAGGATGTGAAACCTAAACTCATTAGATGGATACTTCTTCTGCAAGAATTTGATTTTATGATAGTTGATAGGAAGAGAGCTGATAATCAAATAGCTGATCATCTATCCAGAATAGACTATGAAAAATTATCTTAATTTGAAAAAGAAATTATTGAAATTTTCCCTGATGAGCAACTCTATACTATATGGGAAATAATTTGCCTTCGTATGCTGATATTGGGAATTATATTGTAAGTGATATTGCACCACTTGATTTAACAAGGCAACAACAAAAGAAGTTTAAATATGATGCAAATTTCTATTTTTGGGATGAGCCCTATCTATATAAACAGTGTAAGGATCTGATTATTAGGAAATGTGTGCTACAAGAAGAAACAAATTTGATTATTCAACGATGTCACGATTCTGAATTTGGAGGTCATTTTGGTGTTAATAAAACTGCTTTTAAGATTTTACAATCTGGATTGCCCACTCTTTTTAGAGATATTTATAGATATACTAAATCATGTGATCGGTGTCAGAGAGTAGGTAATATCTCTAGAAGAAATGAAATGTCTCTAAATTATAATTTGGAAGTTGAAATTTTTGATGTATGGGGATTAGATTTTAGGGGACCATTTACTCCTTCATTTGGAAATCTATATATTTTGGTTGCTATTGATTATGTCTCTAAATGGATTGAAGCTTTTGCTTTACCCAGATGTGATGGTCGGAGTGTTTCAAAAATTTTAAAGAAAAATATATTTACAAGATATGGAATGCCGAGAGTAATCATAACTGATGGTGGATCCCATTTCAGGAATAATCGAATTAAGAGATTAATTGAGAAATATAATATCATTCATAGAATCTCTACTACTTATCATCCCCAGACTAGTGGTTTAGCAGAAGTGTCTAATCATGAAATTAAAAGAATTTTGGAGAAAACTGTGTATAATCATAAATTGGATTGGTCTACTTGATTAGATACTGCTTTATGGGCTTATAGAACTGCTTTTATAACCCCTATTGGAATGTCTCCTTATAGACTAGTGTTTGGTATGACTTGCCATTTACCAGTTGAATTGGAGTATAAAGCATATTGGGCGATAAAAGAGTTAAATTTTAATTTGAAAAATGCTGGAGAAAAAAATTTTATGCAATTGAATGAATTGGAAGAGATTAGAAATGCATCTTATCACAATGATAAGATCTATAAAGAGAAAAGGAAATTATGGCATTATCGAAAGATATTGAAAAAGAGCTTGGAAAATGGACAAAATGTTTTATTATACAATGCAGGATTGAAATTATTTC
This sequence comes from Papilionanthe hookeriana x Papilionanthe teres, assembly GCA_022702705.1. Taxonomy (NCBI): domain Eukaryota; kingdom Viridiplantae; phylum Streptophyta; class Magnoliopsida; order Asparagales; family Orchidaceae; genus Papilionanthe; species Papilionanthe hookeriana x Papilionanthe teres. The sequence continues at coordinate 128,560,890 of CM040421.1, read as the reverse complement.
CTGGAAAGCTCAAGTCTAGATGGTTAGACCTTTTACAGTTGTAAAAGTTCATTCTTTTGGAGCTATTGATATTAAAGATCCTGATACTGGAAACATTTTCAAAGTTAATGGGCATCGATTAAAGCCTTACTTTGACAGGTTTCAACCTGACTTCAAAGAGGATTTAATGTTGAGTCATCTCGATTAACTAAATGGTTTGTCGGGCTGACGACGTTAAACCAAGCGCTTTATGGGAGGCAACCCATATGTATCTTTGTGGTGTGTTTGCATGTTTGTTGTAGTTGTATATTTTAGATAGTTGTTTTTGAATCCTAATTACTCCTAAATATTTTAAAAATTGATAAATGATGGATCGAATCGAGATATTGGAATATTTTGGATCAAACGAAGTTCGGTGAGAATTTTTGATCACTGGCGCCGTTAGTGCCCTATCGTTTTCCTACAACTGAACTTGACTGTTTGAGCGTCGTCGGCGCCCAAAATCTACTTGACGGTTTTTAAGTTTCAAAATGCGAGTTTTGGCGGTTTTGGCAGGATCTTCGTCCTTATAACTCCCTAAACTCCATTTTTGACTTCTTAACTCCAGAAAAATGAAAACCACCTATCCCAATTCGTATCCTATAGATTCCTTTCACATTGAAACCCCTTGATTTTGTGTCTTCAACCGAAGGAAATTCATAAGTTTTGAAGCACAGTGTTTGTTCAACAAAATGATGATGAAAAGAAGGATTATCAAGGAAAGAGGCTTCATAAATTGAGGTATGGATAATCCTACTACTAGAATTGAAGAAATTATTAAAGAGAGACGTTGGGAAGTGCTTTGCTACACTACCGCTGCCGTTATTGTTCCCGTCGTGAAATAATTTTATGCAAATCTTCACGGGATCAACCAAGGGTTCGTATTTATGTGTGGTAGATTTGTTTAATTCACTCCTGCACGAATCAACGATCTCTTTATGATCGAGAACGTACCTATTTGCCATTATTCTAATTTCAATACCACAAGGGATAATATGAATGATGTATATCGATATCTGACGGATGAGAATGAAGAATGGAAAGTTAGAGAGAATGGATACATGAGTTTCCCATCTGCATCTGTCAATCCAGTATCGAAGCAGTGACATTACTTTATTTCGGCAAAGTTATTTTCGACATTGAAGATTAGCAAGGTAACCAAGGAAAGTGCCATTTTGAATTTCTGTATTTAAACTGGAAGACCGGTTGATATTGGTAATATTATTGTGAAATCAGTACTTGGATTAATTGTGCATGGCTCTAAATATGGGTTTGAACACCTGTCTACCATATTTTTGTTATGTAGTCAGTCACAGTTTCCTTATACAAGTTGGGAAAAGGATCTTCTTCCATAGAGGCCTATTGATCCAACTAATCCCTACGACTACCAAACAGCTGGAGATGAAGATGACATGAATTTTCTCGCAGATCAACCAACACAGACTTCACAGCCAATTCAACTTTATTTTCCTGAAGGTTTCAGAATGATATTAAAGATGATCAAAAAATTGGAGAAAGAAGTACAGAACATTATGAATGCGATCAATAACATTTCTGATTTATTCGATCATATAGATTGGAGAATGAAAGAGAAATTCGATCACACAGGTTGAATTGAGATGGGTTTAATCAATCTTATGAAGAAGAACACGGTGATTGCTGAAGAATCATCTGATGAATTTCCATTTTGTCCATTCTATAACTTGTTTGTGCATCAGCAATCAATTGGAGACATTAGAGGAGAGGATAGTTCTGAAACAGATGCAGAGTAATTGATGGATTCTACTTATGTTTGTTGCGTGTTTGCTTTGCTTAGTCATGTTTAGTTTGTGTAGTATTTGGTTTGAGATTTGAACTTGGATTTGGATGTGTTTACTTTCATTGTGTGCTTAGATCTTTGTGCTTGCCTACCATAGAGTACTTGCTGCACTAAATATCTAACAATAATTGGTTTGAATGAACATATTTAGTGTATATGATGTAACTTAGATTTTATATATATAAGCTTGTTGTGTTTTGTTTTTGTGAAAAATTTTAATAATTATTGCTTATGAGATGATGTAAATACCTATTGAAGTGTTAAACATCATTGTGAACGTCGAAACTATCGAAATTACAAAAAAATTTTTGGACCCAGAAAATATTTTGGACTGGCGCCGCTGGTGCCCAAATCTAGAGAGTTGGCTAATATTTTTAAATAGAGCGCTGCCGATGCCCTATCGAGCGCCGCCAGCACCCGAATCTAGAAAAAACCTAAAACCCTCGATTTCATGACTTTTGCCCTGGGACCCACAAAATTTTTCCATTTCCTTCATCTTCCACCTCCATTTTCGCGATTTTGAAGATCTAGGGATTGCTAGATCTCGGATTTAAGAAGATTTCAAGGCTTTTCAACACCGGATTTGCACTTCTCTTGGCAAGAGCTTTACTTTTAGTTAAAATTTTTGCATTTTCACCATGAAAATCTCTCACATTGCTTATGGTGGAATTTTTGGAGTTTTAAAGAAATTTCGAGATTTCCGTGATGAAATTTGCTCTTACTATTTAGAATAGTGTTTGGAGTTTGCTACATTGTGAATTTGTGATTTATTGGAATTTTCTTGCAAATTTTAGAAATTTACATGGCTCCAAGTGGGAAGAGGAAATTGGATTTTGATGAGGAGAGGTTCGTTAACGTCAAAGCCCAATTTCACTATAACTCTATCCTTCACAACAAGAAGTGTATCCAGGATCGAGCATTTGATAGTCTGGCAGATCTATAGAATAATTAATTGCGGAGCAAAACTGGGAGTGATTCTATTATTTCACTGTGAATGTTGTTATGGGAGTTGTTAGAGAATTCTATTCTAACATACCCTGGACTGAGACTGAATATGTGCTTGTTAGAGGGAAGATGGATGAGTTTACTCCTCAGCATATCAATGCTTTCTATCAGACTCGGGAACCATTCGTATGTGAATACAAGAACTTTGACATTGGGAGGGAGAATATAAGAGAAGTTATTGCTTTTCTAACTGACGGTCGAGGAGAATGGAAAGTAAGTCAAAGACAGTTGATAAATTTCCCTGCCTCCACTTTGAATGTTGCTTCAAAAGTTTGGCATTATTTAATTTCTGCAAGACTGTTACCATCTTATCACTATAGCGAAGTTACCAGAGATAGAGTAATTCTGAACTATTGTATTCAGAAGATGAAAAATATTGATATTAGAGCTATATTTACAAGAATGTTCAGACGATTGCTAGAGGTGAAACCACTGAAGGATTAGGACATCCTGCTTTAGTTCATGCCCTCTGTGTTCAGCATGGAGTGGAGTTCAGTAGTTCTGAGGAAGTGGCTATTCCATTGAGACCTATTACAAAGAATATTATCCATACTTATGAGTCTCATGTAGGAGCCAGAGCTGAGCGTAGGAGTACTGATATTCCTACTACTAGTTATGATGTTCCATCTACTTCTGAACCACCTACCTTATCTGATATTATGGAGCAGCTGAGACTACAAAGTTCTAGTATGGATAGACTCCATGGTCGGATGGATGTATTTGAGGCGAGGAGTGATGTTAATGAAGATTATCTGCAGAGGAGAGTTGAGTTCGATATTGCTTAATATGATGCTCAGGTTAGATTTATGAGGGGGGAGTCCAATGTGGTATTTCCTACTTGCCCCAGCTATACACCATATAGACCTGACCCTGCTGATGACCCTGTTGCTTATCCTGGTGATGGAGGCTGGTAGATTGTTTGTTTTATTTATGTTGTTCTTAGTCTGTTGTATTGTACTGATGTGATGTAGTGGATATTTACTTTTCATGTGATGTGTAATCTTATGTTGTACTGTTGTGATGAAGTGTTATTTAATTTTTATGTTATACAGTTGTGTTGTACTAAGACATTAAAACTAATGGTTGAACTGTTAGTAGTGTGATAGTTTGTTTCATGTTATAGTGTTCTGTTGGATGTTTAGATGTTTAATGTTAATTTCTCTTTACCCATGCAGATATTTAAAATTGTTATATCACTGCTACTAATTGTTTCATGCATGCTAGTTGCAAACTTTGATTAATACTAGATAGTGGTTGAAGATTTCAAGATCCCAACACATAAAGGTTAGTTTTCTTCTACTCTGAACTGTTTCAATTTACTGAAAAATTTAAGTTTAGGGGAGGGTAGAGAAATACTAACTTTTATTTATTCTCAATTATTATATTTTCAAAAATTATTAGCATAACTTCTGGCAGTTGAACCTCATTATAAGATAACTAAAACTTTTTATTTCAATTAAATATTAAGGAAGGATAAGATGAAAAATTTTTAGTGATAAAGGTTGATTTTATAGAAGTAAGATATTTGGAATAAAAGGATTTGATTATAGTCAACTATTTAAAGTAAAGAAAACTGTATTTTTGAAATGTTAAGGGACTTAAAGTATTGTGTGTTAAGAAGAGATTGTAACTTTGAGATGAATAATAAAGCCTATACTTAACTATAAAGTAAGGAGATATTTCAGGTTTGAACTTTAGAAAGAGGAGAGTAAAGTTCAAAATCAATAAAGGGCTATCCAGATATAGTAATCCTCAATAAAAAAAAGAAAAAGAAAAGGAAGATTGAAAAACAATCCCTAAAATAAAGAAATAAAGAAAAGAAAAGAAAAAGAAGGAAAAATGTTTATGAGAAGAAGCTTGAGGAGATGCCTAATCAAAAATTGGCTTCACTTGAATCACCCTAAAGGGAGAATTTGATTTTATTTCTGAATTTATGTCTTAAGTACTGGCCTACATTCTATTGAAGTTTACATGAACTCCTTTCTCACATAATTTTTTTGAGGCACTCTTAATGTGACAAATTATAGTTCATCTTGAAAAATATAAAAGACCAGAACTCTTTGACTTTATTACTGAATATCCTTATACCAGTAGTGTTGACCTGAGTTACTAAATTTCTTTCTGAAAATCTAACCAATATATTCTTTTGAATGATAAATTTTAGTGTCTTACAATTGAAAATTACATCACCTAGAGTTATATTTTATGTAGTAAAAATATTACTTGAGGACAAGTAATAGTTAAATTTTGGGGGATTCTGATGCACTGAAAATATATACGGTTTTTGCTATCTAATTTTACCCATTTTTTGTGATATTGCACTATAAAGAAAGGTGTTTTTCATGATTTGCTGCAGGTATGAAGATTTTAGGTGATTGGAGAGAAAAGAAGCAAAAAGGAATGAATCTGAAGCGAAAAGGAGCAAAAAGAAGCAAAATGGTGAAAAAGTGTTCTGGCACCACCAGCGCCAGAATTGGCGCCGCCAGCGCCCAAATCAAGAGAGCACAGCAATCAAATGGCACGATAGAGCACCGCCGGCGCCCTATCGGGTGCCGCCGGTGCCTAAATTCGGTGGAGTTTAAATTTGAATAGATTTGGCAACTTTTTGAAAGGATGCCTATGGAAACTCTTAGGATTTTGTCCCTATCTTATAAGTAACAACTTTTGGACGAAAAGTGTGTGGAAAAAGTGTCTAGAGAGTGTCTTGTGTATTCTAGAGTGTTAGGGTTTAGGAGTAGAGAGTGTAAAGTGAAAATTTGAGAGGGATTCTTCTCTAAGGAGGGGAGGAGAAGAGGTAAAGTGAGAGATTGCTTCTTCCTTTCCATTCTAAGGAGAGAATCAAGTGTTGTAAAGAAGAGAGAAGAGGATTCAAAGGAACTTCAAGGGAATTGCATTAGGGAAGAGAAAGATATAAGTTGTATTTTCTTTTGTGGTTTGTATGCCTTTTCCTTCATATATAAAATCCATGTTTTATTGTATCTTTTCTATGAATTCTGAGTAGTCTCCTTTGTCTTTCTTCTTGCATAGAGATGTGATGATGAATTTATGTAGATTTGATGTGCTTTTAATGTAATGAAGAAGTTGTGACGGTTTTTCATTTAGAACTTAATTTACTTTTGATTTGGCCAATTAAAATGTTAAAATATGTTGTTGAACATTAAGTTTGAAAGGATTTAATGTCCTACAATAATAATAAAAAATCCATTCAATTTTTATGGATGAATAGCATAGTTAATGGGAATTGAGTGCAAATGAATAGGGAAATGTGTTTTGATGGACTTCAATATGGAGATTTCAGGGTAACAGGCTGAATCCCCAAATTGGTTCTAAGATTATTAATTAATGTCAAAGGTTAGCCTTCAAGTGAAGGGTGAGTGGGAGCACCAAAGTGAGAGCCGGTATCCTCCCAGTCTAGCCTTATAGTTAGTAACTAAACTTAGAATATTCTTTTTTTACTTAGAAGAGGGGGTACTCTTTTAAGGGTAAAGAATCATCTGTGCTCCTATTTGGCACAATAAAATAGATAATTATTCCATATCAATCCACACATCATATCCTCATTGCAAGAGGAAAGATACTTTTCTAATATATCAAAAACCTTTCAAATACTTAATTTAGTGTGTCTGTTAGTTAATCCTGTTCTTAAAGTTGTTAGAAGTAATCATAGTTAGTTAATAGTAATTGTTTCGTTGTTCTTACTATTTCCTACATAGTAGTAGTAAGTGGTGCGATGCGACTTAATATATGCTTTAAAATATAAGAATTTGATACCACTTTTTAGAATATTTAATTTCCAGCAAATGGCTTCAAAAACGTGATGCACGAGGTTTACTTTTATAATTTTATATTTAGATTTTATTATTGTAAAAGTCACACTTTTAAACGCAAGTATACTTATCGTTCAAGTAATACAGGGATCTAGTGGAGTCCTGGTTATCGATCCCACAGGGATAGAGAATTTTATGAAAAGTAAGAAATATAAGTAATATTTTGAAATTTTCAAATGCAATTTATATATACCTTATATATATATATATATATATATATATATATATATATATATATATATATATATTCAAATTTAATTAACTAATAATTTTTACTAAAAGAAAGTAAGCAATAAGCAGTAAGTAAGTAAGCAGTAATTAAAATTCAATGCAAGTATAAAAACGACTTTCTCCTTTTCAACTAATTCAAGAATTATAGAGTAATTATCTTTTATAGGGAATTAAGATTATGGTATTGTGCCAAATAGAAGCATTCCTATTCTTTACCCTTTGGTCCAGGTGCAAAGAATATTCACTAATCTATAGATAGGCTCAGGATGTTTTATTAGTAGAATGGGTTAATCTAGGCTCACACTACTAGATGTCCAATGGTGGCAGTGGTCGGCCCTACCAGTGACCCGTTACCTTTCTATAAACCAAATTATTAGAATTTAGTCTGTCACTCTAAAAACTAATTAATTTTACTCCCAATAATTATTGTCTTCCTATTTATTTACACTTCACCTTAAACAATCCGTGTATAGCCTACGATTACCTAAGGATTCATGTGATATCTACTAGTTAAGAATTTATCTCCAGATAGGTTTCAAAATTCTTCAACTGGTTTTAACAAATTAAATGGCCAATTTAAAAAGTAAACTAAGATCAGGTATTAATTTATAATCTTTTCATAGTTGAAAGGAGAAAGATAACTAACTACTCAGAACACATTGAAATAACACAACAAAACATATTTATAAAATTTTTAACTAAAGTACAAATACTTATCTGAAGTGTTCCTTAAAGTGATCCGCTGACTTCTACTGACTCCAAAGCAATGATGAAAGACTCCAACAGTAATAACACACAATAAACACTTAAAATAAACTCACTAGATACAAAATTTACCCTAAGTATGAAAGAGACTAAATAAAACTAGAGATGAGAGAGAATATACTAAAATGGGTATGTGTACTAAGAGGGGGGTTTTAGTGCCATTTTTTCTGTAGAATGGGCTCCTAGAGCTCTGAATTTGACCAGGGGTTGCTTAAGGCACCTCTTCAAAATTCGTCCAAATTCAATGTATCTTCTAGAAGGTAACCATCGCACCTAGACGCCGGGATCTGGCGCCGGACTCCGTGACCAGGTCTTTCGCACCTCTTCACTTTGGGTCACACCTCTTCGCGATCCAAGCCGTTTCCTTGTGTCTAAATACATTGTATCACATGTCCTATAAATTAGGAGTAACTTTCAGTCTTCTAGAAGCTCCAATAACCGCTTAACACCATCAAAATAATTGCCCAAAGTCATCAAAAAAACTTGACAACGTCTGTATCGAATTGGCACTTAGGCGCCGGATTCTGGCGCCTATGCGCCAGGCCAATAATTCAAAATTTTTTCTCCATAAGCTCCATTTTGCTCCTTTTTGCTCTTTTTTCCTTCTTTTTCTTTCTTGGACTCTTTTTAAATCATCTACATCCAAAAACATGAAAATACCGTTCATTAAAGCATAATATCCTTAAGAATTGAATCATAAATAATGCATAAAAATGGGTATTTTTTAGGTAGATCAGTAAGTAGTAAACTTTAACTTCAGTGCTTATTACACATTGTGTAAACACTTTCTTAAAACTTTGTATTTCCCTGTGGGATCGATAACCAAGACTCCATTAGAGCCTTGTATTACTTGATACGATATGTATACTTGCGTTGAATGCTTGAACTTAACCAAATTATTATAAATCTATAAATTTGAGTTCATAAATTCTTGCAAATTATAAAGTCGAGTATCAATTATCAGTTTTCAAATGAAAAATTTTCATATTCCCTCTCTCACCATGTAAGTTAATACGATGTTTTAGTGTTTCTGAAACAACTGTTGAGTCAGGATTTAGGGTTTATGGTGCGAACTCATGTATTTGTTTCTTCTAGTTTTGAAGCAAGCTAATCATAGATGAATAAAATAAACCAAGGAAATTTGAAAGTGTAGGAGTCAACAGAGAGCATCCAAGTAAATCAGAAGTGTGGTTGTAATTGCTTTTAAAATTTTATTCATTAAGGATTAAACTATATGTAACCGAGGTATGTATTGCCTCATATACGTTTTACCTCTTTTGTTTATTAAAAAACTTGACATAAATGAACCAAATGGATTGACATTTTAGTTTTTGAAGAAAAAAATATTTTATTTTACTACCACAATATTATGGTTTATTATGGTTGTAGGATTTATCACAAGTAGAACCAGTAGAATACCACCATACTACCACACTAATAACACCACCATACCACCATGCATAATTTTGGTAGTATTATGCAGTTAAGTATTGTTATTAGGGTGGTAATGTGGTGTTATTGTGGGGGTAATTTGGTGGTATTATGATTTTATTTTAGTTTTTTAATGAGGGTATTCTTGTGAAATCCTGATTGTTTAGTGGTGTTTAGTGTATGTTATTATGCTTATTTATAGACGTTTAAGTTATGTTATTTTGGTGCTACTTTGGTGTTATTATAGTGTAATATGGTGTAATACTGATGTTGATTTGATACATTTTTCTAGGTATTTTGATGATAGATGCTTGTATAGAGGTGTTAATTTAGTGTTATTATGTTGGTGTCTCATTTGTATGCTGGTTTTGAGTTGTTTTTATTATGATGGTTATTTGGTTGTACTTTGGTGGTCTTGTGGTATTAGTGTAATTGAAAATGCATCTTGGTATTGTTTTATTGTAAATGCATCTTGGTTTTGTAGTTTAGCTTAGTTCGAATAAATTAATCATTTTGGTGGTAACATGATGTCATTCTGTTGTTGAGTTGGTGTTAATGTGGTGGTATCAAGATTGCATTTTGGTTTTGATTTGGTGTTCCTAGGTGGTAGTTTGGTTGTACTGTGGTGATACAGTGGTATTAAAGTGGTGTTATTATGGTTGTTTATTGGTGGCTAGCTGGTGGTATATTAGTCTTCAGTTGGAGTTATTATGATGTATCCTAATGGTATTGCAGTATTGAAATGATGTTATTATGGTGTATGTTAGTGGTATATTGGTCAACAATTGGCATGATTTTATTTCGTTGTTGTATTCTTATTGTCATGGAGGTAATATTTCATAAACTGGTTATATTTAGTTTTTAATTTGTTGTTATTAAGGTGATATGTAGGTTATATTGTAGATTGATTTGGTTTTATTAAAGCTGTAATTTGGTTGTATTTTTGTAGTATTTTGGTATTAGTGTTGTATTATTGTGGATTATCATGGTGGTAAAATAGGGGTATTATGATCCTTTTTCATTGTGTTATTATAGGGTTATGCTAGTCACAATCTTTTCTTCAATTATTATTTTCATGGTGTTATCTTAGTTGGAATTTATTTTGGCATTAACAATTTTTTTTTTCTTGCATTATCTTCTTCTGTAGGTATTTAAACCCAAAGATTTTCAACTCTAAGTATCGACCATCTATTGGAAGATGTGTTTATGGTATGGTCGACATACCCTGTATGAGGGAAATGTAATCACGCTTATGGATTTAAATGTATTCCTATTTTTCAATATGGTTCCATATCCACAAGATATTGTCCTAACATTGCACATCTTGAATTGTTCGGATATTGAAAAAAAAAAATATTCAGTATAGATGAGAAAGAATTAGGTATAGACTCCAACTAAGTTGCCTTATTTACAAGCTTGCCCAACAGAAAATAACCAGTCTACTAGGATAAAAATCCCTCATGTGGTGTATTATTAATAGAGATAGAAAATGACTTCATTAAGGTTTCATCTAGGGAGTATTCAATGCCCTTTGATGAACTATTTATCACGTTTTTGTAAACAAACTTATTATTTCATTCAAGCAACTTTAGTGTGCTCCAAGGCCCTTACAATTTTGCTGAGAATGTACATTGCTTCTCTTTGTTTAATTGGTCAGTTATCGTTTGTGATTTCCTTATTAACCAAGTTAATGTCATTGTCGAAATATTAAAGAAAAATCATTCATTGGGATATATAAATGGATTTGATTTTTTGATCACAGTTATTATGATCTTTATATCATTAAATTTTTTTTTTTAGTCAAAGCAAGTAATGATTTAACTTTTACATAACTTTGGTTTTATGTTCATACATCTTAGTTACTCCAGTTGAACTAGATGCCAGGCTTCTCATGTTGAGGTGGCCAACAAATGTGAGTTGGAGCTCATCCTTGGTACATAAAATTTTTTAGCAACTCAGCCCTGAGCAGGTATTTCTCTCAAATGATAATATTTTTTTTTATTTTTTTTTAAATTTCAGTTCAAATCTGATTATAATAATTGATCGTTATAGGTTTATGATTCTCTTTTGGATTTTAAAGATGAAGAGTGAGTCTTTTTTGCTCCTTCAATTGAAGAGCAATTCAGTCTAATTAAAATGCCTTGATGCGTTACCCTGTAAACTTATTTTCACATAACATTCACCAATTTCCATTATTACTGACCCATTCACTGCAGGTGATGGCGCACCACAACCAAAGTATGTATCCATAAACACAGGTTTTGATAAAATTCTTCATTTACTAAGAACACAAGACATAAGTCTTTCTGAATTTTATGTTCTAGTTAATAGTAGAGTATTTGATTTACATAATAAAGCAATAGAGCTTCAGAGAAAAACTAATGAATTGGAAGACAGAATTATTGTTGTGGAGGTGAACAGAATAAAGAAATAAACATATCAATCCTCCCTTGGCAGTATAATCCAGAGGGTTAAGGCCTAACAAAATAAAAGGAAAAAAAAAATTGAGTTCCCCTTACATTGTCTTTGAGTTGAAGAGGAGGAAAACTAAATCTATAGTTATTTGGTGCGGTGGACTTTATACTGCAAGAACTTATGAACTCAAATTTATATATATTTATAATGATTTTTGTAAAGTCCAAACATTCAACGCAAGTATACATATCGTATCAAGTAATACAGGGCTCTAATGGAGTCCTGCTTATCAATCCCACAGAGAAGGCACGATTCTTACAATAGATAACGTAATACTGAAATCCAATACTCAAATTGCAATTAAAGTTTATTGTTTACTTCTACTAACCAAATGCATAAAATAGAACAATTAAGAAAACTACAATTACTTCTAATATCTTTAAAACGGAATTAACTAACAGACACACACTAAGCTATATATTTGAAAGGTTTTGATATATATGAAAAGTATCTTTCCTCTTGCAATGAGAATATGATGTGTGGATGATATGGAATGATTATCTATAGTATTGTGCCAAATAGGAGCATAAATGTTTCTTTACCCTTAAAAGAGTACACCCTCTTCCAAGCATGAAAAGAACATTGACATATCCTAAGTTTAGTCACTAAATCTAAGGCTAAGTCAGGAGGATACCAGCTGTCACTACGGAGCTCCCACTCAACCTTCACCTGAAGGCTAACCTTCAAGTTTAGTTACTAATCTTAGGACCAAATTGGGGATCTCAGCCTGTCACCCTGACACCTCCAATTTGAAGTCCATCAAAACACATTTCCCTATTTATTTGCAATTAATTCTCATGAACTATGCAATTCATCCATGGAAATTGAATGGATTCTTCATTGTTGTTGTAGGACACTAAATCCTTTCAGAGTTAATGTTCAACAATAGATTTTAACAATTTAATTGGCCAGATCGAAAAGTAAATTAAGTTCGAAATAAAAAACTATCACAATTTCTTCAATACTTTAAAAGCACTTCAATTCCACTTCAAGAAATCATCACATCTCTATGCAAGCAGAAAGACAAAGGATACTACTCAGAATTCATATAAAAGACACAATAAAACATGGATTTTATATATAAAAGAGAAGTCATACAAACCACAAAAGAAAATACAACTTATCTCTTTCTCTTCCCCAATGCAATTCGCTTGAAGTTCCTTTGAATCCTTTTCTCTCTTCTTTGCAACACTCAATTCCCTCTTTAAAATGGAAAGGAAGAAGCAATCTGTCACTTTACTTCTTCTCCTTCACTCCTTAGAGAAGAATTCCGCTCCAATTCTCACTTCTACACTCCTCTCTTCTAAGCCCTAACACTCAACACACACTCTCCTTCACTAGAACCACACTAGAACTCCAGAACTCTCTCTATTTTTCATCCAAAAACAGTTACTTATAAGTTAGAAATGAAATACCAAGAGTTTCCATAGGCATCCATTAAAAAATTCACTAAAACTCTTCAAATTTGAAATCCAATATTTTCCAAGTCTCTAGAAAATGGCGCTGGCGGCGCCAGAAGCTGTTTTCCTCCTTTTTTGCTCATTTTTGTTCCAAATTCATTCCTTTTCACTTCTTTTCACTCCAATCACCTAAAATCATCACACCTGCAACAAATCATGAAAAATACCTTTCTTTAAAGTGCAATATCACAAAAAATGGGTAAAATTATATAGCAGAAACATTATATATTTTTTGTGCATCATTATTCAACCAAATGTTGAAAGGTCAACTGATGCTGATAGTCCACTTACTAGGGATGAGAGATTAGTTGTTGAAATTGAACAATTAGAGAAACAAAGAATAGAAGATGTTGTTGAATCCTGTAAGCATAGAAATATTACAATTATTGATGATGAGGAAGATGCCCAAGAGAAGAGGAAATTTGTTTTGATGTAGATGAATTCCTGGAGCAGGTATTTTACAAAAAAAGCTACAAGTAATGTGTATTGTAAGTCCATAAATTTTTTATTTAAAATTCTTTTTTTTGTTATGTGGCCTCGTCCAGTTAAATAAGTTTTAGATTTTCCTGGGAAAACAGAAATACCACTAGCAATGCAACATGTAATTGACCAGTGCTATAAGAGACACAGTAATAAGTCAGTATATCTTTACATTTTTTAATTATTTTAGGTAATGCTCTTATATTTAATTCTAACATAAGCTATGTTTTGATGCCACATGAGTGATGTTATGATTCATGCTGGTCATGTTGTAATTAGATGTTCTTGCAATATGATATTCTGACAAACGATGGCTTATAAATGAACATATCAATGTTTTTGCACTTTTAATAGAGAAAAAGAAAATTAAATCACTAGTTTTGAACAACCTTTCCTATATGTACAACCAGTTTTATTCAAGTTCAACTATATATTGTAATGTTCACGTAGCATTTGGCAGTATAGTTCTTCCATTATAACATTTGTGAGATTTTATGAAGCTCTATGCTGAAAAGGAAACCTTAATGTTCGTAGAACACATAACAAAAGAAAATGTAGAAGGTGATAAACATATACTAATTCCTATCACTCATAAACAACACTAGATTTTATTGGTAGGAGAATAGAAAGATAAAAAAATGGAGATTTATATTCACTTCCTAATATGACGCACAAGGATATCACCCACGATGTTGCAAGTAAAGTCATCAAAAGTTAAGAGATTCATTATTTAGTTCACATTTTTTATATTTTCTGGCACATTTTAATTCACCTTGCATCTTTTAAGAAAGGATTATTTGTCAAAGATGCTGGGAAAGCTTTCTAGAGGAATCCAGAAAAATGGCCAATTATTTCAGCTAGAGGTACCCTACACAAACAAACATCATCGACACTTGCATGTTTGTATGCAAGTATATTGAATCATTAGTAGGCATCGAGGTAGTTAATTAAAATGATAAAAAGGATTGGCAAAAATATATGCCAAAATTTATAGTAGAATTTGTGTATGAACTTCGTTCTGGGTATTGTTTGCTCTGTAGAGCAAATTACTTCTTTATGAAGACATTAAATTGTGGTTCTCTATTTGATTTTATACTGAGTGGTTGAAATTGTGATGACTTTAAACTAGTTTTATATATTGGTTCTACAAATGATACTTTATATTGATATTTATGCATCTTTCAACTTCCATTGCAGCTTAATATAAAATTATTTGAAAGTATTACATTGCAGGCAAAGGGAAAAACTTATAAAATTGTGCATAATAACAAATATGACTTTGCATGTTTTGTCAGCACTATATTATATGCTCTTCAATGGAATCCATCATCAAGATGGTATATGTTTGTGTGGGTTATCGTGGACTGCAAGGTGCATAAAATTTATGCTATATTACGATCGTTATGAGTAAATGCTGAAGAAACTATAATAATATAAAAATTTAAATATTGTTCAATCTCTGCTATACCTACATAACACAATTACAGACTAAGCACATCTGAAATCTTTGTCTTTCTCAATTCGTCGCCATGCTTTCATGAAATTTTAAAGTCCCAGAAAACAATCAGTAATAGAGCTTGTTGGCTTGGAGATATCATGACAAACATTATTTGCGGACTCACTTCTTGGAGTTCATAATATTTACATTGTAGATATTTTTATATTAAAGTTTGTTGAGCACATATCATCTAGCCAAACGATGTCGTATAGATTTTCTTTTCACAATCATTAAAGTTGAAGTTTGTTTGAACTTCTCCTCAAAGTTAAACTTTCTCGTGAATTTGTAGAATTGATTGTTTACTGCCTTATTATCATTGGGACAATGAACATTCAAATGAAATTTCTTATAGATATATCACTAGCATTATCTATGACATATATGTGGCGGAGAATATTCTATAGCTCTTGTCATTCCTTGATCCTAATTAATAAAGATTGTTATCAGATGCATATCATTTGTTATACAAAAAAAATATTTTGAATAGCCAGTTGAACAAATAAATCATCTCTTCTGACAAAAAGTCTAATCTAAAGAGAACATTTTTTCCAATGATGGTTTATGGCAAAAAAAAGAAACACATCATAAGTTATATTTATTCAGTCTATAACATATATAACAAAGTAATGACATCCTCAAAGTAGTCTTAATGAAGCTTAGACATGTGTCACATGTCATCACTCCAAAAAAAATTCATCAACCTAGTGGACTCATCAATTTGGAATTCTCACACAAACATACTAACTTTAGCATGTCTCTCCATTAAGAATTGTAATAGAGAATTAATGACACCACTTTCAATTCTTGATCTTCTCTCTTCTCTCTTTTTTGAATGAAATTTAAGGAATCTCCTTCTATACATCCAAGCTTCTCTACTTTGACAACTTTTGCACAAAGAAAGTTTAATGCATTCATAGCTCTAATCCCTATCTCTGTCATTGATCTAAGCACATCTCCATCGATTTTGCTTATCTTTCTGAGAAGATGTTTATCATCAGGCTTTGCTATGGAGTGCTTATGACTTTTTATAAAGTTTTAATTGCTCAATTGTCTTCAACATCAACTTCATATCAAATCTTCATTGGGCAATCAGTCCTGATGTCTGCTTTTTTAAACTTTACCGTATTGTTGAACTTCAACTCCTCCTTAAAAGTAGCTTTACCACATAAAAAATCATTCGATTTTTATTTTCCTCAAATTTGGCCAAAACCTATAGTAGTTCATTCGAATAGTAACATAACGTGATGTGCATAAGCACAATAAAGATTATATGCTTCATTTTCAATGTGTATAATAGTTTCAGTCAATCTGTCTGCAACTCGATCATTGCCAACATTCCTAGTCTCACAAAACTACACATGTAAAAAATAGCTTAAACATGGTAAAACATACAAATCACTAAACCATCAGCACAATACATAAAAAATATGACCCTAATACCAGAAAATAGCATCATAATAATATAAAGAACCCAAAAACGCCAAAATAAACATCATTAAACACCTCTAGAATACCATCATAATATCACAACATTATACCCAAAATACCACCATATAATTATCACAATACCGCCACAAAATTATCATAATATCACCACAGGACAGCCATTATACCACCATAATACCAATATATTACCACCACAATACCACCACAAAATCACCACAATACCACCACAACATCACCATAAAATCACCACAATAACACCATAAAACCACCAAAATACCATCACATAATGAACAAGATACAACCTCAAAGTCCTATAAGTGCTAGATATCACCAGAATACAATCAGAATACCACCTTTAGGATATCATCACAATATTAATATAATACCACCATAACATAACCACAAAATCACCACAAGACCACCACAAAACCACCACAATAACACCACAATACCACGACATTACGAACAATATACAACCTCAAAGTCCTACTAATGCGACAATACAAACACAAAATCACCACTATACTACTACAATACCACCACAATACAACCAAAAAGTCACCACAGTACCACAATAAAACCACCACAATACCACCACAATACCACCATAAAATCACCACAATACCACCATAATATCAATACATTATGAACAAAATACAACCTCAAAGTCCTACTAATGTCACAATACAACCATAACATCACCACAATACTACTACAATACCAACACAACAATACCATAATATCACCACAAAATTACCACAATATCAAAGTACCTCCATAATATTATCATAAACTAACACAACAATACCACAACACAACTATAAAATCACCAAAATATCACGACAAAATCACCACAATACCACCACATTATGAACAAAATACAAACTAAATGGCCTTCCAATGCTACAAAAACTCCACTACACTAACACTACAATGTCGCCAAAAAATTTTTTGCATCATCACCACAATACCACCACAAAATCATCACAATACCACCACAGTACCTTCACAATACTATCTCAATACCACCATAATACCACCACAAAATAACTACAATACCATCACAAAATCATCACAATACCACCTTAGTACAACTACAATATTACCACAATACCACCACAAAATCACATAATATCACCACAAAATTACCACAGTACCACCACAATTCTACCACAATACCACCACAATACAACCACGAAATCACCATAATGTCATCACAAAACCAATACAATACCACCATAAAATTATCACAATAACACCACATTACCACCAAAATATCACCACAGTCACCACAATATGGACAAAATAAAATCTCAATCCAACCGCAATACAGCCACAATACCATTACAGAAACACCATAAACTACTACAATACCACCATAATAATAGGATAATACCTCAACAATACCACCTCAAAATCACATCAATGCCATAAGAAAATCAACATCAATGAAACTAAACTCAACAAAAAAAAACATCACCATCAGAGTAACTCTGCAATACCACCACAAAAGCATCACAAAAAAATCAGAAACTAACCCAATACTATTGATTCAGAGTACAGAGACATTAATGAATCATAAAGTAATGTCAAGATTTGAAATACAACTAAACTCACATCCATTTCAAGCTTATCGTTATTGTTTTCAAATTTCAACTTGAATATTGCTCATTTGACGTGTCGTTCATAAATAACGCAGAGGTATCGTCTAAACCATAGCCGGAGAACTGCAAGAAAACCTTCCGACCACATGCAAAAATCTATCCCGAAAAGAAAAAATGAAACAGTACGTTGGATTTTGAACAGTGATCCATATTCTTTCTTAATTTACGGGCTGGTTCGGGCCGGGTTACATGCCAAAATACTCTTTTTTGGCTTTTATTTTCGATGGGTCCGGCACTTTAAAGATGACAAAAATTTAATTGGAGTTCGAATGCGAGCTGCATCCGAACTCTAGTTGCAATATCTTTTCTAGTGACCAAGTATTAAAGTTGTCCATTTTGATGTTTAGGGTCTAATAAGATTATATTGTTCATTTCGAAATACTTATCTGTTAAAACATCGCAACTTTACTACTATTTGAAGCAACATATAAATCGTATAATCCCCTCGTGATTCTCTAAACAAGTCCTGAGTAAAGTCTTCATCTTCGCAAAAGAGAGATTCCTCACATTGCTTCTCAATTGCATTGCTTGTTGACTCGTTTCAGTTTCCGCAGAAGCAAAACGTGGGATTGCTATCCAATTAGGAAGATCTTTGGCTCTCCTATGGGTTGCGATGAATTGAGTGCAAGCATAAAATGGCTTACGATTAAATTTACTCAAAAAAAAAAAAAGAACAATTATGATGACGACAGTCTTATGCTAATCCTCGAAACTCTGATTAGTTGCAGACAACAAAAGTCCAGCTGTTCAGATCGGCAGTGAAATCCAATGTCTTTTTGTTTCTTTTGTTTTTTTCTTTTTATTTATTTTTAGAGAAGATGAGCTTCGAGTATAGAATCCAAAGTTGCTAGCTCTTTCCTTGCTTTCTCAGGGAAAAAAATCCACTGCTGTTCTTTAACACCAAACAGCAGATTTTCCACCTCGTTATAATGCTGTTTGAATGCATTGTGCATCTCTATATAATCTTCATATGGTGAATAATTTAAGGGCATACATTCATTCACGTGCGCTCTCTCTTCTCTTCTGCGCTAGTTTGGCACTTAACATTATGCTTGAGATGGGCCTCCGGAAAGCTGGATCCCACTCCAATTGCCGGCGTTCTCTCGCCCCTCCGGCTGTCTTCTTTCCACTGCTTATCCTTCTCTTTTTATTAGCCACGCCAATTGAGGCCAGCTGCAGCTTTCCAGCCATTTTCAACTTTGGTGACTCAAATTCGGACACCGGTGGTTTCTGGGCGGCATTTCCGGCTCAGCGACTTCCATTTGGAATGACTTACTTCAGGAAACCAGCAGGCCGTGCTTCAGATGGAAGAGCGGTCATTGACTTCTTAGGTAGTCGGTCAGCCAGCTTTTTTAATTTTATGTTGAAAGTCCCTTTCTTTACGTTTGTATTGTTTTGGGGAGTGTAGCTCAGGCTCTTGGCTTGCCGTTTCTGAGCCCTTACCTGCAGTCCATTGGCTCCAACTTTAGCCATGGCGCTAATTTTGCTACAGCGGCATCGACGGTGCTGCTGCCCAACACCAGTCTATTTGTAACAGGAATAAGTCCCTTCTCTTTGGCGATTCAGTTCAACCAGATGAATGAGCTCAGGGTTCGAGCATTTGAAATGAGCCCACAAGGTTTGTTCAAGTCTCGGAGAGACTAATATAATTCATTGAATCATGCTATGTGGTTTTATATGTAAACAGAATTGCGGAACTTATTTGTAGATTATTGGAGGGTTATTGTGAGGTTATTGCGGGTTTTAACCACAATAACACGGACTTAACCTCCCAATAACCTCTGAATAATCTTATATTCTGCGTGTCTATTCTGTACCTAAATTTTTCTCCTATTTGAGACTCATTTCTATACTGTAATCCAGACAACCTTCCTTCGAAGGACATCTTTGATAAAGCTTTGTATATTTTGGACATCGGGCAGAATGACTTCACCTCCAATTTATCAACAATAGGCATCGAAGGAGACGAGAAGTTTCTCCCCCAAGTTGCTAGCCAAATTGCGTGGACTATAAAGGTATAAACCAATTCTATGTACTCGTCATAGCATACTTAATGAATTACATGATTTTTTTCTTTTTATTTTTTGAAGAAAATAGGTGACTTGATTATTTTAATGAATAGATTGTAATATTTTTGTGTCAATATTTTTCCATCTTATTGAGCTAATGGAATCATCCATATGGAGCAGGAGCTATATGATATTGGAGGAAGAACATTCATGGTGTTTAACCTCGCACCTGTAGGATGCTTTCCCGCATTCCTAACCGAACTTCCTCATAACAAATCAGATTTGGATGAGTATGGGTGTATGATTTCGTACAATAAGGCTGTTGTGGATTATAACAAATTGTTGAAAGAATCTCTGCAGCAGATTAGACCTCTGCTCCCGAATGCCTCTGTGATATATGTGGACACCCATTCTGTTAAGCTTGAACTCTTTCAGCATCCGAAAAAACATGGTTAGCCTCACATCCATCTTTAGTATTTACTTGGCAAACGATAGGAATTCCTGGACTTGTCTAAGATCACTACGATATTTTACTGCTTGTTTATTAGAGTTGGTAAAAAAGATAATTTTCTTTCATATATGATAACACGACATAATATATTACAAACAGTATAACACAACACTGTCCCAACTTAATTCATTGGACATTAATATTGGCATAATTGGTTATTTACTCTTTTATAGTGATCTCACAAGTTTGTGTGTATCAGGACTAGCATATGGAACTAAAGCATGCTGTGGTTCTGGCGGTAGAGCTTATAATTTCAATCCACAAGTGTTCTGTGGGAACAGCAAGATAATCAACGGCATCAATGTGACATCAAGTGCTTGCAGGGATCCACAAAATTACGTCAGTTGGGATGGAATTCATGCCACAGAGGCTGCAAATAAAATCATAGCAAAAGCCATCCTAAATGGCTCTTACTTCGATCCTCCATTCCCTCTCTCTAAACTATGCCATCTTAAACCAATACATTAAGATATATCTATCTATCTATATATATATTTCTGGTCTGATCTTCGTGATGCATTATGAATGTTGCAGATTTCAAATATGTGCGTGAAAGATTTCAATATTGTGTGAGAGAGAATAATGAATGGGTGAACTTAGTTTTGTTAAATAAAATATGAAGCTTTCATTTTGTGGAAACGAATGGGATATTGCTCCTTCAATATCCGTTTTTTCAGATTTTTATGTACAATATTGAAATTAGTATTTGTCCATTTGAAATTAAGGAGTTGTTCAATTTATGTAAGATATATAATTATTAGTATATATTACTAATTTGATTTGATTTGATTTGATGCCTTTTTAAATAATTATTTCATGAGTTCAGTTTAGTTGATAAGATTATCATTGGAAATTTTCTAGAAAAGAAGAGGGAGAATTTTTTTATGAAACTATGGTGACAACAAGTCATGGCTATTTATAGACATAAGAGACTAAATCTACAATATTCTAAACTCTTTCATTAATTTTATTTAAAGAAAAAAGTACTCTAGATTCTTCCTAATTAAATATTCTATAACATTCTTATTTAATACGAATGACCTATAATCTTTTACTTGAGACTAGATAGAATATTTTAGAATATTGGAGAAAGAGCATCAATCTTCTCACTCCTCTTTGATGTGAATTTTGATTACTCCAATTAAGTTGGGTAACAATTCAAACTTTCTCACTCCTCTTTGATGTGAATTTTGATTACTCCAATTAAGTTGGGTAACAATTCAAACTTTCCTCCAATTAAGTTGGGTAACAATTCAAACTTTCCTCTTGGAAGCGCCTTTTTGAATAAGTATATTAATTGTCCTTAATTCTTGCAGTGCTTGAGTTTAATTTCTTGATTGGTCTCAGCTTCTCAAATGAATGATATTTGATATTAATATGTTTAGTTCTGCCATGAAATACATAATTTTTTGCATCGCTGTAGCTGATTTGCTATCACAATAGATTTTTGTAATAAATTTTTGTGGCTTGCCTATATCCTCTAATATGCAATTTAGCCAAGTGGCTTGGCTTGTGGTTGTGGTAGCTACGATATATTCAACTTCGATTATTGATCGTGCTACAGTTGCTTATTTCTTTGATGCCTAAAAAAAATTCATGAACCTAGTTTGAATGCATATCCTAAGGTGCTCTTCATGTCATTTACTGATCTGGCCCTACACTGTCAGTATATTCAATTAGCAAGAATTTTGGAACAAATTCATACCAATACCATAGTTAGCTCTTCGTTCCTTGTTGAGATATAAGAATTCACTTAGCTCCTTTTTGATGAACTTGGGTTGTAAATTGCATAAATCTTAAGAGTAAACTAGGTGCATATAGGATGTCTAGTCTCATCGTTGTTAGATAAAAAAGTGACTTTGATAGAATGTGTTGTCGGCCTTTGGTGCATTATCATCCTTCATAGCGCCTTACTGTCTGATGGAGTAGTTACTATCTTGTAATTGTTCATCTTAAACTTCCTTAAAAGATTTTCTATATATATTTTTTTGAGATGAAGAGCTCCCTTTCGTTTTGAATTACTTCAGTCCCAAGAAAATTATGTGGCAGACCTAAGTCAATCATCTCAAATGTCTTTATCATGCCTTCATTAAAATTTTTGATCATCTCCTTACTATTTCCTGCATAGATAAGATCATCTACATATAGGGAGACTAAGAGAGTGTATCTTGTACTTTGATTCTTGCTGTGCAATGCTGTCTCAGATTTTCTGCTCTTGAAGCCTTGCTCTATGAAATAATTGTCACATTGACTATACTAAGCTTTTGAAGCTTTCTTTACAAATTCTTCTTTAACTTGAGAACTTTATCTTCTTGGTCTTGTACTAAAACCCAGGATGTTATACAATGTAGTTCTCTTCTTCTAAATATTTATTTTGAAACGAAAATTTTATATCTAGTTGATATCTCTTCTATATGCTTTGTGTAACAAGTGCAACTAATGTTCTTATTGTATCATGTCATGCAACGAGAGATAATGTCTCATTATAATCAACTCTAAATCATCGAGAGTATCCCTTAGCAACTAGTCTTGCTTTATATTTTAAAATTAATCTATCATGATTGAGTTTTGTCTAGAAGATCTACATGAATCCATATATTTCATGGTAAAACTAAAGAAATTGGTATCAATTATCATTTTATTAGAGAAGCTGAGGCCAATCAAGAATTTAAACTAAAGCATTGTAGAACTGAATGTTAATTAACAGACATACTCACAAAGGCACTTCCAAAAAGAATGTTTGAACTGTTGCACATTATGATTGGTGAAATTCACATCAAGTAGGATTGATAAGTATCTCCATTATTCTAAAATATTCTATTTAGTCTTAAGTAGAAGATTTTACCTGATTAACTGGTTATTCAAACATTGTACAATGGATTAGTAGGTTCTCTGAGGTCAATAACTGATGTTTTTGCTAGAGGCTCATTAATTTCTAAGACTTTCAATAAAGTATACTAATTAATTAAAGAAATTGCCACTAATAATATTCAATGGCCAACCGAAAGAGTTATACCTAAGAAGGTAACTAGTGTGCATGAGTCTAATGTGTTAACTATCCTTGCAACCTTGTAGATATTATTTTTAGGAAGTTAGTCAATCTGGGGATGAATCCAATCCAAGTAATTCCACCAAATGATACATGGACAATTGGTAGACTCCAACATGTTTGTTTTAGAGTTTATTAATGCCATAGGAAATAATGACCACAATCTCTATTCCAATACCTACAAACTAGGCTAGGAAAACCATCCTAATTTCTCTTGAAGCAATAACAGCCAACAATGGGAAGCTCTTAAAATAACACAGTTGGTAGTTGCCCAAACAAAGTATCAACCTCAGAGGTAACAATTCCCACCTGAATTCCAAGCCAATTTCAAAACTACCCAGAAGAAGTCACCTATAGAAGATTTAGTTATTCAAAAAGGGAACACATTATAGAGCCCAGTTGTAGCCATAAAAAATCTAGAGACTCCATTGGGACAACTAGAGAACTCAATGAATAGTAGACCCCTAGGTGCACTACCCAGTAAATTTGAAGTGAATTCAACAAACAAAAATTTGTAGCAATGCAATGTAGTAGGAGAAAGAAATGGAGAAGAGGGGAGAGCAAGCCATAAGAATGAAAGTTTCCCTAGAAAGCCTAACCTATGTAAAATCTCTAGTAGCATTCAAATTGACTGAACTTAAAAACATCCACCTCCATTCTCTCAAAGGCTTCAAAAACTCATGAAAGATCCTGATAGTTTCATTATTCCCTATGCTATAGGAACTGAGTTTCATTGGCACACACTTTGTGATTTAGAAGTCAATGGTATTCTTATGCCCTTGAATCTTTTCAAAAAACTAAGAAAAGGAAAAATATGTCTACCAATCTGAGACTTCAACTAGCAGATCACTCTGTAGCTCATCCGTTAGGAGTTATTGAAAAATTTCCTGTTATAGTTGACATGTTCACCTCTCCTGCTAATTTTTTATATTCGATCTGAACAAAAGAATGCATGTAATTCTTATGAGAACCTTCTTAATAATTGGTAGGGAAATTATCGATCTTTAGGGGAGGAAGATAATTTTGGGATTGAATGATGGAGAAGTCACGTTTGATATTTTAAAATCACCTGAGCTTCCTCAAGCCTCTATGAATGATTAGAACCAAGAATTAGAAATGTTGGACTGGGTAGTGAATAGTCCATTGGTAATGAGTTGAACGAGGAAGAGCAAATGATAATTGAAGCATTTTTGGGGAATCTAACTAGTGATAATTTTACTCTTCCTTTGGGAGAAGACCAACCACTAGAACTAGAGAATTAGGGAAAAACCTTAGTCTGTCTCTTAAAATCACTTATGATAATTTGATTGAAAGTGAGAGGTTACATCAAAACCTTAATCGGCGGATGGAAAAAGATTGGTATTTATGGGAAGACTCTTAAAGAATAAAATCATTTAAGGATATAGGAGAGAATCCATGAATACCTAAATTTAAGACGACTGCTCGAGGATTTTTGCATTGTTAATTTGATCCCGAAGATTCATTTTAGGGTG
Source organism: Papilionanthe hookeriana x Papilionanthe teres (assembly GCA_022702705.1). NCBI lineage: Eukaryota > Viridiplantae > Streptophyta > Magnoliopsida > Asparagales > Orchidaceae > Papilionanthe > Papilionanthe hookeriana x Papilionanthe teres. The sequence continues at coordinate 128,535,709 of CM040421.1, read as the reverse complement.
GATGTCGATGATCCCAAGCACGTTTCTTGGGAGACAACTCAAGCATTAGCTTATGTTTTGCTTTACTTTTTTACACAATTTCTATTTTTGTATTTTCATTATAAAGTCTAAGTCCTTGTGTGTTGTTTGGTCATCATAGGCTTTTAATTATCGATGTCTGACCCCTCTACAAAGTAGATGGTCTACACGAAGGAGGGTGTAGCAAAAAAGGTTCGTGAGGTACCAGGGGTTGGCATGACCATGCTGACTAGTTGCATAACGACACCTAATTCGAATGAGACCACACTGCCCAAGACCTATTTCGGTAAAGGTCATGAAAAAGTGTAGCATGACTCGCTGCAACGCAGTGTGACCACGCCACCGTGCATTTAAGATCCTGAAGCAACTTTTCTCCACCATTTTCCTCACTTTCATAGTCTAAGCACCTCCTCAGATTTTCTAACTCTTAGATCACTGGAAATAGAGATCCTTTGACTAGATCGACCACCACTGAGTAGATCAGGGTAGAAGCACTAGAATTTGGTAAGTTTCTTTCTTAAACTAGGTTGTTCTCCATTTTTGTTTCATCCGAATATTTTTCACTCACATTCCCACAAATCTCTATCAAAACTAATTCTTCATGGCCTAGAGTTGATTTCAACTTTAACATTTTTGTTTTACGGCCAAAAAATCTTATTTTTTATTAGTTTTCTTGCCTAATATGAAATTTTCTTTCCATTGTTCCTAAAACCAATGGGAACAGTGGATTGAGCTTTGAATAAACTAGTTTATTAGTCACACAGCTTCGTAGTCATACAAAAACAATATGGTCCGGAAGAAGCTGATTCTGTAATGGGTTTTTTAGTTTAGAGGAGAGGATTTCCATAGAAATTGATAGGCACGGGTAGAGAAGTGTGTGCTATATTATTGACCCAGCCATTATCGCACATATTTGTGAATTTTATGTGAATACAATAGAATCTATGGGCGGGGCAGGGGAACTTATTACCCTTCAACACTCCACCATAAGAAACCTTTTTGAACACACTGACATGCCTTAGTGAGACATCAAGTGGCTCCTTGCTTCTCATTATCTAGAGATTATTTCTATTCCAAATAAAATCACTATTATGTGGAAGGTTCATTCTGGGGAAGAGTGAGAGACACTTCTAAATTTCCTATTGACATATTTGAACCCAATTTGCTGATCCTATAATTACTTCAATGTTGTATGTCTTCTCCCTACCACTATTCTCCCTGATTTTACTAGGGATAGGCTCATTCAAAACTTATGTATTCAGATGGGTTGATTTATAAATATATGGATCATCATCCACTAGTACATCATGTACATTTCCAGTGGTCAAATAATTGTAGGTTTAAGAAACCTGACATATTTCTACACTATGCTATAGAGTGGGTGTTGTTGGAGGGAGTGGAGATAAGATGCTTGTGCCACAGAAGGCGTTCACTAGGACCACCTTTTCTTTGGATGACATTGCATGGGGTTCATCCCGAGAGAGGGGAGAGGTTCCTCTAAGTGTCACAAGGCATCACATCCAAATCCTTCAAATGCTGAGGTGATTAGGCGCTTAAAGGATATGTCTCTAGAGGTTCATGATGTCTACATAAAAACCTATCATTATGCAAAGCAGTACCAGGGGAAATACAGGTAATGCATTGATGCACTCAGGAGGTGTAGAGATCACAACTGACAGTGACGTTCCTAAATGTGCCACCCTTCGAGCTAAATGTTATGGAGGATGAAGACATGGAAAGGCCTGACAGTGATTGGACAACTCTGACATTGTTTTATGCTTGCACTCAGTGAGGGGTTTTCACATTATCGTGTGCTTGCACCCTTTAGACTAGTGAAGTGTAGTTTAGAAGGTCGTAGCAGTGGCGCAGGGGACTGTTGCATTGTTGAGTGTCTTGTATCGTGTGTTGTATGTTTTTGTCCCAGTTAATATTACATGAATTATTTTTCATGGGTGGCTATTGCATTATTGTTGAGCTACTGGTGTGAGTTCTAACTATTTATTTTTATGTTGTTGCCCCTACACATTGCCTATAGCATATGTCTCTATCTGATTAATTTTTATATAGTGAGCTATTGTACTTGAAGTAACTTCTTACCTTTTTTGGATGATTTTACATATTGAGTTTTGTATTGTATTTGATGAGATTCATGAGCCTACTCCTATGTTTTTCGTTTTCCTACGCTTACTTAATTTTCAATTTACTGCTATTTTATGTTACTTATTGCCTATTTGGGGTAGCTTATTTGGTGCGTGTCTTTTTGAAAACGCACCAGAACTATTTTGGTAAACTGTGTTTTGATAGCTTATGTATTTTCAAAATATTGAAAACAACGTTTTCACACCGCACCTATCTAGGTGCAGTGGCAGTTTTCTAACAGCGGTCTGGCTTTTCCAAAAAAATAAAAATTTATTATAATTGCTGCAACAAGCTTATCAGCATATTATTTTTAATCAGCTTATCACCAGATTATTCAATAAGCTGTAGATGCCCCAAACAGACCCTTAATTGTTGGAAAAAGTAAGTTTAGGGGAGAAAACATACCTTGTTATATACCTAAAGGTAGCTCACAAAACGCAGTAAGAGATTAAAATTAATTTGGTAACTTATGTTAGGAATTCTAATTAATTCAAATTACTTATCAGAGTCTATTAAAAGTAGATAAATATCATTTAGAAAAGACTAACCTTAATGTGTTAATAATAAGATTCCAAAACTTGAAAACCTTGAACTTAAAAGAACCCATGCACTATTAAAAAAGTGTGACTTAAATAGTAAGTAGAAAACCAATAATGTTTTTAATCTTTTTCAGTACATTTTAACTAAATTACTGATTATCTTAAGTTTTGACTGGAAAATTAGCTTGGAGGTGGACACTAAAATATAAAGTGTTTGGTTTTAAGTAATGCTACAATTCATCATATTTTAAATTAAAAATAAAAAGTTGATAAGCATATATAGTAATTCTCAGGAGAAGAAGAGAAAGAAAAGAAAAAGAAAAATTAAAAAAGAGAAAGATTCAAAAAGTTAAAGCCCCGAGAGGATGATTGAGATTGGCACAACAAAATTCAAGAAAAAGTAATCAGAAGGGTATGTAGTTGAACTTAAGTAACTAGGCTTCCCCATGATTTTTAATGAAACCCACTTTAAAGTTATCTTCAAGGAAAAAGTGAAGTAATATTAAATTGTTAAAAATCCACTGAAAACACCTTAAAGATATTCAAGGCTAGTGAATAGAACTTTAAATAATGCAAAATTTAAGAATATATGAAAATTTCTTAAGGATGGGAACAAGGGAATTAAGGGAAGATTGAGTTATTAACCATTAAAGATAATTGTCACTGTAATGACATTCAAAAACTATTATTTAACTATGATAAACTGGATGAATAATTAGAAACTTGCAAGAGTACCAAATCACTTCATGCAACCTCTATTGAGTTATACGATTACTTAAGGGCAAGCAATAGGGTAAGTTCGGGTTTTTTGACTTGCATGCGATTTTACCTGTATTTTTATCTGCATTTTATATGTTATTTTTACCAATTTATCACAAATTTACACTTGAGATATTCACTTAACAAATCTGTGGTTCTTGCTATAAGAATGATTTTTAGGATTTCTTGGAAGAAGTTCCGGGCCATAAAAGAGTTGAAGTTTAGCTAGAGGTAGTTGAGGGAGATTTTCTGTGCTTTCCCTTAAGGTTTTGTTTCTCCTTTAATTTTAAACCTTTAAGTGGCTTTTTTAACCATCTTGTCTTGTGTGTTGTGAAATGATTTGTTGTACGAGAGGAAGGATTACTATATTGTGGAGAAGATAAGTTATTGTAAGTTTAACATATTTTTGTTTCTTGCAATGAAATCATGCATAGTTTTCTTAGTATCGACGATGTATGGCTAAATTCTTCTTCATGCCTTTGTGATGTAAGGGTAGTGGATTTATCGTGGTTTTTCTAAATTGCTTTTCTGGTAGAATTTTTCCTTGAATGTTCATGGCCTATGTTGTTGGTTTGTCTATGAACTTCATTTACTCCTATTCTGAACAACTGGGGTGTTAAAGTATTTTATGAAACTATGACATCTAACCCTCGCATGGCGGAAACAAAGGGTCAAACCACAAAATCCATAAATGATAGACATATTAACGTGTGATTTTGAAATCTTTTATGGGGATCAAAACATTCAAGTAGAATATTATGGGGATTGAGTAAGCCTAAACTTCTTTGATTCTAGACTTATTTTGACCTAGATGTTGGCATAAGAAGTATTGTATCCTCGATTGATAACAATCACGTAGGAAAACTTTAGGAATGCCACAATGACTACTATACCCGAATCACAGAGACACGAGCCTCTTCATCCTTAAAAATACTCTCAATATTTTTTTTTACTTTATTGTTTTCTTTTTTCTGCTCTCTACTTTGATTTCATTCAGATTTTAGGACTTAAAACCTTCTTAAAATACAGCCAAGCTTGATTCATTGGATTTGTAAACTAGAGAATTTTTTTTGCAGGAATAATTGTTAAACATTTCCTGGTGGGATCAATATTTGGACTTTTATACCTCATACTAATTGACAGATGCACTTGCATTGTACAACTAACTTACTTCGTGGTAAGTTTTAGCACGTCAGGTTTTTAGGGCTACTGTCAGGGAAATGTGTTAATAATTATATATGATTTTAGAAGTTTAGTTGAGAATTTTAGGATATAGGGTTAGTATTTTTGCTTTCTTATTTTTCTTGTTCATTTTATATTTGTTATTTCTATTGTTGCATTTGTATTACTATTTTATCCTCATGTAGGTGCATAAAAAAAATTATATATCCAAAAAGTAAAAAATATTTTTTGGTTAATTTAATTTTTTTGTTTCATATTATGTGTGCATTTCATGTGCGTTTGTTAACTGACTCGTGTGGGTCATTGTGACTACTTGCTGCATAAGTTTTGTTATGTTATTTTTCTTATGTTTAGGGGAGCTGAGATAAACCTTGCCCTTTTGACCCTGAGATCAATCAAACCTTCAAATGTCTTAGGAGAGCACATTTACTTTCTGTAACAACCATCGAGATGGCTGACCCTAACACCCCCATCATGAAACCACTTAAGGAATATGCCAACCCTTCTATTGAATAAATTTATATGAGCATCAATTACGCATCTGTAAAAGCCAACGCCTTTGAATTGCGACCTGCCATAATACAGATGTTTATAAACCAAGCTGTTTAGGGGACTATTATCGGAAGACCTAACCATTCACTTAGCAAATTTCTTTGAATTTTGTGCCACTTTCTGATACAGCGGTGTCCACACTGGTGCCATTTGATTGAGAATTTTTTCCTTTATCCATAAAGGACAAAGCTAAGGTATAGCTTAACATCCTTGCTCCAAGACCGATCACAACCTAGCTTGTCCTAAAAATTTCTAAAAAGATAATTTTCACCATCAAAAACTGCAAAGCTTAGGAACAACATTACCTCATTCACTCAAATTGATGGAGAGAGATTCAAGGAATTATTTGGGAGGTTCTCACACTATTGTCATACCTGATTGGATAATCATTCAAACCTTTTATGATGGATTACTAGATCCCTTAATCTATAATTGATGATGTTATTATAGGTTCATTAATGTATAAATCCTTAGATGAAGTCTACCAATTAATTGAATAAATGACCACTAATTATTTTCAATGGCGACCTGACAGGGTTACACCCCAACAAGTAGCTAGTGTGCATGAGTTTGATGTGTTAAGTGTCCTTGCAACCAAAATAGTTGCTATTTCTAGGAATTTAGACAATCTGAGGATAAATCTAATGTAAGGACATACACCCAACATGGATTGATACATGGACTAGCGGTAGATCCGAGCATCTCTGCTTTTAATTCTATTAATGTCATAGGATATAATGGCACAATCACAATTCCATGAACTACAACCCAGGTTGGTGAAACATTCCCAATTTCTCTTGGAACAATTATGGCCAACAATGAGAAAAACCTCAAAATAAACCTCTAGGAAGTTGGCCAAATCAAGGAAATCACTCTTAAAGGCAGCAATTCCCACCAAAATTCTAAGCTAATTCCCAAAATTCCCAAAAGACGTCACTTATAGAAGAATTAGTTATCTAAATGCAGAACACATTACAGAGCCAAGTTGTAGCTGTAAAAAAATCTAGAGAGTCAATTAGGATAGTTGGAGAACCCAATGAATAATAGAACCCGAAGTGCACTGCCTTGTAACACCAAAGCGTATCAAAAAGACCAAATTTTGGAGCAGTGCGAGGTAGTATGAGTGAGAAATGGAGAAGAGGGGGGAGAAAAACATAAAAATGAGATCCCCCTATGAATCCTAGCTTAGGAAAAATCTCTTGTTTTATTTAGATTGACCCAACTAAGAAACTTCCACCATAATTCCCTCAAAAGCTGCAAAAACCAAGCAAAGATTTTAGCAGTTTCATTATTCCCTATGCTATAGGAGCTGAGTTTTGTGGGCACGCACTTTGTGATTTACAACCCAGTGTTAATCTCATACCCCTAAAAATTTTAAAATAACTAGGAAAAGGAGAAATTAATCCTGCCAATATGACAATTCAACTAACTGATCACTCTATAGCTGTCCCTTGGAATTGTTGAAAACTTGTTTGTCACAAATCACATGTTCATCTTTCCTCTTGATTTTGTGATATTGGATCTGAGAGAAGATAAAGGAATGCATGTTATTCTTTGGATATCCTTCTTAGCAATTGGTAAGTCGAGGGGAAAGTAAATTTGAGAGAGAACAATTGAGAAATTGCATTTGTTGTTTTCAAATCACCTGATCTTCCCCAAGCCTTTAGAAATGAATAGAACTAGAAAGTAGAAATGGTGGCCCGAGCAAGGAAAATCTAATCGATTGAATCAAACGAGTTGAACCAGGAACAACGAATGATAATTGATGAATTTTTAGGAAAGTTCACTAGCGATAATATTACTCTTCCTTTATAGGAAGCCCAGCCACTAGCCCAGAATGGTTAGTAGAACACTTTAGTCTACCTATTGGAATCACTGATGATTATCTGATTGAATGTGAGAGATTACTGCAAAACCTTAATTGGTAAATGGAATAATATAGGTTTTTATGTGAACATTTTGAGAGAATAACATCATATGAGGATAAAGGAGATAATCTTAGTCTACTTGAATTTGGGATGACTGATCAAGGATTAATGAATTAGGAATGATCCTGTAGTCCCAGCTTTGGGAGGATGTTGGTAATCCATCAGACTGAGGACATTAAACCAAGTGCTTCTTTGAGAGGCAACCCAACATTACCTTGTGTTTTGCTTTAATTTTTCACATCATTTCTGTTGTGTTATTTCATTGTGGATTTTGAGTTAGTGTGTGTTATTTGTTTGTCATACATTTGTTCTTATCAATATTCCACCCATACAAAGTAGATGGTCAACACAGAGGTAGGGTGAAAAAAGTTTCATGTCGTACTGGAGCTCGACATGACCATGTCAGGCTTTGGCTTAACCATGTCGACCAGTGGTGTAACCATGCCTATTTCATGCTTGACCACACTGCTGATGACCTTCTTTTTTAAGGCTAAGGGAAAGTGTGGCATGACCATGCCATAGCCTAGTGTGACCACATTGCAGCAAATTTAAGATCCCAAAGCACCTTTTCTCCACCATTTTCCTCACTTCCCTTATTTATGCACTTCGTCCTGAGCTTCTTTACTTCATAGATCACCGAAAATATAGACTCTTTTAGCAGATCTAGCCTCCACTAGGTAGCAAAATAGAAGACCTAGGATTTGGTAAGTTTTTTGCTTAAAACTGTTGTACTCCATTTTCTCTATTTGATTTGTATATTTTCAGTCACATTCCCACAAATCTTTGTCGACACTGATTCTTCACACCTATAGATGATTTTGACTCTAATTCTCTTATTTTGCAGCCAAAATTTCATTTTTTTTGTAGTTTTCTTGCCAAAGCTAAAATTTTCTTTCACTGCTTCACAGCGGTATGAAAATGCTGTAGTATATAAGAAGCTGATTTTGGAGCCAATTTTTCAATTTTAGATGGAGAGGATTTTTATAGAAATTGATAGATGATGGTGGGAAATCTGTGCCATCTTGTTGTCCCGTCGTTGTCCAACTCATTCGTGAATTCTACATGAATGTGAAAGAAACTATGAACGGGTAGGCCTACAAGCGAAGGAAGTTGGTAACCTTCGACTTCCCCACATTTAACAGAATTTTTAATATCACTGAAATGAACTCGTTTAACTTTGTGTGATTCCTTGCTCGTGATTATCAGGAGATTATTTCCCTTCTAACTCACGGCACTTGTCAGAGAAAGGTTCATTCTGGGGAAGAGGGAGAGATACTTATGAAATTATTGTTGACTTATTTGAAACCAATCTCCTAATCCGTGCATTACTTCATTGTTGCTTGTATTCTCCCTACCTATACTCTCACTGATGTTACTAGGGATAGAGTTATTCTAAACTTCTGTATTCAATTGAGTAGATTTATTGATATAGGGATCAACTTCCACTAGTATATCATGCACATTGCCAATGTTCAGACCATTGTAGGTCTATGACACCCCTTCATTATTTCTACACTATGCTTACGCCGTAGAAGATGATCACCAGAACCACCTTTTCTTCTATTAGCTATGCACATTGTTCATCCCAAGTGAGGGGACAGAGCTCCTTAAAGCATCACGAGACATCATGTCCATATCCTTCAAATGCCGAGGTGATGAAGCATTTGAAGGATATTTCCCTGGAGGTTTAAGACATCCACATGCAAACCAACCACCATGCAGAGTAGCAATAACAATAGTATGGCTACATTCATTGATGCATTTAAGAGGTGCATAGATCGCTACTATCAATGATGCTCCTCTATGGCCACCATTCGATCTAATGTTTTGAAGGATGAGGATATGGAGGATAATGACAGTGACTAAATAATTCTGCATTGTTGTGTATTTGTACTTAGTGAGGGGCTTACAACATATTGTGTGCTTGCATCCCTTAGACCGGTGGAGTGTATTATAAGAGGTCATGGCAGTGGCGTATGTGGCTTTTGCATTGTTGAGTGTCTTGTATCATGTGTTGTGTGTTGGGGTTATCCTTACTGATATTACCTGACTTATTTTTCATGGGTGACTATTGAATTGTTATTAGGCTACTAGAGTGAGCGTTAGTTTTTTATTGTTATTTTCGCTACTGATTTCTTATGACATATGTTTTACCTGATTGATTTTTATATAGTTAGGTTTTTTAATTGCAATACCTTCTTACCTATTTTGGATGATTTTACAAACTAAGTTTTACATTGTGTTTGCTGAGATTCTTATAACTATGTCAACACTAATATTTTTCTACACTTATCTGCATTTTTCTTACTGCTACTTCATGATACTCTTATGTTAGAAAAAATCAAGTTTGGGTGAGAAAAAACATACCTTGTTATAAAATTAAAAGGTAGCTCACATAACTCAGTAAAATATTAAAAATAATTTTGGTAACTCCTATTAAGAAATCTAATTGATTTAAACTGCTTATCATAGTCTATTAAAAGAATGTCATTTATAATAGAATAATTATAAAGTGATAATAATAAGATTCAAGAACTGTCGGCCGTTAAAATGTTATATTTGATTTAATTTATGTATAGATATATATATATATATATACATTTTGGAAAAATATCATTTTAATGTTTAAAATATAAAATCAAACTAATCTCAGACATGCAATAGTTTAAATAATCGAGCACTGTACTGCAAGCTATGTATCTATCCCGAAGAACAGATACATTGCTTGACAGTTATGTTTGATCAAATAAAATAAAGAATCCATGGCATCCATTTGGTCTGCTGATCCATTAAAAATTTGATAGCTTTTTACTATCCATTTCATACCTATTTTGATGATATTACACTTTAAAGAAAGGTATTTTTCATGATTTCATGTAAGTACGATGATTTTAGGCCTTTGGAGCAAATGGAAGTGAAAATGAGCAAATTTGGAGAAAAATGGGGCAAAAGTACATTTTATTGAACTAGCGCTGAACGACGCTATCACCAGCGCCGGACCGCGCCAATTTACAAAGAGTTTTGACCGAAAGGAGGAAAAATGCACCGAACACTGCCCTATCTTGCGCCCGACCGCGCCCTATCCCAATTTCAAATTAGATTCAATGTATTTGGCCAGATTTTGGAGGGTTTCTTGACAAAACTCATAGGAAATTAGTTATGGCTTAAACTAATTTGGAGCCAAATTTAGAGAGGGAGAGAGAGTTTAGAGTGTAGAGAGAGTGAAGAGTGAGTGTATTTTCATCCTTTTTAGGAAATCTAGGTTCTGTGTGTTCTCTTCTGAAGAGTGTAAGAGGAGAGGGAAAGTGAGAGATTTCTTCTTCCTTGCTTATTTAAAGAGAGAATTGTGTGTTGTTATGAAGAAAGAAGAGGAGTCAAAGGAATCCCTTGAGATTCGCTTGGGGAAGAGTTTGAGATAAGTTGTCTTTTCTTTACTCTGAGTGTATGACGTTGCTTTTATATATAAAAATTCATGTTTTGTCATTTAGTCTTGAGTAGATTTCTTTGTCTTCCTCTTTTTCATGTGATGTGTTGATGTTGTGATATGGAAATGATGTGACGATTTATTATGGAGAATTTGTGATGACCTTTTTACTTCGAACTCCATTCACCTTTTTACTAAATTGTTAAAATTTGTTGGGAAACATATGTTTCAAAAGATTATGAGTTCCACAACAAAAGTGAAGGTCACATTTAATGTCCATGAATGAGAGATGTAGTTCATGGGGGTTAAGTGCAAATAAATAGGGAAATATACTTTGATGAGCATAGAATTAGAGATTTTAGAGTGACAGGCTAAAATACTCAAATTGGTCCTAATGTTTGGAAACTAAAGTGAGAGTTAGCCTTCAGGGGAAGGGAAGTGTGAGCTCTGGAGTGAGAGCCATTATCCTCCCAGCCTAACCCCGGATTTTGGGACTAAACTTAGGATTAGCCAATGTTATTTATGCACTTGGAAAATGGTAAGGAATAGGAATGATCCTATTTGGCACAATACATTTGCATCACTGATTGATGCTCGACTTTATATAAACTTTAAAATGCAAGAATTTGATACCACTGCTAGAATATTTAATCCCCGGCAATGGCGCTAAAAGCTTGATGCTCGACTTTATATATATACTTAAAAAAGAAATAATTTGATACCACTGCTAGGAGATTTAATCCCCTGCAACGGCGCAAAAACTTGATGCGGCGGACTTATATTTTGCAAGAATTTATGAACTCAGATTTATAGATTTATAATAATTTTGTTAAGTCCAAGCATTCAACGCAAGTATACGTATCATATCAAGTAATACAGGGCTCTAATGGAGTCCTGGATATCGATCCACAAGGAAATTTTGAAGTTTAAGAAAGCGTTACACAATATGTAATAAGCACTAAAATTAAAGTTTACTACTTACTACTACTACGCAGGAAATAGTAAGAACAACTAAATATTAACAACTAACTAACTACAATTATTTCTAACAATTTTAAGAATAGAATTAACTAACAGACACACTAAACTAAGTATTTGAAATGTTTTCAATATATGAGAAAAGTATCTTTCCTCTTGTAATGAGAATATGATGTGTGGATTGAAATGGAACAATTATCTATATTATTGTGCCAAATAGGAGCATAGATGATTCTTTACCCTTAAAAGAGTACCCCCTCTTCTAAGCAAGAAAAGAACATTGGCATATTCTAAGTTTAGTCACTAACTCTAGGGCTAGGCTGAGAGGATACCAGCTCTCACTTCAGAGCTCTCACTCACCCTTCACCTGAAGGCTAACCTTTGATATTAGTTACTAATCTTAGAACTAATTTGGGGATTTCAGCCTGTCACCCTGAAATCTCCACATTGAAGTCCATCAAATCATATTTCCCTATTTATTTGCACTCAATTCCCATGAACTACGTAATTCATCCATAGAAATTGAATGGATCTTTCATTATTGTTATAGGACATTAAATCCTTTGAAACTTAATTTTCAACAACATATTTTAACATTTCAATTGGCTAAATCGAAAGTAAATTAAGTTCTAAATGAAAAACCATCACAATTTCTTTATTACATTAAAAGCACATCAAATCCACATCAATCCATCATCACATCTCTATGCAAGAAGAATGACAAGGGAGACTACTCAGAATTCATGGAGAAGATACAATAAAACATGGATTTTTTATATAAAAGAAAGTCATACATACCACAAAAGAAAATACAACTTATCTCTTTCTCTTCCCCAATGCAATTCCCTTGAAGTTCCTTTGAATCCTCTTCTCTCTTCTCTACTACACTTGATTCTCTTTTTAGAATGGAAAACAAGAAGCAATCTCTCACTTTACCTCTTCTCCTTCCCTCCTTAGAGAAGAATTCCCCTCAAATGCTCACTCTACACTCACTTCTCCTAAACCCTAACACACTAAACTATGAAGAAGCACACTACTCTAAACTACTGAAGAAACACTCTACAACCTCTCTATTCTCGTCCAAATACAGTTACTTATAAGATAGGGATGAAATCTCAAGAGTTTCCATAGGCATCCTTTCAAAAAATCGCCAAAACTATTCAAATTTGAACTCCACCGACTTCAGGCGCCGACAGCGCTAGATAGGGATTTGGGCACCAGCGCTCTATCGTGCCATTTAATTCTGGAGTCTCTGGATTTGGGCACCAGCTGCGCCAGAAAACCTTTTTCATCATTTTGCTCCTTTTTGCTCTTTTTGCTACGGATTTGTTCCTTTTTGCTTATTTTCACTCGAATCACCTAAAATCATCATACCTGCAATAAATCATAAAAAATACCTTTCTTTAAAGTGCAATATCACCAAAAATGGGTAAAATTATATAGTAAAAACAGTATATATTTTTGGTGCATCAGAATCCCCAAAACTTTAACTATTACTTTTCCTCAAGTAATCTGTTTACTACATAAAATATAACTCTAGGCAATGTACTTTTCAATTGTAAGACACTAAAATTTTTCATTCAAAAGAATATATTGGTTAGATTTTCAAAGTAACTCAGGTCAACACTATAGGTATAAGAATATTTAGCAATCAAGTCTAAGAGTTCTAGTCTTCTATTTATTTCAAGATGAACCATAATTTGTCATATTAAGAGTGCCTCAAAAAATTATGTGAGAAAGGAGATCATGTAAACTTCATTAGAATGTAGGCCAGTATTTAAAACATAAATTGAGAAATAAAATCAAGCTCTCCCTTTAAGGTGATTCAAGTGAAGCCAATTTTTTATTAGACATCTCCTCAAGCTTCTCCTAATAAACATTTTTCTTTCTTTTTCTTTTCTTTTCTTTTTCTTTTTCTTTTAGGGATTGTTTTTCAATCCTTCTTTTCTTTTCTCTTTTTTTTTTTATTGAGGATTACTATATCTGGATAGCCTTTATTGATTTTAAACTTCATTCTCCTCTTTCTAAAGTTCAAACTTGAAACATCTCCTTACTTTATAGTTAAGTATAAGCTTTATTATTCATTATAAAGTTACAATCTCTTCTTAACACACAATACTTTAAGTCCCTTAACATTTCAAAAATACAACTTTCTTTTCTTTAAATAGTTGACTATAATCAAATCCATTCATACTAAATATCTCACTTCTATAAAATTAACCTTTATCACTAAAATTTTCATCCTATCCTTCCATAATATTCAATTAAAATAAAAAGTTTTAGTTATCTTATAATGAGATCCAACTGCCAGAAGTTATGCTAATAATTTTTGAAAATATAATAATTGAGAACAAATAAAAGTTAGTATTTCTCTACCCTCCCCCAAACTTAAAATTTTCAGTAAATTTGAAACAGTTCAGAGTAGAAGAAAACTAACCTCTGTGTGCTGGGAACTTGAAATCCTTAACAACTATCTGATATTAATCAAAATTTACAACTAGCAGGCATGAAATAATTAGTAGCAGTGATATAACAATTTTAAATATTTGCATGGGTAAATAGAAATTAACATTAAACATCTAAACATCAACAGAACACTACAGTACTAAAAAAACAATCACAATACCACACAGTCCAGCTAACGGTTTCAATGTTTCCGTACAACATAACAATACACCAACAAAAGTTACACACAACATGAAAAACAAATACTACATCACAAAAGTACAACACAGGGTTACACATCACATGAAAAGTAAATATCCACTACATCACATCAGTACATCACAACAGAATAAGAACAATAGAAATAAAAACAAACAATCTAGCTGTCTCCATCACCAGGATCAGCAGCAGGGTCATCAGCAGGGTTAGGTATATATGGTGTATAGCTGAGGCAAGAAGGAAATATCACATCAGACCCCCCCTCATAAATCTGACTTGAGCATCATAATAAGCAATATCAAACTCAATTTTCCTCTGCAGATAATCTTCATTTACATAACTCATCACCTCAAATACATCCATCCGACCATGGATTCTATCCATATTAGCACTCTGTAGTCTTAACTGCTCCATAATATCAGATAAGGTAGGCGGCTCAGATGTAGATGGAACATCATAACTTGTAGTAGGAATATCAGTACTCCTACGCTTAGCTCTGGCTCCAACACGAAACTCATAAGTACGTATAATATTCTTTGTAATAGGTCTCAATGGTATAGTGATCCACTTTTCGATATTTATACTTACAACTATGATATGAAAATTAGCAACGGCACCAAAAACTTGATCCCGTACTGAATATATAAATATATACTGATGATTCTATTATGGAATTTATGATTTATATTGTGGATACTACGCAAGTATACGTGTTGTTATCAAGTAATATAGGGCTCTAATGGAGTCCTAGATATCGATCCCACAAGGAAGTTAGAGAATTTCAAAGACAAATTAAAGTAGACTTACTTACTAATCTAGTATACGGAAATTAAGAACACCTAGACTAAAATAAACTAATGCTCAAAGATTGAAAATAAGATTTCAGAAAAGTATCTTTCTCCTTGTTTGAGAGAATTAAGTGAATGAAGAATTAAATGAGTTTTTAATTGTATTATGCCAAATAGGAGCATTCCTATTCTTAACTCTATGGTCCAGGTGCAAAGAACATTGACTAGTCTTATGTTTGATTACTGAATCTGCAGCTAGGCTGGAGGATACCGACTGCCTCTTCAGAGCTCCCACGTTCCCCACGCCTGAGGGCTAACATCTACACTTCAGCATCCAAACAATAAGACCGAATTGAATATTTTAGTCTGTCACACTAAAATATCAAATTCTACACCCGATAGTTAATATTTCCCTATTTATTTGCACCCTCCTTCCAAGGCTTTTGACTTCCCTGAATCTTTGATGTAATCTTTACTATAGTTGATAAGTCAACATATGTTAACAAATCAATTGGCCAGATTGAAAGTAAATTAAGATTTAAGCAAAAGATTAGCACAATTTTTATTTTTATATTTTTAGGCACAACTACTTTAATTCATCATTTCACAAAAAATCTTGATAACAAGGAGAAAGACTAAGGAAACTACTCAGAACGCATGCGATAAATAACACAAAGCATGGATTTCATTAAAGTTAACAAACAATAACAAATATACTTATCTCAATTCTTCTCCCCAAGCAGACTCCTTGAAGTTCCTTTGACTCTTCCCTCCAATACAACACACCAAAATGCTAAACACTTTATCTACTCACTAAAAAAACTTTAGGATGACACTTAAAATTACACTTAACTTCCACTCAAATGACACACAACTGACAAGAATTCGTCTCTATTTATAGAAGGAGTCAAATCTCCAAAGGTTGCTTAAGCACCTCTTCAAAAAGCGTCCAGGTTCAATGTATTTTGGCTCTTTTCAACTGTCTCGCCGTTGGCGGGCTTCTAGAAGATGGGCTAACCGTGCCGATCTCACTGTCGGCGGGCTCGATCTCGCCGTCAGTGAGATCCTTATATTATATTCAAAATCTCTCAGGAAAATCTCGCCGTCGGCTGCTTAAATCTCGCCGTCGGCGGGACAATTCATTTTTTATCATATTGAGTCCTTTTTGCTCTAAATCCACTTCTTTTGTGTTTTTTGCTTTCAGTACTTATAAATCTTCAGTCCTGCAATAAAATAAAGAAAATACCTTTCTTTAAAGTGCAATTTCATATAAAATTGGTATAAAATTCTCAATACATTTTTCTGTGGTCAAAATCCCCCAAACTTAACTATTACTTGTTCTTAAGTAATTTTAATACTACATAAAAGTAATGATTATTTGTAGTAAAGTTTTAATTCAGAAATACTATGAATTTGATTTAAATAAGTATTATAGTAAAGTTTAATAGAAATATTTTTAGATATTTAAATTAATTTAATAGATATAAGGCTATTTAGTCATCAAGTTTAAGATTTTTAGTCTTCCATTTATTTCAAGAATGACTATATTTGAAATATTAAATTACTTAAGATATTCAGATGATAGGAAGTTTATGAAAACACTACTCAGTTAAATACTAATCTATACATATAAGTTCAGAAATGTAATTGAAGTTTACCCTTTAGGTTGATTCAAATGAAGCCAATTTTTGATAAGACATTTTCTCAAGCTTCTCCTCACTTTATATATATATATATATATTTCTTTTTCTTTTCTTTCTGGATTGATTTTTAATCCTTTTTTTTTTTTTACTTTTTTAAGTGAGGATCACTATTTTTGGTTAGCCTGTTAATAATTTTGAACTTCATTTTCCTATTCCTAAATTTGAAACTGAAAACATTTACTTCTCTTATATGTATTTCAAAGTTTTTACTTCATTGAGTTTCAATCTTTTCTTTCTCAACTAAATATTCAAGAATTTAATATTTTAAAATATAGTTTTCCTTACTTTAAATACCTAACTATATTCTTATACTTTTAAACTAAATTTCTTAATCTATAAAATTAGTTTAATTACTAGAAATATTTTATTCAACTTTTATAATAATTAGATAAATTAATTATAGTTACTGAATTAAAATTACTACAGAAATTCATTTTTATAATAATTTTGAAAATGAAAATTGAGAACAATTTAATAATTAAATTTGTATTTTTCCCTCCCCCAAACTTAAAGTTTTCTATCTATCTATATAGGGTGAAAATGAAATAAACTATAATATTTAAATCATACTCTTCTTTTTGAAGTTCTGCAGGCTTTTTCCATTACTTAATTAACATGTACTGTTAGTATTTTTCTACACACATAATATTAAAGAAAGTGCTGGGTAAAGAAGTTTAACACAATACTACCATATTTTATACTAACATATTATACTACATCCACATACATTTACTAATTCAATCCAAGGTTACAATAGCAGTCTGAAAACATTAAAAATTTAAAAACTATATAACATTAACAACAATATTTAAAAAATCTACACCACATCATAATCAAATTCATAAACTAAAACATTATAATAAAATTTAAGACAACTAACAAACAATCACAACATCAGAGTTTTTAAGTCAAATAACTAAACAAATAAACATAGAATCTAATCTTCCGCATCAAAGTCCCAAACTATATCGTCGTTTCCTTGATCAATGGGTGGATTAGGCTGGTAATGAGTATATCGGGGGCACTCAGGAAATACAACATCGAGCTCTCCTCTCCTATAACGATTCTCAGCATCATAATAGGCTATCTCATACTCTGAATGTCTCTGGAGATACTCGCTGTCATAATCATGTCTTCTCTCTAAGCCTCCAATTATCTGATCAATGTGTTCCAATTTTTCTTCTATTTTCTCAAAACTTTTCCGTTGTAGGGTCATCTCATTCATCAAATCATGAAGGGTAGGAGTACTATAGGGAGGAGGGTCATAACTGGTAGAGGGAATATCTCTACTCGAAAAAGGTACATAGCTCCTAGTCCCAGATCTCCATCCTTCGTAGGATTCATATTTCTTAATATTAGCCGGAGTAATGGGTTGCATAGGCTCCACCCATTCCTCATCATCCCTTGCCTCTACCCCAGATAATTGGCAGAGTGCATAAATCAGACCAGGGTGTCTTAGTCCTCCTCTTTCACTTCTTACAGTGGCTAATATATTCATATAAATTATACTTCCCACATTAATACTTCTTTGGTTCTGAATACAGAAACTTAGAACTGCTCTATCTCTTGTTACCTCACTATGGTGATAAGTGGGTAACAAGGTAGAACAAATAAAATAGTGCCAGGCTTTAGATAATGCATTCAACATTGAGAGAGGAAAGTTTACCCTTTCACGCTGCTTAACCTTCCAAACTCCTTTCCCGTCAGTGAGAAAGTTGATCACTTCTTCCAATGGTCCTTCCATAATTCTAAAGGTATCGTACTCACTGGTGTATAAGTCTCTTACTTCATAAAAAGAATTAATCCTTGCAGCACTGAAATCTACCAAAATTCCTCTCACCTTGATTGGTGCATCTTCAATCGCAGTCAGGTTGGCATAGAATTCTTTTACCACTTCCACAGCGGCTCTGTTGGTTATATAACAGAAGTTTTCTCATCTTCTTTCTTTTATTATTCGCTCTACTTTACCACTAGGGTTTTTGAAAACTCGATCCTGAATGCATTTTCTGGCTTGAATATGAAAATATCTTGATTGTGCCCTTGCATTCACAAAGCGAGTTTCGTCGTAATCCATTCTTCTCTTTTGTCGTGGAGCCATTTTTCGATCTGTGAAATTCACAAAAATCTTAACTAAACTTCTAAACATTACTAAGATGGCTTTCAATAGTTACTAAAATCAATCTAAATCAAGTTCCATGAATTTCTTCCAAGTCTTTTCTTCTCATTTCAAATTTTTCCCAAAATTCCTTAATGTAGAAGAAATTCATGGTGAAAATAAAAAATTTTTACATAGGAGTGAAGCTCTTACCAAGGGAAGATGAAATCCGGCGTCAAAATGTGTTGAAATCGCTCCAAATTCTAGATCTATCAAGCCTTAGGTCAGTTTTTCGAAGTTTTGAGGAAGGGGATGATGAATAGTGTCGGTTGACCGGTCAAAATATAGTACATTTCGCAATCTCGCTGTTGGTGAGAAATTTCTCACCTCGGCGAGCTAATTAATTCACCAAGGCCAAAGTTTCGAGAAAATCTCGCCGTCGGTGGGATCTCTCTCGCTGTCGGCGAGGTTTCCGAAAATTTAATATTTTTAATATTTATAATGTTTTCAATTCATTTTATGCCTCAATAATGTCCGGTCACTTTAGATTATACTTCATCATGATTAGATACTATATTAACACATAAATTCACACAACACAAACATTATAACTTTATATATATGAAATCCAAAAGTTTACAAATTTCAAATACCACAAAACTAACAATTGACTTATCAATTTAACCCAAACACATCTAACTCAGCATTGCAATCCACACCACGATACTCTAAATGCTGAGACTAAACAAACAACATACAATCTCATCTAAATTGAGATTATCTATGTAAAGTTCAAATTATAGCAAAAACTAAATTTAAATCAACACACATACATATAATATGAATAGAAATTTCTGCTACTCATCAGAATCTGAACTGATCTCTTCTCTGATGTTTCCAATAGAACGCAGGTGCACATACAAATTATAGAAAGGTCTGAAAGGGAATTCTGCAGTAGAATCTTCTTCAATCCACCCTTTCTTTCTCAATAGTCGTATAAAACTTGCCTCCAGATGTCCTGTATAGTCAAAGTGCTACTTCATTCTCCAATCGATGTGATCAAATAAATCAGAGATATTATCAATAGAATTCATCACATTCTGTAGTTCCTTCTCCAATCCTTTAAGTTTTCGTAAAATGAGGTTTGTTCTATCAGTCAGGGGCTTAACTAAAGGATTGTTTTGAGATGCTTGATCAGAAATAATTACTGTTTCATCATTGTTTCCAATGTAGGAAACATATCTGTCGGATCTAGTGGTTTCCAAGGCAATAGCTCTTTTTCCCAAGCTTCATAGGAAACTTGGTACTGACTACATAAAGCAAATATAGTTGATGGGTGTCCAAGTCCATGAATCGACCCATGCATAATTAATTCTAATGCAGACTTCACAATGATAGATCCAACATCGATAGGCAATCCAAATTGAATACAGTAATTTAAAATTGCACATTCCTTCGAGACTTTGTTTACCCTCATAGTGGGTAATAACTTTGAACAAATAAAGAAATGCCAATGCTTTGAGACGGGGTTAAGAAGTGACGCAGAAAAACTAACATACCCGTCTTCTCGTAATTCCCAATCATCAGGTTCGTCGGTCAGATATCTGTATATCTCATTCATGTTGTATCTTGTAGGAACAAAATTTGAATAGTGGCAAAAAGGGGTATTTTCAATTGAGTATAATTCAATAATTCGAGAAGGAGTTAAAGTTACCCATCTGCCTCTTATGTAAACACTTCCATTATGGATCGCATGCAGATTAGAGTAGAATTCCTTGACTACTGGAATGACTACAGCAGATGTTGTATAGCAGAATACCTCCCAACGTCGCTGAACAATCATTTCTTCAATTGTTGTTGTTAAATTCTCTGCTCTTCTGTTTACGAATCCTCTTTCTTTAATCAGTCGCTTCTTCATCAAAACTTTGTTGAATAGTCGCTGAGCCTCAGAACTGATGAATTTTTGTCGGTTAAAAACTCTGGATTTCGTGGTTTCTATTGGTTTGGAGGCCATAATAGATTGTTTTGGAGGGGCTCTAATCGTTTATAAGGAAGAAGATAGTGCAAATATGAAGTTCTAAACGTTTTGTATAAGGAAATGGCTCTAGAACCGTCCAAAACCACAAAATAACTCACAAAAACCACTTTTTAACTATCTCGCCGTCGGCGGTAACGATCTCGCAGTCGGCGGGATAGTTAATAAATTTAAACTGAATTTAGGTGCGCCGATCTCGCTGTCGGCGGGATCGATCTTACCGTCGGCGAGATTAGGTAAATTGCCTAATTTTCGCTCCGGTCCGAATATTTTCTGATTTTTTCGTATAGATTCAAATTTGTGATGATTCTAAAAAGTAAAATGAGTAGTAGAATTTATTCTATATTTTAATTTTCAATAACATTAATAAATAGATCATAATTAATAACTACTATGGGTTGCCTCCCATAAAGCACTTGGTTTAACGTCGTCAGCCCGACCTAATTTAGTT
Source organism: Papilionanthe hookeriana x Papilionanthe teres (assembly GCA_022702705.1). Classification (NCBI taxonomy): domain Eukaryota; kingdom Viridiplantae; phylum Streptophyta; class Magnoliopsida; order Asparagales; family Orchidaceae; genus Papilionanthe; species Papilionanthe hookeriana x Papilionanthe teres. The sequence goes on along the minus strand of CM040421.1, from coordinate 128,514,454 downwards.
AGTAATTAGGTTGACTGAGCATTAAAACCTCTTTAAAATTTGGTCTTCTCCCTTCAAAATAAGGTTTTAATCTGTGTCCATTTATTTTAAATCTATGCCCAGTTTTTGGATCTTCAATTTCTATAGTTCCGTATGAAAATATTTGAGTTATAGTGAAAGGCCCTAACCATCGAGATTTCAATTTCCCAGGAAATAATTTCAATCTTGTATTATAAAGCAAAACTTCTTATCCCGGCTCAAAATTCTTCGAGGTTAATCTTCCGATCATGCCATAATTTCATTTTTTCTTTATAAATTCTATCATTATGATAAGATTCATTTCTTAATTCATCTAATTCATTCAATTGCAATAATCTTTTCTCACCAGCTTCTTTCAGATTGTAATTAAATTCTTTAATTACCCAATAAGCTTTATGTTCTAATTCAACTGGTAAGTGGCAAGTCTTTCCATAAATAAGCCTGTAAGGAGTCATTCTAATCGGAGTTTTATAAGCAGTCATGTATGCCCATAATGCAGTGTCTAGTCTTATAGACCAATCCAATCTATTAGGGTTTACAGTCTTTTCTAAAATACGTTTAATTTCTCGGTTAGAAACTTCAGCTAATCCACTGGTTTGTCGATGATAAGCAGTTGATATATTATGAATAATGTTAAATTTTTCTACTAGATTGTGAATATATTTATTTATAAAATGAGATCTTCCGTCAGTGATAATCACTCTCGGCATTCCAAATCTAGTAAAAATATTTTTCTTTAGAAACTTTGAAACACTCTTAGCGTCACATCGAGGTAAAGCTTGTGCTTCAATCCATTTAGAAACATAATCAACAACAACTAATATATATGAGTTTCCAAATGAAGGAACAAATGGTCCCATAAAATCTATTCCCCAAATATCAAAAATCTCAACTTCTAATATAAAATTTAGAGGCATTTCATTTCTTCTAGATATATTACCTACTCGTTGGCATCTGTCGCAAGTTCTGATATATCTATAAACATCTCTAAAAAGAGTAGGCCAATAAAATCCAGATTGTAAAATTTTATAAGCAGTTTTATCTGTTCTAAAATGTCCTCCAAAATCAGAATCATGACATTTCTGAATGATTTGTTCCGTTTCTTCATAAGGCACGCATCTTCTAATTATAAGATCCTTACATTGCTTATATAAATATGGTTCATCCCAAAAATATGTTTTAGCATCATGAATGAATTTTTTCTGTTGTTGCAAAATTAACATAGGTGGTAAAATATCACTTACAATATAATTTACTATATCAGCATACCATGGTATTTTCCACTCATTTATATTATATAATTGTTCATCAGGAAAACTGTCAGTAATTTCATTATCAGTGTCAGATAATTCATTATATTCTAGCCTTGATAAATGATCTGCAATTTGATTATCAGTTCCCTTTTTATTAATGATTTCAAAATTAAATTCTTGCATTAGTAATATCTATCTAATTAATCTTGGTTTGAAATCTTTCTTTTGCATTAGATATTTAATAGCAGAGTGATCAGTATGCACAATACATTTAGTTCAAATTAGATAAGGCCTAAATTTATCAAAAGCATAAACAATTTCTAATAGCTCTTTTTCAGTAACTGTATAATTCATTTCAGCATTATTAAGAGTTTTACTAGCATAGTATATATTCTTGAAAATTTTATCATATCTTTGCCCAAGTACTGCTCCTATAGCATAATCACTAGCATCACACATAAGTTCAAATGGTTTCTCCTAATCAGGTGAAACTATTATAGGTGTTGTGATTAATTTACTTTTAATAATTCAAAAGAATTTAGGCATTCAGTTGTGAATTCAAATTTCTTGTCCTTTTCTAAAAGTTGGCATAGAGGTTTAGTAATTTTTGAAAAATATGTTATGGCGTCTGTAGAATCCAGCATGTCCAAGAAAACTTCTTACCCCTTTTACTGTAGTTGGAGGTGGTAATTTAGCTATAACTTGAATTTTTGCAGGGTCTACTTCCATACCATTTTCCAAAATTTTATGCCCTAATACAATTCCTCCTGCAACCATAAATTGACATTTCTCCCAATTTAGAACTAAGTTAGTTTTCTCGCATACCTCTAATACTTTTTCAAGATGATTCAAGCATGTGTCAAATGATGTTCCAAATATAGAGAAATCATCCATAAATACTTCTATTCCATCATCAATTAATTTACTAAATATAGACATCATACATCTCTGGAATGTTGCAGGTGCATTACATAATCCAAAAGGCATTCTTCGAAAAGCAAATGTTCCATAAGGACCAGTAAATGTAGTTTTCTCTTGATCCTCAGGGGCAATATATATCTGATGATAAACGATATATCCATCTAAAAAACAAAAATATTTATGTCCGGCTAATCTATCCAACATTTGGTCTAGAAATGGTAATGGGAAGTGATCTTTTCTGGTGGATGCATTTAATTTTCTATAGTCAATACAAATACGCCATCCAGTAACTTGTCTTATAGGTATTAAATCATTATTTTCATTAGCTTTAACGGTCACTCCTCCTTTCTTAGGAACACAGTGAATTGGGCTTACCCATGCACTGTCCGAAATATGATATATAATATCATTATATAACCATTTTAATATTTCTTTCTTGACCACTTCTTTCATTATTGGGTTTAATCTCCTTTGAGGATCTACTCTTAGCTTATGTTCATTATCTAAAATAATTATGTGCATACAGATTGAAGGACTAATTCATTTAATATCTGTTAAAGTCCAACCAAAAGTTTTCTTATATTTTTTTAACATGTCTAACAGTTTTTGTTCTTGTGATTCATTCAATTCAGCTGATATAATAACTAGTAGGGTTGAATGGTTACCTAAGTAAGCATATTTTAAATGATTAGGTAAAATTTTTAATTTGAGTTTAGGAAGTCTAATAATTGATGAAACTATATTATTTTCAGTGTTTTCAGTATTATCCAACATTTCAAATTTTTCATGTATATAATCCAGTTTTTCATTATCTGCTTCTTCAATTAATTCAGTATTTTCTTTTTCTAACTTTTCTTCATAATATCTTTTAAAATGTTCATTTTGCAAATGTTCAAGTATTTCCATTTGAAAACATTCATATTCTTTTTCTAAAGTAGGATATTTCATTGATTTTGCTATTTACTTTTTGATCGTTTACTCTCATAGTCAATTCTCCTTTCTGAACATCAATCATAGCTTTTCTAGTGGCTAAAAAGGGTCTTCCTAATATTATTGAAATTTCTTTATCTTCTTCCATATCTAGAACAATAAAATCTACCGGGAAGATAAATTTATCCACTTTTACTAACACATCTTCAATAACTCCCTTAGGATAAGTCACAGAACGATCAACTAACTGAAGAGTTACTGAAGTAGGTGAAATTTCTCCTAATTCTAATCTTTTAAAAATTGATAGAGGCATTAAATTTATGCTTGCTCCTAAGTCACACAAAGCTTTTCCATAAAATTTTTCTCCAATAGCGCAAGGTATAGTGAAACTACCGGGATCTTTTAATTTTTCGGGAAGCTTTTTCGAATAATTGCACTTACATTCTTCGCTAAGTGCAACAGTTTCATTATCTGTAAATTTTCTTTTTTATTTAAAATATCTTTCATAAATTTTACATAAATAGGCATTTGTTCTAATGCTTCTACAAAAGGAATATTTACCATTATTTTTTTTAAAATGCAAGGAATTTGGTAAATTGCTTATCTTTTTTATGTTGCTTTAGTCGTTGAGGAAATGATGGTGGTGGTTTTTCTATAAATTTTTTCATAGGGATCAAAGGATATTCTAAGTTTTGATCTTGCTGATCCTTTTCTTTTTCGATTTCCACTTCCTCATTTTTACTTTCTGTTTCTTTCTAAATTTTAGTTTCTAACTCTTTTCCACTTCGTAATTGTATCGCTTTAATTTGTTCTTTTCCTTGGTCTTTAGGATTTATTTCCACATTACTAGGAAAAGCTCCAGGAATTTTATTGTTAAGCGCGGTAGCGATATGTCCGAGTTGAGTTTCAATATTTTTAATTGTTGTTCCTTGATTTTGTAATTGATTTCCTTAAATTTGTAATTGATTTCCTCGATTTTGCAAGTGCTGACCCATACTCAATATTAATTCTTCTATAGATAACTTCATATCTTTAAATTGAGTATTATTAAATCCAGTGCGGATAAGAAGGTTTATAATTTGTATTTCCTTGATTAGGTGGATTTCCTATAGAGTTGTTCATCCATTGTTGATTAGTTGTATTGTTATTCCAATTAAAATTTGGACGATTCTTCCAACCAGGATTATAATAATTTGCATAAGGATTATTAGGTCTATTATTAATAGCATTTATAGTTTCATAAGAAGATTGAGAATCTATAATTTATCCAGATGAGTTTTCTTCTAATATAGTAGGAGAGTAATTCATTCCAAAATGATCTAATTTCTTTGATATAGCAGCAATTTGAGAAGCTAACATAGATATTGCATCATTTTCATGAACACTAGCTATCGTTTTAGGATTTATTCTTTTAGCAGGCCATTGAAAATTATTAGTAGCCATTTCTTTGATTAACGCATAGGCTTCATCAAATGGTTTTGACTTTAATGAACCTCCAACAGCAGCATCAATGATTGATCTAAGAGTTTGTATAATTAACCAATCTGGTAATGCATGATGTGGGCATTTCCTAAGAAGTTCTTTAAATCTCTCCCAAGCTTCATATATGGATTCTCCAACAAACTGACCAAAAGATGTTATATCATTTCTAAGTTTTACAGTTTTCGAAGGAGGAAAATATTTGGATAGAAATTTTGGTGATAATTCTCCCCAAGTTTTAATAGATCCAGGTGCTAATGAATTTAACCACATCTTAGCCTTATCCCTTAAAGAAAAAGAAAAAAGCCTAAGTCTAATAGCATCATTAAATACTCCATATTTAAAAGTAGCACATAGTTCCAAAAAACTCGCAAGATGTAAACTAGGATCTTCATTAGGTGAACCACTAAATTGATTATTCTGTACCATTTGGATAATTGCAGGTTTAAGATCGAATGAGTTAGCAGCTACATCAGGGTTTTGAATAGTTAGGTGAATTTCATCTAATTTAGGGTTGGCATAATCTCTTAATGGTCTTTGTTGGTTTATATTTTCAATTTCTGGATTATTTGCCATTTGTGTTAAATTTATAATTTCTCTCTTTTGTTTTCTAATTCTTTTAATTGTGCGCTCTAATTCTGAATCGTAAGGTATTAAATTTTCGTTTCCAAATTTACGCATACAATTTTTAAGTAATATTTAAAATAGTTCGTTACTCTAGTAATTATTTTAATAATTCTATTAATTACCTTAATAATTACTTTACTTCCCTGGCAAAGGCGCCAAAAACATGATCCACTTTTCGATACTTATACTTACAACTATGATATGAAAATTAGCAACGGCACCAAAAACTTGATCCTGCACTGAATATATATATATATATATATACTGATGATTCTGTTATGAAATTTATGATTTATATTGTGGATACTACGCAAGTATACGTATCATTATCAAGTAATATAGGGCTCTAATGGAGTCCTAGATATCGATCCCACAAGGAAGTTAGAGAATTTCAAAGACAAATTAAAGTAGACTTACTTACTAATCTAGTATACGGAAATTAAGAACACTTAGACTAAAATAAACTAATGCTTAAAGGTTGAAAATAAGATTTTAGAAAAGTATCTTTCTCCTTGTTTAAGAGAATTAAGTGAATGAAGAATTAAATGAGTTTTTAATTGTATTATGCCAAATAGGAGCATTCATATTCTTTACCCTTTGGTCCAGGTGCAAAGAACATTGACTAGTCTTATGTTTGATTACTGAATCTGCGGCTAGGCTGGGAGGATACCGACTACCACTTTAGAGCTCCCACGTTCCCCTCGCCTGAGGGCTAACATCTACACTTTAGCTCCCAAACAATAAGACCAAATTGAATATTTTAGTCTGTCACACTAAATAATCCAATTCTACGCCCGATAGTTAATATTTCCCTATTTATTTGCACCCTCCTTCCAAGGCTTTTGACTTCCCTGAATCTTGGATGTATTCTTTACTATAGTTGATAATTCAACATATGCTAACAAATCAATTGGCCAGATTGAAAGTAAATTAAGATTTAAGTAAAAGATTAACATAATTTCTATTTTCATATTTTTAGGCACAACTACTTTAATTCATCATTTCACGAAATCTCGATAACAAGGAGAAAGACTAAGGAAACTACTCAGAACACATGGGAAAAATAACACAAAGCATGGATTTCATTAAAGTTAACAAACAATAACAAATATACTCATCTTAATTCTTCTTACCAAGCAGACTTCTTGAAGTTCCTTTAACTCTTCCCTCCAGTACAGCACACCAAAATGCTAAACACTTTATTTACTCATTAAAAAGACTCTAGGATGACACTTAAAATTACACTTGACTTCCACTCAAATGACACACAACTGACTAGAATTTGTCTCTATTTATAGAAGGAGTCAAATCTCCAAAGGTTGCTTAAGCCCCTCTTCAAAAAGCATCCAGGTTCAATGTATTTTGGCTCTTTTCAACTGTCTCGCCGTCGGCGGGCTTCTAGAAGATGGGCTAACTGCGCCGATCTCACTGTCAACAGGCTCGATCTCGCCGTCAGCGAGTTCCTTATAATATATTCAAAATCTCTCGAGAAAATCTCGCCATCGGCGGCTTAAATTTTGCCGTCGGCGGGACAGTTCATTTTTATCATATTGAGTCCTTTTTGCTCCAAATCCGCTTCTTTTGTGCTTTTTGCTTTCAGTACTTATAAATATTCATTCCTGCAATAAAATAAAGAAAATACCATTCTTTAAAGTACAATTTCATATAAAATTGGTATAAATTTCTCAATACATTTTTCTGTGGTCATATAGCCACTTCTTCAGAACTACTGAACTCCACTCCAGACTGAACACATAGGGAATGAACTAAAGCGGGATGTTCTAAACCTCCAGTGGTCTCGCATCTAGCAATCGTCTGAATATTCTTGTAAATAATAGCTCCAATATCAATCTTTTTCATCATCTGTATACAATAGTTCAGAATCGCTCTATCTCTAGTAACTTCGCTGTGGTGATAAGATGGTAGTAGTTTTGCAGAAATGAAATGATGCCAAACTTTTGAAGCAACATTCAATGTGTAGCCGGGGAAATTTATCAATTATTTTATACTTACTTTCCGTTATCCTCATTCATCAGTCAGAAAAGCAATAACTTCTCTCATATTCTCCCCTCGAGTGTGAAAGTTTTTGTATTCACATACGAATGGTTCCCGAGTCTGATAGAAAGCATTGATAAGCTGAGGAGTAAACTCAACCATCTTTCCTCTAACAAGCACATACTCAGTCTCAGTCCAGGGTATACTTGAATAGAATTCTTTAACAACTCCCATAACAGTATTCGTAGTGAAATAACAAAATTGCTCCCAATTCCGCTATGCAATTAATTGTTCTACAGATCCACCAGGACTATCAAAAGCTTGATCCTGGATACACTTCTTGTTGTGAAGGTAAGAGTTATAGCAAAATTGGGCTTTGATGTTGACGACCTCTCCTCATCAAAATCCAATTTCCTCTTCCCTTTACTCATCCTTGGAGCCATGTGAATTTCGAAAATTTGCAAAAAAAATCCAATAAATCCCAAATTCATAATGTAACAACTCCAAAATCTATTCTAAACAAGTAAGAGCAAATTTCATCATGGAAATCTCAAAATCTCTTTAAAACTCCAAAAATTCTACCTTAAGAAATGTTAGAGATTTCCAAGATGAAAATCCAAAAATTTTAACTTAATGTGAAGCTCTTACCAAGAGAAGTGTAAATCTAGTGTCGAAAAGCCTTGAAATCTCCTGAAATCCGAGATCTAGCAAGCCCAAGATCTTCAAAATCGCAAAAATGAAGGAACACGAAGGAAATGAAAGAATTTGCGGGTCCCAGGGAAAAAATCACAAAATCGAGGGTTTTAGGCCTTTTTCTGCGTCCGGGTGCCGGCGGCGCTCCATTTAAATAAATTGGTCAAACACTCTGGATTTTGGCACCGGTGGCACCAGTCCAAAATATTTTCTTGGTCCGAAATTTTTTTCGTAATTTCGATCATTTCGACGTCCACAATGATTTTTAACACTTCAATAGGCATTTACATCATCCCATAAGCAATAATTAATACAATTCTTCACACAAACAAAACACAACAATCTTATACATATAAAATCTAAGTTACATCAAAGACACCAAATATGTTCATTCAAACCAACTATTCTTAGATGTTTAGTGCAGCAAGTACTCTACGATAGGTAAGCACTAAGATCTAAGCACACAATGAAAGTAAACACATCCAAATCCAATTTCAAATCACAAAGCAAATACTAACCAAACCAAACATAACTAAGCAAAGAAAACTAAACACACAACAAACATAGTTAGAATCCATCAATTACTCTACATCAGTTTCAGAACTATCCTCTCCTCTAATGTCTCTAATTGATTGCTGATGCACAAAAAATTTATAGAATGGATGAAATGGAAATTCGTCAGATGATTCTTCAGCAATCACCACGTTCTTCTTTATCAGATTGATCAAGCCCATCTCAATTTTACCATTTTGATCGAATTGCTCTTTCATTTTCAAATCTATATGATCAAATAAATCAGAAATTTTATTGATTGCATTCATAACGTTCCGTACCTCAGTCTCCAATTATTTGATCCTCTTCAATATCATTCTGGAACCTTCAGGAAAATAGGGTTGAATCGGCTGTGAAGTCTGTGTTGGTTGATCAACGAGCAAATTCATTTCATCTTCATCTCCAACTATCTGGTAGTCATAGGGATTAGTTGGATCAATAGGCCTCCGTGGAAGAAGAACCTTTTCCCAACTTTTATAAGGAACTTGTGACTGACTACATAACAGAAATATGGTGGACGGGTGTCCAAGCCCATATTTAGATCCATGCACAATTAATCCAAGTATTGATTTCACAAGAATATTACCAATGTCAACTGGCCTCCCAGTTTAAATACATAAATTCAGAATGGCGCTTTCCTTGGTTACCTTGCTAATCTTCAATGTCGGAAATAACTTTGCCGAAATAAAGTAATGCCACTGCTTCGATATTGGATTGAGAGATGCAGATGGGAAACTATTGTATCCATTCTCTCTAACTTCCCATTCTTCCTTCTCATCCGTCAGATATCGATACACATCATTCATATTATCCCTCATGCCATTAAAATTAGAATAATGGTAAATAGGTACGTTCTCGATCATAAAGAGATCGTTGATTCGTGCAGGAGTGAATTGAACAAATCTACCACACACAAATACGAATCCTTGGCTGATCCCATGAAGATTTACATAAAACTCTTTCACGACGGGAACAACAATGGCAGCGGTAGTATAGCAAAGCACTTCCCAACGTCTTTATTTAATAATTTCTTCAATTCTAGTAGTAGGATTATCCATACCTCAATTTATGAAGCCTCTTTCCTTGATAATCCTTCTTTTCATCATCACTTTGTTGAACAAATGCTGTGCTTCAAAACTTATGAACTTCCTTCTATTGAAAACATTAAGTTAAGGGGTTTCAATGGGAAAGGAATCCATAGGATACGAATTGGGATTGGTAGTTTTCGTTTATTCTGGAGTTAAGAAGTCAAAAATGGAATTTAGGGAGTTACAAGGACGAAGATCCTGCTAAAAACCACCAAAACTAGCATTTTGAAACTTAAAAACTGTCAAACAGATTTTGGGCACCAGCGGCGTTCGATAGGGCGCCGGTGGCGCTCAAACAGGCAAGTTCAGTGTATGGTCTGTGATAGGGCGTCGGCGGTGCCCATTCTGGCGCCGGCGGTGCTAGTGGTAAAAAATTCTCACCGAACTTCGTTTGGTCTAAAATATTCCAATATCTCGATTCGATCCATCATTTATCAATTTTTAAAGTATTTAGGAGTAATTAGGATTCAAAAACAACTATCTAAAAAGCACAACTACAACAAACAAGAAAACACACCATAAAGATACACATGGGTTGTCTCCCATAAAGCACTTGGTTTAACGTTGTCAGCCCAACAAACCATTCAATTAATCGGGATGACTAAACATTAAAAACTCTTTGAAATCAGGTTGAAACCTGTCAAAGTAATCGATGCCCGTTAACCTTGAAAATATTTCCAGTATCAGGATCTTTAATATCAACAGCTCCAAAAGAATGAACTTTTACAACTGTAAAAGGTCCTAACCATCTAGACTAGAGCTTTCCAGGAAATAACTTTAATCTTGTGTTGTATAATAAAACTTTTTGTCCATTTTCCATGTTTTTTTCAATATCTTTCGATCATGCCATAATTTTCTTTTCTCTTTATAGATCCTATCATTGTGATAAGATGCATTTCTAATCTCTTCCAATTCGTTCAACTGCATAAATCTTCTCTCCCTAACATTTTTCAAATTAAAATTTAACTCTTTTATCGCCCAATATGCTTTATGCTGCAATTCAACTGGTAAATGGCAAGTCTTACCAAACACTAGTCTATAAGGAGACATTCCAATAGGAGTTTTAAAAGCAGTTCTATAGGCCCATAAAGCAGTATCTAATCGAGTAGACCAATCTAATTTATGATTATCCACAGTTTTCTCGAGAATTCTTTTAATTTCATGATTAGACACTTCTGCTAAACTACTAGTCTGGGGATGATAAGTAGTAGAGATTTTATGAATAATATTGTGTTTCTCACTTAATCTCTTAATTCGATTATTCCTGAAATGGGATTCACCATCATATATGATCAATCTCAGCATTCCATATCTTGTAAATATATTTTTCTTTAAAAATTTTGAAACACTCCGAGCATCACATGTAGGTAAAGCAACAGCTTCAATCAATTTCGAGACATAATCAACGACAACCAATATATATAGATTTCCAAATGAAGGAGTAAATGGTCCCATAAAATCTAATCCCATACATCAAAAATTTCAACTTCCAAATTATAATTTAGAGGAATTTCATTTCTTTTAGAGATATTACCTACTCTCTGACACCGATCACATAATTTAATATATCTATAAACATCTCTAAAAAGAGTAGGCCAATAAAATCCAGATTGTAAAATCTTAAAAGCAGTTTTATCAACACCAAAATGACCTCTAAATTTAGAATCGTGACATCGTTGAATAATCAAATTTGTTTCTTCTTGTGGCACATATTTCCTAATAATCAGATCCTTACACTGTTTATAAGGATAGCTCATCCTAAAAATAGAATTTTGCATCATATTTAAACTTCTTTTGTTGTTGCCTTGTTAAATCAGGTGGTACAATATCACTTACAATATAATTCACAATATAAGCATACCAAGGCAAACTACTTCCTATAATAGTATAGAGTTGCTCATCAGGGAAAATTTCAGTAATTTCTTTTTCAAATTTCAGATAATTTATCATATTCTATTCTAGACAGATGATCAGCTATTTAATTGTCAGCTCCCTTCCTATCAACTATCATAAAATCAAATTCTTGCAGAAGGAGTATCCATATAATGAGTATAGGTTTTGCATCCTTCTTTTGCATTAAATATTTGATAGCCGAATGGTCTGTATGCACAATTCTTTTAGCTCAAATTAAATAAGGTCTAAAATTTTCAAAAGCAAACACTATAGCTAATAACTCTCTTTCAGTTATGGTATAATTAATTTGAGCCTCATTAAGAGTTTTACTAGCATAGTAAATGACTTTGAAAACTTTATCATGCATTTGCTCCAATGCTACTCTGATTGCATAATCACTAGCATCACTGACCCGATTTTTGTACTTCCAAATACAAGAATTTGTTACCACTGCTAGAAAATTTAATTTCTGGCGAAGGCGCGAAACACTTGACCTGGAATAACTTGCTATATAGATGTGTACCAAATAAAACTTTTTAAATATATAGCAAAATATAATTTTAAAAAGAAAATATTTTATATACTTTTTGGGTACTACGCAAGTATACGTATCGTTTCAAGTAATATAGGGCTTTGAAACAAAGACCCCAGTATCGATCCCACGGGGAAAAATTATAGTAATAAATTTCTAAATATTATATTTCAAAAATCTTTTTGTGTTTTTAATCAAACTATAAATTACTATTAATTTACTAGATGCAAATAAAGAAAACAATAATAAGATAATTATTTTATGAAAACTATTTAAATAAACAACTTTCTTCCCTTCAATTAATCTAAGATTTTTAAGATAATTTAATATTCGTTGGAGAATTTGATTTGTGGTATTGTGCCAAATAGAAGCATTCCTATTCTTTACCCTTTGATCCAGGCGCAAAGAACATTGGCTAATTTACAGATCAGGTCCGGATGTATTGTTAGTAGAATGAGTTAATCTAGACTCACACTACTAGATGTCCAAGGGTGGCTATGGTCGGCCCTACTAGTAACCCTTTCCTAATCTATAAATCAAATTATAAGGATTTAGTCTGTCACTCTAAAAACTTATCAATTCTACGCCCTTTAAATCTTATCTTCCTATTTATTTGCACTTCACCTTGAATAGCCCGCACATGGCCTTCGACTACCCAAGGATTCATGTGACACTTACAAGTTAAGAGTTTTTCTCCTTCTAGGTCTCAAAACTCTTTAACAGGTTTTAACAATTTAAATGGCCAATTTAAAAAGTAAAGTAAGATCAGGTATTAATGTCATCACAATGTTTTGAAAATATTTTGAATTTCAATTCTCCATCGAATCTTTTATTATCTTATTTATCTCTTTATAATTGAAGGAAGAAAGTAACTAACTACTCAGAACACATTGAATATAAACAACAAAACATAATAAATAAACTTTGAATCAAATATAAAATACTTATCTCAAATATTCCTTCTACAGATCTTCTGATTCCTACTGACTCCACAGTGTAATGAACTCCAGATGCAACAACTTGAAAATAAACTCACTAAACTAAACAAAAGTTGGCCCTAAATTTCTCTCTTTATTTCTCTCTCTAAGGATGAGAGGTCCTAAAGTGGATAAGAGAAAGTGGTTACAATGGGGGGCACGTTTTTCTGAAGAAATGGACTCTATTTATAGGCTTCAAGGGTTGCCTTGAGGCACCTCTTCAAAACATGTCCACATTCAATGAATCTTCTAGAAGGTCTGTCTGGCGCCTAGGCGCCGGAATCTGGCGCCAGACACCGTGTCCAGTTCTTCGCACCTCTTCACTTTGGCTCGCACCTCTTCGCGATTAAAACATTTTGGAGCGTCCAAATGCAATGTATCAGATGTCCTATTATCAAGGAACAACTGCCAGTCTTCTATAATGTCCAATAACCGCTCACTCCATCAAAATAACCGTTCAAACGTTGTCATAAACTTGACAGTTTCTGTATCGAGTCTGGCGCTTAGGCGCCAACTTCTGGCGCCTAGGCGCCATGCCATTTTTTTTTATACTTTTTGTATTTTGCTCCATTTTTGCTCCTTTTTGCTCCTTTTTCCTTTTTGGACCTTTTTACATCACCTACATCTAAAAACACATAAAAAATACCTTTCATTAAAGCATAATATCCTTAATTGATAAGAATTAAGACAAAGAAATAGATATATTTTTTTGTAGATCAATCACACATAAGTTCAAATGGTTTCTCCCAATCAGGTGAAACAATTATAGGTGCAGTGATTAATTTTTCTTTTAATAATTCAAAAGCTATTAAGCATTCATCATTAAAATCAAACTTTCTATCATTTTCTAAAAGTCGGCACAGAGGTTTAGTAATTTTAGAAAAATCTTTAATATAACTTTCTATCATTTTCTAAGAAACTACTCACCTGTCTCACAGTAGTGGGTGGCGGCAATCTCTCAATCACTCTAATTTTAGCAGGGTCGACCTCCATACCATGTTTAAAAATTCTATGCCCAAGCACAATTCCTCCTGCAACCATAAATTGGCATTTCTCCCAATTCAGAACTAGATTTGTTTTCTCACAAAGCTCCAAAATTTTTGCTATGTTTTCCAGGCAAATTTCAAATGAAGTCCCGAATACAAAGAAATCATCCATAAAAACTTCAGTTCCATTATCTATCATACTACTGAAGATAGACATCATACATCTCTGAAATATTGCAGGTGCGTTACATAGTCCAAAAGGCATTCTTTGAAAAGCAAAGGTTCCATAAGGGCTAGTAAATGTTTTCTTTTCTTGATCCTCAGGAGCAATAGGTATTTGATGGTAACCAGTATATCCATCCAGAAAACAGTAGTACTTGTGTCTAGCAAGTCTATCTAGCATTTGATCGAGAAAAGGAAGAGGGAAGTGATTTTTTCTGGTGGCGGCATTTAATTTCCTAAAGTCAATACAAATTCGCCATCCATTAATTTATCTCGTGGGTATAATTTCATTACATTCATTCACTTCAACAGTCACTCCTCCCTTTTCGGTATACAATGTATTGGACTCACCCAAGCACTATCTGAAATAGGATAAATAATTCCAGCATCCAGCCATTTTAAAATCTCTTTCTTAACTACGTATTTCATTATAGGATTCAGTCTCCTTTACGGATCAACTCTTGGTTTATGTTCTTCATATAATAAAAATTATGTGCATACAAATCAAAGGCTAACTTCTTTAATATCTGCCAAAGTCCATCCAAAAGTTTTCTTGTATCTTTTTAAAGTTTCCAACAACTTCTGTTCTTGAAAATCATTTAACTCCGAAGATACAATAACAGGCAAGGTAGATGATTCTCCTAAAAACGTATACTTTAAATGATTAGGGAGAATTTTCATCTCAAGTTCAGGAGGTTTTATGATAGATGGAATTAAGCTTTTATCTCCACCTTCTATAGTGTCTAATATTTCGAATCTCTCCTGAAGATATTCCATATCTTCATTCTTCTTACTATCTGAATTTTCTTCATCTTCACTTTCTTCTTCAAATATATTTTCATATTCTTCTTCTTTTTCAAATATATTTTCAAAATGATTGTTTCTCAATTAATCAAAGACCTCCATTCTAAAACATTCATTATATTTTTCCATTGAGGGATACTTCATAGATTTTAAAATATTAAAGGTCACCTCTTGACCATTAACTCTCATAGTTAATTCTCCTTTTTGAACATCAATTACCGCTCTTCCAGTAGCAAAAAATGGTCTTCCCAAAATGATTGGAATTTCTTTATCTTCCTCCATATCAAGTATAATGAAATCCACAAGAAAGATAAATTTATCCACTTTCACTAACACATCTTCCACCACTCCTTTAGGATAAGTAATGGAACGATCGGCCAACTGAAGAGTCATAGATGTAGGAGAAATTTCTCCTATTCCTAACCTTTTGAAAGTTGATAAAGGCATAAGATTAATACTTACTCCCAGATCACATAAAGCTTTTCTGAAAAAATTTTCACCTATAGCACATGGAATAGTGAAACTACCAGGATCTTTAAGTTTTTCGGGAAGCTTCTTCTAAATAATTGCACTACACTCTCCGCTAAGTGCAACAGTTTCATGATCTGTAAACTTTCTTTTCTTTCTCAGAATATCCTTCATAAACTTGGCAAAGTCAGACATCTGTTTTAATGCTTCAACGAAAGCAATATTTATCGTTAATTTCTTAAGGATCTCAAAAAATTTTCTAAATCTGTTATCCTTGTTTTGTTTCTTCAATCTTTGAGGAAATGGAGGTGGTGGCTTTTCAACAGTTATTTTCATTGGCTAAAGAGGATAATCCAAGTCTGGATAAATCTTGTTTGAACCTTTTTTAATTTCTACCTTCTCCTTTACTATTTCAACTTCTTTTTGCACTCTAGTTTCCAATTCTTTTCCACTCCTTAATTGAATAGCCTTAAGTTGTTCCTTGTTTTGATCTTTTGGATTGATCTCCACATTACTTGGAAGTGTTCAAGAAGGCCTATTATTAAGTGAAGTGAAATATGACCTAATTGATTTTCAATATTCTTGATAGTAACACCTTGAGCTTGTAATTAATTTCCCATATTCAGAATCATTTCTTAAGTAGACAACTTCTTATCCTTAAATTGTGGTTTACTATTAAATCTAAGGGGATAAGATGGTCTAAAATTAGTATTTCTTTGATTTTTCATATTTCCAATTGGATTCATTGAATTGTTAGCCCAGTACGGGTTAGCATTAGCATTACTATTATTCCAATTGAAGTTTAGGCGATTCTTCCAAACAGGATTATAATAATTTGAATAAGGATTGTTTGGTCTATTAATATCATTTAAGGTCTCATAAGGTTTTTGAGATTCTGTTATCTGTCTAAATGAATTTTCCTCTAAAACTTGAGGTGGTTATGAATAATTCATTCCATATTGATCTATTTTCTTTGAAAGGGCTACAATTTGAGAAACTACCATAGTCATCATATCCGAATCATGTACACTAGCTACTCTCTTAGGATTTACCCGTTCAAAGGGCCACTTAAAATTTTTAGTAGCCATTTCTTCAATTAATGCGTATGCTTCATCAAAAGGTTTTGAAATTAATGATTCACCAGCAGCAGCATCTATAATAGATCTCAATGATCCCATTAATCCTTTATAAAATGTTTGAATTATTAACCAATCTGGTAAAGCATGATGTGGCAACTTCCTAAGAAGATCTTTAAATATCTTTCAAGCTTCATATATTGGCTCTCCTTTAAACTGACAAAAGGATGTAATATCATTTCTTAGTTTAGCAGTCTTTGATAGAGGGAAATATTTTGATAGAAACTTTTAAGATAAATCTCCCTAAGTTCTAATATATCCTGGTGCTAACGAATTTAACCACGCCTTATCTTTATCCCTTAATGAAAAAGGAAAAAGTCTAAGTCTGACAGCATCACTAGACACTCCCTCATATTTAAAAGTAGCACACAGTTTTAAAAAACTAGCGAGATGTAAATTTGGATCCTCATTAGGTGTTCCTCCAAATTGATTGTTTTGTACCATTTGGATAATTGCCGGTTTAAGTTCAAATGAATTAGCAGCAACATCAGGATTTTGAATAGTTATGTGAATTTCATCTGTTGTTGGGTTAACATAATCTCTTAAAGGCTTGAAAAATTTCAAATTTCATTTCTTTAATTATCTTGAATATTCGCCATTTTGCAAGGATTTTCAATTTGTTTTCGTTGTTTTCTAATTTTTCTGACAGTACGCTCTAACTTCGAATCATAAGGCACTAAAGTTATAGATCCGCTACTGCGTATATACAAACAAAAATAATTTTATAAAGGTAAAAAAACACAATTATACACTACAAAATAAACTAACTTCATTATTTAACTTTTGCTTTCTTAACTCCGTTACTTTCCCCGGGCAACGACACCAAAACGTGATGCTCAACTTTATATATACTTAAAAATACAATAATTTGATACCACTGCTAGAAGATTTAATCCCTGAAAACGGCGCCAAAAACTTGATGCTCAACTTTATATATATATACTTAGAAATGCAAGAATTTGATACCACTGCTAGAAGAATTAATCCCCGGCAATGGCACGAAAACTTGTTGCGGCGGACTTATATTTTGCAAGAATTTATGAACTCAGATTTATAGATTTATAATAATTTTTTTAAGTCCAAGCATTCAACAAAAGTATACGTATCGTATCAAGTAATACAAGGATCTAATGGAGTCCTGGATATCGATCCACAGGGAAATCTTGAAGTTTAAGAAAGCGTTACACAATATGTAATAAGCACTAAAATTAAAGTTTACTACTTACTACTACTACTACGCAGGAAACAGTAAGAAAAACTAAACATTAACAACTAACTAACTACAATTATTTCTAACAACTTTAAGAACAGAATTAACTAACCGACACACTAAACTAAGTATTTGAAATGTTTTCAATATATGAGAAAAGTATCTTTCCTATTGCAATGAGAATGTGATGTGTGGATTGATATGGAACAATTATCTATATTATTGTGCCAAATAGGAGCATAGATGATTCTTTACCCTTAAAAGAGTACCCCCTCTTCTAAGCAAGAAAAGAACATTGACATATTCTAAGTTTAGTCACTAACTCTAAGGCTAGGCTGGGAGGATATCGGCTCTCACTTCGGAGCTCCCACTCACCCTTCACCCGAAGGCTAACCTTTGATAGTAGTTACTAATCTTAGAACCAATTTGAAGATTTCAGCCTGTCACCCTGAAATCTCCACATTGAAGTCCATCAAAACATATTTCTCTATTTATTTGCACTCAATTTTAATGAACTATGCAATTCATCCATAGAAATTGAATAGTTCTTTCATTATTGTTGTAGGACACTAAATCCTTTCAAACTTAATGTTCAACAACATCATTTAACATTTCAATTAGCCAACTCGAAAGTAAGTTAAGTTATAAATGAAAAACCATCACAATTTCTTCATTACATTAAAAGCACATCAAATCCACATCAATCCATCATCACATCTCTATGCAAGAAGAAAGATAAAGGGGACATTTCAGAATTCATGGAGAAGATACAAAAAACATGGATTTTATATATAAAAAAAAGTCATACAAACCACAAAGAAAATATAACTTATCTCTTTCTCTTCTCCAATGCAATTCCCTTGAAGTTCAATTGAATCCTCTTCTCTCTTCTTTATAACACTTGATTCTCTCTTTAGAATGAAAAGGAAGAAGCAATCTCTCACATTACCTCTTCTCCTTCCCTCCTTAGAGAAGAATTCCCCTCAAATGCTCACTCTACACCCACCTCTCCTAAACCCTAACACACTAAACTATGAAGAAGCACACAAAACCTACTCTAAACTACTGAAGCAACACTCTAGAACCTCTCTATTCTTGTCCAAATATAGTTACTTATAAGATAGGGATGAAATCCCAAGAGTTTTCATAGGCATCCCTTCAAAAAGTCGCCAAAACTATTCAATTTGAACTCCACCGACTTCGGGTGCCGGCGGCACCAGATAGAGCACCGACGGAGCTCTATCATGCCATTTAATTTTGGAGTCTCTAGATTTAGGGGCCGGCGGCACCCATTCTATCGCCGGCGGAGCCAGAACACCTTTTTCACCAGTTTGCTCCTTTTTGCTCCTTTTCGCTCCGGATTCGTTCCTTTTTGCTTCTTTTCACTCCAATCACCTAAAATCATCATACCTGCAATAAATCATGAAAAATACCTTTCTTTAATGTGCAATATCACCAAAATGGGTAAATTATATAGCAAAAACCGTATATATTTTTGGTGCATCACTGATCTATGTCACAAAAATCATCATATTATAATTAGAGAGGAGGAAGATTCTTTCTTATAATTGAACGTTGTTATAAATTTAGTCTTGTGTTAGTTTAAATTGCTAGAAGGTTAGAACATACTTTGGTAGAAATAATATCTGCAACAGTTGTCTTTATTTTACGAGTTGAAATTACTTGCAATTGTGCTATGACCCGAGAATGATTTCTGTGCTACACCATAAAATTAAAAGCCTCCCTGTGGGATCGATACCCAGGACTCCACTAGAGCCTTGTATTACTTGAGCGATACGTATACTTGCGTTTAATTGTGTGACTCAATAGAAAATTAAATCAATATAAATATAAATCTGAGTTTATAAATTTTGGCAAATTAAAAAAGTCGCACTAAGTTTTTGGCGCCATTTCCAGGGAGGAAAGGTAACTGCTAAATTTAATTTTAGAGTATTTGAAATCTTATATTTGAATTACAAGTCATAATTATGTGTGTTTGTTTATTGTTAGTGTGCTTATTGTGTTTGTATGCGTAGTATCGGATCTGTAGGTTTAGTGCCTTACGATTCTGAATTAGAGCGTACTATTAGAAAATTTTGGAAACAATAAAAACAATCTGAAAATCCTCACAAAATGGCGAACAACTTAAACAATCAAAACAAAAATATACTAAGACCTTTAAAGATTATGTTAATCCAACAACAGATGAAATTCACTTAACTATCCAAAACCTTAATGTTGCTGCTAATTCATTTGAGCTTAAATCTGATACTATCCAAATGGTACAGAATAATCAATTTGAAGGAGCACTTAATGATGATCCTAACTTACATCTCGGTAGTTTTTCAGAACAATGTGCTACCTTTAAATACGATGGAGTGAGAAATGATGTTGTCAGGCTTAGACTTTTTCCTTTTCATTAAGGGATAAGGCTAAGGTGTGGTTAAATTTGTTAGCACCTGGATCTATTAGAACTTGGGGAGAGCTTTTACAAAAGTTTCTATCAAAATATTTCCCTCCTTCTTTTACTCAGTTTGATGGAGAATCCAAATATGAAGCTTGGGAAAGATTCAAAGATCGTCTGAGAAAGTGTCCACATCATGCTTTACCAAACTGGTTAATAATTCAAACATTTTATAATGGATTAGTGGGATCTTTGAGATTAATTATCAATGTTGTTGCTGGTGGATCATTAATGTCTAAACCTTTTGATGAAGCATATTCTTTAATTGAAGAGATGGCTACTAATAATTTTCAATGGCCCTCTGAGCCAGTAAATCTTAAGAGACTAGCTAGTATTCATGATTCAGATGCAATAACTATGATAGTCTCTCAAATTGCTGCACTTTCTAAGAAAATGGATCAATATGGAATAATTATTCTCCAACACCCCCAGTGTCAGAACAAAACTCATCAGAACAGATGATAGACTCTCAAATACCTTATGAAACATTGAATGTCATAAATAATAAAGTCAATAATCCTTAATCAAATTATTATAATCCTAGTTAGAGGAATCACCCAAACTTCAGCTGGAATAACACCAATGCTGTTGTTAACCCGCAATGGGGAAACAATCATATGAATCCAGTTGGAAATCCGAACAATCAAGGAAATACCAATTATAGACCTTCTTATACTCTTGGTTTTAATAGTAACCCACAATTTAAGGAAAAAAAGTTGACTGCTGAAGAAATGATTATGGATATGGGTAATCAAATTCAAGCTCAAAATGTTGCTATGAAGAACATTGAGAATCAATTGGGACGTATCTTTACTGCACTTAATAATAGACCTTCTGGAAATCTTCCTAACCATGTTGAGATTAACCCAAAAGATCAAAACAAGGAGCAAATTAAGGCTATTCAATTAAGGAGTGGAAAAGAATCGGAACCAAGAGTTCAAAAAGAAGTCGAAGTTGAAAGAAAGGAAGTGAATATTTAGAAAGGTTCTAATAGGATATATCCAGACAAATATTTGCTTGAACCACTGAAGATAACTGTTCAAAAACCACCTCCTACTTTTCCTCAAAGACTAAAGAAACAGAACAGGGATAATATATTCGCAAAGTTTTTGGAAATTCTTAAGAAATTAATGATTAATATTCCCTTTGTTGAAGCATTAGAGCAGATGCTTGATTATGCAAAGTTTATGAAGGATATTCTTAAAAAGAAAAGAAATTTTAAAGAACACGAGACTGTTGCACTTAACGGTGAGTGTAGTGAAATTATTCAGAAGAAGCTTCCTGAAAAACTTAAAGACCCATGTAGTTTCACTATCTCGTATGCTCTAGGTGAGAAATTTTTTGGAAGAGCTTTGTGTGATCTTGGAGCTAATATTAATCTTATGCCTTTATCAACTTTCAAAAGATTGGGAATAGGAGAAATTTCACCTACATCTATGACTCTTCAGTTGGCTGATCGTTCTATCACTTATCCTAAAGGAGTTGTGGAAGATATATTAGTGAAGGTGGATAAATTTATCTTTCCTTTGGACTTTATGGTATTAGATCTGGAGAAAGATAAATAAATTCCAATTATTTTGGGAAAACCATTCCTTGCTACTGGGAGAGCTATGATCGATGTTCAAAAAGGAGAATTAACTATGAGAGTTAATGATCAAGAGGTAACTTTCAATATTCTAAAATCTATGAAATACCCTTCAACTGAAAAAGATGATGACTGCTTTCGAATGGAAATCTGTGATTTATTTAGAGAAGATCATTTTAAAGAAGTATTTGAAGAAAATTTAGAATGTGAGGATGAATATGAAAGTGAAAGTGAAGATGATTTGGATGATATAAAGAATGAAAAATTAAAATCTGTTCAGAAAAGATTTGAAAGATTGGATATTATGGAAAATGGAGATAAAAGTTTAATTCCATCTATCATTAAAAACCTTGAACTTGAACTGAAAATTCTCCCTAATCATTTGAAGTATATGTTTTTAGGAGAATCATCTACCTTACCAGTCATTGTATCTTCGGATTTAAATGAATTTCAAGAATAAAAATTATTGGACACCATAAAAAGATACAAAAAGGCTTTTGGTTAGTCCATAGCTGATATTAAAGGAATCAGTCCATCGATCTGTATGCACAAAATTTTGTTGAATGAACAACATAAACCAAGAATTGATCCACAAAGGAGACTAAACCCAATAATGAAAGAAGTGGTTAAAAAAAAGATTTTAAATTAGTTAGATTCTGGAATTATATATCCTATTTCTGATAGTGTTTGTGTAAGCCCAATTCATTGTGTTCCTAAGAAAGGAGGAGTGACTTTTGACGTAAATGAACGAAATGAAATTATACTGACAAGATAAGTCACTGGTTGGCGAATATGTATTGATTATAGAAAATTAAACGCCGCTACTAGAAAAGATCACTTCCCCTACCTTTTTTAGACCAAATGCTAGACAGACTTGCTGGACACAAGTATTAATGCTTTTTGGATGGATATACTGGTTATCACCAAATACCTATTGCTTCTGAGGATCAAGAGAAGACTACATTTACTAGCCCTTATGGAACTTTTGCTTTTAGAAGAATGTCCTTTGGATTATGTAATGCGCCTGCAACATTTCAAAGATGTATGATGTCCATATTTAGCAAATTAATAGATGATGGAATAGAAGTGTTTATGGATAATTTCTCAGTATTTGGAGATTCATTTAATGCATGCCTATGCAACTTAGAAAAAATTTTAGAGGTATGCGAAAGAAAAAATTTAGTCCTAAACTGGGAAAGTGTCAATTTATGGTTGCAGGAGGAATTGTGCTTGAGCATAAAATATCTGAATATGACATGGAAGTGGATCCTGCAAACATTTAAATTATAGAAAAATTACCACCTACAATAACAGTGAGAAGGGTAAGAAGCTTTTTGGGACATGTAGGATTCTACAGGCGATATATTAAAGATTTTTCAAAAATCACTAGGCCTCTATGCCAACGTTTGGAAAAAGATAGGAAGTTTGATTTTAACAATGAACTCTTAAAAGCTTTCGATCTATTAAAGGAAAAATTAATCGCTGCCCTTATAATAGTTTCACCTTACTGGGAGAAACCATTTAAATTAATGTGTGATGCTAGTGATTATGCTATTAGAGTTGTTTTAGAGCAAAGGCACGACAAAATGTTTAAAGTTATATACTATGCTAGTAAGACTCTTACTGATGCTCAAATTAATTACACCACTACAGAGAGAGAGTTATTAGCTATCGTTTATGTCTTTGAAAAGATAAGATATTACTTAATTGAAGGTAAATGTCCAGTGCATAGTGATCATTATGCTATTAAATATTTAATGCAAAAGAAGGATACTAAACCAATACTGATTCGATGGATACTTTTAATGTAAGTATTTGATTTTGAGATCGTTAATAGAAAAGGGGTCGATAATCAAATAGCTGGTCATTTATCTAGACTTGAACAACCTAATTTGGATGACTTTGAAAGGGAAATCATATAAAATTTTCATGATGAGCAATTATATAATATTACTAAAGGAAATTTATCGTTGTATGCTGATATTGTAAACTACATCATTAGTAATATTTTATCACCTGAATTAACAATGAAACAACGAAAAAATTTAAACATGATGCTAAGTTTTATTTTGGGACGATCCTTATCTTTATAAGCAATGTAAGGATCTTATTATTAGGAAATGTGTTCCTTATGAAGAAACTGAAAGAATTATTCGAGAATGTCATGATTCTGAATTTGGAGGACATTTTAGAATTGATGGAACTGCACAAAAGATTTTACAAATTGGATTTTATTGGCCTACAATTTTTAGAGATGTTTATAGATTTATCAAAACTTGTGATCGATGTTAGAGAATAGGCAATATATCTCAAAGAAATGAAATGCCTCTTAATTTTACTTTGGAAGCTGAAAATTTTTATGCTTGGGGATTAGATTTTATTGGACCATTTATACCTTCATTTGGAAGTATATATATACTGATTGCTGTTGATTATGTATCAAAATAAATTGAGGCAATAGATTTACCTAGGTTTGATGCTAGGAGTGTTTCGAGGTTTTTAATGAAAAATATTTTCACAAGATATGGAATGCCTAGTGTAATCATCACTGATGAAGGATTCCATTTTAAGAAGAATCTGATTCAGAGATTGGTGGAAAAATATAATATTATGCATATAATCTCTACAACTTATCATCCCCGAACTAATGGTTTAGCAGAGGTATCTAATCCTGAAATTAAATGAATTTTGGAGAAAGTCATTAATCCTGAGAAATTAGATTGGTCTGCTATATTAGACACTGCTTTATGGGCATACATAACTGCTTATAAAACTCTTATAGAAATGTTCCCTTACAGATTAATCTTTAGAAAAACTTGTCACTTGCCAGTTGAATTAGAATATAAAGCAAATTGGGCGATAAAAAAAATTGTACTTTAATTTGAAAGATGCTAGTGAGAAAAGACAGTTGCAATTGAATGAATTAGAAGAAATTAGAAATGAATCATATGATAACAATAGAATATACAAGGAGAGTAGAAAAATATGGCATAATTAGAAGATTGTTAAAAAGGACTTTAAACCAGGACAAAAAGTTTTATTATACAATACCATATTGAAATTATTTCATGGGAAATTGAAATCTAGATGGACAGGATCTTACACTATCATAAAAATATATCAATTTAGAGCTGTGATTATCGAAGACCCTAAATCTGGAAGAATATTCAAAGTTAATGGACAAAGATTAAAACCATTTTTTGAAGGCAATAGACCTAATTTTGAAAAGGTTTTAATATTGGATCAACTTGAATAACTTAAATTTATGTCAGGCTGATGACGTTAAACCAAGCGCTTTATGGGAGGCAACCCACAGTTATTGAGTGTTTGCTTTGTTTGATATGTTATTTGTGTTTGTTTGTTACTTAATTAAGTCTTACCCATCCTTAAATATCATTAACAACATTTAAGAAATGAATTGAATCGAAGATTGGAAAGAGTTTGGACAAAATAAAATTTAGTAAAATTTGAACTAGGGTTGAACGATGCTGTTATCAGCGCCAGACCGTGCCGTTGTTCAGAAAACAGTTTCTCGTCTTTAAATTCGAGTTTTGGCGGTTCTACGTGGCAATTTTTCCACTTGAACTCCCAAAGCCTGCCCTTAAATGCAGGAACTACAAGAGGAACGAAAAGGAAGATCCCAAATCTTCTCCAAATGGATTCTGACTCGATAGAAACTTCAAGATTTCAAGTTTTCAACCGTAGAAAGTTTGTTAGTTTCGAAGCGCAACGTCTATTCAACAAGAATATCTCAAAGATGAGTTTGAATAAAGAGTGAGGCTTTGTGAATCGAGTTATAAATTCTCCTACTACTAGAAATGATGATATCATTATTCAGAGACGTTGGGAAGTGTTGTGTTATACAACTACCACCGTTGTTGTCCCGGTTGTGAAGGAGGTTTATGCAAATCTTCATGGAATCAACCAAAATTCAGTCTATGTGAGAGGTAGGTTTTTCACATTTACTCCTGCAAAGATTAATGATTTATACATGATTGAGAATGTGCCAATCTACCACTATTCAAACTTTGCCCCAACAAAGGACAATAAGAATGATATATACAGATATCTGACAAATGAAAGTGATGAATGGGAGATAAGAGATAACAGGTATGTAAGTTTTTTGACCACACTATTAAATCCTACATCGATGCACTTACATTATTTCATATGTGCAAAATTGCTCCCAACTATGAAAATCAGTAAAGTAAATAAGGAATGTGCTATTTTAAACTATTGTATTCGAATGGGGATGTCTATTAATGTTGGTTCAATAATTGTTAAGTCTATTTTAGGATTGATCGTTCATGGATCAAAGTATGGGCTTGTACATCCTTCCACCATATTTCTCCTCCGCAGTCAATCACAAGTGCCATATGAGAATTGGGAAAGAGTACTTCTTCCATTGAAGCCTATAGACCCGGCAGATGAACATAGTAACCAGGCAGTTGGTGATATGAATGACATGAGGATCATTGAAGATCAACCATCTCAGAGGTCTACATCTACTCCTCCTTAACTTTCTAAAAGTTCACAGATCATTGTCGGCATATTTTTAGGTTTGTGTGCATTTTGAAAAGGGGTCGCCTATAGAAATTGTCGGTGAATTTTAGATTTTAAATTTAATTTAAATAATTATATATAATTTGGAAAGTAACATTTGATTTTGAAAATAATTTTAAGTTTGAAAAATTTAAGATATGAAATCAAACCGATCTCACATCCCAAATAGTTTATATAAACGGCACCACACCACAAACCGTGTATCTATCCCGAAGAATAGATACACTGCTTGATGTTGGGGCTCGATTAAATAAACTAGGAGATTTGTGACATCCGTTTAGTCTGCGAACTAGTTTTATAAGCCGACAAGTTCCCCTGCTTAATGTAAAAGAATTAAACAGTGTTTATATTACCTGGGTTCTTAAAGTTCCCTATAAGGGCAATAGTTAATTATATCTTAATGTCTGAAGACACTTAAAAAAACTCTTGATAATGATCAGTAGTTTTTCTCTCAAGAATTTCAAAGTTTAATGTTTTCAAAGTATTGAATTTTGGAATTTCAAAAGGGATTAGCTCAAATTTGGAACAGTTTATTTTAAGGAGTCCAAAGGAAGAGAAGTAGGAGAAGATGAGGATCCAGGAAGAATCTTGGCAACTTCCCAAACTATCCTATTGTTTAGCTTCAATTTAGGAATATTACTTAATCTTGCAATCCTGCCAATTTTAGTTAATTAGGACTTATATTTGTATGATATCATCACACAAGTAGCCTCGAAGATGTGAGAGTTTATGTCTTACCAAACAACTACCTCGGAATCCTAAGACCGGTTAGGACTTAATTTGCATAAAATGATTATGCAAGTGCCTAACGAAAAGGTTGAGGATTTATGTTGCACTAGGCAAACTACCTCGAAATCCTATGGCTTGGTTATTTAATTCTAAGAATGGTTTTGCTGAAGTAGACCCGAGTTTTGCTGATGACGATGGTCGTGCTACCCACTATGCTCCAAGCTCCTTGTTATTGCAGATGTTTAGTTTTAGAAAGTGGCAATTAGAAGATGAGAGAAGTGTTTTAGTTTAGAGAAATCTTAGAGGCCAAATGTCTTTAATGTTTTACTTAGGGGAATCTTAAAGTTGATTATAACAACACCGGTTAAGATCCCACGGTTCCATCATTCCGGCACCGTTATTTTTATCGGATTCAATTAGTCCAGATGAATTTGCTAAACTCAACTGAATGAGTTCCACACATTCATTTAGACCGTGGGAAATCCCGTTAGCAACACGTAGGTTACATCATCCAAGGTATTCCCGATCATCCAACAAGACGTTCTAATTTAGTTATAGTTGTAGTTTTGTGCTCTGTCTGTGATTAAATTTTGAGTTGTTTTATATTTTGAAATATTGTGGCAGTGGATTTTATCTTGTTGTGACTTTTAATTTAGTTTTGGGTTTCAGTTTTGTGGCTATCCAAAAGGTTTCGGTTTTCATGCAACAATCTTGTTTAACATGCAAGAAAAGTAAAGCGCGATACATGTAAGTAACTTGCAATAAAATAAAAGCGTACCTGGAGGGTCTTCCCGTCATTCCAAGCTACACTTAAAGCACATGTTAAGGCATTTATATAATTTGCAAGAAAAATACCTAAGTAAAGCTAAGGGAAGGTTTTGGTTGTCTTCCAAAATCCTAATCCTATACCTAGTCAATTCCTATGACGTCTAGGTTCTTTTGTTTTGTTAAGGATGATTTCCTTCATCAAAGAACAATTAAGTTCAGTTGTTCTTATAAAACATTTTATCATATTGAGAAAGTGCTTAGGGCGAGTCCTAAACATCTTTTCAATACTTCTGAGATTATTTTGAGTCCAAATGAATTTTATTGTACTGGTGAATTAATCATCCAAGAATTCAATTAAATTTTGCTTCTTGCTCACTGAATTAGGATGTTTGATTATCCTATAAGTAAAGTGACACTTCAATTAACGCTCCATTTAAAAGTTATAATAATGAAAGCCTTTAGGGGCAAATTAGTTTGTTAAAGAATTTAACCGCTTTGATTAAAGTTGAATTGATGATTTAGGATGAGTTAATTTAGTTTCAAAATTCAAATTGATTTT
The DNA here is from genome assembly GCA_022702705.1 of Papilionanthe hookeriana x Papilionanthe teres. Taxonomy (NCBI): domain Eukaryota; kingdom Viridiplantae; phylum Streptophyta; class Magnoliopsida; order Asparagales; family Orchidaceae; genus Papilionanthe; species Papilionanthe hookeriana x Papilionanthe teres. The sequence continues at coordinate 128,486,002 of CM040421.1, read as the reverse complement.
CTCTTAAGTGTTTTAAATTTTTTGATTTGAAAGAGGTGTTTAGATTATTCAATTTAATTAAATTTTTAATAATTTAAATTTAATTTGACTTGATTGTAAAACTTTAGGTCAATTTTAATTGGTTTGATTTTTTTTAATTATGAATTATTTTTTAGGTTGATTTTCTTTAATGTTTCAAAATTTGTTTTAGATTTGTTTTCAAGTGATCTTTGAGATTAATTTTTAATGTTTTAAATTTATTTCAATTTGATTGTTAAATTACTTAATGGTTTTAAGCTTTTAATTTAATTAAGGTTTATTTTCCTTTTAATTATTTAATTATTAATTTCAATTATAATTTTTGAGTTTGATTAAGAGTTGAATATTATTAAAGTGATTTATTTAGGGATCTTAAATTAAAGGGTTATAGTCTCCCTAAGTTATACTCCCCATTATAATAATTCAAATTTCAATTAATCTTCCAAAATTTAAATTATTTAATTAATTAAGGTTTCATTTTTCTTTCAGATTATTAGAAATGATTAATGGGTTCCTACCCTTTAATTTCCTAAAATTTCAATCATTTAAGAGAAAATTAAGATCAAATATTTTACCCTCCATATTGATTAAACCTAAAGTTTTAATTAGGGGTTAAAATTCTTAATTACTATTATGCCCTTTTAAGCCTAACTATTTCATAACTCATTAAATTAAGCTCAAATGAACTTAAAATTTTTATGTCACTTCACTCACATGTCAATTAAGACATTGGAGGAGAAAATGTGATTTTCCTGAATTTAATTTAATTTTTAAAATTATCTTAATGAAAAATAAGGATTTTCAATGGAAATTCAATAACATGACCAAGGCAAGGTTTCTGTCCTTAAGAAAATTATGGGATGTCGCTATTGACAAGAGGACCACTTGAACAAATTTTGGTGATTTTTCAAATTATATTTTATTTATTATGATTATTTTGAGTTTTGAAGTTTTAATTAATTATAAAATAAAATTAAAATTGAAAAATGGATTTTATATTTTTCATAAATCTCACTGACCTCAAAGAGTTTAGAGAAATAAATTTTATATTTTTCTGATTTCTCTTTGATTTATTGGAATTAATTTAGTGAAAATGTAAGGAAATTCATTTTTTAATATTAAAAATTGTTTTAAGCCTTTAAAATTCAATATCTTAACCTAGAGACTTGAGAAAAATATTTGGTTTATTCCTAAGTGATTAGGAAGCAAAATATGACATTTTTATGATTTTTAATATTTTTATGATTTTTATTATTTTTTAATTATTAAAATATTAAAATATGATTAAAAATGAAAATTTTTAGAAAATTTTAATTTTAATTTTCTTAGACTCCCCTAATATCAGAGAAGCCTTAAAACCATTTTGGTGAATTTTTAAAATGTATTTTTGGAGTTATGAATTTTTAAAGTTTAATTTTGGTCATATAACTTAATTAGTCCATTTAGTGGGGCTAATCACCTCCAATTGGTTTCAAATTTTTATCTGGGACTCCTCTAACCTAAAGATCAGTGGAAAATGTTTTTCAAGTTATTTTGATGTAGGGTTAAGCTAAATTAATTAAAATTCAGTTTTGAGTATTTAGGTCAATCAGGGTTATTCTTAATGAATTAACTCAAACCATAATTTTTCTAGGGTCCTCTGATCCTAAGATACTTTCCAAAATTTTCCTAGAATTTTATAAGTAACTTGCTAATTACTGGAATTAAAATATCAAAACAGGCACAAAAATTTGGAAAATCAATAACTTGCCATAGAGATGGACTCTGGCCTTGAAAAATTCAGAGAATGTTCCCAAGATCAGAGGCTACAAAAGCCCTATGGTCTCATGTCATGGTGAATTATCTATGCAAATGGAGAATTAAAACATTGAAATGAGTAAATAATTAATTAAAAATAAAATACTCAACAAAATGACTTAATTTCTTTTCCACATTGCTCTCCTCTGTTCACTGAGCAAGAGGGTATTTTTATTTTATTTTTCTGATTTTTCTATGCAAAGTTATAGATTTTTCAATTTCTGGGTATTTAAATAAATAGAAAATAGCCTATTTATCTACTTATCTAGAGCAGCGCTGACTCAACCATGGTAGATCCGAAAGCCTACGCGGCGCGCTCCCATTCGACGCCGCCATCTGACTCGGATGCCATGTGGCCCGCGGTCTCACTCCATCCTTTGATCCGGCGTAATTTGGACCGTCCATTCGATACACGCGTGATCGGACGACACTCGGTCATCGTCTACAACTGGTGTGTCCCGTGAGCCGTCCACACTAAAACCCTAAGATCTCTCTCATTTCTCAGCAGATTTTTGTGTTCTTAGGCTCTATGGATTTTTCTCGAGGAAACGAACACATCCATACGGTTTATATGCTATGAAATTAAGCCAAGAAAAATAGAGAATCGCTGGAAGCTCGGGAGGAAAAAGGGGTACATACCTTGGCTCTGAGAAGTGAAGCTTCAATCAGAGAGTTGTGGCACCTTCGATTGCACCCAAGGATGCTCCAGATGAAGTCTCTAGCTGCGGGAATTGCCTAGGTATGAAAGTGACCAAGGTCGATTTCAAAGCTTGGCCGATAGAGAGGATGCTGGCCTGGTGAGGGGGCTTTCACTGGGGAACTCCTTCTCTAGGTCTTGTGCAGGTGTGGATGAGTTTAATTTGATTTTGGTGGAGGTTTCAGAGTTGTCCTGGTTTTTGGGTGGATTTTTGACTGAGAAATTGAGCTCTGTTAATGGGGATTAGGGCAAAGGGACACTGGGAATCAATTGCTCTGGGTTAGGAGAAGGTCCTGGAGCAATTTTGGTAGAGTTTTGTTAAGCTCTGGTTCATCACCTTATTTGGCCGAGAGGGGGTGGAGTTTAAATAGAGCTAGCTGGAGGGCTTCCCAAGGGGAGTTAGCGCTTGGGATCAGCTGCCTTGGTCAAGGGAAGAACAGCCACAGTAGCCATTGGACATGGGGCAGCTCAACCAGAGAGAATCTGGGAGTTTAGCTCACATGGAGCTCCCGGCCATGGCATTTTCCGGCGACCCAGGAGGCTGGCCGGCAAGGTCAGGTCACCATCTTGACTCAATGAGTCCAGGGATTGGGTTTGGTGCAAGCAATTGGCTTTGGCCATGTGTAAAGGATTTGATTTAAGTGAAAGGGGGGAATGCTTATTTTGGCTTGATTTGGTCCAAGGCATGGTTTAGGCTAGGTGCACCTCCCCAAGGCTTGACTTTGGGCTGGGAGGAATCATTTGGTTCAGCCAAGAGAAGGTGGTGAAGTCCCCATCCAAGGTGAGGTGGCTAATTTTGGTTAAAGTGTATCATGAATGGGGTTAAAAAAGCATAGTGAAGGCTTAAGAAAGGCTCCCCTCTTCTTGCCATAAGTGGCATGGTGAGGTGGAAAGGGCTCCTCATGGCTTGCATATGGCTTATGCATGGCTCCATGGCTCCATTTGGCTTGGGGCCAAGCTTAGTCAATTTCATGTAAGTAGGTTCTAGGGATTTTTGATGAATTTTGGGGAGATTGTCATGAGGCTTGATTTAGAATGATTTAACCATTGATTTAAAACTTAGGGATGGCTTCAATTGAAATGGATGATGGAAAGAGATGCTATGTGGGCTTTAGGGTCAATTTTGGGCTTTTGGAATTGTTTAGGAATGGGCTTTTAAAGGCTTTAGGCAAGTGGGCTTTTAGATTTTAAATCAAGTTGATGGATGAAAATTTTGGTAAAGATTGGGCCTTACAAATGTTCGGTTTAGTTTAGGGATGGGTCATGAGTGATTTGGAAGAGATTTGAAATAATTTGGAGTTGAATTGGGTTTAATTTGGGCTTCCTTAGTGATAGGGTCAAAGTGGGGCAAATTGGGCTAACTTGGGCTAATGTTGGGCTAATGTTGGATTTGATGTAAAATTAATGTTGAGAAATGTTTATGGGTGTGTAACAAAGAGCTTTCAACTTTGGATGGATTTTGGTTTTGGGATTTGGGCCTATTTGGATTCATGGTGGGCTTTAGGCCAAATTGGGGATTTGGTAAAAGTGGGTTAAATTGACAAAATTTGCTTATGATGTAGTTGAACAAAATGAAATTGGGAATATTTGGGATTTTCTGAAATTTCCTGGGAATTTTCTGAATTTTTGGAATTTTTGGGTTAAAAGGGTATTTTGCGTATTTGGAGGGTATTGAGGGGTATTTTTTGGAAATTTTGGTGTAATTGGTCATGGATGATCAATTTGAGTGGGGGAAAATGTTTAGGACTGATTTTAAGAAATTTTGGGTAATTTAGGCAATTTTGCAAATTTTGGGCAATTTCGAGGGCATTTGGTAGGTTTGGTGGGTTTAGGGCCCCCGAGGTCAAAAATTGAAATTTTGGAAAAGTGAAGATTGATCAAGTGGGAGTGAAATGAAATCATTTTGGTTGAGCCATGAAGCCATATTAAGCTCACAGGAGCCATGAGAGGACTCATTTTAGACATCCACTATGTTGTTCCTAACCCTCTTAGCCAGGGGCCTAAGGGTTGAGGTCCATCCATATAAATTGCCTGCATGATTCAGGAAGTCAAATTGGTTAATGGTAGTTTTAGGGTTTGGAATGTGTGTGAGAGTGTGGTGTGTGCAAGGTTACCCTCACCAGACCAGGCCACCCAGGGTAATCCTAAGGCCAAAGAGTCCTATAGGAAACTCATCCTTTAAACCTCCACATTTGAATTTAACCCTCAAAGTGGCTTAGGGGTTTACAATCAAACTTATGGGGTTTGAAGGGAGCCAAGAAGTGTTTGAATTTCTAAGTGATGGGTCCCATTTCTAGTCCTATAAGATAGTCAAGTAGAAGCCTATGGCTAGATCCTGAAGTACTTAAGAATAGAAAAGAGAAAGACCTCATAAAAAATGAGGTCAACAAATGGACCCCCAATAGGTGTGGTGTGCTAACCAAGCACACCGCGCGTATTGGCGTTGACCGAAAAGATCAACAGAACCAACACAGACGTCTAAGTGACAAACTCAGAAAGAAGTATAGAAAATTTCCTCTGGGGAGTATCAGTTAAATCTCCAAGACTGAAGATTCCAGAACTCTCGCTGAGGAAGAGAAAAGGAGGTAAATTCTAGATCACAAGATCTAGAGAGATTTGATTTTAGATTCATTTTATTTTCCATTTCAAGTTTTTAATGTGTGAGTTTGGATTTTTGGTTTGAGTTTCAATTCCGATTGAAGTTCGATTCAAGATTTATTTCAAGAGGGATTTCGTGGAAATCCGAGATTTGAGGTGAGCGTCGGAACTTAGGTTCCATCCTCGGGATTTGAAGAGAATTAGAATTTAGGCTCTAGCCTCAAGAAGAGAGTTGGAAGTTAGGCTCCAGCCTCGGAAATTGAAAGAGAACTAGAATTTGGGCTCTAGTCTCGAAGAAGAGAGTTGGAATCTAGGCTCCGACCTCGGAATTGAAAGAGAACTAGAATTTAGGCTCTAGTCTTGAAAAGAACTGGAAGTTCAGCTCCAGCCTCGGAAATTTGAAAGAGAGCTAGAAGTTAGGCTCTAGCCTCAAAGAGAACTGGAAGTTTGCCTCCACCCTCGGAAGTTTGAAAGAGAGCTAGAAGTTTGGCTCTAGCCTCGAAGAGAACTGGAAGTTCGGCTCCAGCCTCGGAAGTTCGAAAGAGAGCTAGAAGTTCAGCTCTAGCCTCGACGAGAACTGGAAGTTCGGTTCCAGCCTCAAAATTTTGAAAGAGAGCTAGAAGTTCGGCTCTAGCCTTGAAGAGAACTGGATGTTCGGCTCCAATTTTGAAAATTTGAAAGAGAGCTAGAAGTTCGGCTCTAGCCTCGATGAGAACTGGAAGTTCGGCTCCAGCCTCAGAAGTTTGAAAGAGAGCTAGAAGTTCAGCTCTAGCCTCGAAGAGAACTGGAAGTTCGGCTCCAGCCTCAGAAATTTGAAAGAGAGCTAGAAGTTCGGCTCTAGCCTCGAGGAGAAGCTGGATGTTCGGCTCCGGCCTCGAAATTTGAAAGAGAGCTAGAAGTTTGGCTCTAGCCTCGAAGAGAGCTGGAAGTTCGGCTCCAGCCTCGGAAATTTGAAAGAGAGCTAGAAGTTTGGCTCTAGCCTCGAAGAGAACTGGATGTTCGGCTCCAGCCTCGGAAATTTGAAAGAGAGCTAGAAGTTCGGCTCTAGCCTCGAAGAGAACTGGAAGTTCGGCTCCTACCTCGAAAATTTGAAAGAGAGCTAGAAGTTTGTCTTTAGCCTCGAAGAGAACTGGAAGTTCGGCTCCAGCCTCGGAAATTTGATCTGTATGAAGAGGGACCCAATCCCATGCCATCAGAATGAAATCAAACAAAGTTCGTGGCTCCGTGTCGATAGGACTAGTCGATCCTCTAACACACGAGAGGAAGGAGAATTGAAAGGTTGGAATTGAAGGATTCGAGAATGAAAATCGATGCGAGATTTAGATTTGTTTTTTAGTGATTCGATTTCATTTTTTGTTTATTTAGAGTTCGTGTTAATTTGGAGTTTATTTTGACATTCAAATTCTTAAAAAGAAGGAGTTCCTTATTCATTTTCTTTCTCTTTTCGTTCTTTGTTCGAAGTTCATTTAGCTTAATGGCGTTTCCCAGTCAATTTGCATAAAAAGAGGTGAAGGCAGAACATGACATGATCATTCTCATTTCAATCTGTTAAAAATATATCATACGACTTGATCCAAAACATGATAATATTTTCTTCAAAAATTCAGTATCTCATACAATCCTCATAAATCCAAAACGGATTGTCTAAGATTCTTGTTGATTCTTCTAAAAGCATTTGTCAAAATCCATGTTTGAATAGTAAGATACATGGACAATAACATCACCTTCCAAGCCACCTTTGGCAGGAATGTCGTACGGATGTGCATTGGAGGTGTACTATCTCCCATGTAACTCACAGCTCATAGGGTTGGAGACTCTCTAGCTCTGGATCTAGCTGAAAATGAAAAGGCATCTTTCTGTCATCCATCCTTCTGAAAGTGACGGAGATTCGTTCAACAGGCACTCCTGGAATGCAATGTTTTGCTATGTCCTCTCCATTTCCTTTTAATACCATGACGGAACCTATCGGTAGTGGTATTTCTACCGGCCCTCAGAATTTTCCAGGGCCCACTATCCGGAGGTCAGATTCGAACATGATATTACACTGGTTGACAAAAGAGACTGTTCAAAAAGGTCTGACAAAGTCATGATGTTTATGTGTGGAGGTATGCAGTCGCCCTCCTTATAAATGTTAATGACGCAGCTGTTGGGTATGCAATCTGCAGGCAATACCCTCCATGTCATCATCCTTTTTACCATTCTTTTGATAATTCTTGGCATCAGATCCACCGCACTGTGACGGAGTATCCCTGGTGGATTTCTTTTTCATGTACTGCGAAGTTGTAGCAACACCCGCACTTGAATAGTAACTCTTCCTTTTCTGGCATCCATCTTCGGGGCTGCGAATAGGTTTTCTCCCTCAGACGACCAGCTCGGCCCATTTTCTAGATAATGCAGTCCACAATCTGCTGTTGTTCGTAATCTGAGAACACATCCATATGTAGCTCAAGGCCTTCTAAGATGTTGACCCTCTTGCCTCAAATTCTCTCGAAGTATTGAAAAGTTTTCTTTTCAATTTGTTGTAATTTCTCCAGCTCATATTCCGGGATTATCTGAAGTCGTAGGGGACTGGTAACATACTGCGGGATGTACGGCTCAACCCCAGCACGCTTTCCTGCATGTCTCGGCTCCTCGGGGATAGTCTCTGTCGGGACATCCTCCGGGGTTGCTTTCGCAACAAGACTCTTCAATATTGGTAGCTCTGTCTGGCGTCGTGGTACTATCTTCGTTTCTATTTTCCTCGACATTTCTTTCATCCTTTCTACTGTTCTTGGAATTGACTTCCTCCTTTCGACTCCTGACTAACCAATTTCTTCGAAGTACTTTATTGACGGTAGCAACTGTCGCTTCATGTTGATCTGCTGCCAGCTTGGTCAGCATCATGCGAATGCGACGATTCTTGTTTCTTCGTTGAGTCGGAGTGAGAGTGGCTCTCCTTACTTCTTGAATTTCTGTGGGCATGGCGCTGACAAGCCTGCCCTCTGCTGTAGCAACCACGGACTTTATTTTCTTATCTTCTTCTGTTGCATGAGCGGTGTTTGCTTTTCTCTTCTTGCTAGTAGACGGCTGACTCGGGCCACCTAATTTCATCACTGTCTGACTGTGGAACTCTTCCAGATCAATCGGAGTCCAATCAGTTTCTTCATATTGTAGCCGGTAGGTGTGAAATCGAGTCGATCTCGATCACGGCTCCATCCTTCATCCTCTTTTCATCGAGTGCTAGACTCACGCCATTCTTAAAGTTCGAACCATCCGCCCGTTCGACATTTCCTGTGAAAAATAAGGAAAGGATCGGGGGTACGTACTAAGAACAAGAACAATAAGAAAACATTTATTAATGAAAAATTTTATTTACTTCTTTTAAATTTTAAAGAGAGTAGGAAGAGATGAGGAAAGATCAGAAATGAGCTAATTTAAATGAAAAGATCAAAATTTTATCATTTCACATATTTTCTTTTTAACGCAGTTTTTTTAATGATTTTTATTTTATCATCCATTTTTTTTTATTTTTTTGGGTTCAGACCCAGTTACGAAGGATTACTCTAACCATGTTTCTAGGAATGAGACTCCACTTTTAAAGTCCATCCTTCGAAACATCAGGTTGCGTAATATTTCTTCAAATATCGTCCATTAATTGGAAGCATAGGTCGTTCTCCAGAATAGTTAACAAGCTGGTAGGAACCCCCTAAGTAAACTGTCTCAACCACGAGCAGCCCTTCCCAAGTTGATTCAAATTTACCTCCTATCTTGCGGTGTGCAATGATAGGTCTTCTGAGTATTAGAACCAAATCACCAACTTTGAATGTCCTCGGACGGACCAGTTTATCATGGGCCTGGATCATCTTGGCTTGATACAGTTCCAAATTTTGCTGTGTTGAAAGTCATTTCCCTTCTAAGCTTTCCAATTCTTCTAGTCGTAATTTGGCATTTTCTTCTGTAGTGATCTTGTTCGCAAGCGTAAGTTCGAGTGACGGAAGGTCGAACCTCTAAGGGTAAAATGGCCTCGGGCACGTACACTAAGGCTTAAGGCGTAGACTGGGTAGGAGTTCTGAAAGTTGTTCTGTAGTCCCATAAAGCTTCTAACAACTTCTCATGCCAATTTCTTTTGTTGTCATCCAAAATCTTCTTTAATATTCGGACGAGAGTTTTATTAAAAGCTTCGGCCAAGCCTTTTGCTCTTGGGTAGTAGATCGTTGAATAGCGCCAGTCGATCCCGTGTCTCCTGACAAAATTGTTGATCTTCGTACTCTTGAACGCGGACCCATTATCTGAAATGATTCTGCGTGATACCCCAAAATGATAGACAACTTGTTTCTTGAAGAAATGTAGCACGTGGTGTGCCTTCACTTCTACGAGCGGTGCTACGCACGCATTTGGAAAAGTAATCTGTATGTCTGCAAGAATGAAGCGATGTCCTCTTGAAGAAGGCGGTTCTATCGGACCCGCAATATACGTGCCTCGACACTCAAATGGCCACGACGCGATTGTCGGATGTAGTACATTTGGAGGTTGATGTAGAACCACTCCATGCACTTGGCATTGGTGACAACTCTTGGCAACCTTCATGCAATCGGTCATCATCGAGCGCTAGTAGTACCATAGTCTTTTAATTTTTATCTTCATTTTCGGACCCGAATGATGAGTGCCACAAAGTCCTGAGTTACTTCCTTAACAATTTCACGAGTCTCGGACTCGCTCAGGCACCTTAGCCACATCTGATCGAAAGACCTTCTGTATAATGTATTGTTTATTAATGCGTAAGATAGAGTTCTTTTCTTAATCTGATGAGCTAATGACTTATCGTCCGGTAGGTTTCTGTTTGTAGGTAGTACATTAGCGGTGGCGCCGATCTTCGCATTTTTTATTCTTGCCGCAATTGTTTCTTCTTCTTTTCCTTCCTTGTGTATCGCGTCCATGTCGAGGCGTGAGAGAACCGACGTCCCTGAGCGACACTTCAGGCGATTCATCCTACGAGCGAGGTAAATTCTTTTGCGAGGCAGGCAAACGCATCTACAAGAGCATTTTCTCTTCAAGGAATCTTGTAGATCGTTACATTTGGAATCTGCTCCAACAATTTCATGGCATACTGAAAGTACTGCTTGAGTCTTGGCTTTTGAATTCTGTATTGTCCTGCGACCTGTTGAATTATCAACTGAGAATCCCCATATATGTTGATATTCGTTATCCCCAATCTGAATGGTTAATTCCAATCCTGTTATAAGGGCTTCGTATTCTGCTTCGTTGTTTGTACAGGGTTCTGTTAAGTGGTAGGAGTACCTTAACATCCCCCACTCCGGTGTTATAAATATTAGTCCGATTCTTGCCTTATCGGGCACTATCGTTTGCAATTCTTTATTTCTCTGTGCTGAAGATGCTCCATCGAAGTAAAGTTCCCAATGTCGATCGTCGGGGTCTTCTAGACTCATTATGCGCTCATCGGAGCAAATCGTCATTGAGAGGCGGTTCTGTAGGTAAAGGGTGTCTTTGCAGGAAGTCTGTAGGACTTGTCCCTTTACGGCACGAAGTGGTACGAAAGTTATATCGAATTGCGATAGTATCATCGACCACCAGCGAGTCTGCAGAAAGCGTTGGTCGGGTCATCAAATATTGCAATGGATTAACTTTCGAGATAAGTTTGACCTTATGAGAAAGCATGTAATGCCTGAGCTTTTAAGCGGCGAAGATCAGGGCCAAACAATGCTTCTCAATCGGGGGATACTTTACTTCCGTTAGAATTAGACTACGACTTAAGTAGTAGAGGGCATTTTCTTTCCCCTCGTCATTAACTTGGGCTAGCAGGGCTCCAAGGGAGTCGTCTAAAGCTGCGGTATAAAGTATCAACGGTCTACCGAGGCGAGGGCTGCTAAGACGGGAGGTGTCATTAAATATTGTTTGATTTCATCGAAGGCATGTTGACATTTGGAGTCCCAAATAAACTTGGCATCCTTCTTAACCAAAGCAGAAAAAGGTTGACACCTTCCTGATGAATTCAAAATAAAGCGTCGAAGATATGCCAGTTTTCCTTGAAAGGATCGTAATTGCTTCAAGGTTTTGGGAGGTGGCATTTCTAAGATAGCTTTAATCTTTTTCCGATCGATTTCAATTCCACGATGTCGAACAACAAATCCTAAGAATTTCTAAGAGGTGACGCCGAAGGCGCATTTCAAGGGATTCATCTTAAGGTTATATTGTCTTAATCGCTCGAAAACAATTCTCAAATCATACAGGTGATCTTCCTTTAGTTTGCTTTTGATGACTACATCATCCACGTAGCATTCAACTTGGTTGTGAATGAGATCATAAAAAATTATCGTCATAGCTCTTTGGTATGTTGCTCCTGCGTTCTTCAATCCGAAAAGCATCCTTGTGTAGCGATATATTCCGATTGGCATTACGAAGGCTGTGAGCTTTTCGTCTTCTGGTGCCATCTTTATCTGGTTGTACCCTGAAGATCCATCCATGAAAGAGAAGACTTCGTGCATTAAGGCGATGTCGATCATTAATTCTGGTATTGGTAGCGGGAATTCATCATTTGGACATGCTTTATTCAAATATCTAAAATCCACGCAGATTCTGATCTGTCCATTCTTCTTTCTGACTGGTACCACGTTGGCTAACCAAGTTGGATACTGTTCTTCACAGATAAATTTAGCATCTATTAGCTTCTTAACTTCAGCTATAAGTTGTTGTTCAATTTCTAGACGCATTCTTCTCGAAGCTTGTCTGATTGGAACGACAGTAGAATCCACTCCTAACTTGTGAACTGCAACCTCTGGAGCTAATCCTGGCATTTCATCGTAACTCCAAGCAAAACAGTCCTTGAATTCCATCAGTAGCTTGATCATTTCATCGGAGTCTTCTTTATTGAGTAAGGAGCTAAGAAAGGTCGGCCTAGGCTCTTCGCTAGTACCTAAGTTAACTTCCATTAACTCATCTATTGTAGATTTAATTTCTTCATCAAATTGTGGTGGAGCATCTGTGATTGGCAGATCTTCGAGATCATCTGAGGCTTCTAAGCAAACTTCATTAAGCTCGCAAGTGACAACCAAGAAAAATCCCATATCATCAACTGATCCTACTGTGCCGAATCCGGGACCATGTTTTGAATTGGGAGGCCGACCGACATTATTCCATAATTTTTTAAAGTGTTGTGATCGACCTTTTTTCCATTGTTTAGGTAAGACACCACGTTGAATTAAATTCTGAACACAGGGAGAATACCACTTAAAAGGAAATTCCATTAATTCAGAAGAAGTAACATCTTGAGTTGTACATCATTTTCAGTTTTGGAAGAAGAAGCACCACGGTAGAATTTGATCGGCTTAGCACCACCACCATGCACTTCCTTGACCACCATACTCTCGATCTTATTAGAATGGATTGGGATCAGGGTCATAGTATGCACATAGTGGTTAATCTTCTCGTACATTGATTTGTATTCTTCATTCCTTTCATCTTCGAGAGAGATCTTGAACTGGGGTTTCTTTTGATTCACTGTTGCTGCTTCTTTCTTAACTTCTTCTTCTTCGGAACTGTTCTCCCAATCAACGTCGATGATCGGTTTCTTCTGTCCAAATGTTCCAATGTCTCTTCCAAGATCTCATCCCCGGCCTCGACCTCGGGTGTGAGTTCTAGTGAAACATTCACCATCTCGCCGTAAGGGAGTGGTGAGTAACTGTTGGACTAGAATTTTAGGTTCTTCGTCGTCCCAAACTTCTTTTTCTTCGTTTGGTATGGTATTTCTGGAGAAGATTTTTTTCTTCGGAGGCATGTAATAGGCTGCATCTTCATGAATTCAAATCTCGTGTACGGAGAATGGTTGCAAGTCACCCTTAATACACTGTTCTCCTCCTTCGTAATACTTTATGCACTGGTGCAGAGACGATGGTACCATCCAGTTTTCATGGATCCATGGCCGACCCAATAGAGTGCTGAACGATGTCTCTGAATCAATTATGTGAAATTTTGTGGTTGTCTTTGCTAAATCACTGGTCTTCATTAATAGTGTTATCGATCCAAGAGCTCTTTCTCCCTTCTGATTGAACCCTCTTAATAACATCTTATACGCTCGAGCTCGCGAGCATCGATTTCCAAATATGCCAACGTCAGAAGATTCATTATGTTGATTGATGCTCCTAGATTAACCAACACTCTGGAGAGTGTAAACTTTCCAATAGTGACTGAAATGTACAACGGTCGGTTGTGATCGAGTACATTCCAAGTAGTAGATCATTGTCCGTGAAGGTTACACCTCGTTGTTCTTTTAACGAGCAAACCTCGTCTAAGGAATTACAAGTTATTTGAGCTAAACAAATCTCCGGATCAAGTAAGGCCTTGATCAGAGTTTCCCTCATCTCCTTTGACAGGATCAGAGCGTCGTAGATGCTTAGTTTGGCTGGTAGCTTCCTAAGATGGGCTAGCAAGTTATAATCCACTTTATTACCATGTTCCTCAATTTCTTCCCGAACGGGTAATTCTTTCGTTGGGGGTGGCTCCTCCTGAGCAACCACCTGCTTTCCTTTATCCTTTGGACCCATTCTCGGAGGTAGAACTTTCCCGCTTCTTAGGTTGACTTCCGTTACTTGTTCTGAATACGGTGGTGACTCTCGCGGTGTCTCCTCTTGAATCGGAACGGCGGCTTTCTGGAATTGCTTCGGAATGCGATAACTCCAGTTCTATAGTGATTGGAGCTCCTCGGAATTCACAAATAGATTCGTTGCTTGTTGAGCTTTCATAGCCATCTTTATGAGCGTCTTCTCCTTTGTCATGGTCATCAAAGTTTAGTATGATTTGAGAATCGTCTATCGTATTGGAATCGAGATCTGGATTAGGTTGGTTGTCGTTAGTTACGTAATCGTTAGAAACAGCCAAAATGTAGCCAACACCAAAACTCTTATCATTATAAGATCCCGCCGGGGTGAGCAAATAATCATACAGAGTCAGATGTCTAAGGGATTTCTCCCCCGAATCAGAAACAACCATCCTAGGATAAGCAGCCCCTAGTGTACCCTTTGGAGCCTCGATCTTCTTTTCTTCCACGATCTTCTCCTCCTTCTGGGGCAGTTCTTCAATCGCAAGCGATAGTGCCGGCTCGGCAGGTTTCAGACTTTGAGTTGACGCGCGCACTGAAGTGTTCTGGATATGATCCAGGATTTTCTTTGAAGAATTTGTCCAGACATTACTCCATCCATCATCGGTCGTGTATGGGTTTATCGGAACAATAGGATCTGTTGAAATAACATTGATGGAACCTCCTTTTTGGGGTTCCTTCATCTATTCCTTCGGGTTCATTATGTTCCCTCTTTGGAGATTACCTTCGAGCCAATTCTTAAAAGTAAAGCAGTCTTCAATCTTGTGTCCGATCATCCGGTGGTAAGGGCAGTAATTTGGATGATCTTTCTTATTGACATCTTCTGGCTTTTTGAGCTCTGGTAATTGAAAATCAGGTGTCTTCATCAAACTGCGAAACATCTTAGCTACTGCTTCTGTCTTGAATGGATACTCCTTGTTCAGAAGTTCCTCCAAGGGACGTGACGAACGAGGTAGCGGTTGACTATGCTACTATGGCTGGTGGCTCGGTCAAGGCTGTTGATAGCCCTGCTGAAGTTGCTGATAAATCTGTTGTGGTTATTGGTAAGTCTGTTGCGGTGGTTGATAACTGGGCTGTGGTTGCTCTGGCTGTATCTGCACTGGCTGCTTGCCTTTATCTACTGTCGCGACAATCCTGGATTTCTTTTCAAATGCTTTTACAGGCTTCTGCTTGTCAGTCTTGTCGACAAAACTCAGCTACTTTGCCTCCTCTTGCAAGCTCCCGGCCTTGCTAAGCAACTTCTCGAAAGTCTTGATTGTAAATCCTTTAAGGAGAAGTGCTATCGGGCCATGGATACTTTTCAGCAAAATACCGATCGCATGCTGCTCTTGAAGTTGTAGTTCACACTTCATGCTTAAGTTTCTCCATCGAAGTATGTAATCCACTAAAGTTTCATTCGATTTATGTTGCTCCACCACTAAATCACCGATAGTGATGTGGTGTCAGCCCCGACAAACCGCTTAACGAAGAGGTTTTCCAATTCTGAAAAGGTCTTAACTGAGCCATTTGACAATTCTGCATACTAATCGAAGGCAATCCTTGATAGGCTGCTGACAAACTGTCGAAAGAGTAAAGCATCGCTCCCACCGGCATTGCAGAAACTAGCACAAAAATGTGCGACATGGTGCCGGGGGTTTCCAGTTCCATCAAAAGTCTTGAACAGAGGTGGTACGAAGCCTTTTAGGTATTGGACCGCGTCAAATTCTTCAGGTTAAGGTCTACCCATTTGAATAGAAGCTCAGCTCTTAGACTGTGCTAAGGCTTCTCGCACCTACTGTTCTACCATGTTTTTTATATCCTTTTCGGGAATCATGCTTTGATCAGAAACCTTTTTTGGTTGTTCATCTCCGTTAACAGATGTGATCTCCTTTCCTCCGTCCACAACATGGATGATCTCTGGGGGTGTTTCTTTCTGAGGTTGCATCTGACTCCGGAGAGTGGCTAAGGTTGCCGCCATCTCTTCCATCTTCCTTGCCAATTGAGAAATTGTGTTATCCTTCTCTTGAAGTCGTGCTCTCATCACTTCCGGTTCTTCTCTTTCACTGCTGCTGCGGAGCACCTTGCGAAGGCGATGATGCTCGTGTCTCGACCATGTTGATCTCGGCATAATCTTCATCCGTAAACTACGATGAATCTACTTCGGTTTCCAATTTTTCTCCTCTTTCCTTTGCCAACTTGTCGGATGTCGGTTCTTAGCTTGCCTATGGCATCCTCTAGTGGCCTCTTTCAAATGGTTTCACGGTTGTCATGTGATGACTGTTGGACTTCTTTCTCGGGAGTTTCTTTTAATGCAGTAGCACTTTCTTCAGATTCTGGCTTTCTGACGAGAGTCTTCTTTCTAGAACACTGTGCTTGCATTGGTTCAGCAATAATAGGTTGCCACACCATTCTTCTTGCAGTAGAAGGCCTAGGACCAGATGATCTGTCGGCTGTGCATCGGTTGGTGGTGTCCTCCCTAATATGGTTTCCCGATACGACAACAGGAGAACTAGCTCGCACTTTCTTCCTTGGCCTCTCCGGGGCAGTGACGGGGTTCACTCGCGGTCCGAGCCGAGATTTGATTGGCACTCGCCCCATCCTTCTTACGATCTCTGATACGGGGCATCTTTCTTTCTTAGCTAGTTTCTCTACTACGGCTCGCAGTTGGGTAAGCGGCACAGTCTTGGCCCTCTTCCTCTTATAGTCACTATAGTATGCAGGTCGGGGTAATGCAGCGGCAATCCTTCGGACATCTTCTTCATCTGGTGCAACAGAGAGAGGGTGAAACCTACTTCCTTCCAACAGTGGTGAAATCTCAGGTAGTTCTTCTTCTTCCTCAGGAATCTCTTCCAGAAAAGCAACTTCAGCAGCCTTGGCCTTCTCGATCCTGGAGATCTTTCTGCTCCTATTTCGCCTCTGAGTCCGAGTCAGGGGTGTAAACTTTGAACTGGACCCAATCTTGAAAACAAACGGTATTGCAGCGAAATCTGCACCCTCCACGGTGGCAGGCTTATCATAAACTTGGACTCCCTTCCCTTTCAGTTTAGCGGGAGCCGGGGCAGGTGTAGAGATAACCAGACCGGTGGGGGTAGAGACAACAGTCCTCCTACGAACAGTGGTACTTCTTTCAGCTGGGACCCTTTGCAGGGGAGGAAACGCTTGAGTCGATTTCAGGTTAAACTCAATCACGGGCTCCTCAGTTTCTGGTACTTTGTCCATTAATGTGAATAGGGTGACGTCAGCGAACTTAATATCTGTATTGTCGAATCCTTGTCCAAAACGGATGACTCCATTGTCGGCAGTTCATCCTTATAGACGGCGAAGTCCACTCCATTGGTGAAGGAGAAAATTAATTTTGGTGCAGTCATTTTCTGCAGGGTAAATTCTGAACGTCAGTCCCGAATTATGCTTCCTTTTGTTGCAAAATTTAAGACGAAAAAAATAAAGAGTCCGAACACATTTTAGTTTATCTTAATGTATTTGTGATTTATAAGAGTTCGTTTATTAAAAGGTTGTTTATCAGAGGATTTGTTTGTTAGGAACAAAAACGATTAAAGGAGGAAGGTTAAAGGAAAGGTAAAGGATTCGATTCAGAATTGGAAAGGAAGAGAAAGTCTCGTAAGATTTCTCGACTCAAAAGACCGCTCTTAGGCTAACACCTACTGGGGGTCCACCCCACCTCAGAAAGATGCAAAAGGATTTCGGAACCTCTCTGTTTAGGAGTGTCTAAATAGTGGCTCCAAAATCCAAAATGAGTTGGCTATACCCATTCAAAATAGAAATGAACGTGGTATGCCAACGGAAAGAACGGTAGTTTGTTCCAAAAGGGGTATGGACTCACTACCGATTTATGAAAGCAAAACCATCTGATCAAAATGGAGAGAGGAACTAATCCCCAGTGGAGTCGCCAGAAGTTGTCGGCATATATTTTAGGTTTGTGTGTATTTTGAAAAGGGATCGCCTACAGAAATTGTCGGCGAATTTTAGATTTTAAATTTAATTTAAATAAATATATATAATTTGGAAAGTAACATTTGATTTTGAAAATAATTTTAAGTTTGAAAATTTTATGATATGAAATCAAACCGATCGCACATCCCAAATAGTTTATATAAATGGCACCACACCACAAACCGTGTATGTATCCCGAAGAATAGACACATTGCTTGATGATGGGGCTCGATTAAATAAACTAGCAGATTTGACACATCCGTTTGGTCTGCGAACTAGTTTTATAAGCCGACAAGTTCCCCTACTTAATGTAAAAGAATTAAACAGGATTTATATTACCTGGGTTCTTAATGTTCCCTATAAAGAGTGACCACTATAGTTAATTATATCTTAAATGTACGAAGATACTTAAGAAAACTCTCGATAATGATCAGTAGTTTTGCTCTCAAGAATTTCAAAGTTTAAGGTTTTTAAAGGATTAAATTTTGGAATTTCAAAAGGGATTAGCTCAATGTTGGAATAGTTTATTTTAAGGAGTCCAAAGGAAGAGAAGTAGGAGAAGCTGAGGATCCAAGAAGAATCTTGGTAACTTCCCAAACTATCCTATTGTTTGGCTTCAATTTGGGAATATTACTTAATGTTGCAATCCTGCCAATTTTAGTTAATTAGGAATTATATTTGTATGATATCATCACACAAGTAGCCTCGAAGATGTGAGGGTTTATGTCATACCAAACAACTACCTCAAAATCCTAAGACCGGTTAGGACTTAATTTGCATAAAATGATTATGCAAGAGCTAACGAAAATGTTGAGGATTTATGTTGCACTAGGCAAACTACCTTGAAATCCTATGGCTTGGTTATTTAATTCTAAGAATGGTTTTGCTGAACTAGACCCGAGTTTTGCTGATGACAATGGCCGTGCTGCCCACTATGCTCCAAGCTCCTTGTTATTGCAGATGTTTAGTTTTAGAAAGTGGCAATCAGGAGATGAGAGAAGTGTTTTGGTTTAGAGAAATCTTAAAGTCCAAATGTCTTTAATGTTTTACTTAGGGGAATCTTAAAGTTAATTATAACAACACAGGTTAAGATCCCGCGGTTCCATCATTCCGACACCGTTATTTTTATCGGATTCACTTAGTCAGGATGAATTTGCTAAACTCGATCTGAATGAGTTCCACACATTCATTTAGGCCGTGGGATATCCCGTTAGCAACACGTAGGTTACATCATCCAAGGTATTCCCGATCATCCAACAAGACGTTCTAATTTAGTTATAGTTGTAGTTTTGTGTTACGTACTGTGATTAAATTTTGAGTTGTTTTATATTTTGAAATATTGTGGCGAGTGGATTTTATCTTGTTGTGACTTTTAATTTAGTTTTGGGTTACGAGTTTGTGGCTATCCAAAGGTTTCGGTTTTCATGCAACAATCTTGTTTAACATGCAGAAAAGTAAAGCACGAGTACATGTAAGTAACATGCAATAAAATAAAAGCGTACATGGAGGGTCTTCTCGTCATTCCAAGCTACACTTAAAATACATGTTAAGGCATTTATATAATTTGCAAGAAAAATACCTAAATAAAGTTAAGGGAAGGTTCTGGTTGTCTACCAAAGTCTAATCACATGCCTAGTCGATTCTATGACGTCTAGGTTCTTTTGTTTTGTTAAGGATGATTTCCTTTATCGAAGAACAATTAAGTTCAGTTGTTCTTCTAAAATATCTCATCATATTGAGAAAGTGCTTAGGGCGAGTCCTAAACATCTTTTCAATACTTCTGAGATTACTTTGAGTCCAAAGGAATTTTATTGTACTGGTGAATTAATCATCCAAGAATTCAATTAAATTTTGCTTCTTGCTCAGTGAATTAGGATGTTTGATTATCCTATAAGTAAAGTGACACTTCACTTAACGCTCCATTTAAGAGTTATAATAATGAAAGCCTTTAGGGACAAATTAGTTTGTTAAAGAATTTAACCGCTTTGATTAAAGTTGAATTGAAGATTTAGGATGATTTAATTTAGTTTCAAAATTCAAATTGATTTTCTCTTAAGTGTTTTAAATTGTTTGATTTGAAAGAGGTGTTTATATTATTCAATTTAATTAAATTTTTAATGATTTAAATTTAATTTGACTTGATTGTAACACTTTAGGTCAATTTTAATTGGTTTGATTTTTTTTAATTATGAATTATTTTTTAGGTTGATTTTCTTTAATGTTTCAAATTTTTTTTAGATTTGTTTTCAAGTGATCTTTGAGATTAATTTTTAATGTTTTAAATTTATTTCAATTTGATTGTTAAATTACTTAATGGTTTTAAGCTTTTAATTTAATTAAGGTTTATTTTCCTTTTAATTATTTAATTATTAATTTCAATTATCATTTTTGAGTTTGATTAAGAGTTGAATATTATTAAAGTGATTTATTTAGGGATCTTAAATTAAAGGGTTATAGTTTCCCTAAGTTATACTCCCCATTTTAATAATTCAAATTTCAATTAATCTTCCAAAATTTAAATTATTTAATTAATTAAGGTTTCATTTTTCTTTTTGATTATTAGAAATGATTAATGGGTTCCTACCCTTTAATTTACCAAAATTTCAATCATCTAAGAGGATATTAAGGTCAAATATTTTACCCTCCATTTTGAATCAACCTAAAGTTTTAATTAGGGGTTAAAATTCTTAATTACTATTATGCCCTTTTAAGCCTAATTATTTCATAACTCATTAAATTAAGCTCAAATGAATTTAAAATTTTTATGTCACTTCACTCACATGTCAATTGAGACATTAGAGGAGAAAATGTGATTTTCATGAATTTAATTTAATTTATATAATTATCTTAATGAAAAATAGGGATTTTCAATGGAAATTCAATAACATGACCAAGGCAAGGTTTCTGTCCTTAAGAAAATTATGGGACGTCCATATTGACCAGTGGACCACTTGGACCAATTTGGTGATTTTTCAAATTATATTTTATTTATTATGATTATTTTGATTTTTGGAGTTTTAATTAATTATAAAATAAAATTAAAGTTGAAAAATAGATTTAGTATTTTTCATAAATCTCTCTGACCTCAAGGAGTTCAGAGAAATAAATTTTATATTTTTCTGATTTCTCTTTGATTTATTAGAATTAATTTATTGAAAATGTAAGGAAATTCATTTTTTAATATTAAAAATTGTTTTAAGCCTTTAAAATTCAATATCTTAACCTAGAGAATTGAGAAAAATATTTGGTTTATTCCTAAGTGATTAGGAAGCAAAATGTGACATTTTTGTGATTTTTAATATTTTTATGATTTTTATTATTTTTTAATTATTAAAATATTAAAAATATGATTAAAATGAAAATTTTAGAAAATTTTAATTTTAATTTTAATTTTCTTAGACTCCCATAACATCAGAGAAGCCCCAAAACCATTTTGGTGAATTTTTAAAATGTATTTTTGGAGTTATGAATTTTTAAAGTTTAATTTTGGTCATATAACTTAATTAGTCCATTTAGTGGGGCTAATCACCTCCAATTGGTTTCAAATTTTTATGTGGGACTCCTCTGACCCTAAAGATCAGTGGAGAATTGTTTTCAAGTTATTTTGATATATGGTTAACCCAAATTAATTAAAATTCAGTTTTGAGTATTTAGGCCAATTAGGGTTATTCTTAATTAATTAACTCAAACCATAATTTTTCTAGGGTCCTCTGGTCCTAAGATACTTCCCCAAATTTTCCTAGAATTTTATAAGTAACATGCTAATTACTGGAATTAAAATTTCAAAATAGGCACAAAAATTTGGAAAATCAATAACTTGCTATAGTGATGGACTCTGGCCTTGGAAAATTTAGGGAATGTTCATAATATTAGAGGCTACAAAAGCCCTATAGTCTCATGTCATTGTGAATTGTCTATGCAAATGGAGAATTAAAACATTAAAATGAGTAAATAATTATTTAAAATAAAATACTCAACAAAATGACTTGATTTCTTTTCCACTTTGTTCTCCTCTGTTCACTGAGCAAGAGGGTATTTTTATTTTCTTTTTTTTATTTTTCTATGCAAAGTTATGGATTTTTCAATTTCTGGGTATTTAAATAAATAGAAAATAGCCTATTTATCTACTTATCCAGAGCGGCGCTGACTCAACCTCGGCGGATCCGAAAGCCCACGCGGCGAGATCCCATTTGACGCCGCCATCTAGCTCGGATGCCACGCGGCCCGCAGTCTCACTCCATCCTTCGATCCTGCGCAATTTGGACCGTCCATTCGATACACGCGCGATCGGACTGCGCATGGTCATCGTCTACGACTGGCGTGTCCCATGAGCCGTCCACACTAAAACCCTAAGATCTCTCTCATTTCTCAACGGATTTTTGTGTTCTTAGGCTCTATGGATTTGTCTCAAGGAAACAAACACATCCATATGGTTTATATGCTATGAAATTAAGCCAAGCAAAATAGAGAATCACTGGAAGCTCGGGAGGAAGAAGGGGTCCATACCTTGGCTCTGAGAAGTGAAGCTTCAATCAAAGAGTTGTGGCACCTTCGATTGCACCCAGAAAGCTCCGGATGAAGTCTCTAGCTGCGGGAAATGCCTAGGTATGAAAGTGACCAAGGCCGATTTCAAAGCTTGGGCGATAGAGAGGATGGCTGGCTCGGTGAGGGGGCTTTCATCTGGGGAACTCCTTCTCTAGGTCTTGTGCGAGGTGTGGGTGAGTTTAATTTGATTTTGGTGGAGGTTTCAGAGTTTTCCTGGTTTTTGGGTGGATTTTTTACTGAGAAATTGAGCTCTGTTAATGGGGATTAGGGCAAAGGGACACTGGGAATTAATTGCTCTGAGTTAGGAGAAGGTCCTGGAGCAATTTTCGCAGAGTTTTGTTAAGCTCTGGTTCATCACCTTATTTGGCCGAGAGGGGGTGGAGTTTAAATAGAGCTGGCTGGAGGGCTTCCCAGGGGGGAGTTAGAGCTTGGGATCGGTTGCCATGGTCGAGGGAAGAACGACCGCGGTGGCCATTGGGCATGGGGCGGCTCGGCAGGGGAGAATTTGGGAGTTTGGCTCACATGGAGCTCTCGGCCATGGCATTTTTCGGCGACCCAGGCGGTTGGCCGGCAGGGCCAGGTCATCATCGTGACTCAGTGAGTCCAGGGATTGGGTTTGGTGCAAGCAATTGGCTTTGGCCATGTGTAAAGGATTTAATTTAAGTGGAAAGGGGGGAAGGCTTATTTTGGCTTGATTTGGTCCAAGGCATTGTTTAGGCTAGGTGCACCTCCCGAAGGCTTGACTTTGGGCTAGGAGGAATCATTTGGGTTAGCCAAGAGAAGGTGGTGAAGTCCCCATCCAAGGTGAGGTGGTTAATTTTGGTTAACGTGTATCATGAATGGGGTTAAAAAAGCTTAGTGAAGGCTTAAGAAAGGCTCCCCTCTTCTTGCCATAAGTGGCATGGTGAGGTGGAAAGGGCTCCTCATGGCTTGCATATGGCTTATGCATGGTTCCATGGCTCCATTTGGCTTGGGGCCAAGCTTAGTCAATTTCATGGAAGTAGGTTTTAAGGATTTTTGATTAATTTTGGGGAGATTGTCATGAGGCTTGATTTAGAATGATTTAACCATTGATTTAAAATTTAGGGATGGCTTCAATTGAAATGGATGATGGAAAGAGATGCTATGTGGGCATTAGGGTCAATTTTGGGCTTTTGGAAATGTTTAGGAATGGGCTTTTAAAGGCTTTAGGCAAGTGGGCTTTTAGATTTTAAATCAAGTTGATGGATGAAAATTTTGGTAAAGATTGGGCCTTACAAATGTTGGGTTTAGTTTAGGGATGGGTCATGAGTGATTTGGAATAGATTTGAAATAATTGGGAGTTGAATTGGGTTTAATTTGGGCTTCCTTAGTGATAGGGTCAAAGTGGGGCAAATTGGGCTAACATGGGCTAATGTTGGGCTAATTTTGGATTTGATGTAAAATTAATGTTGAGAAATGTTTATGGGTGTGTAACAAAGAGCTTTCAACTTTGGATGGACTTTGGTAAAATGTTTTGTGTTGTTTGTGTTAATAAATATCATTTACCATGGCTTTAGAATGTTATTCAATTCTTAATAAGACTAATTAGACGTCAGAGTGGGCTTGAAAAGATCAAAATTACAAAAGAATGTCAGAAGCCCAGTTTTTGAACTGACGCCGAACAACGCTATCACCAACACCAGACTGCGCCAAAAGACAGAGAGTTTGGCCATAAGAGCAGAAAAATACGCCGAACGGCGCTGTCACTAGCGCCGGATAGTGCTAAACCAGAAAAAAGCCCTAAACTCCAAGTTTTCATGATTTAACCCTGGGACCTGCCATTTTTGCCCAAACCATCATCTTCTACCTTCAGCCAAGACCAATTTTTGCACCTAAGGCTCACTAACATTTGGATTTGAAGCAATTTCGTGGCCGGAAAAGTTCAGATTTCATCTTCTCTTGGTAAGAGCTACACTTTAAACTATTTTTTTTATTTTGACTGTGGAAATCTCTTACATTATGAAGATTTAAAATTTTAAGGTTTTTAGAGAAAATTTAGAGATTTTTCGTGGTATTCGAGTTCTTATCTATTTAAATTTACCTTGGAGTCCATTACATTGCAATTCTGAAATTGTCTTAGATAATTTTGATATTTTTAGACAAATGGCTCCAATAATTGCTAAGGGAAAGAGAAAATTTGATTATGATGAAAGCAAATTTGTGAATTTCAAGGCTTATTCACGCTTCAGTACATTTTTTAGCAATAAGATGTGTATTTAAGAGAAAGCCTTTAAAAATCCTGGAGGTATGGTTGAAGAACTTATTGCGACTCGTAAATGGGAAATTTTCTATTATTTCACTCTTGAAGTGATGCTGGGGATCGTGAGAGAATTTTAGGTAAATTTGTATTATTCTAAGAGCGAATATATCCTGGTTAGAGGACAAATGGTTGAATTTACCCCTGCCCGCATCAATGCATTTTATCAATTGAGAATGCCTTTCTTATGTAAATTCAAAAAATTTCCTATTACGAATGAAGCATTGGATATGATTATAAAATTTTTAACTGACGAAAAAGAGGAATGGAAGATTAAACAAAAGCAATAGTTTAACTTCCCCTTTTCTACTTTGAATCCTGTTTCGAAAGCCTGACATTATTTCATTTCTGCAAGACTTTTGCATACCTGCCATTACAGCGAGGTTACTGTAGATAGAGCTATTCTGAATTACTGTATTCAGAACATGAAGATATCAATATTGGGCCTATTATTCATAAAAGTATTTTGACAAGTACGAAAGGAGAGACTACAGGTGGACTGAGACACCACAGCCTGATTCATGCCTTGTGTATTCAGTCAGGTGTAGCAACTGAAGATAATGATGAGGTAGTCCATCCCTTGAAGCCCATTAGTAAACTAAATCTGAAAACCTATGAAGCCCATGTAGGATGGAAATGGAGTAAGAAAGCTGATGAACCTTCTTCTAGTCATGAGAGACCGTCTACATCTAGGGAGCCTACACTGCATGATGTTATGGATCAGTTAGAAGGGTTGAACACCAAAGTAGAGGGACTAGAAACAAGGAATAAGATAAATGATGATTATCAGGTACGATGGCGAGAATATGAGATAGCATATCATGACACAGATGAGATTTTTCAGGGGAGACATTAGTGCTGTATTTCCTACTTACCTTGAGTACACTCCATACCAGCCTGATGAACCTGATGATGGTAAAGCTCCTGCAGAAGATGATTGGTAGTTTGTGTATTTTTATTTTTCATTGTACTTTGTATTTGTGATGTATTTGTGATGTACCTGAGACTCTCTCTGATTGATATCTGTGATGTAATTGGTATTTAATTATGTTTGTAGTAAACTTTATGCTTAATTGTGATGTTTGTGACGTGATAGTAGAATTTGCATGTGTTTGTTTTCTTAGTTTAATCTATGATAGTAACAATTGGATGTTAATGTTGTGTGCATAGTTGATGTTCTATGTTTTTAAACTTCTTCCCTTACAAATTTCTAACCCATATTTGTGTATAGAAATGCTCTTAATTATTTCAGGCCTACTGTTCTACCTTACAAAGAAAAACCTGCCTAAACTAAAAGGTATGAAAAGCCCAAGGTATGAGTTATATATGTTTATATCTTTTCATTCTTCCCATGTTAATTATATTAATATTCTAAAATTTAAGTTTGGGGGAGGAAAAAATTAACTGTTAATTGTTCTCATTTGAAAGTATTTCAAAATTATTAACATGATTTCCTGTAATAGAAGTCAATTTCAGATAACTGTATTTTATTTTATTTAAGTATTTTGTAAAATTGAATGAAAGTATTTGGTAATGAAAAGTAATTTTGTGGGCTAAGATATTTGGTATGAGAGAATAGGACTATAGTCAACTATTCAAAGTAAGAAAACTTTATTTTTGCAATATTAAGAATCTTAAAACTTTATGTGATAAGAAAGGATTGAGACTCTATGATGAATCAATAATAAGCTAATGAAATGCCTATAATGTAAAGGATTGTGGTAAGTTTCAAATTTATGGTGAGAAGGGTTAAATTCAAAATTATTAAAGGCTATCCAGATATAGTAATCCTCACTTGAACGAAAAAATCAAAAGCAAATGAAACAAAAGAAAAGAAGAAAAGAAAAGAACGAAAAGAGAGGAGAAGCTTGAGGAGATGCCTAATAAAAAATTGGCTTCACTTGGACCTACCTCAAGGGAAGAACTTAACTACTTTCCTGAACTTATATGTATGAATTGGCATCTTTACTAGTAGTGTTCTCATAAACTTCTTTTCATGTAATCCTTTTAAGTGCTTTAATAGGACAATCTACAGTATTTTTGAAATGAGTAGAAGACTAGAACGCTTAGACTTAATTACTAGATAGTCCTACACCTGCATAATTTACTTCAATTATTCAAAGATATCTCTGAAAATTTTACTATTGTACTTATCTAAATCAAAAGTATGGTATTCTAGAAAGAAAGTTCATTGCAGTGGATCATTATTTTATGTATTAACTAAACTTACTTGAGAAAAATTAATGGTTAAGTTTGGGGGATCTTGATCCACTGAAAAATTTGATAGATTTTTATTGTCCATTTCATACCTATTTTTGATGATATTGCACTTTAAAGAAAGGTATTTTTCATGATTTCATGCAGGTACAATGATTTTAGGCTTTTGGAGAAAAAGGAAGCAAAAAGGAGCAAATTTAGAGCAAAATGGGGCAAAAGTACATTTTATTGAACTAGCACCGAACGGCGCTAATTTACAGAGAGTTTTGACCAAAAGGGCAGAAAAATTCATCGAACAGTGCCTAATCCTGCGTCGGACCGCACCTTATCTTGATTTCAAGTTAGATTCAATGTATTTGGCTGGATTTGGAGGGTTGCTTGAAGAAACTATTGGGAAATCAGTTATGGCCGAATTTAAACTACTTTGGAGCCAAATTTACAGAGGTAGAGAGAGTTTAGAGTGTAGAGAGAGTGAAGAGTGAGTGTCTTTTCATTTTGTCTAGGAAATCTAGGTTTTGTGTGTTCTCTTCTAAGGAGTGTAAGAGAAGAGGGAAAGTGAGAGATTTCTTCTTCTTTACTTATCTAAAGGGATAATTGTGTGTTGTGGTGAAGAAAGAAGAGGAGTCAAAAGAATTCCTTGAGATTCATTTGGGAAAGAGTTTGGGATAAGTTGTCTTTCTTTACTCCGTTTGTATGACATTGCTTTTATATATAAAATCCATGTTTTGTCATCTTTTCCTCATGAGTCTTGAGTAGATTTCCTTGTCTTCCTCGTTTTCATGTGATGTGTTGATGTTATGATATGGAAATGATGTGTCTATTTATTATGGAGAATCTGTGATGACCTTTTTCACTTCGAACTTTATTTACTTTTTAATCTGGCCAATTAAATTGTTAAAACTTGTTGGGAAAGACATGTTCCGAAAGGATTATGAGTTCCATAAAAAAAGTTAAGGTCACATTCAATGTCCATGAATGAGAGATGTAGTTCTTGGGGGTTAAGTGCAAATAAATAGAGAAACATATTTTGATGGGCGTAGGATTGGAGATTTTAGAGTGACGGGATGAAATCCTCAATTTGGTCCTAATGTTTGGAAACTAAAGCGAGAGTTAGCCTTCAGGGGAAGGAATGTGGGAGCTCTAGAGTGAGAGCTAGTATTCTCTCAGCTAAACCACGGATTTGGGGACTAAACTTAGGATTAACCAATGTTTTTTATGCGCTTGGAAAAGGGTAAAGAATAGGAATGCTCCTATTTGGCACAATAAATTTGCATCACTAATCTATGTCATAAAAATCATCATATTATTATTGGAGAGGAGGAAGATTCTTTCTTACAATTGAACTTTGTTATAAATTTAATCTTGTGTTAGTTTAACTTGCTAGAAGGTTAGAACGTACTTTTGTAGAAGTAGTGACTACAACTGTTGTCTTTATTTTATGAATTGAAATTACTTGTACTTGTGATGTGATTCGAGAAGTGATTTCTATGCTATACCATAAAATTAAAAGCCTCCCTGTGGGATCGATATCTAGGACTCCACTAGAGTCTTTTATTACTTGAGCGATACGTATACTTGTGTTTAATTGTGTGATTCAATAGAAAATTAAATCAATATAAATATAAACCTGAGTTCATGAATTTTGGCAAATTAAAAAAGTCACACCATTTGCGAACCATTTATGTTGACCGAAAAATTTTTCTATCTAATATGAAGTAATTATATAGGGTTTATATTACATGGGTTCTTAAAGTTTCCTATAAGAGCTAGACCCTATTGTTAATTACATCTTAAATGACTGAAGTCACTTAATAAAACTCTCGATTTATATCAGGAAATATTGTCTTCATGACTTTCAAAAGATAGGATATTCGATGTAATTTGTAGGGGAATGCCAATAGGAAAAGGTACAAATGGGAAATATTTCATTTTGAATCCAAAAGGATACGAGTAGGGGAAGTCACAGATTCTATGGCGAACCTCGAAGCCCTTACAACCTTTCCTATGATTTGAATTTAGTTTGGAAAATATTATTTGATATTTCATCCTACCCATTTTATTAATTATAGCTTATATTTGCATAACACTGATTATGTAAATAGCCTAAAAGATAGGAGGATTTATATCATACCAAACGACAACCTCGAAATCATAAGACGAGTTAGGGCTTATATTGCACATGATGCAAAGGCTTAAAGAGATAGAGTGAGTGTTTATTTTACACTAAACAAACTACCTCGAAGTCTTTTGGCTTGACCATCATGTAGAGGACTCCCCTTGAGCTTCCTTATGCGTAGCCTCATCTTACTAAGTGCCAGAGATTAGCCTTAAGCATATGAAACTCCAAGTGAAACAAAGAAGCATTTTGAATTTTTAATGGGGAGGGTGTCATCACTAGTTTTCTAAGATAGTCAGCAGGAAAGCCTATGGCTAGATCCTAGGTTTTTCTAAAGAAAAACCAGGCCTCAACAAAAGCGAGGTCAACAAATGGACCCCCAATATGTGTGGTGTCAGACGAGCAAACTGCATGTATTGGTGTTGACCAACAAGATCAACAAAACCAACACAACTGTCTGAGCCAACCCACTCAAAACAGATCTAGGAATTAGTGAGCAAGTATTCGCTGGGGATTATTTGATAAACATCTTCAATCTCTGGTACTCTCCCTAAGGAAAGCGGGTAAGATACCTTCAAAAAGGAGCTATGAATTTTAAGCTTCCAAATTTGAAGGAGACTTGATCCAATTTGATTTCAAAATTTTGAATTGAAATTTGATTTAAGATTTTGATTTTGATTTGATTCTAAATTTGAACTTGATTTTTAGTACTGAATTTATGGAAATTTGAGTTTATGGAATTTCAAATTTGAAAATTTTACTTTGATTCGAGAATTTAATTCTGTGGAGAAATTTGAACTTGAGCGTGAGAGGAGAGTCAATATTTAGGTACCAATCTTGAAAGTTGGGAATCAGAATTTAGGTACTGATCCCGAAGGATGAGAACTTAAATTTAGGTACCAATCTCGAAAATGAGAATCAAAATTTAGGTACGGATCTCAGAAATATCATGCATGTGAGCAATTTATGTAATTTGAAGGAGTCAGACGACCTTGCACCGACCCTAGAATTTATGGAGGATGGAAAGCTTGTGGAGATGGAATGCAGGAGTTTATGGAATCATTTAGTAGGAATCGAATGACCTTGTACCGGTCCTAGAATTTATGGAGGGTGGAAAACTTATGGAAAGGAAAGGAGGAAATTTATGGAAAATTTAGAAGGAATCACACAACCTTGCACCGACTCTAGAATTTATGGAGGGTGGGAAAACTTGTGGAGATGGAATGCATAAATTTATGGAAATTTAAGAAGAAATCGGACGACCTTGCACCAGCCATGAAATTTATGAAGGGCGAAAAACTTGTAGACAAGGATGTGGAAATTTATGGAAAATTTATGGAGTTTTGTGAATATTTATTGAAATTTATGGAAATTTGTGGAGATTTATGGAAATTTATGGAGATTTGTGGAGATTTATGAAAAATTATGGAAATTTGTGGAATTTTTTGAAATTTTGAGTGAAATTAATTGTCAGATTCTGAGGTGTACAAAGAACTTAGATTTGTGCAACTAGCAAGGAACTCGAGATGGTGGAATAACTTATATATATTTTCTTTTCTTTGATTTCTTTATTTTCTTATGTGTTTTCTTTTCATTCTTATATCACTTTTTTTTTTCTTAAAAGAATTTCTTTCATTTCAGTTTTCATAGATTTCAGTTCTCTCTTTGATTTTGATTTCATTTTTCGTTCTTTATTTGATTTCATTTACTTTGAAGATTCCTTTCTTTTCATATCGTTCTTTGTTCATTATATTTTGGAACTGTACACGGACCTGTGGCTTTTCATCCATAGCGCAATTAGAAGTTCATTTCAAGAACACACCTTGATTTGCGACAAAAACAACTTCATTAACTTCTTTCTGAAACGTATTACAATTGATTGTATTCTGACAAGCATTAGAATATCAAAAGTACATTTGAGTATCAACTGAAAATATCATATGTTGAATGTTGTCTCCAAAAGAAAGTAGTGAGTATATGTCCTTCAAGGTTGCCCTGCGATCAAGCTAACCACCTAAGCTTCACTCTGGGACAAAGGTCCCTTCGCATACACTTAGAGGTATAGCTATGTCACAACTCCGGTGGTTGGAGACCCTCCAAGCATGGGTCGTGCTCGTATCCATATGGTGCTTTATCATCATTCATTATACAAAAGGTGACTGAGACTCTGGGCTGTGCAACTCCAAGTATGCAATGCTTTGACAAATCTACTCTGTTTCGTTTTAATATTAGAACTAACCCAACTGGCAGTGGTATCTCTACAGAACCTCTGAACTCGCTAAGACCAACAATTTGTATTCCTCTTCTGAATAAGATATTACTCTTGCTTATGAACGAGACTGTGCAGAAAGGCCTGACAAAATCATGGTGGTCAATATGAGGTGGGATTCAGTCGTCTTCCTCATATATGTTAATAATGCAGTTGTTCGGAATACAGTCTTCAGGCAGTATGTTCCATTCCACCATTCTCTTGATCATTTTCTTTATTGGGGATGACATAGGGATCACTTTATCATTTTGCAAAATTCTCAAGGGATTTCCTTGTCTGTCCTTTGCAAAGTTGTAGCAGCAACCACACTAGATCGTGATTCTGACCTTTCCTTTTTCCATTTCTGCGGCTCTGTGTACGTCCTCTCCCTAGGGTGGCCTGCCCTGTGATCCCCGAATATTTACGCTTACAATTTTCAATTTGATTTGTTTCCAATGATATTATCTCTTTCTTTGCAACGGTGCCAAAAATTTGATTCAGAAGCAAATAAGAGATATATTTTAATTATTTATAATATGGGATACTACGCAAGTATATGTATCGTTTATCAAGTAATATAGAACTTTTTTATTAAGCCCCAAGATATCGAACCCACAGGAAAACTTCTAAAATATTAAAGAAATAAGAAAAATAACATTTTACTTTTTAAAATAATTTTGTAAAGTATTTTTTAAGATATAAAGTTTTCAAATTTGTTTTTGGTATTTTCTGAATAAAAAGTAAAGCAAACAATTAAAGTTAACACAACTATAAAATAGTATGAAAGCAAATGAGAATAAAATATATTTTTCCTCTTTCAATGAATTAGTAATAATTATGGAATTTCATTGTGGAAGTATCTAAAATGTGTTGTGTCAAATAGAAGCAATTATATTCCTTATCCTTACTTGGTTCTATGAAGAACATTGGTTAATTTGATAATTTGAAATCTTGTAGATGGGTTAGATAGGGAAGATACTAGCTCTCACTCTAGAGTTCCCTCGATTCGCTCCACCTGGGGGCTAACATCTTATAACAAAATTTTTCACATCAAACCAAATTAGGGGGCTTTAGCCTGTCACTCTAAAGTCTCTAATTTTACACCCCATTATAAGCATATCTTCCTATTTATTTGCACCCAACCAAATGGACTACAATTCTCATCCATACAATTGCATGTGATTCTTTCCAATTGTTGATTGAGACAATACCGCAATGGATCTTACATAATCTCCCAACAAATTTTAACATCTTAATTGGTCAAATCAAGAAGTAAATGAAGTGCAAGGTAGTGAATCATCACAACTTCTTCCAACATTGAAATCCTATAATTCACACAACTTCCTTCCATAATTTAATTACTTCATCATTTAAAAGAAAAAATATAAAGAAAACTACTTAGAATCCATGGAGAAAACACAATCACAACTTGATTTGAAAGTAGAAATCATAGTGAAAACACAACAAGTTTTACTTTAAAAACAAATGTAAAACAATGTTAAACACTTATCTGAAAATCCTCTCCACAAGACACTTAAAGTTCCTTTGAAACTTTGCTTTCCCTTACAAGACACAATAGAGGTTGGTGCCCAACTCTGTTGACTCCAAATCTCTATTATACTCTTAATAAAACTAGATACAATTGATATTAAAAAGTGATGAAGTGGAAAGGTGTGCTCTCAATAACTCTTTGACATAAACTTGACTCTTAACACTAATCAAACCATCCAACAACAACTATTTTTCTAATCTTCAAGTCTTCTTTTTAAAATTTTTCAAAAGGTGCTTTGGTGTCTCTTCAAAATGTGTCCAGATTCAATGTATCCATCAATAATGCATCCATCCATTCAAATTTTAAATAAGTTTTAGCGCTGATGGGAAGTTAGTGAAGTTTAAACCAAATGATGCTTCAAAACTCCTTCAAATTTGCTCCAAAATCAAATAAAATTCGTCACCTTAACTATGGCGGCTATGTGCCAATGGTCCGACGCTTAGGTGCCAGAGGCCAACTTTTCACACCTTACAATTTTTCATCCAAATTTGATCTTTTATTGCTCCTTTCATCATAGTCACTTATTTTAATCATACCTGCAAGAAAAACACAAAAATACGATCCATTAAAGTGCAATATCATCAAAAATAGGTATAAAAATGTACTTAAAAACACTATATATTTTAGGTATATCAAAATCTCCTAAACTTAAAATGTTACTTATCCTCAAGTGACACTTAATTACATAGAAAATCTTAACATGCAAATTATGTAAATGAGTTTGTATAAAATGTTTCAAATTTTTGTTCTAGAAATGAAATAGCCCAATTTAGAAAAACATTTAGTAAATGAGACCAACTTAAAGTTTAGAAAGTTCTTAAGTAATGGATAATGAAAAATATTAGTTCCTATCTAATTCAGAAATACTTGTAGATTTTTCAAAATATAGGATTCAAACATTTCATCTTCCTCACTTAAAAATTTTCATTTGGAAATAATTTTACTTAGTATATTATAACCTTAAGTTTTATATTTTCTCAAAACTTATATTTTAAACTTTTAGTTATGGAACCAATTTTTGATTAGGCCTTTAAATCCTCAAGCTTCTCCTTCCTCTTTACATACTATTTTTCTCCTTTTTTTTCTTTTTTTTAAGGTAAGGATTACTGTATCTAGATAGGCCTTTAATGATTTTTAATTCCACCCTTTCATTTAAAACAAAAGTCTGATATATATCTTTTACTTAAAAATCATAATAATAGTAATAATATTATTTCTCAATAATAGAAATTTAAGCTTTGAAAAATTTAAACATGTTATATAATTAGTGGTTTCTAATAGTGTTCTAAATTTTTCTAATATTTATAGGAATTAATTTAGACACTACTAAAAACTTAAACACTAGAAACACATAAAAGCATTTACTAACACAAACGCACTACATATTACATCATAAAACATCTGAATGTGCATAATAAAATAGTCCAACTAAAATCTATACAACATCAGAGTCCATCATATATGAAAATATTAAATAAAAACATCACGACACATAAGAAAATCATATAACAACATCACAAACTCAACACAACAATCCTAATCATCATACTCATCATCATCTTCTTCATTCTAGTCTCTGGATGGCACATAAGGTATATAAAAAGGATGAGGGGGCATCTCAGCACTGTGATCTCCTCTAATCACTCTGTCCATGTACTGCTGATATTTATCCTCATATTCATCATGTTTTACAATATATCTTTCAATATTTTCAATCATACCATCCATATCTCATACATGCTCTCTGGTAAGACTCAACTTCATTAAAATCTTCGGTAATAATCCAATTTGTGAATGTCTAGAGGATGATGCATCTGTAGTAGAAGCATGAGATGTAGAAGCAGCAGAAGCAAAAGCATTGGAAGCTCTAACAGATCCTCCTTTCCAGTCAAATACTGAATGTACAGTGTAAGTGTTCTCATTTACACTGGTAATAAGTCTAAGCTGAAGGACTTCTTCCTATGTTTCGGACTTAACACCAAACTGCTCATAAAGTGAAGAAATCAGAGATTGAAATCCCATACCTGCATTGTAGCAGCTCTGGCACAGTTCAAAATATAATCAAAGATAATCGCCCCAATATATAAAGGCTTTCCCTGCTGAATACAATGGTTCAGAGCAGCTCTCTCCATTGTAACTTCACTGACATGACTCAAAGTTAAAATCTTAGAAGAGATAAAATAATGCCATGCCTTTGAGGTTGCATTCAATTT
Organism: Papilionanthe hookeriana x Papilionanthe teres; assembly: GCA_022702705.1. Classification (NCBI taxonomy): domain Eukaryota; kingdom Viridiplantae; phylum Streptophyta; class Magnoliopsida; order Asparagales; family Orchidaceae; genus Papilionanthe; species Papilionanthe hookeriana x Papilionanthe teres. The sequence continues at coordinate 128,451,203 of CM040421.1, read as the reverse complement.
ACAGGCTGAAAAATTCACTCTTCTGTCATTTGTTATCTTCCCCAAACCTCTTCCATCAGTAAGAAAGGCCATAATCTCATCTAACTCTCCATCAGAAGGATGATAATTCACATAAAAACAAAACATCACAGGAGGTAATCAGTAAAAAGTATTATTTACCGCTGATGAAAAATCCACTTGTTGTCCCCTAACCATCACCAAATTGTCTTCTGCTACTGGCAAGTTAGCATTGAGCTCTCTCACCATAGAAACAACTACAACAGCGGAGAAGCAACATTATCTTTCCCAATTCCTTCTAGCAATCATCTCATTCTGAAATTAATTTCCATGATGCGAGTGCATCGACGTAACAATTCTCTGCTCTAGAATTGACAAATTTGTCGGAATAAAAATTTTATTTCCTTTCAAGCATTTTGACTTTGGAGCCATCTCTAAAATTTCACAAAAAATTCACCATAAATTCCAAATTTAAACTAAACTTGCTAATTTAACTTCCAAAGGCAAACTCCACTAAATCCAAGCAATTTCTCATGCTTTTCTCAAAATTTCACCATGAATTATAATTTTTAGATTTTTCCAAAATTTACTCAAAATACATTGTGAAAATCAAATTTTTTTTACTTAGGAGTAGTGATCATACTTTAAGAAAGTCAAATCTAACAAATTTTGACGAAATCAGCTCTAATATGATCCAAATATTGATGCCCTAGGCTCCCATTTCACGATCGAGAGGTTGAAGGTGATGGGGATGTTAAAAATGACAAATTTCGAATTTTTAACTGACAAAATTTGATTTTCATGAACCGACACCTATGCACGTGGCATACGGTGCTTAGCCGTGAAATCTGGCGCTTATGCGCCATCGATTTGGCACTTAGGTGCCAGTGCCTAAATTTTGACAATTAAGTTATTTCCATCAAATATTCGAGTTAATCACCATTAATCACTTCAAATAATTATTTTTCCCCATAAACTCTTCTAATACTTCAAAAGTACTCTTTAATTTCCAATGATTCCACACAAATTTCCCACAAACACAAACTTATATTTCATTAAATATTAAAATACACTTAATACAAATTATAAATTTCTATCCAAAACTTTGGATGAAATTCTCTAAATACATAAGTTCAAACACATGTGATTAAACACAAACTTACATCATTGAAATGTTGCAAACACATGTAAAGTTCAACAAACACAAATATTATAGAAAACACACTTAAAACATTAAACACATATAATCAAACCGCAAGAACACACATAATAAACCTAAGTCTATGACTAAGTGGTGGGGACCAACAGATAGAGGACCAAATGTAAGTGACCCTTGGTCAATACATCCTGCTCACCTTGATGCCTCCTTCAAATTTCCAAAATTTCAATTTTTGGCCCCCGGCCTCCCAAAATGCCCTAAATTATCCAAAATTACCCAAATTCACCAAAATCCCCCAAAAAATCATTCCAAGATATTCCTTACCACTCAAATTGACCATTCATGACCAAAAATTCCAAAATTTCCAAAAATACCCCCAAATACCCTCAAAATACCCAAAATACCATTTTTGCCCAAAAATCCAAAAATTCCAAAAAATTCTCAAAAAATTCCACAAAATCCTAAAAATCCCTAATTTCATTTTGTTCAACTACACTATGGGTCAATTTTGCCAAATTAATACACTTTCAATCCAAAATCCCAACTTGGCCCATTTAACCTAAAGGTGCCTAAACCAAACCCAATCTTGAGCCAATTGACCCCAATTTTCATCAAATTCAATTCTAAACCAAAATTCAACATCCCCAATATCAACTTAGACCAAATTCAAGTCCAATGTGACCCACATTTGAATCTAATTCCACTTGAAATCAAAATCCCCAATTTTGCCTAAATAACCCAAAACTCCTAAAGTGACCCAATGTCAATCAATTCCTCCCAAATTTCAATTTCAAAATCTTTATAACACCTCCTTAAACTGAATTGGATCATCAATTACCCATAATTTGAGCTCAGGTCTTACCCAAATCCATTTTGGACCAAAGAAAACCCAATTTTGACCCAAGCTGAACACATGTTTTAAATCCACCAAATTGACTCTATAAACCTTGTCAAAACCATTTTATGCCTTCATGAAAATTCTTCTAGACAACCATATCTACATTATTGTTGAAGACCTCTGAACCCCATTCCCACTAAAACTCAAGATAACTTGACCCGAACCCAACATGATCCAAAATAATCAAAAATCCAATGCATGCCAAAATTGAACTTCGAAATGAGCTCAAAACCACTTTGTGTCTTCATGAAAGATCTTCATTACAATCATATGGACAATATTGATCAAGGCACTTGGGCTTCTTTCGAGCTCTAGCCCAATATAAACTCAAGTTAGCCCAATGTTCTTAAAATGGACCCAAAATCCAAAACTCACCAAACTAAAATACACTCACACACACAACCACATTCTCCCCCACTCATATCTCACGGAAAAAAAAAACAAAAAAAAAACAAAAAAAAAACAAATAACAAAAAATATTTTTTTCTTCCCTCCACCTTTCTCCCTCACTCTCCCTCACCTCTCCCTCACCCTACCCGCCACCTCACCCTACTCTCCTCACCTTCACCACATCTTCACCACACCTCCACCTCACCTCATCCTCACTCCCCCATTCACTCTTAGCCGTGAGCCTCTCTCCATAAATCCCCCCATAATCTCACTTACACACTCTTACACACTTACTCACACACTTACTTCACCATTTCACCCCCCAAATTTCTCTCCTAGCCGTGAGCCTTCCCCATCTTCTTTTCCTCCTTCCAAGCTAGCCACACTCCTCATCCCCCCTCAAAAAAACCTCCTAGCCGTGAGCTTCAACAAGGCTTCTTCAAGGGTTCTTCCATCAACTCCTCCTCAGCAAGGTAAGCTTCTTCCCCCTCTTTTTTATCTTATGAATATTTAAGCTTCAAAGAAATGTTTCACCCCTCTCATGCTTAGCCTAAGACCCCACATATACATGTATTTTCTTTAAAGCTCCTCTTCCTCTACATAGGTTTACAAAAAATTATGTGTTAAACTCTTCCATGCTTAGCCTTAGGGATTTTCTTTTCATGCAAGCTATTTAAAATAATAAAAAAAAAAATCATGTGTAGATTATTTCTTTTACAAATCATCATTTTATTCATGCATAGGCTTAGGATTTCCTTTTTATGCAAAGATATGTAATTATTTAGGCTCATTAGTTTCACTATTTACAAAAATACCACCTAATCTTTTCACCTAATTTTTATTACCTTAAAAAAACGAATTTTAAAATTTTTAATACAACATAAAGGAAATAAAGGTAAGAGAAAAGAAAATAAACATAAAGTGGAAATAAAAATAATAATAACAATAATGAAAAGAAGAAAATGAAATAAAAATCTAAAATAATATATAACGTACACTATGTAAATTATACATATGTAAATTAATAATATAAATAAATGTAAATAAACTATATATACTAAATAATATATAAACTAATGTTAAATATATTATATACACTAAATGAATAATGTTTATAATAAAGTAAGTAAATAATAAATAACAAATGTAAAAAAAAAAAACATAAGTGATAAAATAATTGTGAATTTAAATAACCTTACTAAATTTCAATAAAATAACTATAGTAAAATTTTAAATACCTAAAAACATTAAAACTTAAAATATAACTATACTAAATGTAAAATAAAATATAACCATACTAAATTTTAAATAAGAATAACTACACTAACTTTAAAATAATATAACTACTAAAATATAAATAAATGAATAATATATATATATATATATATATATATATATATATATATATATATATATATATATATATATATATATATATATATAAATTAATAAGTAAGATAAATATGAAAATAAAGGAAGTAAATAAAAGTGTTTTTTTTAAATATATACACATGTAAATAATAATTTTAAGAAATAATAACTTAATACAAATGATAATAACTTTAAATAAAGAAAAGAATAATTTAAGAGAGAGAAAATGAAAAGTCTTACAAATAAATAAATAATAATAAAAATGATAATAATATTTAATGTAAATTAATAACATAAATTAATAATAATAAATTAATATAATGTAAGTAATAAAAATGTACATATAATTAATTAAAATAAAATAACTTATAAGGGATAATAAAAATAAATAACACATATATATATATAAATTGAAAATAATTTAAATAATATAAATGAATAATGAATTAAATTTAAAAAATTAAATAGTAATTAAATTAAATAAATTAAATTAAATAATAATTAAATTAAATAAATTACATTAAATAATAATTAATTAAGTAAACCAAAAACAATTAAATAAATAATAGTTTAAATTAAATTAAATAAATTAAATAAATTAATTAAATTAAATAAATGAAAATTATATTAAATTAAATGATAATGTAAATAAATAATTAATTTAAAATTAAATTAAATTACTTAAATAAATTAAATTAAGTTAAATAAATTAATGAAAACCGAATATTAAATTAAAGTTAAATAATAATTGTAAATAATAATAAATTAAATTAAATTAAATAAATAAATTATTCAAATAATATTAAATTAAATTAAATTAAATAAAAATTAAATTAAATAAATTAAATAAAAATTAAATTAAATAAATTAAATAAACAAATCAAATAAATTAAATTGATAATGTAAATAAATAATAAATTAAATTAAACGAAATAAATAAATTAAATTAAATTAAATTAAATAATAATGTAAATAAATAGTAATTTAAATTAAATTAAATTAAATAAAAAAAATTAAATTAAATTTTATTAAATTATACAATAATACATTACATTAAATTAAATAAATAAATTAAATTAAATTAATAATAATTATAAATAATAATAAATTAAATTAAATTAAATTAAATAACAAAATAAAATAAATTAAAACTAAGATAATAATTTAAATAAATAAATATCAAGTTAAAGTAAAATAAAATAAATAAATAACAATTAATTAAATAAATAAATAATGATAAAGTAAATAAATCACATAAGATAATAAATAATAAATTAAATAAACAATAAAGATGAATAATAATTTTAATTACAAATAAAAGATAATATGTTTAAAAAACACATAATAAAAACAATAATAACATAACATCATATAAAATAACATTAATATAAGAATAAAATAACATACAAAAATAACAATAACACAACACAACCATCACAAATCACAACAATCACAATATACAACAACAATCCCAACCACAATACAATTCTAACACGATAACAATCAAACCTAGGATAGGCCTCCTGAGGCATGGCTCATTTTTTTTCCTTTATAAAGACCCTTAGGAAATCACAACTTGGTGTAGAAAACATAACAAGAATACCCTTATGCTTAGTGAATGCATGGAGTAACCCAAATTTTTACCCGATGTCAACATAACCTACCCAATTCATATTTCAAACTCAAAATCCCTAGTTTCACATCCCAGCACAAACCAAAACCAAAATCAAACTCAAACCAAACCAAAACCAAAACTCAAACCAAAACCAAAACCAAAACTCAAACCAAAACCGAATCCAAAACCAAAACAAAAACCAAAAAACCAAAACCAAACTTAGTTCAAACCCAAACCAAATACAAACCAAACCAAATTCAAATCCTCCAATCCCCAAACTAAAATCAAACTCAAACCACACCTAAACCCATCACCCATCTAACCCAACCTACCCCAAACAACTGTGTTCATTAAGCATAAGGGTATAGGTAGGGTGAATTGTTAAGCAACATAATAAGTCTAAATGAGCCCGAGACTTTTCATCAGGATATTTGAGGAAAGCATGGACCTGCATCCTTCTTTGACTGTTTGGATACCTCTGAGGTCTATTAAACTTAATATATCTGCTCAATGAAACCATCCTCAATTAAATTAAACAAAGTTTATTGAAACACAACATAGGAATTCACATAGACATCATAGGACTTGGTAGAAAACCAGGACATAGACATCATAGGACTTGGTAGAAAACCAGGACATTTACATAGACATCATAGGATTGAGTAGTTACTTCTTGTTAGTTCTACTTCTTCCTGTTTTCTGGCATGCTTTAATTTCTGCAAAATTATAAACACATATATACAATGCAATACTAAAGTTTTAGCTGGGAATGACGAGAAGACCCTACCAGGTACATTTATATTTTGCTACAATTTACCTTATTGCAATTTATTTACCTGCACTGCGTTTTATTTTTCTTACATGATAAATAAGATTGTTGCATGAAAACTGAAACCTTTAGGATAGCCACAAAACTGAAACCCAAAACTAAATTAAAAGTCATACAAGATAAAAATTCACCGCCACAACATTCAATATATAAAACAACTCAAAATTTAATCACAAACAGAACAACAAAAACTACAACTTTAACTAAATTAAAACGTCTTGTTGGATGATCGAGAATACCTCGGATGATGTAACCTACGTGTTGCTAACGGGATTTCCCACGGTCTAAATGAAAGTGTGGAACTCATTCAGTTGAGTTTAGCAAATTCATCTGGACTAAGTGAATCCGATAAAAATAATGATGCCGGAAGGATGGAACCGTGGGATCTTAACCGGTGTTGTTATAATCAACTTTAAGATTTGTTTTAATTAAAACATTAAAAAACACTTGGATTTTAAGATTTCTCTAAACCAAAACACTTCTCTCATCTCCTGATTTTCACTTTCTAAAACTAAACATTTGCAACAACAAGGAGCTCGAGGCAATACACAGAAGGGCAGCACGATCAAGGATGCGGAAGGACATGTTCAAAAGAGCAAACAGCGGATCTTCAACAGCAACTCTCTTTTCTTATAAATAAACAACTAGCCATAGGATTTCGAGGTAGTTTGCCTAGTGCAACATAAATCCTCAACTTTTTGTTAAGCATTTGCATAATTGTCTTATGCAAATTAAGCCCTAATCGGTCTTAAGACTCTGAGGTAGTCGTTTGGTATGACATAAGCCCTCACATCTTCAGGGCTGTTTGTATGGTTGTGTCATACAGATATAAGTTCTAATTAATTAAAACAGGCAAGATGAAACATTAAATGAACTCCCAAATTGAAGCCAAACAATAGGATAGTTTGGGAATTTGCCAAGATTCTTCTTGGATCTGCAGCTTCTCCTACTTCTATTCTATTGGACTCTTAAAATAAACTGTTCCAAACTCGATCCATTCCCTATTGAAATTCCAAAATTCAATCCTTTGAAAAACTTAAACTTTGAAATTCTTGAGAGCAAAACCACTGATCATTATCGAGAGTTTTCTTAAATGATTCCCGTCATTTAGGATGTAATTAACTATAGGGGCTTGCCCTTATAGGGAACTTTAAGAACCCAGGTAATATAAAGCCTGTTTAATTCCTTTATATTAAGAAGGGGAACCTATCGGCTTATAAAATTGGTTTGCAGACCAAACGGATGTTACAAATCTTTTAGTTTATTTAATCGAGCCCAATCGTCAAGCAGTGTGACTATTCCTCGGGATAGATACACAGTTTATGGTGCTGTGCTCGTTTATATAAACTATTTGGGATATGAGATCAGTTTGATTTCATATCTTAAAATTTTCAAACTTAAAATTATTTTCAAAAAATCAAATGCTACTTTCCAAATTATATATATATACTTAAATTAAATTTTAAAAATCTAAAAATACGCCGACAGCTTCTGGCGGCTCCGCTTGGGAATAGTTCCTCTATCTATTTTGATCAGATGGCTTTGCTTTCATAAATCGGTAGTAAATCATGCCCCTAGTGGATCAAACTACCATTCTTCCGTTGACATATCTTGTTCATTCCTATCTTGAACAGGTATGATCATCTTTCCTTGGATTTTGGAGCCACTGTTTAGACACCCCTAAACAGAGAGGTTCTGAAATCCTCCTTTTATTACCTCTCCAAAGAGGTGGGGTAGGACCCCCAATAGGTGTGTTGGTGGATTGATTCCACTTGGGCAATGCGCGTTGTGAATTCAGCCCAGGACTGGGTCCTGAATTTCACTTTTGCTCCGTGTCTCTCGGGTTTGATTTGCTGTCGGTAAATTAAACCAAACTTCTACTTTCATACCTTTCACTCAAATTTTGAAATTAAATGAACAATGTTAACAAATATAAAAGCAAAAAAATAAAAGTAAAATAAGGTGAAAACACCAAACAGAATAAGAGAATTGCCCAGTTTGCAGTACAAGTGCGGTAGCTTGAGTACTTCCGTTGAAACTACAAGACACGGACGTTACTGACTTCCATAAATTCTTTAAATGCCAGGAATGATGTCTTCAACAAAGTTGATCTTTTCTTTCTCCTCCGGAGTAGAGTTCACCGTCAATAGGGATGAGCTACCTGATCTGGCAGTCATTAAGTTTGGACAAGGATTCAATGATATTGAAGCTAAGTTCAGGGATGTGGCTATTGAAATGATGAAGCCTGAAATGAGCAAGTCTGTTAAGCCTATTGTAATGTTCAACCTGAAGTCTGTTGAGGAACTCCCCATACCAAAGAAGGAATGGATTGAAAAGAACTTTATTGTCATTACAAGAGTTGGGACGTCTCCTAAGGCTATTTCTGCTCCTACTGTCGGATTCACTACTGCTGTACCAGTCGCTCCGCTAACTAAAGGAAAGGATATTCTACATGAGGAAGAGTCAGTCGATGCTTGTGTTCTACCGTCTGCTAAGTTCAAGATTGATTCTGATTCAATGTCTGTATAAATGATAAAGGCACAGGAAAGGAAGCGCAATCAGGGAATTCTGAAAGTCAAGCAGCCGCAACGGTCTGAAGAACAATCGTTCCAGTTGAGACCACACCAGATAGGTGGGAGACAAGGTCCAACAATGAATCAACGATTGAACAAGGTATACCCATTTAAAGAGGAGTCAGTGTCGCAGATATTCCGTTACTTGATAAAGAGGCTAGAATTCAGACTACCAGAGCCAAAGAAGCCAGAGGAGGCCGGCAAGAAAGATCATCCCCAGTACTGTCCATACCACCGGTTGCTCGGTCACACCATAGAAAACTGCTTCAGCTTCAAAGATTGGCTTGAGAAGAATTCCAGGAGCGGAAACATAACAATCCCGAATGAGTATTTAAATGAATCTGAAAAAGGTTCTATAAATATGATGTCGAGTGATTCGATTAGCTTCTGCACGACGACACCGCTGCTCGAGAAAATAAGTGATGTTTCTCAAGAACCTCCAATTGACCTTAAAGTTCTCAAAGGAAAGTCAATTGAGTCCGCTGTGGAAAAGCTCTGAGATGACATTGCACGACTGTCTAAAGGTCAGAAAGAAGACTTTGAAGAGGAAGATTACAACTTAATAGATTACACGGAAGGCGAATTCATCGATATCAACGTCATCGAGACCCAAGCCATGTTAGCTGCGAGCGACACTCCTCTTTGTGAGGAGAACACCGCGGATGAGTGGCAGAGGGCCGTTCAACAAAGAGATGAACATATCAGCCATCTCGAGAAGAAAATTAAAGAAATGACGACTATTATGGCTATAATGCAAGGACAGTCGTACTCACAGCAGGTGGCATCCCCGGAGACGAACCAGCCAGAGATTGTCCATATTACCGACGAAAGAAGGGAGGTTGCTTCTACAAACCGAGATGAGCAGCCAAAGAAAGATTCAACTCAGAATATGGTGCCAGAAAAAGACATTAAGCGAATGGTTGAACAACAGGTGAGAGAAACCCTGGATCAATCAAAAAGAGGGACATCAATTTCGAAACGTAGGCCCTACCCGGAGGAGTTTGATACCATCCAATACCCCAAGGGTTTCGTACCACCTTTGTTGAAAACTTTCGACGGGACTGGAAACCCTCGGCAGCACGTTGCACACTTTCGAGCAAGTTGCTGCAACGCGGGGGGTAGTGATGCGCTACTTCTCCGACAGTTTGTGAGCAGCCTTTCAGGAATCGCCTTCGACTGGTACGCAGACTTATCGAATGGTTCAGTGAAGAATTTCGTAGAAATGGAAAATATTTTTTTCAAGCGTTTTGCCGGGGTTCAACACCACGTCACTATAGGCAGTCTTGTGGAAGAGAAGCAGAAGCCAGATGAAACTTTGGTGGAGTACATTCTACGATGGAGAAACTTAAGCATGAAGTGCGAGCCCCAATTGCAGGAGCAACTTGCGATTGAGGTGTTACTTAAGAACATCCATGGACCGATAGCTTTCATGCTTAAAGGACTCACCATCAAGTCATTTGAGAAACTACTTAGTAAAGCCGCAAGCACTGCAAGAGGAGGTCGAACAAGCCGAATTCATCGAGAAAGAGGACGGGGTGGAGCCGAGCAAAGATATGCGAAAGGAGATCGAGAGATAGTGGCAACGATCGACGAGGAAAGCGGCCGATACGGACCGAGCCGGTTACCTCGATACAGGTCGGCGGCACCGGCCGCCTCGGTACGGTTAGTTTTCACAGCAGTACAGTCAGTCTCTTCCTCAGTTCAGTCAGCTGCCTCAGTGGTATGTTCCACACCCACCACAGTATATTCAGCATGTCCAATAGTACGGTCAGCGGTATAATCAGCAACACAGTCAACAGTCATCCCAACAGAGGCCACTCCGGACGGATGGAAGGCAAGGTCGGTCTATGACCGGTTTATTGAACAAAGTATATCCCTTCAATGATGAAGCAGTAGCACAGATGTTCTAGAATTTGATTAAGAAACGCGAGTTCAGATTGCCTGAGGCAAAGAAGCTGGCGGCGGTTAACAAGAAGAATCATCCCAACTATTGCCCATATCACAGAATGCTTGGGCACACCATTGAAGGTTGTATCAGTTTCAAAGAATGGTTGGAGAAGAACTTTAATAATGGAAGCGTAACAATCCCTGATGAATATTTGAAAAGAACTTGAAGAGGTTCTGTCAATATGATTTTGGTGATTTTTTTGCTTCAATTGATTCCTACGCAGCTGACAACAGACGGGACACTTTTTGATTACTATTGTACTACTTTTGTTGCTCAGCATGATCAGTATTAAGATGTACCATCTCTTCTATAACAATGATGAAAGAAAAAGGAGTTTGTTTTTTTCCAGAATTGCTCAATATTTGGAAAGCTTGAAATTGGATAATTTGCTAAGACTTCGACTTTAAGGAAGAATGAAATTAATGCCTTAATAACTGGGTTCTCCCTTTGAGGAATTTGGACTGGGTCCTAAGTAAATTCAGAAATGAAGTCGTGTGGTTAAAATACGAGTAATTGACTCGAGATATCACGAGCCTTTTAATTTCCTGCCATGTGACTGGGTCCGGACTTTCAAATAAGTTATAATATCTCAAGATTCACATTAAGGAACATTTCAGAATTATTAATTAGGGGAGTTTTGACATTCAAAATCTTTAACAAAATATGTCTTGCCAGATACAGTAATTCTCAGAAAACAAAAGGAGCAAAAGAAAGAAAAAAGGAAAAAAAAGAAGTGTTCGTGAGGAGATGCTTGAGGTGAGCACAAAATCAAAAATTGGTGCCCCAATTCAGGCATTCAAAATCTTTAACACGTTCTCCACCAGATATAGTAATCCTCAATGAAAAAAAAATGGATAAAAAAAAGGAAAAGAAAAATAGGAAATAAAAGAAAAAGACTCCCTGAGAAGAAGCTTGAGGCAAGCATATAATCAAAAATTGGTGTCTTAATCCTCCCCTGATTAATAAAACTTGAAAGACTACCTTAAGAAGTTTCCTCTGATATTATGCTTTGAAAAGAGTTAAGTGATTTCATGACTTTTGGCTGGTCATTAATTGGCTCAGAAATATCTTTGGACAGTGAAAAATATTTTACTCACATGAACATAAATTTTGAAATCTGCGTAGGCCCAGAAAGAAAGAATTAAAGGAATGATGATGATATTAGTAATTAATGGAAATTCAACCCTGAAGTCGTATCCTTCCATATCCAACAATTACAACTTCAATGTCAATTCAAAGAATGTCAGAAAGATTTCTCAAATACAACTCCAACTTCAACTCGAAGAACGTCAGAAAGATTTCTCAAAGACAACTTCAACAACCTCTACTGAATCTGCAACAGATCAAATGATGACTACTACAACCAAAGCTGTGAAATTACGGCCACTTTAGCTGTGGCGTCCTTAGAGATAACACACCTTTATAGGTACTTGAAAGAATGTGATTCTCATAGCACCTTAAAGAGTGAGTTATTTTCTAGCATTGGTCCTTAGTCAGTGAACAATACCTCAAGAAGTGTTGTACATCGCAAAGTTTCAATGACAGAGTCTTGTTCTACGAAGCACTGATGTCGCACTTGTCTAAAACTGAATCCAAATCCTAAAACAAATGCAACTAAATAAAACTCAGCATCAAACAAAATAAAAGTCAACATTTGAACAAAACAAAAGAACTCTGCACATTGTAAATTTTTAAAAAAAAGAAAAAAATCTCTGCACGGACATTTCAATAAAATTAAGCACTGCATGAACTTCTACAAACATTCTCTACACTTTAATAAATATTTTCATAATCTCTGCATCCATGAATATCAGCAATATATTCAATCTCTGCAATCATAAACCTCTGCATTCCCAAATATCAACGAAATCTTTTTGAATCTCTGCATAAATACATCTTAGCAAAATTCTTCACGGTCTATGCATCCGTGAATTCTCAGCATTTCTCAGCATTTCTCAGCACTCAGCAATTCTCAGCAATCTCAGCAATTCTCAGCAATCTCAGCAATTCTCAGCAATCTCAGCATATTTTCAGCAATTCTCAGCATTTCTCAGCAAATTCTCAGCATTTCTCAGCAATTCTCAGCATATTCTCAGCAATTCTCAGCAGTTCTCAGTGATTCTCAGCAATTCTCAGCAATTCTCAGCAGTTCTCAGCAATTCTCAGCAATTCTCAGCAATTCTCAGCAATCTCAGCATATTTTCAGCATATTCTTAGCATTTCTCAGCATATTCTCAGCATTCTCAGCATATTCTCAGCAATTCTCAGCAATTCTCAGCAATTCTCAGCAATCTCAGCATATTCTCAGCATTTCTCGGCATATTCTCGGCATTCTCGGCATTCTCGGCAATCTCGGCATTTGGGATAGGCTTCGCCGTACTCCCGTCTCGAGCATATTCTCTGCCGAGTTCTCGGCACTCGGGATGAAGCTTCGCCTACTCCCTTCTCAGCAGTTCTCCTCATTAGGATAGGCACAGTCCTACTCTTTTCTCAGCAATCTCAACATTCAACGCTCTTAGTAAGAAATTAAAATTGAAATTAAAACAGTCTTAGCATTTGGGATAGGCTTCTGCCCTACTCCCTTCTCTGCATATTCTTTGCATTTGGGGTAGTCCTTCACCCCATCACTTTCCCAGCACAAAATTAAAATTGAAATTACAATTGAAATTGAAGCACTCTGCATTTTGGAATAGGCTCAGTCATGCTTCCTTCTCAGCATACAAATGCATTTGGGTGGGCCTTTGCCCTACGCTTTTCTCTGCATAAAATCAAAATTGAAATTAAATTCGAAATCGAAATCAAATCCAAATTTGAAATTTGAAATTTGAAAATTAAAGTTGCAACTCTTAAATTAAAAATTCCTCCTCTTGTTTCCCCAGTGGAAACAACTCTCTCTTAATTCTGTGTTTTGCCCTAAGTATTTTACTTAGGCGGCTTTGTGTTGGTTTGTTGATCTTCTTCGGTCAACACTAATACGCACGGTGTGCCTGTCCAGTGCACCACACCTATTGGGGGTCCATTTATTGACCTCACTTTTGGTTGAGGTCTAGTCTCTCATTAGAATAGCCTAGGGTCTAGCCATAGGACTCTCTTGGTGACTTTCTTAGAGGACTAGTCATGGAACCCTTCCCATAGAAATTCAAAACTCTTCTTGTTTCACTAGGGGGTTTTCATATGCTTAAGGCCTAACCTCCACCTTTTGGTAGGAAAAAGGCAAGCATAAGGAATCCTAGGGGAAGTCTCCTATAGGTGGTCAGACCTTAGGATTTGCCCTGAGGGAGGTCTGGAGATCACCACTCATACACATCACATTCACAACATACACACACTGCACATCCTAATTTCAAGCCTGAACTCTTTGGAAACTCATGTGGATAGCCCAGCCCTCAGTCTATGACTAAGTGGTGGGGACCAACACATAGAGGACCAAATGTAAGTGACCCTTGGTCATTACATCCTGCTCACCTTGAAGCCACCATCAAATTTCCAAAATTTCAATTTTTGGCCCCCGGCCTCCCAAAATGCCCTAAATTATCCAAAATTACCCAAAATCACCAAAATCAACCAAAAAATCATTCCAAGTGACCAAAAATTCCAAAATTTCCAAAAATACCCCCCAATACCCTCAAAATACCCAAAATACCCTTTTTGCCCAAAAATCCAAAAATTCCAAAAAATTCTCAAAAAATTCCATAAAATCCTAAAAATCTCCAATTTCATTTTGTTAAACTACACTATGAGTCAATTTTGCCAAATTAATACACTTTCAATCAAAATCCCAACTTGGCCCATTTAACCTAAAGGTGCCTAAACCAAACCCAATCTTGAGCCAATTGACCCCAATTTTCATCAAATTCAATTCTACACCAAAATTCAACATCCCCAATATCAACTTAGACTAAATTTAAGTCCAATGTGACCCACATTTGAATCTAATTCCACTTGAAATCAAAATCCCCAATTTTGCCTAAATAACCTAAAACTCCTAAAGTGACCCAATGTCAATCAATTCCTCTAAAATTTCAATTCCAAACTCTTTATAACACCTTATTAAACTGAATTGGATCATAAATTGCCCATTATTTGAGCTCAGATCTTACCCAAATCCATTTTGAACCAAAGAAACCCCAATTTTGACCCAAGATGAACACATGTTTTAAATCCACCAAATTGACTCTCTAAACCTTGTCAAAACCATTTTATACCTTCATAAAATTTCTTCTGGACAACCATATCTACATTATTGTTGAAGACCTCTAAACCCTATTCCCACTCAAATTCAAGATAACTTGACCCGAACCCAACATGGTCCAAAATAATCAAAAATCCAATCTATGCCAAAATTGAACCTCCAAATGAGCTGAAAACCACTTTGTGTCTTCATGAAAGATCTTCATTAAAATTATGTGGACAATATTGATCAAGGTATTTGGGCTTCATTCGAGATCTAGCCCAATCTAAACTCAAGTTAGCCCAATGTTCTTAAAATGGACCCAAAATCCAAAACTCACCAAACTAAAATACACTCGCACACACCCCCACATTCTCCCCCTCTCATATGTCATGCCAAAACAAAGAAAAAAAAAACAAAAACAAATAACAAAAAATATTTTTTTCTTCCCTCCACCTTACTCCCTCACTTCTCCCTCACCTCTCCCTCAGCTCTCCCTCACCCTACCCGCCACCTCACCCTACTCTCCTCACCTTCACCACACCTTCACCACACCTCCACCTCACCTCATCCTCACTCCCCCATTCACTCTTGGCCGTGAGCCTCTCTCCATAAATCCCCCCATAATCTCACATACACACTCTTACACACTTACTCACACACTTCACCATTTCACCCCCCAAATTTCTCTCCTAGCCGTTTGCCTTCCCCATCTTCTTTTCCTCCTTCCAAGCTAGCCACACTCCTCATCTCCCCTCAAAAAAATCTCCTAGTCGTGAGCTTCAACAAGGCTTCTTCAAGGGTTCTTCCATCAACTCCTCCTAAGAAAGGTAAGCTTCTTCCCCCTCTCTTTTATCTTATGAATATTTAAGCTTCAAAGAAATGTTTCACCCCTCTCATGCTTAGCCTAAGACCCCACATATACATGTATTTTCTTTAAAGCTCCTCTTCCTCTACATAGGTTTACAAAAAATTATGTGTTAAACTCTTCCATGCTTAGCCTTAGGGATTTTCTTTTCTTGCAAGCTATTTTAAAAAAAAAAATCATGTGTATATTATTTCTTTTACAAATATTCATTTTATTCATGCATAGGCTTAGGATTTCCTTTTTATGCAAAGATATGTAATTATTTAGGCTCATTAGTTTCACTATTTACAAAAATACCACCTAATCTTTTCACCTAATTTTTATTACCTTAAAAAAATGAATTTTAAAATTTTTAATACAACATAAAGGAAATAAAGGTAAGAGAAAAGAAAATAAACATAAAGAGGAAATAAAAATAATAATAACAATAATAAAAAGAAGAAAATGAAATAAAAATCTAAAATAATATATAACATACACTATGTAAATTATACATATGTAAATTAATAATATAAATAAATGTAAATAAACTATATATACTAAATAATATATAAACTAATGTTAAATATTTTATATACACTAAATGAATAATGTTTATAATAAAGTAAATAAATAATAAATAACAAGTGTAAAAAAAAAAAACATAAGTGATAAAATAATTGTGAATTTAAATAACCTTACTAAATTTCAATAAAATAACTATAGTAAAATTTTAAATACCTAAAAACATTAAAACTTAAAATATAACTATACTAAATGTAAAATAAAATATAACCATACTAAATTTTAAATAAGAATAGCTACACTAACTTTAAAATAATATAACTACTAAAATATAAATAAATGAATAATAATATATATATGTAAATTAATAAGTAAGATAAATAATGAAAATAAAGGAAGTAAATCAAAGTGTTTTTTTTAAATATATACACATGTAAATAATAATTTTAAGAAATAATAACTTAATACAAATGATAATAACTTTAAATAAAGAAAAGAATAATTTAAGAGAGAGAAAATGAAAAGTCTTATAAATAAATAAATAATAATAAAAATGATAATAATATTTAAAGTAAATTAATAACATAAATTAATAATATTTAAGTAATAAAAATGTACATATAATTAATTAAAATAAAATAACTTATAAGGGATAATAAAAATAAATAATACATATATATATAAATAGAAAATAATTTAAATAATATAAATGAATAATGAATTAAATTTAAAAAAATAAATAGTAATTAAATTAAATAAATTAAATTAAATAAATTACATTAAATAATAATTGATTAAGTAAACCAAAAATAATTAAATAAATAATAGTTTAAATTAAATTAAATAAATTAAATTAATTAATTAAACTAAATAAATCAAAATTATATTAAATTAAATGATAATGTAAATAAATAAATAATTTAAAATTAAATTAAATTAATTAAATAAATTAAATTAAGTTAAATAAATTAATGAAAACCGAATATTGAATTAAAGTTAAATAATAATTGTAAATATTAATAAATTAAATTAAATTAAATAAATTAATTAATCAAATCATATTAAATTAATTAAATTAAAGAATAGTATAAATAATAATTAAATTAAATAAATTAAATAAACAAATTAAATAAATTAAATTGATAATGTAAATAAATAATAAATTAAATTAAACTAACTAAATTAAATAAATTAAATTAAATTAAATAATAATGTAAATAAATAGTAATTTAAATTAAATTAAATAAAATAAATCAAATTAAATTAAATTTTATTAAATTAAAAAATAATACTTTACATTAAAATAAATAAATAAATTAAATTAAATTAATAATAATTGTAAATAATAATAAATTAAATTAAATTAAATTAAATTAAATAACAAAATAAAATAAATTAAAACTAAGATAATAATTTAAATAAATAAATATCAAGTTAAAGTAAAATAAAATAAATAAATAACAATTAATTAAATAAATAAATAATGATAAAGTAAATGAATCACATAAGATAATAAATAATAAATTAAAGAAACAATAAAGAAGAATAATAATTTTAATTACAAATAAAAGATAATATGTTTAAAAAACACATAATAAAAACAATAATAACATAACATCATATAAAATAACATTAATATAAGAATAAAATAACCTACAATAATAAAAATAACACAACACAACCATCACAAATCACAACAATCACAATATACAACAACAATCCCAACCACAATACAATACTAACACGGTAACAATCAAACCTAGGATAGGCCTCCTGAGGCATGGCTCATTTTTTTTTCCTTTATAAAGACCCCTAGGAAATCACAACTTGGTGTAGAAAACATAACAAGAATACTCTTATGCATAGTGAATGCATGGAGTAACCCAAATTTTTACCCGATGTCCACATAACCTTCCCAATTCATATTCCAAACTCAAAATCCCTAGTTTCAAATCCCAGCACAAACCAAAACACAAATCAAACTCAAACCAAACCAAAACCAAAACTCAAACCAAAACCAAAACCAAAACCAAAAAACCAAAACCAAACTTAGTTCAAACCCAAACAAAATACAAACCAAACCAAATTCAAATCCTTCAATCCCCTAACTAAAATCAAACTCAAACCACACCTAAACCCATCTAAACCCATCTACCCCTACCTACCCCGAACAATTGTGTTCGTTAAGCATAAGGGTATAGGTAGGGTGAATTGTTAAGCAACATAATAAGTCTAAATGAGCCCGAGAATTTTCATCAGGATATGAGAGGGAAGCATGGACCTGCATCCTTCTTTGACTGTTTGGATACCTCTGAGGTCTATTAAACTTAATATATCTGCTCAATGAAACCATCCTCAATTAAATTAAACAAAGTTTATTGAAACACAACATAGAAATTAACATAGACTTCATAGGACTTGGTAGAAAACCAGGACATTCACATAGACATCAAAGGACTTGGTAGAAAGCCAGGACATTTACATAGACATCATAGGATTGAGTAGTTACTTCTTGTTAGTTCTACTTCTTCCTGTTTTCTGGCATGCTTTAATTTCTGCAAAATTATAAACACATATATACAATGCAATACTAAAGTTTCAGCTGGGAATGACGAGAAGACCCTACGAGGTACATTTATATTTTGCTGCAATTTACCTTATTGCAATTTATTTACCTGCACTGCGTTTCACTTTTCTTGCATGATAAATAAGATTGTTGCATGAAAACTAAAACCTTTAGGATAGCAACAAAACTGAAACCCAGAACTAAATTAAAAGTCATACAAGATAAAAATTCACCGCCACAGCATTCAAAATATAAAACAACTCAAAATTTAATCACAAAAAGAACAACAAAAACTACAACTTTAACAAAATTAAAACGTCTTGTTGGATGATCTGGAATACCTCGGATGATGTAACATACGTGTTGCTAACGGGATTTCCCACGGTCTAAATGAAAGTGTGGAACTCATTCAGTTGAGTTTAGCAAATTCATCTGGACTAAGTGAATCCGATAAAAATAACGATGTCGGAAGGATGGAACCGTGGGATCTTAATCGGTGTTGTTATAATCAACTTTAAGATTTGTTTTAATTAAAACATTAAAAAACACTTGGATTTTAAGATTTCTCTAAACCAAAACACTTCTCTCATCTCCTGATGTTCACTTTCTAAAATTAAACCTCTCAACAACAAGGAGCTCGAGGCAATACACCGAAGGGCAGCACGATCAAGGATGCGGAAGGACATGTTCAAAAGAGCAAATAGCGGATCTTCAAAAGCAACTCTCTTTTCTTATAAATAAACAACTAGCCATAGGATTTCGAGGTAGTTTGCCTAGTGCGACATAAATCCTCAACTTTTTGTTAGGCATTTGCATAATTGTCTTATGCAAATTAAGCCCTAACTGGTCTTAGGACTCCGAGGTAGTCGTTTGGTACGACATAAGCCCTCACATCTTCAAGGCTGTTTGTATGATTGTGTCATACAAATATAGGTCCTAATTAATTAAAACAGGCAAGATAAAACATTAAATGAACTCCCAAATTGAAGTCAAACAATAGGATGGTATGGGAAGTTGCCAAGATTCTTCTTGGATCTTCAGCTTCTCCTACTTCTCTTCTATTGGACTCTTAAAATAAACTGTTCCAAACTCGATCCATTCCCTATTGAAATTCAAAAATTCAATCCTTTGAAAACCTTAAACTTTAAAATTCTTGAGAGCAAAACCACTGATCATTATCGAGAGTTTTCTTAAATGATTCCCGTCATTTAAGATGTAGTTAACTATAGGGGCTTGCCCTTATAGGGAACTTTAAGAACCCGAGTAATATAAACCCTGTTTAATTCCTTTATATTAAGCAGTGGAACCTGTCGGCTTATAAAATTGGTTCGCAGACCAAACGGATGTCACAAATCTTTTAGTTTATTTAATCGAGCCCTATCATCAAGCAGTGTGACTATTCCTCGAGATAGATACACAGTTTATGGTGCGGTGCTCGTTTATATTAGCTATTTGGGATGTGAGATCAGTTTGATTTCATATCTTAAAATTTTCAAATTTAAAATTATTTTCAAAAATCAAATGCTACTTTCCAAAAAATATATATATACTTAAATTAAATTTTAAAAATCTAAAAATACGCCGACAACTACACACCCATGATTTAGGCTTTCTAGAACCTCATTTTTCACGTGTTTTTATAACTGTGGTGCCTATGCACCAACTAGCCGCCAGAGCACTTTTTTGCACAGTTCTGCCAAACGTCAAAATCTTCATTCTGACTCCTTTAAGTCATTAAATAAGGTCAAATAAACACCACTATAACATAAAAAACTCTAAAATCCTACCACATTTCTAAAATCAAACCAAATAAAAGCACACAAAGCAAACATAAAGCAAAGCACACCGATAAATTTGGGTTACCTTCCACAATGCACTTGGTTTAACGTCATCAGCCTGACATATCGAGAGCTTATTCTAAATGACCCAACATCAGATTCTCATTAGGTTTAGATTGATCGACTAAAAAGTAAGGATTAAGTCTATGACCATTCACTTTAAGTATTTTTCCAGTCTTAGGATCTTGAATATCTACAACACCATATGAATAAACTTTCATCAAAATAAATGGGCCCATCCACCTGGACTTTAGTTTTCCAGCAAAAATTCTCAATCTAGCATTATATAGAAAAATGTTTTGCCCTGGCTCAAGATTTTTAGTAAGAATCTTCTGTTCATGCCGTAACTTCATATTTTCTTATAAATCTTTGCATTTTTATAAAATTCATTCCTTATCTATTCAAGCTAATTTAATTGCAATAATCTCTTTTCTCCAGCATAATTCAAATTAAGATTAAACTCTTTTATGGTCTAATATGTTTTATGCTCAAGTTCAACTGGTAAATGACAAGCTTTTCCAAAAATTTACCTATATGGGGACATTCCTATAGGAGTTCTGTAGGCAGTCCTATAGGCCCACAAAGCATAATCCAATTTGATTGACCAATCATTTCTATTTGGATTAACAGTCTTTTCCAATATTCTTTTAATTTCACGGTTGGATAATTCAACTAAACCACTTGTCTGTGGATGATAAGCAGTAGCAATGCGATGGTTAATATGTTATTTCTTTACTAACTTCTCCATAATCACATTCTTAAAATGACTTCCCCCATTAGTTATGATTACTCTTGGTATTCCAAATCTGCAAAATATATTCTTTTTTAAAAACTTTGCAACACTTTGAGCATCAAATTAAGGTAAAGCAACAGCTTCTACCATTTAGATACATAGTCTACTGCTATCAAAATGTATGTATTTCTGAAAGATGGTATAAATGGTCCCATGAAAGCTAATCCCCAAACGTCAAATATTTCAACTTCCAATATATAATTGAGGAGCATCTTATTTCTTTTAGAAATATTGACTACCCATTGATATCTATCACAATTTTTAATATAAACATTAACATCCTTAAAAATGGTAGGCCAATAACATCCATATTGTAAGATTTTATATGCAGATTTATCAACTCCAAAATGTCCCCCATAATCAAAATTATGACATTTTTGAATAATTTCATAAGTTTCTTCTAAAGGCACACATCTTCGAATAATTAAATCCTTTCCTTATTTATATAAAAAGGGGTCATCCCAAAAATAAGTCTTAGCTTCATATATAAATTTTTTCCTCTCCTAGTATGTCAAACCATAGGGTAAAATATTACTGACAATAAAGTTTACAATGTCTGCATACCACGAAACACACCACTCATTAACATCGAATAATTTTTCATCAGGAAAATTTTCATTAATTTCTTCAGCATCACAGAGAGATTTTTTAGTTTCAAGCCTGGACAGATGATCAGTGATTGCGGGTACGGACTTTTATATTGCAAGAATTTATGAACTCAAATTTATATATATTTATAATGATTTTGTAAAGTCCACGCATTCAACACAAGTATATGTATCGTATCAAGTAATATAAGGCTCTAATAGAGTCCTGGTTATCGATCCCATAGGGAAGTTACGAAGCAGAAGAAAGTGTTTCACAATAGGCAATGTAGCACTGAAATCTGATACTCAAACTGCAATTAAAGTTTAATGTTTACTGCTACTACAACTATGTAGAAAACAGTAACAATTAATCAAACTACAATTACTTTTAATAACTTTTATAACAGAATTAATTAACAGACACACACTAACATATATATTTGAAAGGTTTTTGATATATAAGAAAAGTTTCTTTCCTCTTGCAACGAGAATATAATGTGTGGATGATATCGAATGATTATCTATGGTTTTGTGCCAAATAGGAGCATACATATTTCTTTACCCTTAAAAGAGTACCCCCTCTTCCGAGCATGAAAAAAACATTGACATATCCTAAGTTTAGTTGCTAAATCTAAGGTTAGGCTGGAAGGATACCGGCTCTCACTACAAAGCTCCCACTCAGCCTTCACCTGAAGGCTAACCTTCGAATTTACTTACTAATCTTAGGACCAAGTTAGGGATCTCAGCCTGTCACCCTGAAACCTCCAATTTGAAGTCCATCAAAACACATTTCCCTGTTTATTTGCACTTAATTCCCATGAACTACGCAATTCATCCATGGAAATTGAATGGATTCTTCATTATTGTTGTAGGAAACTAAATCCTTTCAGAGTTAATGTTCAACAACATATATTAACAATTCAATTGGCCATATCGAAAAGTAAATTAAGTTCAAAAGGAAAAACCATCACAATTTCTTCAATACATTAAAAGAACTTCAAATCCACATCAATCCATCATCACATCTCTATGCAAGAAGAAAGACAAAGGAGACTACTCAGAATTCATGAAGAAGATACAATAAAACATAGATTTTATATAAAAAAAGAAAAGTCATACAAACCATAAAGGAAAATACAACTTATCTCTTTGTCTTCTCCAATGTAATTCCCTTGAAGCTCCTTTGAATCCTTTTCTCTCTCCTTTGCAACACTTAATTCCCTCTTTAGAATGGAAAGGAAGAAGCAATCTCTCACTTTACTTCTTATCCTTCACTCCTTAGAGAGGAATTCCTCTAAAATTCTAACTTCTACACCTCTTCTCCTAAGCCCTAACACTCAACACACACTCTCCCTCTCTAAAACAACACTAAAACTCCAGAACACACACTCCATTTTCGTCCAAAAACAGTTACTTATAAGTTTGAAATGAAATCCCAAGAGTTTCCATAGGCATCCCTTCAAAAAGTTGCCAAAACTCTTCAAATTTGAAGTCTACCGACATTGGGCGCCGGCGGCGCTCTATCGTCAAAATATTGTCGAGTCCTCTGGAAAATGGCGCCGGCGGCGCCAGAAGCTGTTTTCCTCCATTTTGCTCCTTTTTTCTCTGAATTCGTTCCTTTTCGCTTCTTTTCGCTCCAATCACCTAAAATCATCATACCTGTAACAAATCATGAAAAATACCTTTCTTTAAAGTGTAATATCACAAAAAATGGGTAAAATTATATAGCAAAAACAGTATATATTTTTGGTGCAACAAAATCTCCTAAACTTAACTATTATTTGTCCTCAAGTATTCCTTTTACTACATAAAAATATAACTCTAGCCAATGTACTTTTCACCTGTAAGATACTAAAATTTTTCATTCAAAAGAATATATTGGTTAGATCTTAAGAAAGAAATTTAGTAACTCAGGTCAATACTAAAGGTATAAGAATATTCAGCAATCAAGTCTAAGAGTTCTAATCTTCTATTTATTTCAAGATAAACTATAATTTGCCACATTAAGAATGCCTTGAAAGATTATGTGAAAAAGGAGTTCATGCAAACTCTATCAAAATGTCGGCCAATAGTTTAAATATAAATTCAGAAATAAAATCAGGTTCTCCCTTTAGGGTGATTCAAGTGAAGCCAATTTTTGATTAGGCATCTCCTCAAGCTGCTCCTCATAATTACTTTTTCTTTCTTTTTCATTTTCTTTTTCTTTTCTTTTTGGAATTGTTTTTCAATTCTTATTTTCTTTTCTTTCCCTTTTTTTAAAATGAGGATTACTATATTTGGAAAGCCTTTATTGATTTTGAACTTCACTCTCCTCTTTCTAAAGTTCAAACATGAGATACCTCCTTACTTTATAATTGGGTACAAGCTTTATTATTCATCACAAAGTCACAATCTCTTCTTAACACACAATACTTTAAGTCTCTTAACATTTCAAAAATACAGTTTTATTTACTTTAAATATTTAACTATAATCAAATCCTTTCATACCAAATATCTTATTTCTATAAAATTAACCTTTATTATTAAAAACTTTCATCTAATACTTCCAAAATATTCAACTGAAATAAAAAGTTTTAGTTACCTACAGTAAGGTTCAACTGCCAGAAGTTATGCTAATAATTTTTTTTTAAAATATAGTAATTGAGAACAAATAAGAATTAATATTTCTTTACCCTCCCCCAAACTTAAATTTTTCAATAAATTTGAAACAGTAGAGAGTAAAAGAAAACTAACCTTTTTGTTATGGGATCTTGAAATCAACAGCTATCTGGTGTTAGTCAAAATTTACAACTAGCAGGCATGAAACAATTAGTAACAGTGATATATAAATATTTAAAACTTTTGCAAGTTCAAGAGAAATTAACTTTAAACATTTAAACATCTAACAAAACATCACAATAATAAACAAACTATCACATTACTACACAGTTCATTTAACAATTTCAGATTTTTTTCAATACAACATAATAGTACACCAGCAGGTTTACACATCACATAAAAAGCAAATAACTACTACATCACAATAGTACAACACAACATAACAAGAAAAACAGAAATAGAAACAAACAATTTACCAATCTTCATCACCAGGATCATCAGCAGGGTCATCAGCAGGGTCAGCAGGATCAGATCTATACGGTGTATAACTGGGGCACGTAGGAAATATCACATCAGTCTCCCCCCTCATGAATCTGACCTGAGCATCATAATAGGCAATATCGAACTTAACTCTCCTGTTCAAATAATCTTCATTCACATCACTTCTGGCTCAAACACATCCATCCTACCATTGAGTCTATCCACACTACCACTCTATAATCTCAGCTGCTCCATAATATCAGATAATGTAGGGGGCTCAGATGTAGTTGAAACATCATAACTCATAGTAGGAATATCAGTACTCCTACTCTCATCTCGGGCTCCCACATGAGACTCATAAGTAGGGATAATAGTCTTTGTAATTGGTCTCAGCAGTATAGCCACCTCTTTAGAACTGCTGAACTCCACTTCAGACTGAACACACAGGGCATAAACTAAGGCAGGATATCCTAATCCACCAGTGGTCTCGCCTCTAGCAATAGTCTGATTGTTCTTGATGACAATAGTTCCAATTTCAATCTTTTTCATCTTCTGAATACAATAGTTTAGAATTGTTATATCCCTTGTATTTTTGCTGTGGTAATAAGAAGGTAATAGTCTTACAGAGATGAAATAGTGCCAAACTTTTGATTTAACATTTAACTTGGAAGCGGGAAAATTAATCATCTATTTTTTACTTATTTACCATTCCCCTCTTCCACCTGTCAGAAAAGCATCACTTCTCTCATGTTTGCCTCTCGAGTATCAAAGTTTTCATATTAAAAAACAAGTGGTTCCTAAATCTGATAGAAGGCATTAATACGCTGAGGAGTAAACTCAACCATTTTTCCTCTAACTAACACATACTCAGTCTCAGTCCAGGGCACATTTGAATAGAACTCTCTAACAACTCCCATAACAGCATTCGTAGTAAAATAACAAAATCGTTCCCAGTTCCGCTCTGCAATTAATAGTTCTACAGATCCACTAGGATTATCAAAAGCTCGATCTTGGATACACTTCTTATTGTAAAGGTAAGAATTAAAGCAAAATTGTGCTTTAACATTAACAAATTTTTCTTCATCAAAATCTAATTTTCTCTTCCCTTTACTCATCCTTGAGCCATGTGAATTTCTAAAATTTGCAAGAAAATTCCAATAAATTCCAAATTCACAATGTAAAAAACTCCAAATACTATTCTAAACAAGTAAGATCAAATTTCATCATAGTAAATCTCAAAATTTCTTTTATAATCCAAAAATTTCAACCTAAACAATGTGAGAGATTTTCATGGTGAAAATAAAAAATTTTAACTTAAAGTGAAGTTCTTACCAAGAGAAGTGTAGATCCGATATTGAAAAGCATTGAAATCACTTCAAATCCAAGATCTAGAAAGCCCTAGATCCTCAAAATCGTGAAAATGGAGAAGGAAGACGAAAGTAATGGAAAAAACCGCGTGTCCCAGGGTCAAAATCATGAAATAAAGGGTTTTCGGCGTTTTTCTGTACTTGGGTACTGGCGGTGCTCGATAAGGCACTGGCGGCGCTCTATTTATGAAAAATGCTAAACTCTTTGAATTTGGGCGGCGACGGCGCCAGTCCAAAATCTTTTCTGTGTCTGAAAATTTTTTCGTAATTTCGATCGTTTCGACCTTCACGATGATATTTAACACTTCATTAAGCATCTACTTCATCTCACAAGCAATAATTAACACAATTCTTTAAACAAACAATACAAAACATATTTTTATATATAAAATCCATGTTACATTATAAACACCAAATATGTCCATTCAAACCAAACTAACAACAATTAGATGTTTAGTATTGCAAGTGCGCTACGATAAGCAAACACTAAAATCTTAGCACACAATGAAAGTAAGCATATCAAATCAAAATTCAAATTACAAAACAAAGCAAAGTAAATACTACACACACCAAACAAAATTAAGCAAAGTAAACTAAACACATAACAAACATAAGTAGAATCCAATAGTCACTCCACATCGGTTTCAAGACTATCTTCTCCTCTAAAGTCTCCAATTTATTGTTGATGTATGAACAAATTATAGAATGGACAAAATGGGAATTCATTAGATGAATCCTCAGCAATCACCGTGTTCTCCTCCATCAGATTAATCAGGCCCATCTCAATTCGACCAGTGTGATCAAATTGTTCCTTCATCCTCCAATCTATATGATCGAATAAATCAGAAATATTATTGATTGCAATCATAATGTTTTGTACCTCTTTATCCAACTGTTTGATCCTCTTCAGTATCATTCTGGAACTTTCAGGAAAATAGGGTTGAATCGGTTGTGAAGTCTGTGTTGACAGATCAGCAAGCAAATTCATATCATCTTCATCTCCCACTGTTTAGTAGTCATAAAGATTAGTTAGATCAATAGGCCTCCATGGATGAAGAACCTTTTCCCAACTCTCATATGGAACTTGTGATGACTACATAACAGAAATATGGTGGACAAGTGTTCAAGCCCATTTTTAGATCCATGAACAATTAATCCCAAAACCGATTTCACAATTATATTCCCAGTGTCAATTGGCCTCCCAGTTTGAATACAAAAATTCAAAATGGCACTTTCCTTGGTTACCTTGCTAATCTTCAATGTTGGAAATAACTTTACCGAAATAAAGTAATGCCACTGCTTTAACAGTGGATTTAGAGATGCGGAAGGGAAACTAATATATCCTTTTTCTCTAATTTCCCAATCCTTATTCTCATCTGTCAAATAACGGTACACATCATTCTTATTATCACTTGTGGTATTAAAATTAGAATAATGGAAAATAGGTACATTCTCGATCATAAAGAGATTGTTAATTATTGCAGGAGTGAATTGCACAAACTTTCCTTGCACAAATAAGAATCCTTGGTTGATCCCGTGAAGATTTGCATAGAATTCTTTCACGACCAGAACAACTACGGCAGCGGTAGTGTAGCAAAGCACTTCCCAACGTCTCTCCTTAATTATCTCTTCAATTCTAGTAGTAGGATTATCCATACCTTTCATGATTTATGAAGCCTCTTTCCTTGATAATCCTCCTCTTCATCATCACTTTGTTGAACAATCGTTGCGCCTCAAAACTTATAAACTTCCTTCGGTTAAAAATGCGAGATCGTGAGGTTTCTATAGAGTAGGAATCCATGTGATACGACTTGGGAATGGTAGTTTTCATTTTTCTAGAGTTTGGAAGTCTAAAATGGAGTTTAGGGAGTTATAAAGATGAAGATCATGCTCAAAACTGCAAAAACTCACATTTTTAAACTCAAAAAACCATCAACAAGTTTTGGGCGCCGGCGGCGCTCAAACCTGTAAGTTCAGCAAATTCTCTGTAATTGGGTGCCGGCGGCGCCCATTTTGGCGCCGGCGGCGCCAATGAAAAAAATTCTCACCGAACTTCATTTGGCCCAAAATATTCAAATATCTTAATTATATCCAATATTTATCAATTTTAAAAGTATTTAGGAGTGATTAAGATTCAAAAATAACTATCTAAAAAGTACAACTTCAACAAACAAGTAAACACACCATAAAGATACATATGGGTTGCCTTCCATAAAGCGCTTGGTTTAACGTCGTCAGCCCGACAAACCATTCAATTAATCGAGATGACTCAGCATTAAAACCTCTTTGAGTTCAGGTTTAAACCCGTCAAAATAAGGCTTTAATCGATGCCCATTAACTTTAAAAATCTTACCAGTATCAAGATCTTTAATATCAACAGCTCCTAAAGAATGAACTTTTACAACTGTAAAAGGTCCTAATCATCTAGACTTGAGCTTTCCAAGAAATAACTTCAATCTTGTGTTATATAGTAAAACTTTTTGTCCAAATTCCAATTTCTTTTTCAATATCTTCCTATCATGCCACAATTTTATTTTCTCATTATAGATCCCGTCATTCTGATAAGATGCATTTCTATTGTCTTTTAATTCATTCAATTGCATTATCCTCCTTTCTCTAGCATTTTTGAAATTAAAATTCAACTCTCTTCTCGCTCAATATGCTTTATGCTCCAATTCAACCGGTAAATGACAAGTCTTACCAAACATTAGTCTATAAGGAGACATTCCAATAGGGGTTTTAAAAGCAGTCATATAAGCCCATAAAGTAGTATCTAATCGAGCAGACCAATCTAATTATGATTATCCACAGTTTTCTCCAAAATTATTTTAATTTCACGATTAGACACTTCTGCTAAACCACTAATCTGGGGATGATAAGCAATAGAGATTCTATGAAGAATATTATATTTCTTAATCAATCTCTTAATTTTATTATTCCTAAACTATCAGCTATAATCACTCTCGGCATTCCATATCTTGTAATTTTGAAACACTCCGAGCATCACATCTAGGTAAAGCAATAGCTTCAATCCATTTTGAGACATAATCAACGGCAACCAGTATATATAAATTCCCGAATGAAGGAGTAAATGATCCCATAATATCTAATCCCCATACATCAAAAATTTCAACTTCCAAATTATAATTTAGAGGCATTTCATTTCTTCTAGAGATATTACTTACTCTTTGACATCAATCACATGATTTAATATATTTATAAACATCCTTAAAAAGTGTAGGCCAAAAAAATCCAGCTTGTATAATCTTATAAACAGTTTTATCAACACTAAAATGACCTCCAAATTCAAAATCGTGACATTGTTGAATAATCTAACTCGTTTCTTCTTGTGGCACACGTCTCCTAATAATCAGATCCTTACACTGTTTATATAAATAGGGCTCATCCTAAAAATAAAATCTTGCATCATATTTAAACTTCTTTTATTGTTGCCTTGTTAGATCAGATGGTACAATATCACTCATAATATAACTCACAATATCAGCATACCAAGGCAAATTTCTTCCCATAATAGTATGAAGTTGTTCTTCAGGGAAAGTTATTGTAACTTCCTTCTCAAATTCAGATAATTTATCATACTCTAAACTTGACAGATGATCAGCTATTTGGTTATCAGATCCCTTCCTATCAACTATCATAAAATCAAATTCTTGCAGAAGAAGTATACATCTAATCGATCCAGGTTTCGCATCCTTCTTTTGCATTAAATATTTGGTAGCCGAATGGTCTGTATGCACAATACTTTTAACTCCAATTAAATAAGGTCTAAACTTTTCAAAAACAGATACTATAGCTAATAACTCTCTTTCAGTAGTGGTATAAATAATTTGAGCCTCATTAAGAGTTTTACTAGCATAGTAAATGACTTTGAAAATTTTATCATGCTTTTGCCCCAATACTACTCCGATTGCATAATCACTAGCATCGCACATGAGTTCAAATGGTTTCTCCCAATCTGGTGAAACAACTATAGGTGCAGTGATTAATTTTTTTTCAATAATTCGAAAGCACTTAAACATTCATCATTCAAATCAAACTTTCTATCATTTTCTAGAAGTCAGCACAAAGGTTTGGTAGTTTTAGAGAAATCTTTAATATTTCGCCTGTAAAATCTAGCGTGTCCTAAGGAAATCCTCACCTCTCTCACGGTAGTGGGTGGTGACAATCTCTCAATCACTCTAATTTTAGCAGGATCAACCTCCATACCATACTCAGAAATTTTATTCCTAAGCACAATTCCTCTTGCAATCATAAATTGACATTTCTCCCAATTCAGAACTAAATTTGTTTTATCTCAAAAATCTAAAACTTTTTTAAAGTTTTCCAAGAAAATTTTAAATGAAGTCCCGAATACAGAGAAATCATCCATGAAAACTTCTATTCCATCATCTATCGTACTACTAAAGATAGACATCATACATCTCTGAAATGTTGCAGGTGAATTACATAGTCCAAAAGACATTCTTCGAAAAGCAAAGGTTCCATAAGGGCTAGTAAATGTTGTCTTTTCTTGATCCTCAGGAGCAATAGGTATTTAATGATAACCAGTATATCCATCCAAAAAGCAGTAGTACTTATGTCGAGCAAGTCTATCCCACATTTGATCGAGAAAAGGAAGAGGAAAGTGATTTTTTCGGGTGGCAGCATTTAATTTTATATAGTCAATACAAATTCACCATCCATTAATTTATCTTGTGGGTATAATTTCATTACATTCATTCACTTCAACAGTCACTCCTCCCTTTTTTGGTTCACAATGTATTGGACTCACCCAAGCACTATCCAAAATAGGATAAATAATTCCAGCATCTAGCCATTTTAAAATCTCCTTCTTAACTACTTCTTTCGTTATTGGATTCAATCTCCTTTGCGGATCAACTCTTGGTTTATATTCTTCATCTAATAAAATTTTGTGCATACAAATCGAAGGACTTACTCTTTTAATATCTGCCAAAGTCCATCCAAAAGCTTTCTTGTATCTTTTTAAAATTTTCAACAACTTATGTTCTTGATGATCGTTTAACTCCAATGATACAATAACTAGCAGAGTAGATGATTCTCCTAAAAACATATACTTCAAATGATTAGGGAGAATTTTTATTTCAAGTTTAAGAGGTTTTATTATAGATGGAATTAAGCTTTTATTTCCACCTTTAATAGTGTCTAATACTTCGAATCTCTCCTGAGCATAATCCAAATCTTCATTCTTCTTACTGTCTGAATTTTCTTCATTTTCAATTTCTTCTTCCAACATATTTTCATACTCTACTTCTTTTTTAAATATATTTTCAAAATGATGGTTTCTCAAAAATTTACGGACCTCCATCATAAAAAAGTCATTATCTTTTTCCATTGAGGGATACTTCATAGATTTCAAAATATTAAAGGTCACTTCTTGATCATTAACTCTCATAGTTAATTCTCCTTTTTGAACATCAATCACTGCTCTTCCAGTAGCAAGGAATGGTCTTCTGATCTATAAAAAAATACCTATTTCTTTATGTCTTAATTCTTATTAATTTCTAAGGATATTATGCTTTAATGAAAGGTATTTTTTGTGCTTTTGGATGTAGGTAATGTAAAAAGGTCTAAGAAGGAAAAAGGAGCAAAAAGGAGCAAAAATGGAGCAAAATACCAAAAGTATAAAAATATGGCTCGGCGCCTAGGCGCCGAAACCGGCGCCAGCGCCGGACTCGATACGAAACCTGTCGAGTTTTCGACAACGTTCGATCGCTTATTTTGACGGAGTGAGCGGTTATTGGACATTCTAGAAGGCTGGCGGTTGTTCCTTGATAACGGGACATGTGATACATTGCATTTGGATGCTCCAAAACGGTTTTAATCGCGAAGAGGTGCGAGCCAAAGTGAAGAGGTGCGAAGAATCGGACGCGGTGTCCGGCGCCAGGCGCCGGACCGACCTTCTAGAAGATTCATTGAATGTGGACATGTTTTGAAGAGGTGCCTCAAGGCAACTCTTGAAGCCTATAATAGAGGTCCAATTCTTCAGAAAACATGCCCCTCCCATTGTACCCCTTTCTCTTATCTACTTTAGGATCTCTTATCCTTAGAGAGAGAATTAGAGAGAGAAATTTAGGGCCACATTTGTTTAGTTTAGTGAGTTTATTTTCAAGTTATTGCATCCGGAGTTCATTACACTCGTGGAGTCGGTAGGAATCGAAGATCCGTAGAAGAAATATTTGAGATAAGTATATTTTTACATTTGATTCAAAGTTTAATTATCATGTTTTGTTATTTATTTTCAATATGTTCTGAGTAGTTAGTTACTTTCTTACTTCAATTATGAAGAGATAGATAATATAATATAAAGATTCAATGGAGAATTAAAATTCAAAATATTTTCAAAACATTGTGATGACATTAATACCTGATCTTACTTTACTTTTTAAATTGGCCGTTCGAATTGTTAAAACCTGTTGAAGAGTTTAGAAACCTTGTAGGAGAAGAACTCTTAACTTGTAAATGTCACATGAATCCTTGGGTAGTCGAAGGCCATGAGCGGGCTATTCATGGTGAAGTGCAAATAAATAGGACGATAATATTTTAAAGGGCGTAGAATTGATAAGTTTTTAGAGTGACAGACTAAATTCTTATAATTTGATTTATAGACTAGGAAATGGTCACTAGTAGGGCCGACCATAGCCACCCTTAGACATCTAGAAGTGTGAGCCTAGATTAACCCATTCTACTAATAGAACATCCGAACCTATTCTGTAAATTAGTCAATGTTCTTTGCACCTGGATCAAAGGGTAAAGAATAGGAATGCTTCTATTTGGCACAATACCATAAATTAAATTCTCCAACGAATGTTAAATTATCTTAAAAATCTTGGATTAATTGAAGGAAAGAAAGTTGTTTATTTTATATAGAGTTCATAAAATCATTTTCTTATTATTGTTTTCTTTAATTGCATCTAGTAAATTAATAGTAATTTATAAATCAAAATAAAAATATTTTTTTAACTATTTTATTTCGCTTTCGCTTTATAGAAAATTTATTTCTATAAATCTTCCCTGTGGGATCGATACTGGGTTCTTTATTTAAAAACCCTATATTACTTGAAACAATACGTATACTTGCGTAGTACCCCTAGTGTGTAAAAATATTACTTATATAATATTAATTTTATACACTAGCCGCTATTTATAAATCGAGTCAAAGCTTTTTGGCTATCTTTTGAAAGCAAACATTACTGCGTTAAGCGCGACGGTCGGGTCATCTTCCCAAAATGATTAAAATTTCTTTATCTTCCTCCATATCAAGTATAATAAAATCGACATGAAAGATAAATTTATCCACTTTCACTAACACATCTTCAACCACTCCTTTAGGGTAACTAATGGAAGGATTGAAAAACTGAAGAGTCACAGATGTAGGAGAAATTTCTCCTATTCCCATCCTTTTGAAAGTTGATAAAGGCATAAGATTAATACTAGCTCCCAGATCACATAAGGCTCTTCCGAAAAATTTTTCACCTATAGTACACGGAATAGTGAAACCAGGATCTTTAAGTTTTTTTAGAAGCTTATTCTGAATAATTGCACTACATTCTCTGTTAAGTGCAACAGTTTCATGATCTATAAACTTGGCATAGTCAGGCATCTGTTCTAATGCTTCAACAAAAGGAATATTTATCGTTAATTTCTTAAGGATCTCCAAAATTTTTCCAAATCTGTTATCCCTATTTTGTTTCTTCAATCATTGAGGAAATCGAGGTGGTGGTTTTTCAATAGTTATCTTCATTGGCTCAAGAGGATAATCCAAATCTGGATAAATCTTGTTTGAACCTTTTTCGATTTCCACCTTCTCTTTTTCTATTTCAACTTCTTTCTGCACTCTTGTTTCCAATTCTTTTCCACTCCTTAATTGAATAGCCTTAAGTTGTTCCTTGTTTTGATCTTTTGGATTGATCTCAACATTACTTGGAAGCTTTCCAAAAGGTCTATTGTTAAGTGCAATGAAAATATGCCCCAATTGATTTTTCAATATTTTTCATAGCAACACCTTGAGCTTGTAATTGATTTCCCATATTTAGAATCATTTCTTCAGTAAATAACTTCTTATCCTTAAATTGCGGGTTACTATTGAATCCATGAGGATAAGATGGTTTAAAATTAGTATTTCCTTGATTATTTGAATTTCCAATTGGATTTATAGAACTGGTCCCACAATGTGGGTTAACATTGGCATTGTTATTATTCCAATTGAAATTTAGGTGATTCTTCCAACCAGGATTATATTAATTCGAATAAGGTTTGTTAGGTCTATTAATAGCATTTAAAGTCTCATAAGGTGTTTGAGATTATGTTATCTGTCCAAATGAATTTTCCTTTAACACTTGAGGTGGTTGACAATCATTCATTTCATATTGATCTATTTTCTTATAAAGGGCTGCAATTTGAGAAACTATCATAGTCATCATATCTGAATCATGAACACTAGCTACTCTCATAGGATTTACTTGTTCAGAGGGCCATTGATAATTATTAGTAGTCATTTCTTCAATTAATGTGTATGCTTCATCAAAAGATTTTGACATTAACGATCCACCAGCAGCAGCATCTATAATTGATCTCAATGATCCCACTAATCCATTATAAAATGTTTGAATTATTAACCAATCTGGTAAAGCATGATGTGGGCACTTCTTAAGAAGATCTTTAAATCTCTCCCAAGCTTCATATATTGATTTTCCTTCAAACTGACCAAAAGAGGTGATATCGTTTCTTAACTTAGCAGTCTTTAATGGAGGGAAATATTTTGATAGAAAATTTTGAGATAATTCTACCCATGTTCTAATAGATTAAGGTGCTAACGAATTTAACCACGCCTTAGCTTTATCCCTTAATGAAAAAGGAAAAAGTTTAAGTCTAACAGCATCACTAGACACTCCATCATATTTAAAAGTAGCACACAGTTCTAGAAAACTAGCGAGATGTAAATTTGGATCCTCCTTAGGTGTTCCTTCAAATTGATTATTTTGTACCATTTGGATAATAGCAGGTTTAAGTTCAAATGAATTAGCAACAACATCAGTATTTTGAATAGTTATGTGAATTTCATCTATTGTTGGGTTAGCATAATCTCTTAAATATCTTGGCAAATTTCCAATATCGTTTCTTTGATTATCTTAATTATTCGGCATTTCACAAGGATTTTCAGTTTGTTTTTGTTGTTTTCAAAATTTTCTAACAGTACACTCTAACTCCGAATCATAAGGCACTAAACCTATAGATCCACTACGACTCACACAAATACTTTAAAAAGAAAACAAACACACATAATTACAAGCTACAAAGTAAAGGTATTCAGTTACCATATTATCAAGAAATACCGTTTATACTTCCTTCCTTACCTACTTACTTAGTTACTTTGTTACCTTCTTCGGCAACGGCACCAAAAAATTGACTGCAGGTACAGACTTTTATATTGCAATAATTTATGAACTCAAATTTATAAATATATTTATAATTATTTTGTAAAGTCCACGCATTCAACGCAAGTATACGTATCGTATCAAGTAATACAGGGCTCTAATGGAGTCCTAGTTATCGATCCCACAGGGAAGTTACGAAGTAAAAGAAAGTGTTTCACAATAGGGAATGTAACACTGAAATCCGATACTCAAATTGCAATTAAAGTTTAATATTTACTTCTATTATCACTATGCAGAAAACAGTAACAATTAATCAAACTACAATTACTTTTAATAACTTTTAAAACAGAATTAATTAACAGACACACACTAAGCAATATATTTGAATGGCCTTTGATATATAAGAAAGTATCATTCCTCTTGCAACGAGAATATGATGTGTTAAAGATATGGAATGATTATCTATGGTAGTGTGCCAAATAGGAGCATAAATGTTTCTTTATCCTTAAAAGAGTACCCCCTCTTCCAAGCATGAAAAGAACAATGACATATCCAAAGTTTAGTCACTAAATCTAAGGATAGGCTGGGAGGATACCGGCTCTCACTATGGAGCTCCCACTCACCCTTCACCTGAAGGCTAACCTTCGAGTTTGGTTACTAATCTTAGAACTAAGTTGGGGATCTCAGCCTGTGACCCTGAAACCTCCAATTTGAAGTCCATCAAAACACATTTTCCTATTTATTTACACTCAATTCCCATGAACTACGCAATTCATCCATGGAAATTGAATGGATTCTTCATTATTGTTGTAGGAAACTAAATCCTTTCAGAGTTAATGTTCAACAACATATTTTAAAATTTCAATTAGCTAGATCAAAAATTAAATTAAGTTTGAAATGAAAAACCATCACAATTTCTTCAATACATTTAAAGCATTTCAAATCCACATCAATCCATCATCACATCTCTATGCAAGAAGAAAAACAAACGAGACTACTCAGAATTCATGAAGAAGATACAAAAAAAACATGGATTTTATATAAAAAAGAAAAGTCATACAAAACACAAAAGAAAATACAATTTATCTTTTTCTCTTCTCCAATGTAATTCCCTTGAAGTTCCTTTGAATCCTTTTCTCTCTTCTTTGTAACACTTAGTTCCCTCTTTATATTGGAAATGAAGAAGCAATCTCTCACTTTACTTCTTCTCCTTCACTCCTTAGAGTAGAATTCCTCTCAAATTCTAACTTCTACACACTCTTCTCCTAAGCCCTAACACTCAACACACACTCTCCCTCTCTAGAACCACACTAAAACTCC
Organism: Papilionanthe hookeriana x Papilionanthe teres; assembly: GCA_022702705.1. Classification (NCBI taxonomy): domain Eukaryota; kingdom Viridiplantae; phylum Streptophyta; class Magnoliopsida; order Asparagales; family Orchidaceae; genus Papilionanthe; species Papilionanthe hookeriana x Papilionanthe teres. The sequence continues at coordinate 128,413,915 of CM040421.1, read as the reverse complement.
AGAACACACACTCCATTTTCGACAAAAAACAATTAGTTGTAAGTTAGAAATGAAATCCCAAGAGTTTCCATAAGCATTCCTTCAAAAAGTCGCCAAAACTCTTCAAATTTGAAGTCCACCGACATTAGGTGCTGGTGGCGCTCTATCATCGTAATATTGTCGAGTTCTCTGAAAAATGGCGCCGACGGCGCCCATTTTAGTGCTGGCAGCACCAGAAGTTTTTTCCTCCATTTTGCTCCTTTTTGCTCCGAATTCATTCCTTTTTTTCTTTTTTTCGCTCCAATCACCTAAAATCATCATACCTGCATCAAATCATGAAAAATATCTTTTTTTAATGTGCAATATCACCAAAAATGGGTATAATTATATAGCAAAAATAGTATATATTTTTGGTGCATCAATCAGTAATTTTATTATCAGCACCCTTCCTATCTACTATCTCGAAATAATATTCTTGCAAAAGTGGAATCCATCTAATCAATCTTGGTTTTGTATTCTTCTTATTCATTAAATATTTAATAGCAGAATGATCAGTATGCACAACACATTTAATTCCAATTAAATATGATCTAAATTTGTCAAAGGCAAATATTATAGCTAATAATTTTTTCTCAGTAGTGGTATAATTAATTTGAGCTTCATCAAGAGTTTTACTAGCATAGTAAATCACTTTAAAAATCTTATCATATTTCTGACCTGAAACTGCTCCAATAGCATAATCACTAGCATCACACATTAATTCAAAAATTTTTTCCCAATTAGGTGAAACTATAACAGGTACGGTGATTAATTTTTCTTTTAAAGTTTCAAAAGCTTTTAGGCAATCATCATCAAAGTTAAAAATTACATTTTTTTTAAGTAAACGACATAAAGGCTTCGAAATTTGTGAAATGTCTTTAATATAACGCCTGTAAAATCTAGCATGTCCCAGAAAACTTCTAATTGCCCTTACATTATTTGGGCAAGGTAAATTAGAGATCACTTGAATTTTTACAGGATTTGCTTCCATACCATTTTCTGATACACGATGTCCCAAAACAATTCCTCCTGCTACCAGAAATTGGCATTTCGCCCAGTTAAGAACCAAATTAGTTTCTTCACAGCATTTCAGAACTGTAGATAGATGTTCTAAACATAATTCAAATGAAATTCCAAACACTAAAAGTAATCCATAAAAACTTCAATTCCTTTTTCTATTAAATCACACAAAATTGCCATCATACATCTCTAAAATGTAGCAGGGTCATTACATAAACCAAAGGGCATTCTTCTAAAAGCAAATGTACCATAAGGACAGGTACATGTTGTTTTCTTTTGATCCTCAGGAGCAATTTGAATTTGATGGTAACCAATACATCCATTCAGAAAACAAAAGTATTTATGCCCAACTAGTCTATCTAACATCTGATCTAGAAAATAAAGTGGAAAATGATCTTTCCTGGTGGCAAGGTTTAATTTTCTATAATCAATTCATATTTTTCATCCTGTAACTTGTCTTACTGGTATTATTTCTTTCTTTTCATTAACAGTCATAGTAACTCCTCCTTTCTTAGGAACGCAGTGAATAGGACAAACCCATGTACTATCTGAAATAAGATAGATAATTCTAGCATCCAACCACTTTAAATTTTTTTTCTTGACAACTTCTTTCATAATAGGATTTAATCTCCTTTAAGGATCAGCCCGAGATTTAAAGTTATTCTTCATAAGGATTCTATGCTTACAAATTGAGGGACTAATTCCTTTAATATCAGCTATTTTCCATCCAAAGGCTTTCTTATATTTCTTCAAAATTTAAAGCAAACTCTCTTCTTCTCTTTCAATTAATTGAGAGGAAATTATAACTGGCAAAGTTGAGGAATCACCTAAAATGGCATACTTTAATGATTAGGAAGCATCTTTAAATCAAGTTCAGAAGGCTTTTCAATTGATGGACCAAAAGATTCATCTTTTTCAGTTATGTCCAAAATTTCAAAATTTTCATGAACATAATTTAAATCTTCCTCATGAAAATCTTTATAATCTTGTAATTCCTCTTCTTGCTTGTGTTCCAATTCTTTACTTTCAGATTTCTCTTTATAAAATGACTTGAAATGACATTCACTCAAATATTTGATAACATCCATCCTATAACATTCATCAACTTTACCTCTTGCAGGATATCTCATTAACTTTGAATTATTGAATGTAACAGTTTGATCATTAACTCGCATCGTCAATTCCCCTTTTTACACATCTATCATTACTTTGCCTGCGGCTAGGAAAGTTCTCCCTAAAATTATTGGTATCTTTTTATCTTTCTCCATATCCAACACAATGAAATCAACAGGAAAAATAAATTGATCTACTTTCACCAAAACATCCTCTATAACTCCTTTAGGATATGTGATCGAACGATCAACTAATTGCAAAGTTACAGTAGTAGGGTTATTTCTTCTAATACCAATCTTTTGAATATTGATAACAACATAAGGTTAATGCTTGCACACAAATCACATAAAGCTTTTCCATAAAAATTGTCTCTGATTGCACATGGAATTGTGAAACTTCCAGGATTTATTAAGTTTTTCAAGAAGCTTTTTATGAATTATTGCACTACACTCTTCACTAAGGGCGGCAGTCTCATTGTCTTCAAACTTCCTCCTTTTGTTGAGAATATCCTTCACTAGTTTCACATAGCTTGGCATTTTTCTAAGGCTTCAGTAAATGAAATGTTGATTGTAAACTTCTTAAATATCTCCATGAATTTTGAAAATTGCTTATCAAATTTTTGTTGTTAAATTCTCTGAGGAAATGGACGTGGTAACTTTTCCAAATCAACCTTGGGTGGAGAAATAGGTTTTTCCAAATCTTTCAGAGCGTCCTCTTTTGGTTTTTCAATTTTTTCTTTCTCTACTTTTATCTTTTTTTGAACGCTAGCTTCCAACTCTCTTATACTTCTCAACTAAACAGCTTGTACTTGCTCTTTACTCTTGTCTCTTAGATTTACTTCAATATTACTAGGAAGCATTCCTTGGGATCTATTACTTAATAAATTGCACTCTATTCCAATTGATTCTTAATATTTCTGATTGTAGCTCCTTAACTTTGTAATTGATTTCCCATTTGTAGCACTACTTCTTCAATAGACAACTTCTTCTCCTTAAATTGTGAAGTATTGTTAAAACCTGGAGGATAGGTTGGTCTATAACTTTTATTTCCTTAGTTGTTCTAGTTTTCTAATGTGTTTACTTAGTTGTTCCCCCATTGTTGATTACTACCACCCTGATTATTGATATTCCAGATAAAGTTTGGATGGTTTTTCCAACCTGGGTTATAATAATTGGAATATGGGTTATTAGGCTAACTTATAGCATTCAAGGTTTCTGATGAAGTTTGAGAATCAACCATTTAGCCTAATGAAATTTCTTCAATCATGGATGTTAGCTGAGAAAAATTCATCCCAAATTTGTCTATCATCCTTGAAATTAAAGCAACTTGATTTGCTAGCATCGCAAAGCATGATTTTCATGAATGTTGACTACCTTTTTAGGATTTAACCTTTCAGAAGGCCATTGAAAATTACCATTTCTTCAATTAAAGCATAAGCATCAGAAAACTATTTAGACATCAATGAACTACCAGCAACGACATTGATAATAGATCTAAGAAATCCAACTAATCCATTATAAAAGGTATGAATTATTAACCAATCTGGTATCAAATGATTTAGACACTTTCTTAAGAGATCTCTAAAATGATCCCATGCATCATATATGGATTCCCTTTCAAACTAAAAAAAGATGTGATATCATTTCTAAGCTTCCCAGTCTTCGATGGTGGAAAATATTTAGCAAAGAATTTTTGTGCTCAATCACCCCAAGTTCTGATAGATCTAGGTGCTAACAAATTTAACTAAATCTTAGCTTTATCCCTCAGCGAAAAAGGAAAAGGTCTAAGTCTAATAGCATCAACCGAAACACCATCGTATTTAAAAGTAGCGCACAATTCTAAAAAATTGGTATGTAAATTAGGATCTTTAGTTGGTGCTCCCCAAATTGATTATTAGATACCATCTAGATAATAGCAGGTTTAAGTTCAAATGAATTAGCAGCTACAACAGTGTGTTGAATACTACCCTGAAGTTCAATCACTGTAGGGTTAGCATAATCTCTTAAATGTCTAAATTTTTAATAGATTTCAACATTTTGATGATCTTGATTTGCCATTTCTTGAATATTTTTATCTTTTTCTTTATTTTTAATTAATTTTTCTTTTCTGATTGTTCTCTCTAATTCATAATTGTAAGGTACAAGTTTTTCAGAACCTGAATAACGCATATAAAATTAATAGAATAAAATAAAAAACACTAACAAAAATAATGAAAAGTAAAAAATTATTTTTCTTAAATTTTCTTTAAATAAAATTTTAACAAACTTCCTCAGTAACGACGCAAAAAACTTTATCTCTGAATATTTATGCTTACGATTTTCACTTTATATTTTTTTCTAATGATATTTTCTCTTTCTTTGCAATGGTGTCAAAAACTTTATTCAGAAACAAATAAGAGATATATTTTAATTATTTATAATATGGGATACTACGCAAGTATACGTATCGTTTATCAAGTAATATAGGACTTTTTTATTAAGCCTCGATATATCGAACCCACAGAGAAATCTCTTAAATATTAAAAAAATAAGAAAAATAAATTTACTTTGTAAAATGATTTTGTAAAGTATGTTTTAAAATATAAAGTTTTTCAAATTTGTTTTTGGTATTTTTTTAATAAAATGTAAAGCAAACAACTAAAGATAACACAACTATAAAATAGTATGAAAGCAAATGAGAATAAAATTTATTTTTCCTCTTTCAATGAATCAGTAATAATTATGAAATTTCATTGTGGAAGTATCTAAAATGTGTTGTGCCAAATAGAAGCAATTATATTTTTTACCCTTACGTGGTTCTATAAAAAACATTGGTTAATTTGATGATTTGAAATCTTGTAAATGGTTTAGTCAGGGAGATACTAGCTCTCACTTTAGAATTCCCTTGATTCCCTCCACCTGAGGGCTAACATCTCATAACAAAAATTTTCACATCAAACCAAATTAGGGGGCTTTAGCCAATCATTATAAAGTCCTCTAATTTTACTCCCCATTATAAGCATATCTTCCTATTTATTTGCGCCCAACCATATGGACTACAATTCTCATTCATACAATTGCAAGTGACTCTTTCCAATTGTTGATTGAGACAATACCGTAATGGATCTTACATAATCTCCCAACAAATTTTAACATCTTAATAGGCTAAATCAAGAAGTAAATTGTAGTTAATCATCACAACTTCTTCCAACATTAAAATCATATACTTCACACAACTTCCATCGATAATTTAATTATTTCATCATTTAAAATGAAAAAGATAAAGAAAACAACACAGAACCCATAGAGAAAACCCAATCACAACTTGATTTGAAAGTAAAAATCATAGTGAAAACACAATAAGTTTTACTTTAAAACCAAATGTAAAACAAAGTTAAACACTATCTGAAAATCCTTTCCACAAGACTCTTGAAGTTTCTTTGGAACTTTGCTTTCCCCTTACAAGACATAATAGAGGTTGGCGCCTAACTCTATTGACTCCAAATCTCTATTCTACTCTTAAAAAAAACTAGATACAATTGATAATAAAAAGTGATGAATTGGAAAGGTGTGCTCTCAAAAACTCTCTAACATAAACTCGATTCTTAACACTAATCACCCCATCCAACAACAACCATTTTTCTGATCTTCAAGTCTTCTTTTTAAAATTTCCAAAATGTGCCTTCGTGTCTCTTCAAAATGTGTCCAGATTCAATGTATCCATCAAGAATGCATCCATCTGTACAAATTTTAAATGAGTTTTGGCGCTGATGGGAAGTTAGTGAAGTTTAAAATAAAGGATGCTTCAAAAACCCCTTCAAATTTGCGCCAAAATCAAATAAAATTCGTCACCTTAACTGTAGCGCCTATGCATGAATGGTCCATCGCTTACGCGCCAGAGGCCAATTTTTCACACCTTTCCATTTTTGCTCCAGATTTGATCTTTTATTACTCCTTTCATCATAGTCACTCATTTTAATCATATCTGCAAGAAAAACACAAAAGTACCTTCCGTTAAAGTACAATATCATCAAAAATAAGTATAAAATGTACTTAAAAACACTATATATTTTAGGTATATCACCCTGCCCAAGTCTGGGAGAGCGAAAACACAATCCAAGATCTTATTTTCATCACTTCTTGAAAATACATCAGTATATTGCTCGAGCCCTTCGAGGATGTTGACAAAATTTCCATGTATTCCTTAAAATGCTTGAATTCTTTCTAACTCTTCGTATTTTAGCCATTACATAGTCTTGGACTATCTGTTGTCGTCACAACTCCACGAACTGTGGTACGTATGACTCCATGTCAGGGTGCTCTCTGCTTCTTATCAACATTGAGGCAGCTGAATGTGCATCAAAGGTCCCATACTCTTCCAAGTGCAAAACATTGCAGTCCAAACATTCTAAAAAGTCTTTTGTAGCTGACGATTACCTGGGTAAACCCAAGCTGCAAGTCAGACACCCAGTGAAAATCTCCTCGAGCGGATCTCGGGATGGACTAGGCTTTGTAAGGCTCAGTTTCTGTAGCAGGCGGACTGGCATAGGTTTCCTTCATTTCTGGATCGTAACTTTCTTCTTCATAAATCGGTGCAAGCTCTGTAGCTATCTCCCTAGCTTATCTCCTCTCAAGCCTGTCCAAGTCCTGGCGCTTGCAGCAATAGTCATTTGTTCTCTAAGTGTGCCTCAGCGGCGTGTATGGAGCTCTCTTTACAATGGCAGTAACTTGCTCCCCTTGCGACGTAGTAATCATTGACAGTATGTGCTTATTCCTTACTGTCTAGAGGTGTGAATTTGTATATCCTCTGGTATCATTCTGCTTTGATGTCTCTTCTATATCTTGGTGACTGATTCTAACTAAAGACTGCAGGCCTACAGCTTCCCTGTGGCTGCAAAGTCATTAAGGGGCCTTCGTAGTCTACATTGACTTGAGCAAAAACCAAGTCAAAATTTATGACACCTCCCTCTAGTGCCTTCTCATCATTTTGCGCTAGATTTAAGCCATCTTTCAATGTAAAAACCAACTTTCGTCCTGACATTCACCTGCGTAAAACAGGGGAAACCTCAGAAAGTCAGTACTTTGCACGAATAAGAAAAATAACAAATTATTATTTAGTAAAGTTTAGATGCCATTATCTTATTTATTATAAATTTTATAAAATTTGAAATTTAAAACAAATATTTCAAAATTGCACATTTTATTTCACAGAAAAATTATTTTATTTCACTTGACTTTATTACAAAATTTCTTTTATGTTAGACCGAGTCACAAACACTGGCCATCTAGCTATCTCAGAACACACGTCGTCTGTCGAGCTGATCATGTTGCTTAGTACTTCTTTAAATATCATTCATTAATTGGAAACATGGGCCTTTCTTTATAGGAATCCACCAGCTGGTACGACCCTCTTTAGTAAACCTTCTATACCATGAATGGTCCCTCCCAGGTCAGTTGAAATTTTTCACCTATCTTGCGTTGTGCAAGGATATTCCTTTTGAGAATGAGGACAAGGTCACCATCTTTGAACGAACTCGAGCGGACAAATTTATCCTAATCTTAGATTATCTTCGCTTGGTAGAGCTCTAAGTTCTATCGTGCAAGCAATCTTTTTCCATCGAGACTTTCTAATTCTACAAGTCATAGCATGGAATTTTCTTTTGCTATATGTTGATTGGCGAAGGCGATCCTGAGTGACGGTAGCTGAACCTCTAATGGAAGCACTGCCTCGGACCTGTACATGAGTGCGTAAGGTGTAGACTGCGTTGCTTTTTTTATGGTTGTTCTGTATGCCCATAAGGCTTTCTGTAACTTCTCGTGCCATCTACTCTTGTTATTGTCCAAAGTTTTCTTCAAAATCTGTACAAGATTCTTGTTAAAGGCTTCTGCCAAGCCGTTTTCCCTTGGGTAGTACATTATAGATTACCTCCAATCTATCCCGTGGTGTTTGATGAAGTGGTTGATTTTGGTACTGTTAAAGGCGGACCTATAGTCGGAGATGGGCCTGCGCAGCACACTGAAACGGTAAACAATTTGATTCTTGAAAAACTGTAGCATTTGCTGTGCTGTGACTTCTCATAATAGAACTGCCTCTGCCCATTTAGAGAAATAGTTTGTAGCTGCGAGTAAGAACATGTGTCCTTTAGAGGATGGAGCTTCTATCAGACCCACTATATCTGTGCCCCAACACTCGAATGCCCACAATGCAACCATGGGGTATAGAACATTCGGAGGTTGGTACAAGAACACTCCATGCACTTGGCAATAAAGACATTCTTAGTCGTTTCCATATAATCCGTCATCATTGCTGGCCAATAATATCCGAGTCTTTTGACTTTTATTTTCATCTTAGGCGACATGCACTTCTTTGACAAATTTCTGCGCTTCTGCTCTGCTCATACATCTCAACCACATCTGAGCGTAGTCATTGTCAATTAAGGCATATGACATTGCTCTTTTCTGAATCTGATGTGCTACTGGTTTATCCTCTGGCAGTCCTCCTATTTGTAAATATTTTATTAATAGCTGATGCCAATCTTCTGTATCATCTACGACTATAGCTGTTATCTCTTCCTTTCCGAGCTTGTGTAAACTATTGAGGTCGATCTATAACAAAACCTGACGTCCTTGCATTGTAATTTCAATATAATCTTTAGGTGGACAAGCTAATTCCTTAGCAAGCTTAGCTAAAGCATCTTCTTGACCATTGTCTACTTGAGGAATCTTATAGAACATCATGTTGGGAATTTGCTTTAGCAGTTTCATTGCATACCGGTGGTATTCTTCTAATCTTGGTTTCAGAATCTTATATTATCCTGCCACTTGCTGAATGACAAGTTGGGAGTCACCATAAATGGAAATTTTTGTTATTTCCATTAGTATTACCAGTCCTAAGCTCATTATTAGTTCTTCATATGATGCTTCATTGTTAGTGAACAAATTTGTTAGGTAGTAGGAGAATCTTAAAATTCTCTAATCTAGTGTCACGAAGATTAGGCCAATTCCTGCTTTACAGGGTATCGCCGTTTGCTGCCCTTTGTCTCTTCTTTCTAATGAAGCTCCATCGAACTACATCCCCAACCTCTGACATGTAGCTGTTCCACTTGCATTAATCTATTCGTCTGGTAGGTTGTTGTTGAGAGGGGACCCAGCAGATAGTGGGTCTGCTACAAGGAAGTCTGTGAGAATTTTCCCTTTGATAGCACAAAGGGGAATAAACATTATATCAAATTGTAATAAAATCATTGACTTTCTTGTTAAATGTCCGGAAAGTGTTGGTCTGGTCATCAAATAATGCAATGGATTAACTTTCGAAATTAGGTTGACCTTATGAGACAACATGTAGTGCCTTAGCTTTTGAGCGGCGAAAACCAAGGCTAGACAATATTTCTCAATAGAAGGATACTTTACCTCCGCTGGTATTAGATGTTGGCCCAGGTAGTAGAGTGCATTTTCCATACCCTCATCATTTACTTGAGCTAGTAAGGCTCTGAGGTACTCATCTAAGGCCGCGGTATAAAGTATCAACGGTCTACCTGGGATAGAGGCTGCTAAAACAGGACATGTCATTAGGTATCATTTAATATCTTTGAAAGCCCATTGCTACGGCTCTCCGCAAACGAATTTGGAATCCTTTCAAAGTAAATTAGATATAAATCATCTTAAATATGTCAATTTGCCTTTAAAATAACTTAATTGTTTCAAAAATTTGGGAGGAAGTGTTTCTAAGAAAGTTTTAATCTTCTATGGGTCGATTTTGATTCCTCGATTACGAACAAAGAATCCCAAAAATTTTCCAAAAGTAACGCCGAAGGCGCGCTTTAAGGGATTCATCTTGAAATTATATTGTCGTAATCATTTGAATATGATCCTCAAATCATATAGGTGGTTTTCCTTCACTTTTATCTTGATTACCAAGTCATCTATATAGCATTCCACTTGGTTGTGAATAAGGTTACCAAAGATCTTTGTCATTGCTTGCTGGTAAGTTCCTCCAACGTTCTTCAATCCAAATGACATTACTGTATAGCAGTAGATCCCAATCGGTGTTCTGAATGTTGTAAGTGTTGCATCTTTTAGAGCCAGCTTGATTTGGTTGTAACCTAAATATCCATCCTTGAATGAGAAAATCTTATGTAACGATGCGATGTCCACCATTAATTCTGGTATTGGCATGGAAACTCATCCTTTGGACATGCTTTGTTTAAGTCTCTGAAGTCAACACACACTCTTATCTGTCCATTCTTCTTCTTCTTTACTGGCACGACGTTAGCTAACCATGTGGAGTATTGTTCTTCTCATACGAAGTTAGCGTCCATTAACTTTTTTATCTCAGATGTGACTTGTTGCTCTATATCTAGGCGCGTTCTTCTAGGAGCTTATTTCATTGGAGTTATACTCTAATCTACTCCGAGTCAGTGAACTGCAACTTCTGGAGATAGTCCTAGCATTTCATCATAACTCTAAGAGAAACAATCCTTGATTTATGATAATAGTTTAATCAAATTTATAAATTCCTTTTCACAGAGTAGAGAACTTATAAAGTAGGTCGGGGCTGCTCTTTAGTCTCGAGATTAATTTCCTTTAATTCATCTACTGTAGTCTTGATTTCTTCTTTGAATTCTAGTGGATCATCATCTATCGGTCAATCTTCATAGCTATCACTGTCATCGAAGCATTGTTCTTCTGACTGGCTAGGAACAATCATGCAAAATTCTGAATCATCGACTAGTCCTATCGTACTAAATCCAAGACCATCTTTTGAGTTAGGAGTTTGCCCATTATTATTCCACAATTTCTCAATAAGTTGCAACTTATTCATTTACATTTGTCTTGGCACATATCCTTGATAAATTAAATTTTGTACACAAGGATAAAAAGTGACCAAATGATAATTCCATTAATTCATTAGAATTGTCTTCTTCCAGATTTATACAAATTTCAGAAGTAGTAGGAGAAGCATGGTAAATCTTGATCAACTTGAAATCACCATTACGGACTTCCATACTCTTGATCTTTTAAGGGTGGATCAGAGTTAGGGTCATGGTCTGCACATATGGTTAATCCGATCATACATCAACTCATATTCACTTTTCTCTATATCATCCAATGAGATCTCAAACTGAGGTTTCTTCTAGTTTATCATCATTGTATTTCCATCAGATCTATCCTCTTTGGAGCTTCCTTCTATGTCGATGCTGATGGTTGGCTTCATCCATTCAATAATCTTGTGAGTTCTCCCTCGCCCGCATCCTCGGCCTTGATCTCGGATGTGTGGGCTAAGAAAACTTCCACTGACTCGTTGTACTGGAGTGGTGGGAGATTGTTCAAATGGAGTTGAATGGTCCCGTTCTTGTGATGTCTTTGAATCTTCAATCTTATTTTGCACTCTTGAAAAGACAGTCTTCTTCAATGGAGTATAGTAGGTGGTGTCTTTGTGGATACCCACTTCATGTATTGAGAATGGTTGTAAGTCTCCCTTGATGCAGTGTTCTTGTCCATCTTTGTAATACTTGATACACTATGTAGTGATGACGAGATCATACTGTACTCTTGAAGCCAGGGCCAACCAAGTAAACTGTTGAACGAAGTGTCAGCGTCAATGTCATGAAATTTTGCGATTGTTACTAGATCTCCAACTTTCAATAATAGTGTTATCGATCCAAGTGCTCTTTCTTCTTTCTGATTAAATCCTCTTAGCATCAACTTATCTGTAGTGAGATCTTTTGCATCGATATCCAAGTATGCTAGCGTCTGTAGACTCATTATGTTGAGTGATGCTCCCAAATCTACCAAAACTCTATAAAGTATGTACCCACCGATGTTGATGGAAATTTAGAGCGGTTGATTGTGGTCGGTAGTACCAAGTAGCAAATCTTCATCGGTGAAGGTTGCACTAGGCTGTTCAATTAATGTACAAGGTCGATCCAAGGATGTGCTAGCTAACAGTGTTAAGAAAATACGTGGATCAAGTAGATCCTTGACTAGATTCTCTCTCATCTCCTTTAACAGGATTGGAGCATCGTATATGCATAGTTTAGCTGGTAACTTCCTGAAATGAGCTAGTACATTGTAATCCACTCTATTTGAATCTCGAGTTTCTGTTTGAATATTTGTGTCCTCTACCAGTGGAGGTGGCTCTTCTTGAATAACAACTTGTTTTCTTTTTTCTATCAGATTTGTTCTTTGGGGTAATACCTTTCCACTCATTAGATTCACTTCTGCAATCTCTTCTACTTTTGTTGTAGAAGCTAACTCTTTTGATGTTGATTCTGAATCTAAACAATCTACGTTGATCGTGATCGGTGTTCATTTACATTCGAGAACTGGTTTCTCGCTCTTTGCACTATCATAGCCGGTGTTGTTGATGTCTTCTTCATCTTTGTCAATGTCTTCGTCGAGACTTAAGGATCATTTTAGGACTCGAAATTGGGGTTAGATTGGTTATGATTGGTTACATCATCACTAGAGACAGTTAAAACGAAGCTGAAATCATCAATGTTATTAATAAAAGAACCCAAAAGGGTGTAGAGGAAATCAGACAGAACTAGCGGTTTGAGAAAATTTTCCCTCAAATATGAGACAACCAATCTAGCGAGTGAAGCCCCTATCCTATCCTTCGCACTATCAATCTTCACTCCATTGACGATCTTTTTCTTCTAGATCCTCCATTGTAGCAATTTCTCTGATGTGATCTCTATCTTTGGTTTAAGAGGCAGCAGACTCTGTAGCAGCTTGCTCCGAGACAGTCTGTATCTGATCCAGTATCTTCTTAGAAGACTTTGTCCAGATTGTGCTCCATCCATCTCTACCTGCATATGGATCTATCGGGTAGAATGGCTCGACCAAAATCATATTTATAGAGCCTCTTTCAGGTTCCTTTAAATATTCTTTCAGTATTGTTATGTTTCCATCTTTATAGTTCCTCTTGAGCCAATCCTTAAAGCTGAAGCAACTCTCTATGGTATGTCCAAGCTACAAGTGGTGCGGGCAGTGGTTGGGATTATCCTTTAACTTGACTTCTTCTGGTTTCTTCGGCTCAGAAAACTTGAACTCTTATTTCTTTATCAAATTCTGGAATATCTTTGACACGCCATCATCTTTGAAGGAGTAGTTCCTTTTTAGCCGAGCTGTTATCATCAGGCCCTATCTTCCATCTGTCCTATATGGTCTTTGTTGGAAAAACTGCTGACCTGATTGATTGTGTTGCTACCTGTACTGTTGAGGACAGAACTAGCCATACTGTAGAGGCTGAGCATACTGCAGCGGAGGCTAACTGTACTGTGGTGACTGCTGCTCTGTCTGAATCCTCACCGGATGTTTGCCCTTATCAATCGTTGCCAATACGCCAGACTTCTTCTCATATGCTTTAGTTGAATTTAACTTTTCTTTCTTCTCTATAGGCTTCATATTTCTGACTTCTTCTTGTAAATAGCTGTCTTTACTAAGTAGCTTCTCAAAGGATTTAATAGTTAATTCCTTAAGTATGAAAGCCACTGGACCGTGGATGCTCCTAAGTAGTATCTCGATAGCATGTTGTTCTTGTAGCTGAGGCTCACATTTCATGCTAAGGTTCCTCCATCTCAAAATGTAATCCACTAGGGTCTCGTCAGACTTTTGTCGTTCCACTACGAGATCTCTTATAGTGACATGGTACTATGCTCTGGCAAATCTCTTCACGAATATGCTTTCCATTTCTGCGAAGATCTTGACCGATACATTGGGCAACTCTGCATACCAATCAAACGTTATCCCTGAAAGGTTGCTAGTAAACTATCAGAACAACAAAGCTTCATTCCTCCTATATTGCAGCAGCTAGCTCTAAAATGGACAATGTCCTGTTGAGGATTTTCGGTCCCATCGAATGTCTTGAAAGTAGGGGGCATAAAACCCTTGGGGTAAGGCATAGCATTGAACTCCTCCAGGTAAGGTATTCCCTTTCAAAACTGATGCACCTCATTTAGTTGTTGTTTAACCATCTGTTTAATGTCCTTTTACAGAAGACTCTAAATCAGCTCTTTCTTTGGCGACTCGTCTTTGTTAGTAGAAGCGACCTCTCTTCTTTCATCTGAAATGTGCACAATTTCAGGTTGATTCACCTCTAGAGATGCCATTGGTCGTGACTATGACTGCCCACGCATTGTAGCCATGGCAGTCATGGCAGTAGTCATCTCTTCCATCTCCTTTTCCATTTGAATTATGTGCTCATCTCTTAACAAAATGGCCCTCTAAAGTTTTTCTGTGACGTTCTCCTCCGACGATGGAGCGTTCCTCACAGATGAAGTGGTCCTACTTTCGAAAACATTAACCTCCATGAACTCTTCCTTCATGTAGTCTGACAGGTAGTAATCCTCATCATCGATGTCCAATCCTCATTATTTTGCTATTTCAAAAATATCCACTCTGAGCTTTCATACTTTATCATTGACTGCATTCTCTTTAATTAACTTCAAAACTATAAACTTCCCTAGACTGCCACCTCTTTTTGCAACTGAATCAGAAGCAATGGCAGTAGTGGCAACGAGAATATCAGACTCATGCTCCACAGACTTCTCAGAATGTACTGGTACAACAACCTTCGGTAGTCACACTGTCCTCTTAAAATTCAGCACCTTGAGACTCAGTGTCTTGGTAGGGACATCAGAGTGAAGAGGAGAAGTGCAAAGTTCATTATGATCTTCAGCAGATGGTACTCTCGGAGCTAACTGAGACTTGACCCATCTGTGCTCTGCAGGTGTCAGAATGATAGTAGTAGCATCCATAATGGAAATAGTGGTACCAACATGTTTCCCTAAACGAAGTCTAGTGGGAACACAAGCTGACGGTACTTCAGACAATTTCTCTACTTGACAATCAGGGCTTTCTTTCCTTAGAATCTCATTCTTCATTTTTGGGGATACTGCACATCCCATTCTCTTGAGAAATTTGGCGATTGAATATTGTTCCTTATCAGCCAGCCTCTCAAACACGGTACGGACTCGAGTGACAGGTGTGGGCTTCTCCCTTACCTCATTACGACCATGTGGAGGCAGCAGAGTAGTGGCAATCCTGTGGAGGCTTTCATCCCTAGTAGTACCCATTAATGGATGGAGCCTACTCCATCAAAGGAGCAGAGTGGTCTCTAATACACTGAGTTCCTCCCGCTAAGGAATCTCATCAATAACTAGTAGACTCGTAACTTGAGCCTTGATGGCTTTTAGGTTCTTTTGGTTATGGTTCGTTATTTAATATCTAATTGGTGGGGCAACTTTGGAGCTAGCACCAACCTTAAAAACAAACAGAGGAGCGAGAAAAACATCATTGGAATCTTGATGCAGAATCTCCATCCCCTTAGCAGATTGTAAGGTAGGTGCGTGTTGACCTCAATTTTGGTTGAGTTCTAGTCTTCCTTTAGAATATCCTAGAGTCTAGCCATAGTACTCTCCTAGTGACTTTCTTAGAAAACTAGTCATGGCACCCCCTCCCCATAGAAATTCAAACTTTTCTCACTTCACTGGGAGTTTTCATATGCTTAAGGCCTAACCTCCAGTTTAGGAGGAAGATAACAAGCATAGGGAAGCCCACGGGAAGTCACCTATAGGTGGTCAAGCCATAGGATTTACCCTAGGATTTACCACACTCACACTATACATTCATAACCCTAAACAATGCACATCACCTTTTGATCCCCTAACTCTTTGGAAACTCATAAAAGTGGTTTTCCCAAGCTTTTAGCCTCAGGATAGGGTTTGACTAGTACCAACACATAGAAGACCAAATAAGGGTGACCCTTGGTCTATAGCTAAATTTAAATAATTCTATATTACTCACTTTCAACCAACTTTAATTTGCCCAAGATTCTCAAAATACTTAAAATGCCCCAAAATTCTAAAATCTCCCAAAAATTTCAAAATCACCCAAATTACCCATAGTTTCCCAAAAATCATTCCAAAATACTTCCTGCCACTCAAATTGACCAAAATTGCCAAATTTCCCCAAAAATCCCCAAAATAACCAAAACACCCCTGTTAGCCCAAAATTCAAAAAATTCTGAAAATTCCCATAAATTCCCAAAATTTCCTAAATATTCCCAAATTCATTTCTCTCAACTACCGCATAACCCAATTTGGCTAATTTAGCCCATTTTAACCAAAAGCCCCAATTTGACCCATTTTAACCCAAAAATGCTCAAATTAAACCCAATGTCTACCCAATTGACTCCAATCTTTCCCTATTTCAATTTCAAACTTTAATTCAACATCTATAATATGAATCTAAACCAAATCCAAGCTCAATTTGACCCACATTTGAGTTTAATTTCATTTGAAACCCAAAATCCCCAATTTTACCTAAGAGGCCTAAATCCCCCAAATTGACCTAATGTCAATAAATTTCCCCCAATTTCAATTCAAAACACTTGCTAACACTCCCCTAAATTGAATTGAATCATCAATTGCCCCTAGTTTGAGCCCAAGTCTCATTTAAATCTACTTGAACCTTGTTTACCCAATTTTGACCCAAACATGCCATATGCCCAAAATCTACTAAATTGATTGCCTTACTCCCAAAATTTCCACTCAATTGATATTGGAAACTCTTCATGACATCCCCATAGACCATTTGGAACCTTCAATTGGCTTGGGACCCAACCTTAGCCCAACCTAAACCCAAGTTAACCCAAATTGCCCCAAATGGATCAAAATCCCAAATTTCACTAAATTAACCCCTCAATGGAACTCAAAACCACTCCAAGTCTTCATGAAAAATCTTCATTACAATCATTTACACATTATTGCAAAATCACTTAGGCTGTATTCAAGCTCAAACCCAAGTTAGCCCAATTTGAACCCAAACTGACCCAAATAAACCCATGACCCAATTTAATCAAATTGAACCAATTGTGACCAAACCAACCCCTCCACAGCCACTAAGTTGACCCTAAGGACTGGGCTAGACCCACCCTAGTGGAGCCATAGACCAAAAGTCCCCTAAATTAGGGGATCTCCCACTTTAAATGGTTAAATCTAAGGGATGTTTGTTATAATGCCTTAACCATTAAAACCCATTGCACTCATGGCCTGCCCACTGGCTCACCTGACCCACTGGCCACCTTCCCTAGCCTAACCGGCTGGCCTTGTCCCCGGAGGAGCCCAAGCTGAGAGCCACTTCACACTTGGCCAAACCCAAACTCCACCCTATGACCAACTCGACCCAAAATTTCCACCATAGCTCCTCTGCACTCCACCTAGGCAGCTCTTTGCACCTGAATTGGAGCCCTGGCAGCCACCCCAGCCATGGCTATTTAAGCCACCACCCTTCACGGCCAAAAGAGAGTGCTGAAAATTTCTTAACAAAACTCTGCCAAAATCTCACCAGAGCTCCTCCAGGCCTCCCTAAGATCATTCTAGCCACTTTCCCCTTCTAATTCCCACCGCCGGAGCTCAATTTCAGAGCTCAAATTTGGCCAGAAACCAGAACACATTTCAACAAACCTCCACAGTGCGCCAAACTTCAATTAATTGTACCCACACCTTCCCAACAGTGAAAGAAGAGGATCCCCCATCAAAGCTCCATCATCAAAGGCCTCTGCACCAGACTTCCATCAATGCTCGAAATTGGGCCTGGTCACTTTCATACTTTAGCAATTCACTGCGAGCAAGTGGCTTCATCCCTGAGCTTCTGGGACTTCAACGAAGCTGTAGAGCATCTCTGATCGAAGTGTCACTTCTCAGAGCCAAGATACTGCCTCATTCCTCTTCCCGAGCTTCTCTGGATTCTCCATATAATTAGGGTTAATTTAAACTGTAATTAACCATATGGATATGTTCTTCATGCTTAGACGAGTCCATAGGAACAAACCCCATGTGATTTGATTGAGTATTGAGGGAGAAATTAGGGTTTTAGTGTGGACTGTCACGGGATCACACCAGACGGAGACGAAGCTCGAGCGTCGTTGGATCTTTTGTGTATTAAATGGGGGGCTAGGATTGTGTAGGATGGGAAGATGAAACAGAATCTTGGAGCCACGTGGCGCTGAGCTGGATTGCAGCGCCAAACCAGAGATTGATGCGTAACGCTTTGGAGCTGTCGAGGTTAAGTTGGTGCCTACGTGGTTAAGTGGAAAAATTCATATTTTCTAAATTATTTAAATCACCATAACTTTAAAATCCATATCTCGGCCTAGAAAAATCACAAAAATGAAATAAAAATACCCTCTTGCTCAGTGAACAGAGGAGAACAATGTGGAAATTGTTTGAAATATTTTTTATGCATATTTTATTTTTAAAAATTTAAGTACTATTTTCAGTCTTTTAATTCTCCATTGACAGGGACATTTCACCATAGCTTGAGCTTTGAAGGTCTTGTTCTATCTGTCATAGGGGATCCTCCCTGATTTTTCCAAAGCTAGGGGAGATCTCTGTGAGGAGATCTCTATTTTTTCAAATTATTGTGTCTGTTTAATATAAAAATTGTAATAATTAAAATGATAATCACAAAAAAGGCAAAGTAAATTTTGGTAGGTTTCTTATGATCATACCCTAAGATAAATTTTTCATGGGTTAAATCACTAAGATATGCATTAATCATCAACTTGACTTAAAACAAACTTTCAATTAATTAAGACAAAATTAAAATCAAAATGACCAAAAAATGATGCTCCATTGTGCTTCAAGAATAAAGGAACTCTCCTAAAAATTTTGAAGTCATTTGGAATTAATTTGGTAGGTTAAAAGATTTTCCTAAGTCCAATGAAATTTTGGCACTTAAATGAATTTTAATAATTAAAATATCACTCAAAAAATTATAAAATTTGTTTTAGGAGTTCTCTGTGATTAGAGGAATTTTCTAAAAATATAATTGGACTTTCTATAAAATTTTCATTTTTGACATATTTTAAATAGTTAAATAATTAAATAATATTAAAAATCACAAAAATTATAACAAACACCAAATTATCACTTTTGTTCTCCTAATCACTTAGGATCTTTCCCAATAATTTTCTCGAGCTTCAAAATTAAAATATCAATTTTTAAAGGCTTAAATCAATTTTTAAGAGGCTAAAAATGAATTTTCTTGATTTTTCAACTAAAATAATTCTAAAAATTAAAAAAAATCTGAAAGATATGAAATTTGTTTCTCTAGGTTCCCTAACCTTAGAGAGATTTTTGAAAAATATAAAATTAAATTTTCAACTTTTAAAATATTTTATAATTAATTAAAACTCTAGATTTTAAAATAATTATTATAATTAAATTTAAACTCAATAAATCATGAAATTTGGTCCAAGTAATTCTTCGACCTAAGGCTAGCTCTAGTAAAAATTTCATAAGATTAGGATTTTTCTTGGTGAAGTTATTGATTTTTCATTGAAAATCCTACTTTTGCATTAAAATAAATATATAAATTAAATTAAAATTTGAAAAATCACATTTCTTCCTGTGATATTTTAATAAACCCATAAGTGAAGTCACATAAAATTTCAAAGTCACTTGATGCTAAATTTAATGAAATATGAAGTGATAAAGGCCTTTAGGGGTAAAATTGTAATTTTGGAAAATTTAGCTTTAATTAATATTTAGGCTTAATTAAAAATGGGAAAAGGGAAATAAATGGTCTTAATTATTATGTTGGGTGACTAAAACATTAAGGGACAAATGGTAGAAACCCATTGCAATTTTTGTCACATCAAAATTAAATATTAAATTTTTCTTAATTATTATAATTTGGAAGAAAAATCAAGCTAAAAAGAGTCTTGAAGTTAGGGGTTGATTTTGGAAGTTAATATTCAACTAATTTAATTCCCCTTTATTTGATGTTCACATGATAAATCAATATTTTCATAAGGATCGTAATCGTAAAACTCATAAAATTTCCTTTTCTAAAGACATAAAAATACCTACTAAACCTTAAGGGCTTAGAGATGGGTTAGGCTTAATCAAAAGAATTAGCTAACTAGAGTTAAAAAAGAAAAGATGTCTAATCTTAAAAATATCTTTTAAAACATTACAAGCCCATCAAAATTTGGTAAATTCTTCCATAAGTTAAGTTTAACTCTAAAGGTCCATCCACATAATTCTTAACTAAAGTGTTAAGTGATAATTACCCCTCCTTTCGGAATGAGTAAAACGTTGGTTCACTGAGCATAAGAGTATGAAAGGGATAAATCGTTTAATAACTACAATAAGCCCAAAAGGACCTCAAGGAAATTCAAAAGTATTGTGAAATATCTGGGTTTCTTTTGGATCTTTTCACAGGTCTTTGGGACACCTTACAGGACTATTGTACTTATTATATTTATTAAATGAGAAAATCTCACAAATGAATAGGAGTTCAGCGGGTTATGACATAGGACTTGGTAGGCCTGTGATGGACATATCCATAAGATTTTACTTCCCTGCAAATATAAAAAAATGTTTATTGCTAAGAATACTAAAGTTTCAGGTGGATGAACGAGAGGACTCGCCAGGTACACTTTTATAAGTTTACAGTGCTTTCTTTTCCCATATTTTGTTTATCGCACTTGACTTTTCTTGCAATTTGAATGATAAACAACAATGTCACCTTGCATGAAAACTGAAACCTTTAGGATAGCTACAAAACTGAGACCAAAATTAAAATTAAAAAAATTAAAATAAGATAAAATCCACTGCCACAACATTCAAAAATATAAAACAACTCAAATTTTAATCACAAACAAAATAAAAACCACATTTATAACTAAATTAAAACATCTCGTTGGATGATTGGGAATTCCTTGGAGGAGGTAACCCACGTGTTGTTAACAGGGTTTTCCCACGGTTTGGAAAGTATGGAACTCATTAAGTTGAGTTTAGTAAATTCATTTGGACTAAGTGAATCCGATGAAAATAGTGGTGCCGGGATGATGGAACCATGGGATCTTAACCGGTGTCACTATAATCAACTTTCATATTCCCTTAATAAAATATTAAGACACCTCCATTTAAATATTTCTAAAACATGAAACTTTTCTCTTCTCCTCAATTGACACTTCTTTAAACAAAACCTACTACGACAAGGAGCTTGAGCATGCATAGTTGGCAGCACAGTCATCTTCAACAGCAAAACTTGTCTACACCAACAAAACCTTTCCTTAGTTTAAACAACAAGCCATAGGACTTTGAGGTAGTTTGTCTAGTGTAGCATAAATCCTCACCTTTTCTTTAGGCCTTTGCATAGTCCTGCTGTTTAATATAAACCCTAATTCTCTTTAGAATTCTGAGGTTGTCGTCCAGTACGACATAAATCCTCTCATCTTCCAGGTTGTTTGCTTAATCGGATATTATGCAAATGTAATACCTATAATTAATTGGCAGGATTGAAAGTTAAATAAATTCATTCCCAAGATTTAAAGCCAAACTATAGAATAGTTTAGGAGGATATCAAGGTTTCCTTTGAATCTATGTTCTTCTCCTAGCCTTTTCTCCTTTTGGATTCTTATAAAATAAAATGTTCCAAAATTCGAGCCATTCACCTATTGAATTTCCGACTATTTTTCTGGAAACCTTACCTTTTGAAGTCGTGAATATAAATATTTCCTGATCTATTTTAAGAGTTTTCTTACGTAACTTCAGTTATCTAGGATGTAATTAACTATAGGGGCTTGCCCTTATAGGAAACTTATAGTAACCCCAGATTAATATAAACCCTATCTAATTCCTTCATATTAGGTAAGGAAAATTGTCGGTCAAAGATGGTTAACAGATCAAACGGATATCATAAATTCTTTAGTTTATTTGATCAAGCTTCACCTCAAGCCATGTACTTATTCTTTAGGATAAATACATGTCATATGGTGAAATGCTTAATTATTTAAACTATTATTTATATGAGATCAGTTTGATTTCATATTCTTCAAAATAAAAAATATTAATTTCAAAATCCATATATATATATATATATATATATATATATATATATATATATATATATATATATATATATATATTAAATTAAATAAAATTTCTATTTTATAAAATTAAAATCCTTTTCAAAACAAAACACCAAAAAAACATATTTTTCAAAGAAGAATAATTTTAACGGCCGACATTTTTCTGGCGACTCCGCTGGGGAGCAGTTTCTCTCTTCACTAAGATCAAGAAATATTATATTCACATATCAGTAAGGTGCTGATGTCTCTCATGAGCCAGATTACCATTCTTCCATCGACATACTTCACCCATTTCTTTCATGGGAAAGTGTGATCAC
Source organism: Papilionanthe hookeriana x Papilionanthe teres (assembly GCA_022702705.1). Lineage (NCBI taxonomy): Eukaryota > Viridiplantae > Streptophyta > Magnoliopsida > Asparagales > Orchidaceae > Papilionanthe > Papilionanthe hookeriana x Papilionanthe teres. The sequence continues at coordinate 128,391,581 of CM040421.1, read as the reverse complement.
CTCCTCTGGATTTCAAGATTGTCTGTTTAGTCACTCCTAAACAGAAGGGTTTAGGAGTCCCTAGGTTTTCCTTTCGATCTTGTGGGGTCGGACCCCCAATAGGTGTGTTAGTGAGCAAATCTCGCTAGGGCAATCTGCACTGTGAAGGGGACCTCCGATAGGGTCCCGTACTCCACCTCTTTTTTGTGCCTTTCGGGTTCAGTCCTGTCTTCGGTAGATTGATTCACTATTCTTTAAACCTTAAAACTCCTTTTAACCATAATGTGAAAATCTAAGAAATGAAATAAAAAGATTATAAAATGAAATGAAATTTTCCCCAGTCCACAAAACAACCCTTTTTGTAGTGTTTGCAGTATGATGACAAGATTTTATGGCCTTCACTAACCTTCGGAATGCTTCACTTGACAGTTAAAGATGTCAGCCCCTACACTGACTTTCTCCTACAACTTGCCCTCCTCCTATGAGGCCCTTCTTGCAGCACCAATGATTCAATTCGGGACTAGCTTCAGTGAGTTTGAAGTCGTACTTGGAAAAGCTCCGTTTGTGGTTGTGAACGTTGCCACTCCCAAAATTCAAGAGCCATCCACTGAGTTCGATCTGAACTCCAACAAAGATTTCCCTTCTACTAAGTAGGTGAAAATAACCACTACTCCCGTCAAGTCAGCCATCTCTGTGCCAAGGAGAGTTGTCACCTCTACTGCCACTTGCTTCGCCATCACTGCACCTACTTTCCCGTTTGCCAAAGGGAAAAAGATTTTGCGAGAAAATTATTCTGAAGATACCTTTCTTACCCCACCGCCAGTCTTCGATGTTGGCTCAAGTTCTAGACCTCCCCTGCTAACCAAATCTCAAAGAAGAAACCGCAACCGTAGGATTCACAGGGCTGCCAGAACACAAGTCACAAATCTGCCAGTAATTGATGAGATTCCTCAACAGGAGGAACTTAGTTTACCGAATACCTCTCCTCTTCTTAGAGGTAGCAGGTTTCACCCATTAACTGGCACTACTGGAGATGAGAGCCTACAAACGATTGCCACTACACTTCCAGCACCACATGGTCGTGATAAGGTGAGGGAAAGACCCACACCTATCACCCGAGTTCACACCCTTCTGCGAAGATTATCTGAAATAGAGGGTTGCTCTGTCGCCAAACTTCTCAAGAGGATGGGATGTGCAATATCCCCCAAATTAAGCATACGATTCTGGAAATGGAAAGACCCGTTCGAGTTTCCTCCAAACACCATTTGGGAAAACATGTTGATATAGCTGCTACAGATGATACTATTATAAGCAAGTCAGTCAATTCTCGGCTAGGTCCGAGAGTACCAACTGTCGATGATCATGAGAAACCCTGAAAGAGCAAGTATAAGAGAGGATTGTTCTCCTCTGTACATGGTCTACACACTAGGGAGCACACTTCCCCTCTTCATTTTGATGTCCCTGCCAAGACAACTCATCTCAAGACGTCAACTTTTAAGTGGAAAGTATGGTTATCGAGAGGTGTTACACCAGTGCATTCTGAAAGGTCTGCTGACCACAAAATGCATCATGAGTCCGATAATCCCGTTGCCACTACTTCCATTGCTTCTGAATCAGTTGCAGAAAGAAGTGACAGCATAGGAAAACCTATAGATTTAAAGCTGGCCAAGAAGAAAATAGTCGATGACAGAGTTCAAAAGCTCCGAGCAAAAATTTCTGAGTTAGCCAAACAACGAGGGTTGGATATTGATGAGGAGGATTACTTCTTGTTGGATTACATGGACGAAAAATTAAAGGAAATCAATATGGTTGAAACTCGGTCTACGTCATCTGCGCGCGATGCTCCTAGTGAGGAGAACACGGCAGATGAGCTACGGAGGACCATCCTGACAAGAGATGAGCAGATGAGCCGTCTAGAGAAAAGAATGGAGGAGATGATCACCGTCATGACCTCCATGGCTACCCTCTAAGGACAGTCACATCCACGACCAGCAGTATCTTCAGAGGTTAAGCAGCCTGAGATTATACACATCGCCAATGAAAGAAGGGAGGTCACTTAAGCCAATGATGATGAACCGCCAAGAAAAGATCCGAATCCGAATCCTCCAGAAAAAGAAATTAAACAGATGGTCGAACAGCAAGTTCGGGAGGCCTTGGCTCAGTCCAAAGGAGGTGCATCAGTTTCAAAGGGTAGACCCTTCCCATAGGAGTTCTATGTTGTTCCTTACCCTAAAGGCTTCATGCCCCAGACTTTCAAGACGTTCGACGGGATAGGGAATCCTCACCAGCACATAGCACATTTCGGAGCTAGTTGTTGCAACACAGGAGGAAGTGATGCTCTCTTGTTTCGTCAGTTTGTCATCAGCTTGTCAGGAATAGCTTTTGATTAGCATGTCTAGCTTTCCAATAGATCAATAAAGACTTTCGCATAAATGGAAAACATGTTTGTGAAAAGATTCGTTGGAGCCCGACATTATGTTATCATAGGAGATCTCGTAGTGGAGTGGCAGAAGCCCGACGAGACTTTGGTCAATTACATTCTCAGGGGGAAAAACTTAAGCATGAAATGAGAGCCTCAGCTACAGGAACAGCACGCAGTCGAGATACTACTCAAGAGTATCAACGGTCCAGTAGCCTTCATGCTTAAGGGTCTCACCATCAAGTCCTTTGATAAGCTACTCAGTAAAGCCAGCAACCTACAAGAAGAAGTCAAGCACATGGAGCCTACAGAAAAGATAGAGAAAACAAAACCTACTAAAGCATACGAGAAGAGGTCGGGCGTAGAAGCAACGGTCAATAAAGGAAAGCGGCCAATGAGGATTCGAGCCGAGCGAGCAGCACGATCAATCACCTCGGCATTGTCGGCTCGGTAGTATGGTCGACCTCGTGCATAGTAGAGCGAGCGCTCGGTCGGCAGGCAGAGGTCATACAGAATAGATGGACGACAGGGTCCAATAATGTCAGAACGGCTATGCAGAAACTACTCCTTCAAAGATGATGAAGTAGCAAAGATGTTCAGGAATCTAATGAAGAAGCCCGAGTTCAGCTTGCCCGAGCCGAAGAAGCCGGAAGAAGTGGACAAGAAGGATCAGCCCAACTTCTGCCCCTATCACAGGATGCTCAGACATACTATAGAAAGTTGCTTCAGTTTTAAGGATTGGCTCGAGTAGAATTACAAAGAAGGAAATGTAACGATACCAAAGGAATACTTAAAAGAACTTGAAAGAGGCTCTATAAATGTGATTTCAACCGAGCCGATCTCTCTGATTGATTCATATGCTAACAAAGGTAGATGGAGCACAATTTGGAATGAGCTCAAGAAAGTCCTGGACCAGATCCAGTTTACTCTGAGGAAAACTATCGTCTGGAGTTTACCGCTAGCCCAGTCCAAGATTAAGGTTTCACTAAGGAAGCCACCATGAGAAGAATGGAGGAAGAAGTGAATCGTGAATGAAATTAAGGATGATAGCGCGAAGGGTATGATAGAGGTTGCCCCTGTTAGATTGGTTGTTTTGGATTCGGGGGTGAAACCACTCGAACCTCTGACTTTGTACTATTATCTTTATGCCCCTCCAGGGTCTCATAATGATAATATAAATGATGTTGGTTACGTTCTTACTGTCTCTAGTGATGATGTAACTAATCACAAACTCTCAAATCTCGATTTCGATTCCCAAAATGATCCTCAAATTATGATTGTTCCCGATGAGAATGTTGACAAAAAAAGAAGATATTGACAATACCAGCTAAGAAAGCACCGAAAGTGAGGAGCCATTCCTTGAATGCAAAGGTGCTCCACTTGCCATCAACGTGGAATTTTGAGATACAGAAGAGCCAGATACAGTAATAGGAGGATCTCTGGATCTAGAAGAAGAAGAAATAAAAGTACATTTAAGTAGTGGCAAGGTGCTACCGCCAAGGACAGCCCCAATGGATAAAGAAAAACAGGCAATTACTCAAGAAGAAGTGTCTCTAGCAACGGAAGAAGTGGATTACAGCGTGCTAGCTCATCTCAAGAAGTTACCAGCCAAACTAAGCATTTATGATGCTCTGATTCTTTCAAAGGAGATGAGAGAAAATTTGATCAAGGCGCTACATGATCCGGATATTTGCTTAGCATAACTGGCTAGTACATCCTCAGATGGAGTTTGGACTTTAAAAGAACAGCCTGGCTTAACCTTCATCGATGAAGATTTGCTACTCGGTACAGACGATCACAACCATCTGCTCTACATTTGAGTCATCATCGACAGGTTCGTACTTTCCAGAGTGTTAGTAGATCCTGGAATGTCGCTCAACATAATGAGTCTACAGACACTAGCCTACTTGAACATCAACGCTCGAGAACTTTCTTTGGATAATATGATGCTAAGAGGATTCAATCAGAAAAGAGAAAGAGCCCTTGGGTCTATAACGCTACAAATGAAAGTTGGAAATCTAGTAACAGCTACAAAATTCCATCTCATTGATGCGGATACATCGTTCAATACCCTGCTTGGTCGGTCGTGGCTTCACGAGTACAATATGGTCCCGTCGTCACTTCACAAGTGCATCAAATACTACAAAGACGGACAACAACATTGCATTAAGGGAGACTTACAACCTTTCTCAATACATGAAGTAGGCATTCACGAAGACGCCGCCTATTACGCTCCCCCGAAGAGAACATTTCTTTCAAGAGAAATTGTGACAAGTAAAGCAGAAGATTCAGAAGACTTACGAGAATGGGACTATACGGCTCCAGTTCAACAATCTCCCGCCACTCCGTCACAACGAGTTGGTGGAGGTTCTTTTAGCCCACGCATCCAAGGTCGAGGCCAGGGATGTGGTCAAGGAAGAACTCACCGGATTATTAAACGGACGAAGCCTCCATCAACATTGAAGTAGAAGGAAGCTCTGAAGAAGATAAAGAAATAATGATGATAAGTCAAAGGAAGCCTCAGTTCGAGATTTCTACGGATGACACAGAAAGAGATGAATATGAATCAATGTATGATCGGATTAATCATTATGTGCAAGCCATGACTCTAACTCTGATCCATCCTCAAAAGATCGAGAGTATAGAAGTCAAGGAAGTCCATAATGATGGTTTTAAACCGATCAAGTTTTATAAAGCTTCTCCTTCTACTTATGAACCTTGTGTAATTCTTGAAGAAAACGATTCTAATGAATTAATGGAATTACATTTTTGATACTTTTCCCCATGTATACAAAAGTTAATTCAACAAGGATATGTCCCAGAGCAAATGCCAAAAGATAAATTACAATCATTCAAAAAATTATGGAATAGAAAAGGAAAGAAACTCAACTCAAAAGAAGGTCTTGGGTTCTGTACGGTCAGACCCGTCGATGACTCGGGAATTTGCATGGTTGTTACTAGTCAACTAGTAGAAGATTGCCTGGACATCCAAGATGAATACGAAGATCAACCAATAGAAGAGGCTCCGCTAGAATTCAAAGAAGAAATCAAATCAATTGTTGACGAATTAAAAGAGATCAATCTCGGGACTGAGGAGCAGCCCCGGCTACCTTTCATAAGTTCGTTGCTCAACGAAAAAGAGGTTACAAACTTGGTCAGGTTACTATCAAAATTCAAAAATTGCTTCGCCTGGAGCTATGACGAAATGCCTGGACTATATCCAGATGCTGCAGTTCACCGACTAGGAGTGGATCAAAGTACTATACCAGTAAAACAAGCTCCCAGAAGAATACGCCTCGAAATAGAACAACAAGTTACGGTATAGATAAAGAAATTAATAGACGCTAACTTTGTCAGAGAAGAAAAATATCTGACATGGCTAGCTAACGTCGTAGCAGTAATGAAGAAAAATAGATGAATCCGAGTGTGTGTCGACTTCAGGGATTTGAATAAAGCATTTCCGAAAGACAAATTCTCATTTCCAATACCGGAATTAATGGTGGATATTACGTCGTCACACAAAATTTTCTCTTTCATAGACGGATCGTCAGGTTACAATCAAACCAAGATGGCTCCAGAAGATGCAACACTTACAGCATTCAGAACTCTGATCGGGATTTATTATTATACCGTGATGTCTTTTGGATTAAAGAACGCAAAAGCAACTTATTAAAGAGCAATGACCAAGATCTTTGATGACCTCGTTCACAACCAAGTGGAATGCTACGTGGATGATTTGGTCATCAAGAGCAAAGTAAAGGAAAACCACCTAAATGATTTGAGGATCATATTTGAACGGTTACGACAATACAATCGAAAGATGAATCCCTTAAAATTCTCTTTCTGCATTAACTCTGGGAAGTTTCTAGGATTTGTTTTCCATCACCAGGGAATCGAAATCGACCCAGAAAAGATTAAAGTGATATTAGAAATGCCTCCTCCCAGAACCTTGAAACAATTACATTCTTTTCAAGGAAAATTGTCACAACTAAGACGCTTCATATCTAATTTGTCAGGAAGGTGTCTTCCCTTTTCGATCTTACTTCGAAAGGATACCACATTTTTTTGGGGAGAGCTGTGTCAATGAGCTTTCGAAGATATTAAGTGATATCTAATGACACCTCCTGCTTTGGCAGCCCCTATCCCAGGTAGATCATTGATATTTTATACTGTGGCTTTGGACGAGTCCCTCGGAACCTTACTTACCCAAGTTAATGATGAGGGTAAAGAAAATACGCTCTACTACCTGAGTCAACGTCTAATACCGGCAGAAGTAAAGTATCCTCCTATTGAGAAACATTATCTAGCTTTGGTTTTAGCCACTCAAAAGCTCAGACACTACATGTTTTCTCATAAAGTCAACCTAGCTTTGAAAGTTAATCCGTTGTAATATTTGATGACCCGACCAATACTTTCCGGACGCTTAGGAATATGGTCGATGATACTATTGCAATTTAACAGAACTTTTGTGCCCCTTCGCGCTATCAAAGGATAGATTCTAGTAGATTTCCTCGCAGCGCACCCATTGCCAGCTGGGTCCCTGTTCAATGATGAATTACCATATGAGAAAATACTACAAATAGAGCAACCCAGTGCCAGACGTTACGAAATGTACTTCGAAGGAGCATCATCAGCACGAAAAGACAAAGGACAACAGACAGTGATACCCTGCAAAGCAGGAATCGGTTTAATCTTCGTGACTCCGGATCAGGCAATACTAAGATTCTCCTACCACCTCTCAGAGTCGTGTACTAATAATGAAGCAGCATACGAAGCTCTAATTACCGGTTTAGAATTGGCAATACTAATGGAAATAATAGACATTGCCAATTATGGCGACTCACAAGTCATCATTCAACAAGTGGCGAGAAAATCTAAAATTTTGAAGCCAATATTAAAAGAATACCACCGGCACACGATTAAATTACTCGAGCAAATTCTGAGTGTGATATTTGATGCGATGTGACTTTATATAAGCTTTAAAATACAAGAATTTGATACCACTTTTCAGAATATTCAATTCCTGAAAAATTGCTTCAAAAACTTGATGTACGAGGTTTACTTTTAAAATTTTATATTTAGATTTTATTATTATAAAAGTCACAATTTTAAATGCAAGTATACGTATCGTTCAAGTAATACAGGGCTCTAGTGGAGTCCTGGTTATCGATCCCACAGGGATAGTGAATTTATAAAAAGTAAGAATATAAGTAATATTTTGGAATTTTCAAAAGCAATTTATAGATACTTATATATATATATATATATATATATATATATATATATATATATATATATATATATATATATATATATATATATTAGCAGAAAAGAAAATATATTAATCAAGAAAATCTAGTACACCTGATATGAGGAAAGGAAAGCAGATCCCCATGTAATAGAATTCTAAACTCCCTAAAAATAGAAGATTTAAGATCCAAAGAAGAAAAGCATAAAATGTCCTTAGAAGAACTGCCTCTAGTAGCAAGCCAATTAGCTGGCTGATTTCCCTCTCTATGAATGTGACTCCAAACTATAGATAGATTAGATACCAATAAAGAAATTTTATTGATCCAAATTTGAAGATACCAAGGAGTAGCTGATTTATGTAGAAGAATATTCAGTAAAACTAATGAATCCATCTCCACATGAATTGGGCCTTTATGATTCGGAATAGCTATCTTTAGACTCCGTAAAAACAGCTATAGCTTCGATTCTAATGCATTAATGGCAGAAATCGGAGCGAGAGATAAACCATAAGCAAGACCCCTTGTAGTTTACGCATAAGGCCCCAATGCCAAGCATTGGAACTATTAACAACGAGTGGAATGTATATAACTTCCATCGGTATTGATTTTAACCCAAGGTTATTTAGGAGTTCTCCAAAAGATCAATTGGAAATTGATTACCGAAGGCTTATTCATTAAATTCAAAGAAGCCGTCATCTTAAGAAGAAAATTCAAGCAGCTTTTTATGATAACTTTGGTCGAAAAAACCATATTATTATGCATAATCTCATTTCTAACCATCTAAGTGAACCAAAATATAATTAGGGGGATATAGAATTCAACTGTCATCTTCCAATCTTGCCAGCAATCAACAAGCTTGGTCCAACAACAATATCTATGAGACAATCCCCTTTGATTAAGAACAGTCTTCCATACCTCCTGTATAGCATTGCAACTGATAAATAAATGAGAAATGGATTCTTCACTAGAGAGACAAAAAGGACACATAGAAGGCCCCCGAATACCCTTTAACTTCAAAATATCATCAGTTGGCAAAAAATTCCTGAAAAGCTTCCAACAGAAAAATGACATAGAAGGAGTTATGTATTTATTCCATATTTTCTTGCCCCAATCATTAGCAGTCCAATTATTACTAGTAAGATAAATGAACTTGGAGAGACTTTGAGTAGATGGATTCTTGGTAATCAGTCTGTCCTTAACATTAGGTTGTAAAGGTATAGACTTAATTTTATTCACCAAATCAATATTAACAGCGAAGCATTCGGTTTAGCTTCATCCCAATTGAAATTAGACCGTAAATCGAAACTTTCGATTAGAAGAAGTAACTCCTTACTTATACAGGTGGTCATTAAATAACCAATTATCAAGCCAAAAGTCCACTTGACCATCACCAATATCCCAAATAAAGAGCTGTTCAGCAAATTCTCTTACTTTTAAAAGTCTTTTCCAGTTTTTGGAATCTCCCAATTTAGCTTGAACCTGAGAGGGATGGGATGTTATGCAATATTTCCCATGAAGAAATAGAGACCAGAGTGAAGACTTTGATCTGAAGTGAATCCATTGTTTACAAAAGAATGAGAAACTAAGATGTTTAAAGCTTTTAAATCCAAGACCACCACGAGCAAATGGTTTACATAGTTTATCCCGGCTTGTCCAATGCATTTGTTTATGCTTGGCCTTCCCATAAGAATTTGTTGAAAATAACCGATAGCAGTTTTGAGAGCTTCTCTTCATATTAACCATTTGGAGAATATACAAAGGGAAAGAAGTTAATATACTCTTCAAAAGAGTAATTCTTCCACAATTAGAAAGAAAAGAATTTGACCAGCATTGAATTTTAGAACAAATTTTGGTAACCACATCATCAAAATGAGATAATCTTCTTCTTCCTTTGGACAAAGGAAAGCCCAAATAAACAAGAGGATAAACGACCTCTTTATAACCGAGTATAATCCAATATCCAATTTTTTATATGTGCCTTCATCAAAGAACTAGCTAGAAAAGAACATTTGGCTTTATTAAATTCCATTCCGGAAACAGATTCAAAACCGGAAAGAGTTCTCATAATGCATTTAATAGATTGTTTACTCCCATTGCAAAAGACAATTACATCATCCGCATAAGCCGGGTGACTAACCAAAATGTTAGATCTATGCTGATATTGAACATAAGGATTAGCCATATGAACTCGATTTAATAATTTAGAGAGGTAATCAAAAGCCAAGATGAAAATATAAGGAGATAATGGATCTCCTTGTTTAATCCCCCGCCAGCTTGAAAGAAACCATGAGTGCATCCATCGATCGAACACTATAATAGTTGTTCTCCGGCCATCTAGAGATTAAAGAGCAAAAATCGAGTTGAAACCTCTAGCAGCCTAGTACATCGGTGATGAAAGACCAATTGATTGAATCAAAAGCTTTGGAGAGATCTAGCTTAAGAATAATATTGGAACCTCTACATGGCTTATCAATATCGACAAGCAACTCCCGAGCAAGAAGAATATTGTCACTAATACATCTCCCTTTAATGAAGGAAGATTGGTTTTCGGAGATTAAATCCGATAGATAAGGTTGCGACTCGTCCACTAGAACCTTAGTAATGATCTTAGAAAATGTGGAAGTAATACATATGGGCCTAAAATCCTTCCAAATTGTTTTTCAATTTATCTTTAGGGATAAGGATGATAGTAGAGGAAGCAAAATATTTAGGTAAATCGAACCCCGAAAGAAAGCAATGATAGCAGACCATCACCATATGCTTAATAATACTCCAAAACTTTTTATAGAAATCGAAGAATATCCATCGAGCCCCGCTCGTTTTGTTGCTATCCGGAGAATTAATAACGAGAGAAAACTTCATTTTCCGTAGGAGGATTTGTTAATCGAGCAAGCATCTCCTTTAAACATGTTACATTGCAATAACCGAACGTAAATAGATGAAGAGGTAAGCGGGTGAGCGAGAAAACGGAGTTCCGGAAATAGAGAACAACATCTTCAAGCAATGACTTGTGAATCATAAATCCATCCTTTAGTAGAAGAATTAATCTTTAAGATAGAATTAATAGATCTTCTATATTTAATAACAAGCATGAAAAAATCTAGAGTTTCTATCTCCATGAAGAAAATGATTGGTCGAAGCTTTTTGTTGGAGAAACAGTTCCTCCCGAAGAATGGCAGTTGTTTAATTTTCCATTGGCAATGAATAAGTCATGATCGGAACGAAGCCATTTTCAACGACTTGTTCGAGTTTTGGAAACTAATTCTTCGAGCAGCTTTTATATTGGAATTAATATTGCCAAAATCACTCCAATTCCGAGTTAGTTAAAGCCTTAGAAAGCTTTTTCTGAGTATGCCAAAGCTGAATGAGAGGATTAGCATTTAAAAAATCCATAGGAATATTCCAGTTAGACTCAATAATCTGCCTGCAATTAGGATGAGAAGACCATACATTCAAATATTTGAAGCAGGTTTTATGAACAATATTTGCAACAACAAGCATAATAAGGAGAGGAGAATGATCAGACCCCAGTCTAACAAGGTGTTGAACTTTAGAGATAGGAAATAAATCAAACCATGGCTTATTAACAAGAACTCTATCCAATCTTTCATAAATATTACCCCTCCTCCAAGTAAAAGAAGAACCTTCAAAACCAATGTCAAACAGCCCAGCATTTTTAATAAAATCAAAAAAAAATAGCAAGTCATTCAGATTAGGATTTCTGCCTCCCTTCTTCTCACTAGGATGAGCAATACAGTTGAAATCACCTCCAACCATCTAGCCCTCATTGATAGTTTGACCAATCATATGCAAATGGGACCAGAGATCCTCTCTATCCACTTTAGTTGAAGCAGCATAGACAAAAGAAGCATAACCTTTAAAAGAATCAATCTCAAAATGAACATGCAAAAGCCGAGAATGATCTACCGAATATCAATCTTTAATTCTTTCCTATAAAAAACCCAAATTTTATTGGAAGAATTGTAAACAAAGTTGTATCCCGGGAACTTTTTAGTAAATCGTCATAATTAGACTTAACCATTGGCTCAAGAAGAACCACCATCCAACACTTATTAACCCCGTTTATTCTTAACAATCTATTAAGGGAGCCAAGGTTTGCCACTCCCCTAATATTCTAGCGAGAGAAAATTAAGCATGATGGGTAGATCTACCTCCCCTAGTCAATCTAGAGAAGGAAGATGCGAGTAGAATTTGGAAGGAATAATACTCTCGGCAGAAATATGATCAACGATTTTTTCTTCTTGCTTCTTTTCACTACCCAATCCTCATTTAGTTCATTATTGACAATAGCCATATTAGCAGGAATATCAGGAATCTCTTGTGGTTTACTATTAAAAATTGGATATAGCATTGCTGGAGGTATCACTTCTTTAGATAAGTAATTATTTCTATCATCATCAACATAAATTTCATTGGCTAAATTTGATTCCAATCCCTGAGCATCAGTAATCAAATTAATATCAGAATGAGAAGTAAAACCCTTATTTACTAAACCAATATCAGAATTAACATCTCTACCAGAAGCCATTGTCAGATCAACAGGTAAATCAGAAGAAATAGCAGCAGGCAAAATAGATGAAGAAATCCCAGCAGAACTTATATTAGAATTAATAACGAATTTTCAATCAATATGTCGGACTTATTGGAAGTGAAAACGACGGTATGTAACTCGATCGAACGACGAACGAGTAAATCCGATGGATTCTCGTAAATATTGGAATTCATAATAGAACTTTCTATCAATATGGTAGACTCAGAATTCTGAATATGAAAAGGATCTTGAGAACCAACAGCAACTTCCATAACAGGTATTGAAGTTTGATAACCAGAAACAGTAGCATTAACAGTATCAATAATCTCAGAACTTATATTACCAGTAGCTTTTGGAATCTGTTTTCCAGCTGTTAAAGGTCCTTCAGGCAAAGATCCATCCTTAGCCAAAGCAGAAGAATTAACATTTTTATTTTTAAGTTCTGGTTTCAATCTAAAACAGCCTTCTTTAGAATGACCAAACATTCTACAATGGTAGCAATATGTAGGTTTTTGTTCCACAACTATAGGTTGCCAATACCCATTATGAGGAGAGCCAAGCCAAATTTCATCAATATCAAGTAGAGTAATGTCTCTTTCTACAAGAATTCTGGCTAAGGAAGGCCTAGAAAGATTAAATGTGGACATATCCAATTTTAATGGTCTCCCTATAGCAGTCCCAATAGCATAAATCACTTGATGATTGAAAAAATGAAGTTTTAAATTGGGAAGCCTATACCAAATAGGAATAATAGGGGCTTCTTGATTTGGATCAAAGTTAGGGGACCATTTCAAGATTTTCATATATCTACCTTCCATCATGATAAATTTTCTGGAAAAGAGATTAGCATACTCTTCTTCTTTAGAAAGGTGAATCATAATATGCCTACCATCAAATAAACCAACTTTCCAAGCCCCTATCAATTTCGACCCATCAAAGATCCTTCTAATATTATCCATTTTTGGATGGCCATATTGAAACTTACCAATTAGTGTGAATTTATGGACATCCACCAAAGATGTCAATTCAGAATCAAAGAAAATAAGGGCTGGTTTCCCTCCCTTTTTAACCACTTGTTTGATGAATTGACAATCACCTTTCCCTGCAGCCGTGTCATGGTAACATTGAGGAAAAGTAAGTTTATCTTGCTGGTCAGAAATTCCTTTACCAGCAATTTCAAGAAAAGTAGCCTTGCCATTAATCAATTCAGCCATCAGGAAATCAGGAAACCCACCAAGAACAATGACAGAAAACCAGAAAACCAGGAATCAAGAACTCAGCAACACAGCAAAAGATTGAATGAAAACCGAAAATCAAATCCAGGATTTGAAAAACAAATGCCCGGGAAGAAAACCACAGCAAAATCTTCAAATCAATAGAAAATCGAGCAAAAACAAGAATGAACAGCAGAAAGATTTTCAAAGCCTGAGAGGATTTGAAAATCGCTTAAGAATTCTCCTAAAAATCGCCTCAAAAATTCTTCTTATATATATATATATATATATATATATTTCACCAAAAATGTTAGTTTTATTGAATAATGGTGGTTTTATTACATCCGACATGAGGAATGGCTAATAAGTCCCCATGTAAAAGAGCTCTAAAAATAGAAAAAGAAGAAGATAAAAATTCGAAGAAGAGCTTGAGTTACAAATTATTTCCTTCCTAGAAGAAGCTCTCTAGGCCAACCAATTTGCAGGTTGATTCCCCTCTCTATGAATATGACTCCATATAACAACTAGCTTGGAGGATAACTTGAGGATCATATTAACCCAAATAATGATGTGTCATGGAACAGCAACTTCATTCAATAACATCTTTACTAAGAGCAATGAATCCATCTCCATATGAATATAATTATGCTTATTAAGGAAGGCAGCTTTGAGACCCCAATAAGCAGCAATTACTTCAGTTTCAAGGCTGTTATCTGCCATAACAGGAGCAGAGAGAAACCAATTACAATTACCAAGATTATCCCTGCAAATAGCCCATATTCCAGCACCAATTTAAGAAAAACTTCCATCAGAATTTATTTTAACCCAAGGAGCCATAGGTAGTCTCCAAATAACAAGTTTGACCTTGTTAATAACAGGAGTCTACTGGGAATTCATTATTTGTCTAGCCTTATGAATATAAATTAGACAATTCCTGATAATATGCTTGGGTAGAGCAATCCTTCGTTGTTGAAAATAACATCATTCCTCCCCATCCATATAAACCAGAAAATAATAAGAGGAATGTAATAATCAGTAGAATCTTTCCAATCTTGCCAACATAATTCAATACTAAGCCATGAAAAAAATTTAGAAGATAGCCCAAGCTTATCCAAAACAGATTTCCATACCTCTTGAACAACAAAGCGCCTTATAAATATGTGAGAAATGGATTCTTCATCAGCATGGCAGAGTTGACAAATCGAAGGTCCACGAATTCCCTTAAGTTTTAGAATGTCATCTGTTGGAAGAAACTTACTAAAAAGTCTCCAACAGAAAAAAGATATGGAAGGTGTTAAGAATTTGTTCCAAAGCTTCTTCCCCCAATCATTAGTAGAACAGGTACCTCAAAGTAGAAATTTAGACAAGCTTTGATTTGGTGGAATCTTTGTGACCAATTTATCTCTTTTGGCTGGGTGAATAGGAATGTTCAAAATCTTTTTTTGAGTTGCAGAATCAATCAGCTACTAAGCTTAGCAGTATCCCATTCTGAATTAATCCAGCAATCAGCTACTTTCTGAATGGGATAATGAATGGAATGATGAATATTATGATCAATCAGTGACTCATTAAAAATCCACTTATCCCTCCAAAAATGTATTTGCCCGTCCCCAAGCTCCCATACAAAAAGTTGTTCAGCTGCATCTCTAACTTTTAGCAATTGCTTCCAGTGATTTGAATCCCCATTCTTCAATTGAACTTGAGTAGGATGAGTATTAGAACAGTACTTCCCATGCAAAAACTTAGACCATAAGGAATTCTTGGCTCTAAAGTTAATCCATTGTTTGCAGTAAAAGGAAAAGCTGATTTGCTGAAAACTCTTAAAACCCAAACCACCACAAGCAATAGGTTTACAAACTTTATTCCAATTGGTCCAATGCATTTGTCTATGATGACCTTCCCAAAGAAACTTATTAAATATAGTGGCAGTAATTTTTGTGTGCTTTTCTTCATCTTAATCATTTAAAGAATATAGAGAGGATAAGTAGTTAAAATGCTCTTGAGAAGAGTGATTCTACCACCATTTGATAGAAATGAATTTGTCCAACATTGAATTTGAGCAGAAATTTTAGATACCACCTCATCATAGTGGGAATGTCTAAGTCTACCTTTGATTAAAGGAAAACCCAAATACTTGAGAGGATATTTAGCCTCCCTAAACCGAGTGAAATCTGCTATCCACTTTTTAGTATTAACATTAAAGTTAGAACTGAGTAAAAAATGACATTTAGACTTGTTAAAAGTCATACCAGAGACCTCTTCAAATTCATCCAAAACCTTCATTAAACATCTTATGGAATTCTTACTACCATTCCGGAAAACTATGACATCATCGAGCAAATGCAAGATGGGAAATCGATTGAGTGGATCCGTGTTGAAACTGGGTATAAGGGTGAGTGATCTGAACATTATTAATAAGCTTAGAGAGGTAGTCAAAAGCCAATATGAAGATATAAGGAGAAAGGGGGTCTCCTTGTTTAATGCCTCTACCTGCTTGAAAAAACCCATTGCTCTCACCATTAATGAGAACACTATAGTAATTATTGCTTAACCACCTTGAAATGAGTCCACGAGCAATCGAATCGAACCCTTTAGCATAAAGCACTTTGAGAATAAAGGACCAACTTATAGTATCAAAAGCTTTAGAAAGATCCAGTTTAAAAATCAGATTAGAACCCCTACAAGGCTTATCAATATCAGTAAGCATTTCTTGAGCGAACAATATATTTTCACTAATACTTCTTCCTTTAACAAATGCTGATTGATTCTCTGAAATCAATGTGTCGATAAAAGGCTGAATTCTAGCCACAAGAAGCTTGCTGATGATTTTTGAAAAGGTTAAAGTGATGCTAATAGGTCTGAAGTCCTCCCAACAATCCTTCTTTTTATCCTTTGGTATGAGAATAATAGAAGAGGATAAAAAATACTTAGGAAGATCCACACCCTGAAAGAAAACCTTAATAGCCTCAACAGTATCCATCCTAATAATTTGCCAAAATTTCTTGTAGAAATCAGGAGTAAACCCATCTGGACCAGCTGTCTTGTTACTATCCAAAGAATTGATAGCAGACAATATTTCATCCTCATTAAGTATTCTGGATAGATGTAATTCCCTAGCCAACTGTAAATCAGCTTGCATAAGGTTATTATAGAAGATATCAGAGTTGGTATCTTGATAAGAGAAAAGATTTTGAAAATATTGAACAGCATCATCCCCAATTTCCTGAGAAGTAGAAAGCCAGCAATTATTAGTAGATTTAATTCTTAGAATAGTATTAATGGATCTTCTATGCTTAATTATAGCATGAAAAAATTTTGAATTCCTATCTCCATGAAGTAAATGGTTAACTGCTGCTTTCTGTTTAAGAAGGAGCTCTTCCTGTAGCAATGTAGACTGCAGCAAATCATTAGCATCCAGCAGATCATTATCAGTTTTCCTCCCGACTTCCACTTCAATTTCAATCCGGGCCACCAAAGTTTCGCTTTTTGAATATTATATGTAAGATTCCCAAATTCAGCTCAATTCCAATTAATTAAAGCCTTAGCAACTGACTTATGAAGTTGCCAGAACTTCAATAAAGGGTTAGCAGCAGAATAATTAGATGGGAGAATCCAATTATGCTAAACAACTTGATAGCAAGTAGAGTGAGTAGACCATACATTTAAGTATCTGAAAGCATTTTGTTTAGTATTAATAAAATGAGAGAATTGAACAAGCAAGTGAGCATGATCTGAACCAAATCTAGCTAAGTGCTTAACTTTGGAAAGGCTAAACATATCTAGTCAGAGTTGATTAGTAAAGATTCTGTCCAGCCTTTCATAAAGAGAACCTCTTCTCCAAGTAAATGGAGAACCTTCAAACCCAATATCAAATAGATTAGCAGCACTAACTTGATTAGTAAAATTTAGCATACCTTGAAGATTAGGATTCCTTCCTCCTTTCTTCTCACTAGGGTGTAAAATGCAATTAAAATCTCCACCCACTATCCAGCCCTCAACCATATTCCGACCAATATCCTTCAAGTGAGACCAAAGTTCGGATCTACCAAGCAATAGTAGAAGAAGCATAAACAAAAGTAGCAAATCCTTTAAACCGATCAAGCTCAAAATGCAGATGTAAGAATTGAGGATGATCAATAATAATATCAACTCTCAACTCCTTCCTACTAAAAAGCCAGATCTTATTAGTAGAATTGGAGGCAAAAGAAAAACCAGAAAACCTCTTTAAAAATCTATCAAAATTCTTTTTCACCAAAGGTTCAAGAAGAACAATCACCCAAACTTTATGAACCCTGTTGAGACTTAGAATTCTATTAAGGGAGCCAAGGTTGGCCACTCCCCTAACATTCCAACATAAAAAATTAATCATGAGTAGATCTACTTCCTCTAGTAAGCCTAGAAAAAGTAGCAGTATTAGAGGGGATAATATTAGATACTGATAATTGCTTTAATTCCTTCTTCTTCTTAGAATCTTGCACCATCCAATCATCCTTCAATTCTATATTGACAACATTCAGCTGATCTGAAGAATTAGAATCCAAGTTCTATGAAGAATTCTGAAATATAGGATAGTTAATGATAGCAGGTGAAACTTCGTTAGCCTGATAAAGGGATAAATCTGTTCTAATAACAGCATCATCCTCCTTCCCATCAACATTAAGTGAACTTTCAGAATTTAAATTACCAGATACTTCAGTAACAGCAGCAACATTACCAGAAATAAGATTATTAGCAGCAACAACAGTTCCAGGAATAGCTGAATCCAGATCCTTATCTAATTCATTGTTAGCATTTGTAATAATAGAACCAAAATTGAGTGTGCAATCAATAAGAGGATTCTCAGCAGAATTATTAGGATCAGAAACATCAACAGAAACTGGATCAGTAAGGTTGTTCAAGGTAGTACAATTATTTTGAGAAGATGCATTAATCAATGTTTCAGCGAGGTTCAATAGCAGACGAGTGAAATCTTGAGTCACATTTGGAGTTATCCGAACCACAACAACGAGTCCCTTAACTTTATCGGGATTAAGGGTGACGGAATCAAGATTCTTCCCTCCTTGTATATCAGCTACAACTTGACCTTATATTTAGATGGCATAAGATTAGGATGAATTCTATAACAACCTTCCTTAGTATGACCAAACATTTTACAATGATTGCAATAAAATGGTCTATGTTCCATTACAATAGATTGCCAATATCCATTATGTGGAGACCCCAGCCAAATTTCATCAACATCTTGAAGTGTAATATCTCTTTCAACAAGGATTCTTACCAAGGAAGGTCTGGACAGATTAAAGGTAGGCAGATCTAATTTAAATGGTTTTCCCAAAGCAGTACCAATTGCATAAAAAACTTGATGATTAAAGAACTGCAATTTAAGATTAGGAATCTTAAACCAAACAGGAATAATAGGTGCTTCCTGATTAGAATCAAATTCAGGAGACCATTTCAAGATTTTCATGTAAATACCCTCCACCATAAGGAACTTCTTGGAAAATAAATTAGCATAATCCTCTTCATTGGAAAGCTTAATCATGATATGCCTACCATCAAAAAGACCCACTTTCCAAATACCAGTAAGCTTCAAATCTTCAAAGCATTTTCCGATTCTTTCCAATTTAGGATGTCCATATTGGAATTTCCCAACAAGTGTAAACTTATGCGCATCAGCCAAAGAAGCCAATTCAGTTTCAGAAAAAATCAAAGCAGGTTTCCCACCTTTCTTGATAATTGGCTTGATGAAAGAGCATCCACTTTTACCTGAAACATCATCATGGTAGAGTTGGGGGAAGACAAGCTTATCAGAGTCAACCAAATTCGAGCCCACCACATCCACAAAGGAAGCCTTCCCAGAAGAATTCTGTACAGCCATCCAAACAAAACAAGAATCCAGCATCAGAAAAAGAATCCAGAAAATGAGAAAACCAAATCCAAGGAATTCAAAGGAATTGAATTCACCCGGGAAGAACAAGAATTCAAAGATCAAGGAATCAATCCTTAACAATTGAACGAACAAATCAAAAGAATTTGAACTTCAAGAACCCCCCTAGAATTCGGAGCTTCTCTCTCCTCCATCTTTATATATATATATATTTATGTATATTTCTTCACGGATCATCGGTCATCGGGCTTAGGCGGATGATGTCATTCTCATATATATATATATATATATATATATATATATATATATATATATATATATATATATATATATATATATATATATATATATATATTACTCAAAGGATCAGATTTTATTGATTCTTGAAAGTTCTATTACATCTGATATGAGGAATAGAAAGCAAATCCCCATGTAAAAGAACATAGAAATCCTTAACATAAGAGGCAGCATTGAAAGAAGAGTAGACATTAAATTTAATATCCATAACTGAAGTAGCCCTCTTAGCAAGCCAATTAGCGAAGTTGGTTCCCTTCTCTATAAATATGAGACCAAGTAATGACATGAGTGGAAGCCAAATCAACAATCTTATTGATCCAAATCCGTAGGAACCAAGGAACTTTAGGTTTGTGAAGCAAAATTTGAATTAAGGGAAGGGAATCCAGTTCCATATGAATAAAATTTTGACTATTCGAATAGCGACTTTTAGACCTCGATAGGTCGCTATGGTTTCCACTTCTAAAGCATTCATGGTCGTTACGGGGACCGATAAAGACCATAAAAAATTACCCAAATGATTCCTGCAAAGTACTCCAATTCCAACGAAGTAGAAGTGAAGCTACCATCGGAATTTATTTTAATCCATGGAATAGTAGGAACTCTCCACATAACAAGTCGAACTCTAAATGTTGTAGCGAGAATTTGGATTTTGAAAAAGTTTTCTCGATTTTGATAAGATGAGAAATGCGAGTTCCTAATAACCATAGTAGAAGAAAAGGTTTTATTCCGAAAGATTACATCATTTCGCACATCCATAAATACCAAAAAATAACCAATGGAATAAAGAAATCGAAGTTGATTTCCAATCTTGCCAACAAGATTCTAGATTAGACCAATTCTGGAATTTATAGAGAGATCCATGGAAAGTCAAGACTTTCTTCCGGATATCTTGAACGAGCTTCACAATTCAAAAAAGATGAGTAAAAGACTCTTCATTTGAATGGCAAAGCCGGCACATAGAAGGGCCATGTAAGCCTTTCGGTTTCGGGATGTTATCAATGGGTAAGAGCTTTCGAATAATCTCCAACGGAAGAAAGACATTGAAGGAGTGATGAATTTATTCCATATTAGCTCCCCCAATCATTAAGAGGCCAAGTATGATTAGAATTCAAAATGAATTTAGATAGACTTATATTAGGAGGGTTCTTAGTAATCGGCCTATCTTTCTTGGAAGGTCGAAGAGGTATAGACAAAATCTTTTCTCGAGTCCGAATATCAACAAAGCTTTGAAGTTTAGAGACATCCCAAGAAGATAAATTCCAGCAATCAGCCACTTTAAGATTGGGAGATGAACTATCAAATTGATCCTTTAAAGAATCATGATAAGCCCAATTATCAAACCAGAAGTTAATTTGGCCATTTCCAAGCTCACAAACAAGCAGATTTTCAGCATAGTCTCTTACTCTTAAAAGCTCCTTCCAGTTTTTAGAATCACCATACTTCATTACCACTTGAGAGGGATGGATGTTGTGACAATATTTGTCATGCATAAATTTGGACCAAAGAGAATTCTGCTCCCTGAATTTAATCCATTGTTTGCAATAAAAGGAGAAACTTAAATGTTGAAAACTTTTAAAGCCCAAGCCACCACTTGCAATAGGTTTACAAAGCTTCTCCCAATTAGTCCAATGCATTTGTTTGTGTTGCCCTTCCCAAAGAAATTTATTGAAAGTAACAGAAAGTAATTTCGTGTACTCTTTTTCATTTTAATCATTTGAAGAATATATAAAGGAAATGTTGTCAAAACACTTTTAAGAAGGGTAACTCTACCTCCATTAGAGAGAAAAGAGTTTGTCCAACATTGAATTTGAGAGGTAATTTTCTCTATCACAACATCAAAATGAGAGAGTTTAATTCTGCCTTTAGCAAGAGGAAATCCCAAATAGAGAAGAGGTGCTTTTGTTTCCTTAAAACCAGTAAAATCAGAAATCCAATTCCTAGTCTGAGCAGAAGCAAGAGAGCTGGATAAAAATTGACATTTGGCCTTGTTAAATGACATACCAGAGACTTCCTCAAAATGATGCAAAGCCTTCATCATGCATTTAATAGAATTCTTACTTCCATTACAGAAAAGAATTACATCATCTGCATAGGCAAGATGACTAACCAACATTTTAGACCTATGCTGAAACTGGGTGTAAGGATAATTCTGCTGAACTTGATTAAGAAGCTTGGAGAGATAATCAAATGCCAAGATAAAAATATAAGGAGACAATGGATCCCCTTGCTTTATACCTCTACCAGCTCTAAAGAAGCCATGGCTGCCACCATTAATCATCACACTATAATAATTGTTGTGTAGCCACCTAGAGATTAAGTTGCAAAAATCCATACTAAATCCTTTAGTAGAAAGCACCTTTAATATGAAAGACCAACTGATTGTGTCAAAAGCTTTAGAAAGATCTAATTTGAAAATAAAATTGTTCCCCTTGCAAGGCTTGTCAAGATCAGTTAATAATTCTTGAGCTAATAAAACATTCTCACGTATATTCCTGTTTGTGATGAAGGCCGATTGATTTTCGAAATCAGATTGTGCATAAGGGGTTTGATTCTCTCCACAATGATTTTGCTCGGGATTTTGGAAAAAGTAGAAGTAATACTAATGGGCCCGAAATCATGCCAACTGTTCTTATTTCTGTTTTTAGGAATAAGAAAGATAGAAGAAGACACAAAGTATTTAGGAAGATCTTTGCCATGGAAGAAGCTTTGGACAGCAGCAATCACATCATTCTTGATGATATGCCAGAATTTTTTGTAGAAATCTGAAGAGTAACCATCAGGACCTGCTGTTTTGTTACCATCCAGGTGAATTAACAACGAGAAAAATTTCGGTTTCATCGAGAGAATGAGATAACTTAAGATCCCGTACCAAATTAATAGTGTTATGCATAAGATTATCCACAAAAATCTCGAGTTAGTGGCTCGGAAGGAGAACAAATTTAGAAAATGATCCACTGCATCCTTAGCAATATCATCAGGATTAGTTAACCAAACATTTGAAGCAGATTAGATTTTCAGAATGGAGTTAAGTGCCCTTCTATATTTGATGACAGCATGAAAAAATTTAGAATTCCTATCACCATATAAAAATTGAGTAGCGAAGCCTTTTCTGCGTGAAACATTTCCTCCTGTAAAATGGCATTATGTAACTTCTCATAAGCATCCATAAGAGTATGTTCAGAAACAGTCCCCTCATCCATGCTCTTCTCTATAGCAGCTAAATCATTTTCAGCATTAATGATATTAGTTTTCAAATTCCCAAAAACATGCCAATTTTAATGAGTTAAGGCTTTAGAAAGTTTTTTCTGTAAATACCAAAGTTTTATCATAGGGTTCTCAAAGTATTGATTAGAATCAATAATCCAATTATCAGCAACCACCTGATTAAAAAGTGGATGAGAAATCCAGACATTTAAAAATCTAAAGCTACTTGGACTAATGGCAGTAGTATGAGAGAATTTTATAAGAAGAGGTGAGTGATCAGAACCCAATCTAGCCAGGTGTTGGACTTTAGAAAGATTAAATCTGTCAAGTCAGGTTTGATTAGAGAAGACCCTATCCAGTCTTTCATAGATAGAACCTCTTCTCCATGTAAAGGGGCAACCTTCATACCCAAGATCAAAAAGCTTAGAAGCTTTAATATGATTAGAAAAGGTTAGCATACCATGGAGATTAGGATTCCTGCCACCCTTCTTTTCACTAGGATGAAGAATGCAATTAAAATCTCCCCCAACAATCCAGCCTTCAGACATAGAATGACTAATATTAATTAGATTAGACCATAACTCATTTCTGCCAGGCAAAGAAGAAGAAGCATAAACAAATGTAGCAAATCCATTAAAATGCTCAAATTCAAAATGGAAATGTAAAAACTGAGGATGATTCTGAATAATATTAATCTGAAGCTCCTTTCTACAGAACAACCATATCTTATTGGAGGAGTTAACAAAAAAGTTAAACCCAGTGAGCTTCTTAGTGAATCTATCAAAATCTGTCCTTACTAAAAGTTCAAGAAGAACTATAACCCAGAATTTATGAATCCTGTTAAGACTTAAGACTCTATTAAGGGAGCCGGGATTGGCAACTCCCCTAATATTCCAAGCATAATAGGTTAATCATGATTAAAGGATCTTCCACCTCTAAGTAAGTCTAGAGAAGGAAGAAACCGAAGTACTAGATGGAAGAATATTAGCTTCAGACAGATTTTTCAGTTCTTTCTTCTTTTTAGATTTCTGAACCACCCAGTCATCTTTAAGCTCCTTATTAACAGCATCCACATGATCAGAATGAAAAGCCAAATTTTAAGGGGGATTAGATTGAAAAACTGGATAATTGGTCACTGGAGGCAACACTTCTTTAGATTGATAAGTAGCTGATTGTAAGTTGTGCATAGATCTTTCAGCAGGAGTATTATCTTCAGCCACATAATCTGTAACAATATCTTCAAGAACAGATATAGATTTACCAGGAATTTCAGTGAATTCAGGAAACAAAGAAACTGAAGTAGGAGGATTATCAGGAATGATAACTTCCTCATTGATAACAGTATCTTCTAAATTCTGAATGGCAGGAGTAGAATGCAACATTTCTACAGCAGTAATATTTAAATCAAGAATTAATCCAGACTCCATGATATCAGCAGTAACCTTTGGGATATCCATACCCAAATTAGGTTGATTAGAAAGATTCAAAGGTTGAGGGTCAGATACATTAGAAACTTTATGAGCAGCAACTGTCATGGAATTGTTCCTAACAGGTTTAAGATTAGGATGAATTCTGTAACAGCCCTCCATGTTATGACCAAACATATTACAATGATTGCAATAAGAGGGTCTTTTCTCCATCACAATGGGCTGCCGATAGCCATTATGTGGAGATCCAAGCCAGATTTCCTCCACATCAGGAAGGGTAATATCTCTTTCTATGAGAATTCTGGCCATGGATGGTCTGGACAAATTGAAAGTGGACATATCCAGCTTTAAAGGTCGGCCAAGAGCAGTTCCAATGGCATAAATGACTTGGTGATCGAAGAATTGTAATTTTAAGTTGGGCGGTTTAAACCAAACCGGAATAATTGGAGCTTCTTGAGTAGAATCAAAATCTGGGACCACTTCAAGATTTTCATATATCTACCATTTAATAAGCAAGAACTTCTTTGAAAATAAATTGGCATAGTCTTCCTCCTTAGAAAGTTTGATCATTATGTGTCGACCATCAAAAAGCCCCACCTTCCAAGATCCAACCAGACTTGAGATCTTCAAACCCTTTTCTAATTAATTCCATTCTAGTATGCCCATACCGGAATTTACCCACAAGAGTGAATCTATGCACCTCGGCAAGTGAAGAAAGTTCGGAATCCGAAAAGATCGGAGCAGGTTTACCTCCCTTCTTGATCACAGGTTTGATAAAGGGACAAGTTCCTTTACCAAGCAATCGTATCATGATATATTTGAGGAAAAATAAGTTTATCGTAATTGTCATTTGAACAATTCCCACCACATCAGCAAAAGAGGATTTGCCAATGTTGGAAGAAGAAGGGATATCAGCCATGGGAATAATTCAAGAAAAACACCAACCAAGTAGAAATTGAAGAATGAATTCAAAAACAGATTGAATTCAATCCGAAAAAGATCAAGAAAAGAACTTAACCCAAAGACCAACAAGAATCCCAGAATTTGAAAATTTAGAACCCAAATTAAGAAAACCAAAATCAGGAGAGTGGATGAAAGGAAATGTCAAGGATCAAAACAATCAAGACTCAATCAGAAATGAAAGAAAACGATGATCACCTCAAGAATCCTTCCTAAAAATCTGGAGCTTCTCTCTCTTCCCCAATATATATATGTCATTCTCTATATATATATATATATATATATATATATATATATATATATATATATATTCAAATTTAATTTGCTAACAATTTTTACTAAAAGCAAGTAAACAATAAGCAGTAAAGTAAAGTAAGCAGTAATTAAAATTTAATGCAAGTATAAAAACGACTTTCTCCTTTTTCAACTAATCCAAGAATTATAGAGTAATTATCTTTTGTAGGGAATTATGATTATGGTATTGTACCAAATAAAAGTATTCCTATTTTTTACCCTTTGGTCCAGGTGCAAAGAACATTAACTAATCTATAGATAGGCTCAGGATGTTTTATTAGTAGAATGGGTTAATCTAGGCTCACACTACTAGATGTCCAAGGGTGGCTATGGTCGGCCCTACCAGTGACCCGTTACCTTTCTATAAACCAAATTATTAGAATTTAGTCTGTCACTCTACAAACTAATTAATTTTACGCCCAATAAATATTATCTTCCTATTTATTTGCACTTCACCTTAAATAATCCGCGTATAGCCTGCGATTACCTAAGGATTCATGTGATATGTACTAGTTAAGAATTTATCTCCGGATAGGTCTCAAAATTCTTCAACAGGTTTTAACAAATTAAATGTCCAATTTAAAAAGTAAACTAAGATCAGGTATTAATATTATCACAATGTTTTAAAATATTTTATATTTAATTCTCCTACAAAATTTAATTAATTTATAATCTTTTCATAGTTGAAATGAGAAAGATAGATAACTACTTAGAACACATTGAAATAACACAACACAACATATTTATAAAACTTTGAACCAAAGTACAAATACTTATCTGAAGTGTTCCTTCAAGTGATCCGCTGACTTCTACTGACTCCAAAGCAATGATGAAAGACTCCAACAGTAATAACACACAATAAACACTCAAAATAAACTCACTAGATACAAAATAAAGTGACACCCTAAGTATGGAAGAGACTAAATAAAACTAGAGATGAGAGAGAAGATGCTAAAATGGGTATGTATACTAAGAGGGGGGGGTTGGTGCGATTTTCTCTGTAGAATGGGCTCCTATTTATAGAGCTCTGAATTTGACCAGGGGTTGCTTAAGGCACCTCTTCAAAATTCGTCCAAATTCAATGTATCTTCTAGAAGGTAACTGTCACGCCTAAGCGCCGGGATCTGGCGACTAGGCGCCGGACTCCGTGACCAGGTCTTTCTCACCTTTTCACTTTGGGTCGCACGTCTTCGCGATCCAGACTGTTTCCTTGTGTCCAAATACATTGTATCACATGTCCTATATATTAGGAGTAACTTCCAGTCTTCTAGAAGCTCCAATAACCGATTAACACAGTCAAAATAACTGCCCAAAGTCATCAAAAAAAACTTGTCAGCATCTGTATCGAATTGGCGCTTAAGCGCCAGATTCTGGCACCTAGGCGCCAGGCCAATAATTCCAAAATTTTGCTCCATAAGCTCTATTTTTGCTCCTTTTTGCTCCTTTTTCCTTCTTTTTCTTTCTTGGACTCTTTTTAAATCATCTACATCCAAAAACATGAAAATACCTTTCATTAAAGCATAATATCTTTAAGAATTGAATAATAAATAAGGCATAAAATTGGGTATTTTTTAGGTAGATCAAATTCCCCCAAACTTAAATGTTACTTGTCCTCAAGTAACCCTTTTAATTACATAAAATAGATAACATTTGGAATGAAGTAAAAATATTTAAGATTCCTTGTAATTTTAGGTTTTATAAATGCTTTAGCAAATCATTAACCAAATTTCACTAGTTAAGTTAAATTTTAAGAATTTAAGAATATTTAACTACCAAATCAGAAGACTTCCAATTTTTCATTTATTTCAAGGAAAATTGTAGTTTATCATATCAAGGTCTCATATAATATTTATAAGAAAAAGATTTTCATGAAATATTTTTCTAGTAAAAATATATGTACATAGAAATTAAGTTAAAAATGTAATCAGTTTTCTTCTTATAAGATAATTCAAGTGAAGCCAATTTTTGATTAGGCATTTCCTCAAGCTTCTCCTCACTTTCTTTTCTTTCTTTTCTTTTTTTTTTCCTTCTCTTTTTTTTAAGTGAGGATTACTATTTTTGGATAGCCTGTTAATGATTTTGAACTTCACTATCCTTAACTTATTTTCAAAAACTTATACATTCTTACTTAATGAATATGGCATTAATAATTTATTATTTTTTCAAAACTTATTTCAATCTTTTATTTTTCGGGCAATAATCTTGATTCCTTAGTATTTCAAAAAAATACAATTCTCTTTACTATAAATAGAAAAATTTTAATCTTATTATTCTTTAAGCTAAATAATTCTATTCTTAAAATCAACCAAAATTTTTGAAGTTTTATTTAAGTTTAATAAATTATTTATAAATTCAAAAATTTAGGTAATCTTAAACAGATTTTTTGTTCCGTATGTTACGTTAATATATTTTTAAAGAAAATATTAGTTATTTAAGGACAAATAATATTTAAATTTGATACATGTTTTCCCTTCCCCCAAACTTCAGCTTTAGTATAAATATGAATCATGAAATTTTCTAAAGCATGAGAGAAAGAAATAACAGGAATTAATCTATGTACAATAATGATGTAGTAAGGAAAAACTAACTTCTACTTCTACACATGCTTCAATATGAATATAACAGAAATGATTAAGCATATATAGAAAAGTTTTGCAGAGCAGGAGTTAATTTCTAAAAAAAATCTTTTTTTTTAGTTTTTTTATTTTTGAACATGCAAATTTAATAACTATTCATGAACACTAAAAAGTAGGTGAAACAGAAATAAACTTTTATAGAAAATCATTCACATTTCAGTCTTATACACACATCAGATAATCTAAAAACAGTTTAAACATAAAAAGTTCACACAAACACTAACAAATAACATCACAATAAACAACACAAGAAACAAGAAAACACACTAAAAACAGAATCAACAATCTCTGGAGATAAGTCAAGCTACTAATCACTGTATGTAGCTTCATCGTCGTCATGACCAAGAGAAAACTCCATATCCTTTGGATCAACATATGGTGAAAATCTGGGATAAGTAGGGAAATGAACATCGCGCTCACCCTTCAGAAATCTCACTAAAGACTCTGAATACTCAGCATCTTAATCACTCTTTCTTTGTGTATACTCAGAAAGATGATCAATCTTTTTATCTATCGTATCTACTCTACAGTAAGTTAAGAATAACTCATGTTGCTGCTCTATAAACTGATCATGGATGGTTTCCCAAAAAGTAGATGATGGCTCAGCAGAAGTAGATGGACTAGAAGTAGAAGCTCCACCTGAAGTAGGTAATGAACTAGAAGGTGCAGTAGAACTCTTACCTCGTAGTCGATCATAAATGCTGACGCTTTCTCTTCCTATAGGCTTTGTCGACTTGAGCTTTTCCTCGAAAGCTCAACGAACTACTCCAAAGCACTTTGACATAGAGAATAGATCAGAGATGGAAAACCAAGTACAATAGAAATGCTAGAACGAGCAGTAGCATCTATAGAATCATAAATAATGCTCCCTACATCAATAGACTTCCTCTCTTGAATGCAGTAGTTGAGAATAGCTCTATTTTTGGTAACTTCGCTCAGATGATTGGATTGAAGGAGACGAGCAGAAATAAAGTAGTGCCATGCCTTTGAAACACCATTAAGCTTAGAAGATGAAAAATTTACCCTTTTTCCGTTCCGAATCTTCCAGGCTCCAGTACTATCAGTCAGGTAGGCAATGATCATATCCAAATCTTCCACAGATGGAGATAATCCTGAGTAATAACACTCTATGTTTGGCGGCAGGCCATTAAAAATATTGATTCGTTCAGGAGTGAATCCTACTCCAACTCCTCGAACGAAAATATCGTATTCTTCCGCATCCACAAAATTAGCATAAAACTCTCTAACAACCGAGATAACGGCAACAGCAGTGAAATAGCAGAATCGTTGCCAGTTGAGCGCAACGATTGTCTCCTCAATTCTTCCTCCAGGAATATAAAAACTTCGCTCTGAGATAAATTTCTGATTCGTAGCAAAATCATTGTATCTGAAGTGTGCAGCAGCAGTGAAGAACTTGCTATGATCAAAATTTTCTCATTCCTTTCCTCATTTAGATTTGGGTGCCATCTAAACGTGAAAATAAAAATGCGAAATAAATTCAACGGATCAAGGAAAATAAACTAATTTAAGTTTTTTAAACTTGAAAAAGCTTAAAAATTCATAGATTTAACCATAAAAATCAAAACTTTTCTCAAAATTTTGGTTTTTCATAGTGAGATCAAAATCCATGGTGAAAATAAAAGATAATGAGTTTAGAATGTAGATATGACCTCGAGATGAAGAAATCGGTTGATTTCAAGCTCAAAAACTTAAAAATCCGGCTTTAAATGGGATCTCTAGGTGGTATTTTTGCTAAAATTAGTGGAGAAGAAAGCTTAGGCGTCAAAAATGGCGTGGGGGGGTTATGAAGATGAGTTTTCAGGTTCAAGCCGAACCGGCGCCTAGGCATCGAATTCTGGCGCCTAGGCGCCAGACTCGCCTTTCCAAAAATTTGATTTAAATTAAATATTTTCCACCAAATCTTATCAAATTTGACTCCTAATTAATCTTATGAGAGTATTAATCCATTTTATATCCTCCAAATATTTTCACAATCAAATTAAAATGATAGTATAGATCCACAAAAAATGTATCCAAATTCTTCAATTCCAAATCCTAACATCCATTCCAAATTCAATAACTTTCAGTACAAGACTGTATCATGGTTCATCGTTTTATAAATAATATAAACAATAACATATTCAAAGCAAACATTCAAATCCAACAACACACAATGAACAATTAAGTAAACACACAAATTCAATATACAACATACTAACACAAGACTCGATCACACCTAAAACACACATAGGATCTATTTAACACCGATCTTCAATTACCATCTCTTTCGCAATGAAGTTTGCTCGGACCGAAGGCATAGAAAACCAACGTCCTTGGAAATTCCAAAGCCGTCTTTTCATCGATCCACTTGTTCTTCGCTTACATTTCTACTTGAGTGTCATGATAGGCAGCCATATGATTAGATTGAAGTTTGGTTTTCCATTCTAAGTGTTCGTATTGGTGGTACATCTCATGGAGACGATTACCAATACTTTGAAGTTCCACTTTAATCTTATCCATTCGACGAAACATTTTCTCCAAACTAACAGCAATAAAACCATTAAAATAAGGCTGAGGATCTTTAGGAGATTTATCCCTTACCTCATTTCCATGATTTCCTCTATCCATTGCCTCCAAATCCTATCTAACTCCTCCAAAATGGATTGCTCTGGTCCAAATTAGTGTTTTTATGGGATTGGAGACAAAAAATAGGCTATATATAAAGAGATTTCATGTGAAAAACTGAAGAATTTCGGTTTTTCCACGATCTGTAACTGCGGCGCTTAGGCGCCGGATCATCGATACGTAGGCCACTCTGACGCTTAGGCGCCGACTTTTGGAGCTTAGGCACTGGAACCTCGATCGACTTTGATTCGCCTATCGTTAAATTTGTAAAGTTTAGGTCGTAAAATTAGATCTAATAAACGAGTATGATCAACACACAAACACAATTACAAAAAAATCAAATCACAAACAATCACAAACGAAGGTTAACTTGGTTTCCTTTTTACTCACATTTGACATGGAGTGGTCCAAGTCCAATTTCTATATACTTCAAGAAAATATTTTGCATAAGCCAATACAGACTCGTTAGCCTTCTATTTCCAGAAGTTATATATAAATTTAGTCAAGACCAAGGCATAACCTTATGGCAATAATTAAACTTAAACTAATAAATATGGGTTGCCTCCCACAAAGCGCTTTGTTTAACATCGTCAGCCCGACCTAATTAATTGCATTAATTAGATAAACTCAACTCATAAGTCTCTTTGTAATTCAATTTCATTTCTCCCACATAAGGCTTTAGTCTTAATCTGTTAACTTTAAATACTTTTTCAGTTTTGGGATCTTTAATATCCACAGCTCCATAAGGGTATACTTTCTCAATTATAAATGGTCCCATCCATTTAGATTTTAATTTTTCAGAGAAAAGTTTTAAACGAGCATTAAATAATAATACTTCTTGTCCAGGCTCGAATATTTTCCTTGAAATCATTTTTTCATGCAATTTCTTCATTTTTTTCCTTATAAATTCTTGCATTTTCATAAGACTCATTTCTTATCTCTTCCATTTCATTCAATTGTAATAATCATTTTTCTCTTGCAGTATTCAAATTATAATTGAACTCCTTTATCGCCCAATAAGCTTTATGCTCAAGTTCAACAGATAAGTGACAATGTTTAACATAAATTAACCGATGAGGTGACATTCTGATAGGTGTCTTATAAGTTGTTCTATAAGCCCATAATGCAGAATCAAGTCTATCAACCCAGTCAGTTCTTTTAGGATTAACAATCTTTTCCAATATTCTCTTAATTTCTCTATTTGACACTTCAGCCATTCCACTTGTTTAAGGATGATAAGTAGTTGTAATTCTATGTTTAATTCTAAATTTTCTAGTAATGATTGAATTCTTATATTTCTGAAATGGCTTCCCTCATCTGTGATAATTATCTTGGGCATTCCAGATCTTGTAAAAATCATTTTCTCTAAAAATTTCTAAACACTTTTGGAATCACAGTTAGGTAAAGCTACATCTTCGATCCACTTCAAAACATAATCAACTGCTAATAAAATATAAATCTTTCCAGATGATGGTATGAAAGGTCCCATAAAGTCTAAACCCCATACATCAAAAATTTCGATTTCTAATATAAAGTTTAGAGGCATTTCGTCTTTTCTGGATATATTTCCCATTCTTTGACATCGATCACAAGTTTTCACATAATGTCCAACATCTTTAAATAAAGTAGGCCAATAAAATCCAGAATTTAAAATTTTAAATGCAGTTATATCCACTCCAAAGTGTCCTCCAAATTCAGAATCGTGACATTTTTTAATAATAGCAAAAGTTTCTTCATAAGGTACACATCTTCAAATCA
Organism: Papilionanthe hookeriana x Papilionanthe teres; assembly: GCA_022702705.1. Classification (NCBI taxonomy): domain Eukaryota; kingdom Viridiplantae; phylum Streptophyta; class Magnoliopsida; order Asparagales; family Orchidaceae; genus Papilionanthe; species Papilionanthe hookeriana x Papilionanthe teres. The sequence goes on along the minus strand of CM040421.1, from coordinate 128,359,080 downwards.
CAGAATCTCTTCCTAATTTAAATAAAAGAGGATCTTCCCAAATATATGATTTACAATCATTCTTGAATTTCTTAATGTATTTACTATTCATCCCATATGGTAAAATATTGCTAAATAGTTAACTATATATGCATACCAAGATATTTGTAATCCTTGAATGACATATAATTGCTCATCCGGGAATTTCTCATTTATATTTTCTTCATAAATCTTCTCATTATTATTTTTTATTCTTGATAAATGATCGACAATTTGGTTGTCGATCCCTTTTACGTTCACAATTTCAAAATCAAATTCTTGTAAAAGTAAAATCCATCTGATCAATCTAGGTTTAGCATCCTTTTTAGATATTAAATACTTAATGGCAGAATGATCAATGTGCATTATACATTTTGTTCCAAAATGATATGGACTAAATTTATCAAAGGCATATACTATTGCTAAAAGCTCTTTTTCAGAAGTAGTGTAATTTATTTGATTTTCATTAAGAGTTTTGCTAGCATAGTATATAACTTTGAAAATCTTCTCATATTTTTGTCTTAATACAACTCCAATGGCATAATCACTTGCATCACACATTAATTCAAAAGGTTTATTCCAATCAGGTGCAACAATGACAGGTGCAGTGATTAATTTTTCTTTCAAAATATTGAACGCATTCAGACAATCTTCATTAAATTCAAATTTAGCTTCTTTTTCCAATAAATGGAAAAGAGGTTTAGCAATTTTAGAAAAATCCTTTATATATCTCCTATAAAATCCAGCATGACCCAGAAAACTTCTTACATAAGTAACGGTAGTAGATGGTTCCAGCTCAGTAATAATTTTCACTTTTGCTTGATCAACTTCCATCCCTATTTGTGAAACTTTATGTCCAAGTACAATGCCTTCTGTGACCATAAATTGACATTTTTCCCAATTTAGAACAAAATTTTTTTCTTCACATCTCTTCAAAATTTTCGTTATATTTTTCAAGAAAGATTCAAAAGAAGTTCCAAAAACTGAAAAATCATCCATAAATACTTCAATTCCTTTATCAATCAAATCACAGAATATTGACATCATACATCTTTGAAAAGTTGTAGGTGCATTACATGAACCGAAAGGCATTCTTCTAAAAGCAAATGTTCCATACGGACTTGTAAATGTTGTCTTTTCTTGATCCTCAGGAGCAACGGGTAATTGATGATAACCAGAATATCCATCCAGAAAATAGAAATATGAGTGTCCAGCAAGTTTATCCAGCATTTGATCCAAGAAAGGTAAAGGAAAATGATCCTTTCTAGTGACGTTGTTTAATTTTCGATAGTCAATGCAAACTCACCATCCAGTAACTTGTCTTGTTGAGATTAATTCATTTTTTTCATTAACAATGACAGTTACTCCTCCTTTCTTTGGAACACAATGAATAGGACTTACCCATTGGCTATCCGAAATAGGATAAATCATTCCAGCATCTAAACAATTCAAAATTTCTATCTTGAAAACCTCTTTCATACTTGGATTGAATCTTCTTTAAGGTTCAATAGTGGGATTACAATTTTCTTCCATTAAAATTCTATGCATACAGATTGAAGGAATTATTCCTTTTATATCTGCAATAGTCCAACCAAAAGCTTTCTTATTATTCTTCAAAACTCCTATTAATTTTTTTTCTTGATCTTTGCTTAATTCTGAAGATATAATTACAGGTAAAGTTAATGAATCTCCAAGAAATGCATACTTTAAATGTACAGGTAACATTTTTAATTCCAGTTCAGGGGTTTTTTCAATTGAGGGTAAAAGTATATCCTTTTTAGTTTTGTCTAAAATTCTCCAATTTTCATGAATATAATGAGTTTCATCAGATAAATTTTCTTCATTTAATGACTCATTATATAACATAGATTCTTTATCTTTATCATTAGAAATGACCTTACAATTTTCTTGATAATGTTTTTCAATTATATAATAAAAAATATCCATCTGATAGCATTTTTCTTTATCAGGATACCTCATAGATTTCAGAACATTGAATGTTATCTCTTAATCATTAACTCTCATCGTTAATTCTCCTTTTTGCACATCAATCATAGCTCGACCGATAGCTAGAAAAGGTCTCCCTAAAATGATAGGTATTTCTTTATCATCTTCCATATCTAGAACAATGAAATCCACAGGGAAGATAAATTTATCTACCTTAACAAGAACATTCTCTATAACTCCTTTAGGATAATTGATCGATCGATTAGCTAACTGAAGAGTTAGAATGATTGGGGAAATCTCTCCTAAATCTAACCTTTGAAAGATTGAAAATGACATGAGATTAATACTATCTCCTAAATCACATAAGGCTTTTTCCACAGAATTTTTCTCCAATAGCACATGGTATAGTGAAACTTCCAGGATCTTTAAGTTTCTGAGGTAATTTTTTCTGAATTATTGCACTACATTCTTTACTTAGTGCAACAGTTTCATATGCTTCAAATTTTCTCCTTGCTTAAAATATCCTTCATAAATTTTGCATAGCTTAACATTTTCTCCAAAGCTTCAGCACAAGGAATGTTGATGGTAAGTTTCATAAAAATTTCAAAAAACTACGAAATTTGATGGTCAAGCTTCTGCTGTTTAAGTCTTTGAGGAAAAGGTGGTGGTGGTCTTTCAACTTCCACTTCAATAGGTACAACAGTCTGATCTTTATTTGGAGAAAGGGTATCTTTAGGTTTTTCAATCTCTTCAACTTCTTTCTCTTTTTCAATCTCATTCTGTGTTTTCTTGTTTAATTCCTTTCCTCTTCTGAGTTGTACAGCTTTTGCTTGTTCATGTTCTTTTCTAGATTCTTTAGGATTAATTTCAACATTGCTAGGCAGTGTTCCTTGAGGTTTGTAATTAATGAAATTAGCGATTTGACCCATCTGATTCTCAATATTACGAATAACAGTATTTTGATTTTGTAGCTGGTTGCTTAATTGCAAGATCAATTCTTCTACAGACAACTTTTTCTGTTGATTGTTATAACCAGGAGGATTAGTTGGTCTATAGTTTGAATTTCCTTGATTGTTCCAATTTGGATTAGCTTGATGTCCATTACTCCAATTAAAATTCGGATGATATTTCCAACTAGGATTATAATAATTGGAATAAGGGTTATTAGTTTTACTAACAATAGCTTGCAAAGTTTTCATTGTTTGAGAAACATCAGAATTTGTAAAAATATCATTACTTACATGCGATATATTAATAGCAAAATTATCTAATTTCTTAGATATCGCAGCCACTTGTGAAGCTAAAATAGAAAAGGCTTCGTTATCATGAATACTGGCCATTCTTTTAGGATTAACCCTTTCAAAAGGCCATTAAAAATTGTTATTAGCCATTTCTTCAATTAAGGTGTAGGCTTCTTCAAATGTCTTAGCAATTAAAGAACCACCAGCAACAGCATCAATAATAGATCTAAGTGATCCAATAAGTCCATTATAAAATTTTTGAATAATTAACCAATCTGGTACAGCATGATGAGGATATTTTCTTAATGGTTCTTTAAATCTTTCCCAAGCTTCATAAATTGTTTATCCATCAAATTTTGTAAATGAAGTAATATCATTTCTCAATTTAGCAGTTTTAGAAGGAGGAAAATATTTAGCAAGGAATTTTTGTGCCATATCTGCCCATGTTTTAATAAAACAAGTTGCTAATGAATTAAGCCACATCATTTCTTTATCTTTTAAGGAAAAGGAAAAAGTCTAAGCCTAATAGCATCATCATAAACATTATTATATTTAAAGGTAGCACAAAGTTCTAAAAAACTAGCAAGATGTAAATTTGGATCCTCATTAGGTGTTTCTCCAAAATGATTGTTTTAAACCATTTGAATAATAGAAGCTTTAAGCTCAAAAGAATTAGCATCTACAGCTGAAATTTGAATACTAACTTGAAGTTCATCAGATGTAGGGTTTGCATATTCCCTTAATGGTTTATAAATATTTTTTTCATTGATTTCGATTGGATTTTGATTATTATTATGTAAGTTAGCCATTTCTTGATGTTTTGAAATTTGCTTTCCTTTTTAATTCTTTTAATTGTTCTTTCTAATTCAGAATCAAAAGGTAGTAATCCTTCAGATCCAAAACTATGCATAAAAATTTAAAATATTTTTGTTTTGTTTTGTATTTGATTTTTTTTTTTTGTAATTTATATTCTTTACTTATTACTTTTTATAATATTCTGTTCTATCATATCCCCGGCAACGATGCCAAAAACTTGATGCGATGCGACTTTATATAAGCTTTAAAATACAAGAATTTGATACCACTTTTTAGAATATTTAATTCCTGGTAAATGGTTTCAAAAACTTGATGTGCGAGGTTTACTTTTATAATTTTATATTTAGATTTTATTATTGTAAAATTCATAATTTTAAATGCAAGTATATGTATCGTTCAAGTAATACAGGGCTCTAGTGGAGTCATGGTTATCGATCCCACAGGAATAGTGAAATTATAAAAAGTAAGAAATATAAGTAATATTTTGGAATTTTCAAAAGCAATTTATATATATTTATATATATATATATATTCAAATTTAATTTGCTAACAATTTTTACTAAAAGCAAGTAAACAGTAAGCAGTAAAGTAAAGTAAACAATAATTAAGATTTAATGCAAGTATAAAAACGAAATTCTCCTTTTTCAACTAATCCAAGAATTATAGAGTAATTATCTTTTGTAATGAATTAAGATTATATTTTTATGCCAAATAGAAGCATTCATATTCTTTACCCTTTGGTCCAAGTGCAAAGATCATTGACTAATTTATAAATAGACTCAGGATGTTTTATTAGTAGAGTGGGTTAATCTAGGCTCACACTACTAGATGTCCAAGGGTGACTATGGTCGGCCCTACCAGTGACCCGTTACCTTTCTATAAACCAAATTAATAGAATTTAGTCTGTCACTCTAAAAACTAATTAATTTTACGCCCAATAAATACTATCTTCCTATTTATTAGCACTTCACCTTAAATAATCTGCGTATAGCCTGCGATCACCTAAGGATTCATGTGATATATACTAGTTAAGAAGTTATCTCAGGATAGGTCTCAAAATTCTTCAACAGGTTTTAACAAATTAAATGGCCAATTTAAAAAGTAAACTAAGATAAGGTATTAATATCATCACAATGTTTTAAAATATTTTATATTTAATTCTCCTACAAATTTTAATTAATTTATAATCTTTTAAAAGTTGAAAGGAGAAAGATAACTAACTACTCAGAACACATTGAAATAACACAACACAACATATTTATAAAACTTTGAACCAAAGTACAAATACTTATCTGAAGTGTTCGTTCAAGTGATTCGCTAACTTCTGCTGACTCAAACGCAATGATGAAACATTCTAACAGCAATAACACACAATAAACACTCAAAATAAACTCACTAGATACAAAATAAAGTGGCACCTTAAGTATGAAAGAGACTAAATAAAACTAGAGATGAGAGAGAAGATGCTAAAATGGGTATGTGTACTAAGAGGGGGGTTTTGATGCGATTTTCTCTGTATAATGGGCTTCTATTTATAGGGCTCTGAATTTGACCAGGGGTTGCTTAAGGCACCTCTTCAAAATTCATCCAAATTCAATGTATCTTCTAGAAGGCAACTGTCGTGCCTAGGCGTCGGGATCTGGCGCCTAGGCACCGGACTCCGTGACCAGGTCTTTCGCACCTCTTCACTTCAGGTCGCACCTCTTCGCGATCCAGACCGTTTCCTTGTGTCCAAATACATTGTATCACATGTCCTATATATTAAGAGTAACTTCCAGTCTTCTAGAAGCTTCAATAACCGCTTAACACCGTCAAAATAACTGCCCAAAGTCATAAAAAAAAACTTGACAGTGCCTGTATCAAACTGGCGCTTAGGCGCCGAATTCTTGCGCCTAGGCGCCAGGCCAATAATTCCAAAATTTTTCTCCATAAGCTCCAATTTTGCTCATTTTTTCTCCTTTTTCCTTCTTTTTCTTTCTTGGACTCTTTTTAAATCATCTACATCCAAAAACATGAAAATACCTTTCATTACAGCATAATATTCTTAAGAATTGAATAATAAATAAGGCATAAAAATGGGTATTTTCTTAGGTAGATCAATATTCTATAGAGTTCCTCGAGCAGATAATGCCCACGCAGACGCTTTAACTAAACTCGGTAAAGAATTAGCTTGTCTTCCCGAAGATTCTATAGATATTACAATACAGGGACGTCAGGTTTTGTCACAGATCGACCTCGACAATCTACACAAGCTTGGAAAAGAAGAGATAGCAACCACATTGGCGGATGATACAGAAGATTGGCGTCAGCCGTTGATAGAATATTTGCAAACAGGAAGGTTGCCATAAGACAAATCAGCAGCGCATCAGATTCAGAGAGAGCTCTCTCATATGCCTTAGTGGACAGTGTTCTGTACAGATGATCCTTAGATCAGATGTGGCTCAGATGCCTCAACAAAGCAAAAGCACAGAAAATCATCAAAGAAGTACATGACGGATTGTGTGGTGCTCACTAGTCAGGACCAAAGATGAAAATAAAAATCAAAAGACTCAGATATTACTGGCCAGCAATGATGACGAACTACATGGAAACAGGAAAGAAATGCCATCAATGCCAAGTGCACGAAGTGGTATTACACCAACCTCCGAATGTTCTCCACCCCACGATCGCCTCGTGGCCATTTGAGTGTTGGGGCACGGATATATTGGGTCCGATAGACCCTCCGTCTTCGAAAGGACACATATTCATACTTGCAGCTACAGACTACTTGTCCAAGTGGGCAGAGGTAGTTCCGCTACGGGAAATTACAACACAAAAAGTTCTATAGTTCTTGAAGAATCAGGTTGTCTACCACTTCGGTGTGCCGCAAAGAATCATCTCCGACAATGGGTCCACCTTCAAAATCAAAAAAATCAACAACTTTGTCAGAAGACATGGGATAGATTGGAGATACTCTATGATCTATTACCCCAAAGCAAATGGCTTGGCAGAAGCCTTCAACAAGTCGCTCGTTCAAATTCTAAAGAAAATGCTCGACGAAAACAAGAGAGGGTGGCATGAGAAATTGCTAGAAGCTTTGTGGGCCTACAGGACGACAGTCAGAACGCCGACACGAGCTACACCATATGCACTTGTGTATGGGTCCTAGGCAGTCCTTCCACTAGAGGTTCAGCTATCGTCACCCGGATTACTGTAGCTAATCAAATTACAACAGAAGAGAACGCCAAATTACGATTGGCAGAACTGGAAAGTCTCGAAGGGAAAACATTGCTTGCAGAATAGAATTTGGAACTCTACCAAGCAAAGATGATTCAAGCCTACGATAATTTGGTCCGCCCGAGGTCATTCAAAACCGGTGACCTCGCGCTTGTTCTCAGAAGGCCTATTCTTGCACACCGCAAGATAGGTAGAAATTTGGAACCGACTTGGGAAGGGTCATTCATGGTAGAAAAGGTTTACTCTGGAGGATCGTACCAGTTGTTATATTCTCAAGGGGAGAGACCCATGTTGCCGATAAATGGACGATATCTTAAGAAGTAGTATGCAATATGAGGAATCTGAAGAAGGATTTTCATTCCAATGTAGAATAGGGCCAGCGTCTGTGGCTGGGTCAAATCTTGTAATAATATAAATTTAAATGAAATAAAATGAATTTTCTCACAAAAATAAAATACGCCTGTTAATTTCTAAATCTCTAAACCTTATAAAATCATAATAAATAAGATAATGGTATCAAAACAATTATAAAACTTATTAAAACTTGAAAGATAATGATTTTTGTCCTTATTCTTGTTCGTGCACAACACCACCCACTGACATTTCCCCTGTTTACTTGTGTAGGCGGTGTCGGGTTGTGAGTTGTTGTATGCTTCCATAAATGGCTTGGACTTCGCATCTTGAAAAAGAAACAAACAAAAAGGAGACTACAGACATGAAGTCAATGAGGCTGGACAAACGTCAGGGTACGGAGGAACTGGGGGATTCGTCAACTTACACCTCCTCGACACGAGACATACTCAGGTTTCATCCATGATCACTACTCCAGAAGGAAATCTTGTTGCTGCTTCAGCCGAAAGAGTTCCAAATGCGCCGTTGGCACGTACAAAAAGAAGGAATGTAAATCTCCACAAGCTTTACCTCTTGGACAGGATGGAGAGGAGACATGCTTGGGATCTAGCCACCGCACTATCACCAATTCTAGAAGATTCTTACAATCCTGAAATGAGAGAAACTGATGATAGTGCACCGCGCACCGATACTAAGCAGGAGACTGCAGAGGATCCTGTGTCGATATTTAATCAAATGGAATAAATTTTGACTGGGTGTCTGATGCAGACTTTTATATTACAAGAACTTATGAACCCAAATTTATATATTTATAATGATTTTTGTAAAGTCCAAACATTCAATGCAGGTATGCGTATCGTATCAAGTAATGCAGGGCTCTAATGGAGTTCTGGTTATCGATCCCACGGGGAAGGCATGATCCTTAAAATAGATAACGTAGTACTAAAATCCAATACTCAAATTTCAATTAAAGTTTAAGTTTAATTCTACTAACAAGATGCAGAAAATAGTAACAATTAAGCAAACTACAATTACTTTTAATATCTTTAAAACAGAATTAACTAACACACACACTAAGCTTGTATTTGAAAGGTTTTGATATATATATATGAAAAGTATCTTTCCTCTTGCAACGAGTATATCATGTGTGAATGATGTAGAATGATTATTTATTGTATTGTGCCAAATAGGAGCATACATGTTTCTTTACCCTCAAATGAGTACCCCCTCTTCCAAGCATGAAAAGAACATTGACATATCCTAAGTTCAGTCACTAAATCTAAGGCTAGGCTAGGAGGATACCGGCTGTCACTACGGAGCTCCCACTCACCCTTCACCTAAAGGCTAACATTCGAGTTTAGTTACTAATCTTAGAACCAAATTGGGGATCTCAGCCTGTCACCCTGAAACCTCCAATTTGAAGTGCATCAAAACACATTTCCCTATTTATTTGCACTCAATTCCCATGAACTACGCAATTCATTCATGGACATTGAATGGATTCTTCATTATTATTGTAGGACACTAAATCCTTTTAGAGTTAATGTTCAACAATAGATTTTAACAATTCAATTAGCCAGATCGAAAAGTAAATTAAGCTCGAAATGAAAAACCATCACAATTTCTTCAATACTTTAAAAGAACTTCAAATCCACATCATCACATCATCACATCTCTATGCAAAAAGAAAGACAAAGGAGACTACTCAGAATTCATAGAGAAGACACAATAAAACAAGGATTTTATATATAAAAGAAAATTCATACAAACCACAAAAGTAAATACAACTTATCTGTTTCTCTTCCCCAATGCAAATCCCTTGAAGTTCCTTTGAATCCTTTTCTCTCTTCTTTGCAACACTCAATTCTCTCTTTAAAATGGAAAGGAATAAGCAATCTCTCACTTTATTCCTTCTTCTTCACTCCTTATGGAAGAATCCCACTCAAATTCTCACTTCTACATTCTTCTCTTCTAAGCCCTAACACTCAACACACTCAATCTACACTAGAACTCTCTTCTCCCCCTCTCCAAAACCTCTCTTTTTTCGTCCAAAAATAGTTACATATAAGTTAGAAATGAAATCCCAAGTGTTTCCTTAAGCATCCCTTCAAAAAGTCGCCAAAACTATCTATCATCCGAATATTTTCTGGAGCTCTCGGGAAATGGCGCTGCCGGCGCCAGAAGCTATTTTTCTCCTCTTTGCTCCTTTTCGCTCCGAATTTGTTCCTTTTTGCTTCTTTTAGCTCCAATCACCTAAAATCATCATACCTGCAACAAATCATGAAAAATACCTTTCTTTAAAGTGCAATATCACCAAAAATGGGTAAAATTATATAGCAAAAATAGTATATATTTTTGGTACATCAAAATCCCCCAAACTTAACTATTACTTGTCCTCAAGTAATCCATTTACTACATAAAAATATAACTTAAGGCAATGTACTTTTCACCTGTAAGACATTAGAATTTTTCATTCAAAAGAATATATTGGTAAGACTTTAAGAAAGAAATTCAGTAACTCGGGTCAACACTACAGGTATAAGAATATTTAGCAATTAAGTCTAAGGGTTCTAGTCTTCTATTTATTTCAAGATAAACCATAATTTTTCACATTAAGAGTGCCTTGAAAGACTGTGAAAAAGGAGTTCTTGCAGAACTTCATCAGAATGTAGGCTGATACTTTAAGTATAAATTCAGAAATGAAATAAAGTTCTCCCTTTAGGGTGACTCAAGTGAAGCCAATTTTTTATTAGGCATCTCCTTAAGCTTCTCCTCATAAATATTTTTCTTTCTTTTTATTCTTTTTTTTTTTGGATTGTTTTTCAATCCTTCTTTTCTTTTCTTTTTATTTTTCTCTTCTTTTTTTTTAATGAGGATTACTATATCTGGATAGTCCTTTAATGATTTTGAACTTCACTCTCCTCTTTCTAAAGTTCAAACTTGAAATGCCTCCTAGCTTTATAATTAGGTATGAGCTTTATTATTCATCATAAAGTCACAATCTCTTCTTAACACATAATACTTTAAGTCTCTTAACATTTCAAAAATACAGTTTTCTTTACTTTAAATAGTTAACTATAATCAAATCCTTTCATACCAAATATCTTATCCCTATAAAATTAACCTTTATTACTAAAAACTTTCATCCAATCCTTCCCTAAAATTCAACTGAAATAGAAGTTTTAGTTATCTTAAGTGAGGTTCAACTGCTAGAAGTTATGTTAATAATTTTTAAAAATATAATAATTGAGAACAAATAATAGTTAATATTTTTCTACCCTACCCCAAACTTAAATTTTTCAATAAATTTGAAACAGTAGAGAGTAAAAGAAACTAACATTTTTGTGTTGGGATCTTGAAATCTTCAACAGTTATCTGGTATTAGTCAAAATTTACAGCTAACAAGTATAAAACAATTAGTAACAGTGATATAAAATTTTTAAACATTTGCAGAGTAAAGAGATATTAACTTTAAACATCTAAACATCTAACAAAATACCATAACTACTAAACAACTATCACAGCACTACACAGTTCATTTAACAATTTTAACTTTTCATTACAACATAACAGTACATCAACAAGTTTACACATCACATAGAAAGTAAATAACTACTACATCACAAAAACAACACAACACATAACAAGAAAAATAGAAATAGAAATAAACAAACTACCAATCTTCATCACCAGGTTCATCAGGAGGGTCAGCACGATCAAGTCAATATGGTGTATAGCTGGGGCAGGTAGGGAATATCACATCAGTCTCCCCGCTCATGAATTTGACCTGAGCGTCATGGTAGGAAATATTGAACTCAACTCGTCTCCTCATATAATCTTCATTCACATCACTTCTAGCCTCAAACACATCCATCTTTCCATGGATTCTATCCATACTAGCACTTTGTAGTCTCGCCTGCTACATAATATCAGATAATGTAGGGGGCTCAGACGTAGATGGAATGTCATAACTCATAGTGCTCCCACATGAGACTCATAAGTATGAATAATAGTCTTGTTAATTGGTCTCAGTGGTATAGCTACCTCTTCAGAACTGTTGAACTCTACTCCAAACTGTACACACAGGGCATGAATTAGGGCAGGATGTCCTAATCCACCAGTGGTCTCTCCTCTAGTAATAGACTGAATGTTCTTGAAGACAATAGCTCCAATGTCAATCTTCTTTATATTCTCAATACAATAGTTTAGAATTCCTCTATCCCTTGTAACTTCACTGTGGTGATAAGAAGGTAACAGTTTTGCAGAGATGAAATAATGTCAAACTTTAGATGCAACATTTAACTTGGAAGCAAAGGAAGTTAATCATCTGTTTTTGACTCACTTTCCATTCCCCTCTTCCGTCTGTCAGAAAAGAAATCACTTCTTTCATATTCACCTGACGAATATCAAAATTTGTATATTCCCAAACAAAAGGTTCCCAAGTCTGATAAAATGCATTGATACGCTGAGGGGTAAATTCAACCATTTTTCCTCTCACTAGCACATACTCAGTCTCAGTCCATGGCACATTAGCATAAAATTCTCTAACAACACCCAAATAGCATTCGCAGTAAAATAACAAAATCGTTCCCATTTTCGCTTGGCGATTAATTGTTCAACAGATCCATCAGGATTGTCAAATGCTCGATCCTGAATACACTTCTTATTATAAAGGTAAGAATTAAAATGAAATTGCACTTTAACAATGACAAATCTTTCTTCATCGTAATCCAATTTTCTCTTCCCTTTTACTCATCCTTGAAGCCATGTGAATTTCTAAAAATTACAAGAAAATTCTAATAAATTCCAAATCCATAATGTAACAAACTCCAAATACTATTCTAAACAAGTAAGAGCAAATTTCATCATAGGAAATCCTAAAATTTCTTCAAAAAATCCAAAATTCCAAACTAAGCCATGTGAGAGATTCCTATGATGAAAATCAAAAATTTTAACTTAAAGTGAAGCTCTTACCAAGAGAAGTATAGATCTGGTCTCGAAAAGCCTTGAAATCACTTTAAATCAAAGATCTAGTGAGCCCTAGGTCTTCAAAATCGTGAAAATGGAGGAGGAAGATGAATGCAATGGAAAAAACCGCGGGTCCCAGGGTCAAAATTGTGAAATAAAGGGTTTTGGCCTTTTTTTGTATTCGGGCACCGGCGGCGCTCTATTTTTTTAAATAGGCCAAACTCTCTGTATTTAGGCGCCGGCGGTGCTAGTGCAAAAATTTTTCTAGGTCCGAAAATTTTTTCCTAATTTCAATCGTTTCGTCCTCCACAATGACATTTAACACTTAATTAAGCATCTATTTCATCACACAAGCAATAACTAACACAATTCTTACACAAACAACATAAAACATACTTCTATATATAAAATCCACATTACAACATAAACACTAATATGTTAATCAAATTAAACCAACAACTCTTAGATTTTTTGTGTTACAAGTACACAATGATAAACAAACACTAAAATCTAAGCACACACAATGAAATTAAGCATAGTAAATCCAAATGCAAACTACAAAGCAAAGCAAAGCATATACTAAACACACCAAACAAAATTAAGCAAAATAAAGCAAACACACATCAAACATAAGCAGAATCCAACAGTCACTCCTCATCAGTCTTAGAACTATCTTCCTCTTTGATATCTCCAATAGATTGTTGATGCACGAACAAATTATAGAAGGGATGAAATGGGAATTCATCAGATGAATCCTCAGCAATCACAGTGTTCTTCTTCATCAGATTAATCAAGCCCATTTCAATCCGACCAGTGTGATCAAATTGTTCCTTCATCCTCAAGTTTATATGATCAAATAAATCAGAAATATTATTAATGGCATTCATAACATTCTGTACCTCTTTTTCCAACTGCTTGATTCTCTTCAGTATCACTCTAGAACTTTCAGGAAAGTAAGGCTGAATGGGCTGTGAAGTCTGAGTTGATTGATCAGCAAGCATATCCATATCACCTTCATCTCCTACTATTTGGTAGTCATAAAGATTAGTTGGATCAATAAGCCTCCAGGGAAGAAGAACATTTTCCCAACTCTCATATGGAACTTGTGATTTACACAATAGAAATATGGTGGACGGGTGTCCAAGCCCATATTTAGATCCATGAACTATCAATCCCAAAACTGATTTCACAATTATATTTCCAATATCAATCGGCTTTCTAGTTTGAATATAAAAATTCAAAATAGTACTTTCCTTGGTTACTTTACTAATCTTCAAAGTTGGAAATAACTTCGCCAAAATAAAATAATGCCACTTCTTTAACCCCGGATTTAAAGATTTAGAAGGGAAACTAATATATTCATTGTCTCTTACTTCCCAATCTTCATTTTCATCCGTCAAATAACGATACACATCATTCATATTATTGCTTGTCGCATTAACATTGAAATTGTGGCAAAAAGGTACATTCTCAATCATAAAGAGATAATTAATTCTCGAAGGAGTGAATTGTACAAACCTACCTTGCAGAAAGACAAATCCTTGGTTGATCCCGTGAAGATTTGCATATAATTCCTTTACAACTGGAACGGCTACGGCAGCGGTAGTGTAACATAGCACTTCCCAACGCCTCTCGTTTATTATCTCTTCAACTCTTGTAGTAGGATTATCCATACCTCAATTAATAAAGCATCTTTCCTTGAAAATCCTCCTCTTCATTATCACCTTATTGAATAATAGTTGTGCCTCGAAACTGATAAACTTCTGTCGATTGAAAATGCGAGATCGAGGGGTTTCTATGGTGTAGGAATCCATGGGATGCGAATTAGGAAGGGAAGTTTTCGTTTTTCTGGAGTTTGGAAGTTCAAAATAGAGTTTAGGGAGTTATAAAGAAGAAGATCCCGCTCAAAACCACCAAAAATTGCATTTTAAAATTCTAAAAACCTTCAACAGGTTTTGGGTGCCAGCGGCGCTCGATAGGGCGTCGGCGGCGCTCAAACCTGAAATTCTACAAACATCTTCGTAATTGGACACCGGTGGCGCCAGTGGTCAAAAATCTCACCGAACTTCGTTTGGCCCGAAATATTCTAATATCTCAATTCGATCCAATATTTATCAATTTTTAAAAGTATTTAGGAGCGATTAGGATTCCAAAATAACTATCTAAAACTACAACTACAATAAACAAGCAAATACCACAAAATACATATGGGTTGCCTCCCATAAAGCGCTTGGTTTAACGTCGTCAGCTCGACAAACCATTAAGTTAATCGAGATGACTCAGCATTAAAACCTCTTTGAAGTTAGGTTGAAACCCATCAAAGTAAGGCTTTAATCGATGCCCATTAACCTTAAAAATTTTTCCAGTATCAGGATCCTCTATATCAACAGCTCCAAAAGAATGAACTTTTACAACTGTAAAAGGTCCCAACCATCTAGACTTGAGCTTTCCAGGAATAATTTCAATATTGTGTTTTATAACAAAACTTTATGTCCATATTCAAATTTCCTTTTCAATATCTTCCGATCATGCCACAATTACTTCCTCTCTTTATAGATCCTGTCATTGTGATAAGATGAATTTCTAATTTCTTCCAATTCATTGAATTGCATAAATCTCTTCACTCCAGCATTTTTTAAATTAAAATTCAACTCTTTTATCGCCCAATATGTTTTATGCTCCAATACAACCGGTAAATGGCAAGTCTTAGCAAACACTAATCTATAAGGAAACATTCCAATAGGGGTCTTAAAAGCAGTCCTATAAGCCCATAATTCAGTATCTAATCGAGCAGAACAATTTAATTTGTAATTATCCACACATTTCTCCAAAATTCTTTTAATTTCAGGATTAGACAATTCTGCTAAATCACTAGTCTGGGGATGATAAGTAGTAGAGATTCTATGAATAATATTATATTTCTCAATCAATCTCATAATTTGATTATTCCTGATATGGGATCCACCATCAGTTATAATCACCCTCGGCATTCCATATCTCGCAAATATATTTTTCTTTAAAAATTTTGAAACACTCCGAGCATCAAATCTAGGTAAATTTATGGCTTTAATCCATTTCGAGACATAATCAACTACAACCAGTATATATAAATTTCCAAATGAATGAGTAAATGGTCCCATAAAATCTAGTCCCCATACATCAAAATTTTCAACTTCCAAATTATAGTTTAGAGGCATTTCATTTCTTCTAGAGATATTACCTACTCTCTAACATCGATCACATGATTTAATATATTTGTATACATCCTTAAAAAGAGTAGGCCAATAAAATTCAGATTGTAAATTCTTAAAAGCAGTTTTATCAACACCGAAATAACCTCCAAATTCAAAATCATGACATCGTTGAATAATTAAATTAGTTTCTTTTTGTGGCACACATCTCCTAATAATTAGATCCTTACACTGTTTATATAGATAAGGCTCATCCCAAAAATAAAATCTTGCATCATATTTAAACTTTTTTTGTTGTTGCCTTATTAAATCAGGTGGTACAATATCACTCACAATACAATTCACAATATCAGCATACCAAGGCAAATTTCTTCCCATAATAGTATAAAGTTGTTCATCAGGGAAAGTTTCTGTAACTTCCTTCTCAATTCTGATAACTTATCGTACTATATTCTTAAAAATTGATCATCTATTTGGTTATCAGATCCCTTCCTATCAACTATTACAATATCAAATTCTTGTAGAAGAAGTATCCATCTAATCAGTCTAGGTTTGGCATCATTCTTTTGCATTAAATATTTGATAGTTGAATGGTCTGTATGCACAATACTTTTAGCTCCAATTAAATAAGTTCCAAACTTTTCAAAAGAAAATACTATAGCTAATAACTCTCTTTCAGTAGTGGTATAATTAATCTGAGCTTCATTAAGAGTCTTACAAGCATAGTAAATGACTTTGAAAACTTTATCATACCTTTGCCCCAATGCTACTTTGATCGTATAATCACTAGCATCAGACATAAGTTCAAATGGTTTCACCTAATCAGGTGAAACAATTATAGGTGCAGTGATTAATTTCTCTTTCAATAATTCAAAAGCAAGCAAACATTCATCATTAAAATCAAATTTTCTATCATTTTCTAGAAGTCGGCACAAAGGATTAGTAATTTTAGAAAAATCTTTAATATATCGCCTGTAAAATCTAGCGTTTTCTAAGAAACTCCTCACCTCTCTAATGGTAAAGGGTGGTGACAATCTCTCAATCACTTGAATTTTAGCTGGGTCACCTCCATACCAAATTCAGAAATTTTATGCCCAAGCACAATGCCTCCTGCAACCATAAATTGACATTTCAACCAATTCAGAACTAAATTTATCTTCTCGCGAAGCTCCAATACTTTTGCTATGTTTTCCAAACAGATTTCAAATGAAGTCCCGAATATAGAGAAATCATCCATGAAAACTTCTATTCCATTATCAATCATACTACTGAAGATAGACATCATACATCTCTGAAACGTTGTAGGTGTATTACACAGTCCAAAAGGTAATCTTTGAAAAGCAAAGGTTCCGTAAGGGCTAGCAAATGTTGTCTTTTCTTGATCCTCAAGACCAATAGGTATTTGATGATAACCAGTATATCCATCCAGAAAGCAGTAGTACTTGTGTCCAGCAAGTTCATCCAGCATTTGATTGAGAAAAGGAAGAGGAAAGTGATCTTTTCGGGTGGCGGCATTTAATTTTCTATAGTCAATACAAATTCCCCATCCATTAATTTGTCTTGTGGGTATAATTTCATTATATTCATTCACTTCAACAGTCATTCCTCCCTTTTTTGGTACACAATGTATTGGACTCACCCAAGCACTATCCGAAATAGGATAAATAATACCAGCATCCACCTGTTTTAAAATCTCCTTCTTAACTACTTCTTTCATTATTGGATTCAATCTCCTCTACAGATCAACTCTCAGTTTATATTCTTCATCTAATAAAATCCTGTGCATACAAATCAAAGGACTGATTCCTTTAATATCTGCTAAAGTCCATCCAAAAGCCTTTTTGTATCTTTTTAAAATTTCCAACAATTTTTGTTCTTGATATTCATTTAACTTCAAAGATACAATAACTGGTAGGATAGATGAATCTCCTAAAAACATATACTTCAAATGATTAGGGAGAATTTTCATCTCAAGTTCAGGAGGTTTTATTAAAGATGGAAATAAGCTTTTATCTCCACCTTCCATAGTGTCTAATACTTCAAATCTCTCCTGACCATACTCCAAATCTTCATTCTTCTTACTATCTGAATTTTCTTCCTTTTCAATTCCTTCTTCAAACATATTTTCATACTCTGCTTCTTTTTCAAATATATTTTCAAAATGATAGTTTCTCAAATACTCACAGACCTCCATTCTAAAGCATTCATTATCTTTTTCCATTGAGGGATACTTCATAGATTTCAAAATATTAAAAGTCAGCTCTTGATCATTAACTCTCATAGTTAATTCTCCTTCTTGAACTTCAATCACTGCTCTCCCAACAGCAAGGAATGGTCTTCCCAAAATGATTGAAATTTCTTTATCTTCCTCCATATCAAGTACAATAAAATCCACAGGAAACATAAATTTATCCACTTTCACTAACACATCTTCCACCACTCCTTTAGGGTAAGTAATGGAATGATCGGCCAACTGAAGAGTCACAGATGTAAGAGAAATTTCTCCTATTCCAACCTTTTGAAAGTTGATAAAGGCATAAGATTAATACTAGCTCCCAAATCACATAAGGCTCTTCCAAAAAAATTTTCACCTATAGCACACGGGATAGTGAAACTACCTGGATCTTTAAGTTTTTCCGGAAGCTTCTTCTGAATAATTACACTACACTCTCCGCTAAGTGCAACAGTTTCATGATCTGTGAACTTTCTTTTCTTTTTAAGAATATCCTTCATAAACTTGACATAGTCAGGCATCTGTTCTAATGCTTCAACAAAATGAATATTTATCGTTAATTTTTTAAGGATCTCAAAAAATTTTCCAAATCTGTTATCCTTGTTTTGTTGCTTCAATCTTTGAGGAAATGGAGGTGGTAGTTTTTCAAAAATAATCTTCATGGGTTCAAGAGGATATTCCAAGTCTGAATAAATCTTGTTTGAACCTTTTTCAATATCCACCTTCTCCATTTCTATTTCAACTTCTTTTTGCACTCTTGTCTCCAATTCCTTTCCACTCCTTAATTGAATAGCCTTAAGTTGTTCCTTGTTTTTGATCTTTTGGATTGATCTCAATATTACTTGTAAGCGTTCCAAAAAGTCTATTTTTAAGTGCCGTGAAAATATGCCCCAATTGATTTTCAATATTTTTCATCGCAACACCTTGAGCTTGTAATTGATTTCCCATATTCATAATCATTTCTTCAGTAGACAACTTATTATCCTTAAATTGCAGGTTACTATTGAATTCAGGAGGATAAGATGGTCTAAAATTGGTATTTCCTTGATTGTTCAAATTTCCAACTGGATTTATAGAAATATTCCCCCAATGTAGGTTAACATTGGCATTGCTACTATTCCAGTTGAAATTTGGGTGATTCTTCTAACCAGGATTGTAATTATTTGAATAAGGATTATTAGATCTATTAATAGCATTCAAAGTCTTGTAAGGTTTTTGAGATTCTATTATCTATCCAAATGAATTTTCCTCTAACACTTGGGTTGGTTGAGAATAATTCATTCTATGCTGATCTATTTTCTTAGAAAGAGCTGCAATTTAAGAAACTATCTTAGTCATCATATCTGAATCATAAACACTAGCTACTCTCTGAGGATTTACCCGTTCAGAGAGCCATTGAAAATTATTAGTAGTCATTTCTTCTATTAATGCGTACGCTTCATCAAAAGGTTTAGACATTAACGATCCACTAGCAGTAGCATCTATAATCGATCTCAATGATCCCACTAATCCATTGTAAAATGTTTGAATTATTAACCAATCTGGTAAAGAATGATGTGGGCACTTCCTAAGAAGATCTTTAAATCTTTCCCAAGCTTCATATATTGATTCCCCTTCAAACTGACTAAAAGATGTGATATCATTTCTTAGCTTAGTAGTCTTTGATGGAGGGAAATATTTTGATAGAAACTTTTGAGACAGTTCTCCCCAAGTTCTAATAGATCTAGGTGCTAACAAATTTAACCACGCCTTAGCTTTATCCCTTAATGAAAAAGGAAAAAGTCTAAGTCTGTCAGCATCACTCGACACTCCATCATATTTAAATGTAGCACGCAGTTCTAGAAAACTAGCGAGATGTAAATTTGGATCCTCATTAGTTGTTCCTCCAAATTGATTATTTTGTACCATTTGGACAATATCAGGTTTAAGCTCAAATGAATTAGTAGCAACATCATGATTTTGAATAGTCACATGAATTTCATCTGCTGTTGGGTTAGCATAATCTCTTAATTGTCTTGGCAAATTTTCAATATCATTTCTCTGATTATCTTGATTATTCGCTATTTCACAATGATTTTCAGTTTGTTTTTATTGTTTTCTAATTTTTCTAACATTACGCTCTAACTCCAAATTGTAAGGTACTAAACCTATAGATCGACTACTACGCATATAAAATCACACCAATACTCTAAAAGTTAAACAAACACACAATTGCACACTACAAAGTAAAGGTTTTCAGTTATTATATTATCAATAGAAACTGTTTATAAGTCCCAGACAACGGCGCCTGAAACTTGATGCAGACTTTTTATATTGTAAGAACTTATGAACCCAAATTTATATATTTACAATGATTTTTGTAAATTCCAAACATTCAACACAAGTATACGTATTGTATCAAGTAATACAGGGCTCTAATGGAGTCCTAGTTATCAATACCATAAGGAAGGCATGATCTTACAATAGATAGTGTAGTACTGAAATCCAATACTCAAATTGCAATTAAAGTTTAAGTTTACTTCTACTAAAGATGCAGAAAACAGAAACAAATAAGCAAACTACAATTACTTATAATATCTTTAAAACAGAATTAACTAACACACACACTAAGCTTGTATTTGAAAGGTTTTGATATATATATGAAATGTATCTTTCCTCTTGCAACGATTATATGATGTGTGAATGATGTAGAATAATTATTTATTGTATTGTGCCATATAGGAGCATAAATTTTCTTTATTCTCAAAAGATTACCCCCTCTTCCAAACATGAAAAGAATATTGACATATCCTAAGTTCAGTCACTAAATCTAAGGCTAGGCTGGGAGGATACCGGCTGTCACTACGGAGCTCCCACTCACCATTAACCTGAAGGTTAACCTTCGAGTTTAGTTACTAATCTTAGGACCAAATTGGGGATCTCAGTCTGTCACCCTGAAACCTCCAATTTGAAGTCCATCAAAACACATTTCCCTATTTATTTGCACTTAATTCCCATGAACTACGCAATTCATCCATGGACATTGAATGGATTTTTCATTATTGTTGTAGGACACAAAATCCTTTCAAAGTTAATGTTCAACAATAGATTTTAACAATTCAATAGGCCAGATCGAAAAGTAAATTAAGTTCAAAATGAAAAACCATCACAATTTCTTCAATACTTTAAAAGCACTTCAAATCCACATCATCACATCTCTATGCAAGAAGAAAGACAAAGGAGACTACTCAGATTCATAGAGAAGACACAATAAAACTTGGAATTTATATATAAAAGAAAATTCATACAAACCACAAAAGAAAATACAACTTATCTCTTTCTCTTCCCCAATGCAAACCCCTTGAAGTTCCTTTGAATCCTTTTCTCTCTTCTTTGCAACACTCAATTCCCTCTTTAGAATGGAAAGGAGGAAGCACTCTCTTACTTAACTCCTTCTCCTTTACTCCTCAGAGAAGAATCCCTCTCAAATTCTCACTTCTACACTCTTCTCTTCTAAACCCTAACACTCAACGCACTCACTCTACACTAGAAATCTCTTCTCCCCCTCTCCAAAACCTCTCTTTTTTCATCCAAAAATAGTTACATATAAGTTAGAAATGAAATCCCAAGAGTTTCCTTAAGCATCCTTTCAAAAAGTATCCAAAACGCTTCAAATTTGAATTGCACCGACATTGGGCGCCGGCGGCGCCCTATCGGGCGCCGGCAGTGTTCTATCGTCCGAATATTTTCTGGAGCTCTTGGGAAAATAGTGTCGGCGGTGTCAAAAGCTGTTTTTCTCCATTTAGTTCATTTTCGCTTCTTTTCGCTCCAATCATCTAAAATCATCATACCTGCAACAAATCATGAAAAATACCTTTCTTTAAAAAGCAATATCACCAAAAATGGGTAAAATTTTATAGCAAAAATAGTATATATTTTTGGTGCATCAATGTCTGACTTGCAACTTGGGTTTACCCAGACTGCCTACGGTGTCAGGAGCATTTTCAAAATGCCCGGAATGTCATGTTTTACAGCTTGATGAATATGGCACAATTGAGGCATATGCAACTGCCTCAATGCTACTCAGCAGCCAAGAATATCCTGAGGTAGAGCCGTACGTACCGTAGCTTGTCTTGCCGCCGCCGCGAGGAGTTCTGGATTACGTCATGGTGAAGATTAGAAGAATCAGAAAGTAAGAATTTCAACATTATGAAGATATACAAGGAAAGTTTGTCAATATTCTGGAAGGACTCGAGCTATACACTGGCGTATTTTTTACGAAGGATGGAGAAGAAATTTTGTACTGCATCGACACCCTATAAGCATTGAACAAAGCAGGCCGTTTGAGGTTAAAAACTTATACAGAGCCGTCAAAACGGAAAAGAGGGAAGGGCAGAGTCACTATCTAGTGTGGTTGTTGTTATAACTTCGTTGTAGATTGACAAGGCAATCCCTCGGGAATTTTACAGCATGATGAGGTGGATCTGATGCCACCACAAATCAAGAAGATGATAAAAAGGATGGTCGAGTGGCACGTGTTGCCTGTAGAGTGTATTCCTAACAGCTGCATCATAAATATTTATGAGGACGGGGACTGTATTCTGCCTCATATCAACCACCATGACTTTGTAAGGCCCTTTTGCACGGTCTCTTTTATAAGTGAAAGCAATATCTTGTTTGGACGAGAAATCAGGATAGTCGATCCGGGAGAATTCTGAGGTTCTATTGAAATTCCCCTACCAGTTGGATTGGTACTAGTATTGAAAGGAAATGGAGCAGATTTAGCGAAACACTGTATCCCAGAAGTTCAAAGAAAAAGGCTGTCAGTCACTTTCAAAAGAATGGATGAAGACAAAGCGCCATTTTAACATGAGCCAGATCCAGAACTGGAGAGCCTTCGTCCTTTGCCACTGTGACAGCTGTACCTCCGGGTGTTCGCAAGGGGACTTTTGTTTCGGAGTGTAACCTTGGCAGGTTGGCTCATCTCTGCAGCAGTCCCAGATAGCAGAAGTCTACCCCCTTACAACGGGTCATGACAGTCGATGCTGCCACTTTTTGTAGCAGCCATATAATTTGATATGTCAGTTCTGTTCAGTTTTGTACACGTGATCTACTTTTGGATGCTTGTCAGCATATGATCAGTTGTACTACTTCCAGCTGAATTAATGAAAATTTCTATTTTTCAGAAATGCTTGCTTTTCAACGTGATAGTCGAAAGCCGTTGAACCACGTGTTTGGTTCCAAAATGAAAAGGACAAAAAGAATAATGCAAAAGAAAAGGATAAAATCATAACAAAATAAAATTAAAATCAAAATGAACCCAAACTTAAGTCAAATGGAAATGAAATTGAAATTAAATCAAAATTCAAATTTAAAATCGAAACTTAAATCAAATAAAACATGATGAAACAAAACAAATTGAAATAAAATAATGAATTGAAAACAAACAATGATAATATTTGCTCTTCCTCTCTCTTGAGATTCTGAGTCTTTGCACTCATCTTCAAATCCCTCGCTTTCGCGGGTGCTCCGCAAAACTTGGCACTTTACAGCGTCACTACTCACAAACTCGAAATACCTTGAAATTATGCAAATCTTGCAATGGCTACTAATCTCAGTTGAATTGCACCAAATCGCTTTCTTTAAAAGTTAAATTCCAGATTTTACCAAATTCTCCTCAAACGAAAATTCCAGGATCAATACCTAAATTCTGATTCCCCTCTGTCACCTCTTAGGTTGGATATGTGTCCTTGAGCTTTCCTCCCCAAGATCTCCTTAAAATTCCCTAATTTTCCATCTCCCTTCCGAGAAATTTTTTCCGCCTTCCATGAAATTCTGGG
Organism: Papilionanthe hookeriana x Papilionanthe teres; assembly: GCA_022702705.1. Lineage (NCBI taxonomy): Eukaryota > Viridiplantae > Streptophyta > Magnoliopsida > Asparagales > Orchidaceae > Papilionanthe > Papilionanthe hookeriana x Papilionanthe teres. The sequence goes on along the minus strand of CM040421.1, from coordinate 128,335,280 downwards.
AACGCAGCTTAGTCGTCTGTTTTCCCCCAAAATTCCAAAATTTTTCATCTCCCTTCGAGAAATTTTTTTCGCCTTCCATGAAATTCCCGGAATGGAGCTTAGTCGTCTGATTTCCCCTAAAATTCCCTAAATTTCCATCTCCCTTCTGAAAATTTTTTTTTGCCTTCCATGAAATTCCAGGAACGGAGCTTAATCGTCCGATTTCCCCTAAAATTCCCTAATTTTCCATCTCCCTTCTGAGAAATTTTCCGCCTTCCATGAAATTCTGGGAATAGAGATTAATCGTCTGATTCCCCCAAATATCCCTAATTTTTCATATCTCTTTCAAGAAATTTTTCCACATCCATGAAAATCCCGAGGTCGGTACAAAAATTCTAATTCTCATTTTTAGGCTGGTACCTAAATTTCAGTTCACATCCTCCAGGGATCGGTACTGAAATTCCGATTTCCCTCTACACTCAAAGTTTTCCCCACAAAATTAATATCTTCAAATTTAAGATTCCATAAATTCTAAAATTTCTATAAATTCCATGAAACTTAAACTTAAATTTGAAACTCAAAATCAAATTAAAATTGAAACTCAAAATTTAAGTTGAAATCAAATCCTAATTCTAAATCCAAATTCCAACCTCAAATCGATTCGGATCGGACTCCTTTAGAGTTTGAAAGCTTGAAATCCATAGCTTCTCTCATGAAGGTATTCCATTTTCCTTCCCCGGTAAGAGTTCCTGGGATTTAAAGTTCTATCTCCTAATCCCCAGCGGAAACTTCCTCTCTAAATTCTGTGTTTGTCTTGAGTTTTGACTCAGACAATTGTGTTGGTTTTATTGATCTTGTCGGTCAACACCAATACGTTCAGTGTGCTTGCCTAGCACACCACACCTATTGGGGGTCCATTTGTTGACCTCACTTTTGGTTGAGGTCTAGTCTTCCTTTAGAATAGCCTAGGTTCTAGCCATAAGACTCTCCTAGTGACTTTCTTATAAGACTAGTCATGGCACCCCTCCCCCATAGAAATTCAAACTTTTCTCACTTCACTGGGAGTTTTCATATGCTTAAGGCTTAACCTTTAGTTTGGGAGGAAGAGACCAAGCATAACGAATCCCAGAGAAAGTCACCTATAGCTGGTCAAGCCATAGGATCTACCATGTGAGGTCTGGAGCTTACACCACACTCACACTATACACTCTTAACCCTAAACAAGGCACATTACCTTTTGATCCCCTAACTCTTTAAAAACTCATGAAAGTGGTTTTCCCAAGCTTTTAGCCTCAGGCTAGGGTTTGACTAGTACTAACACATAGAGGACCAAAAGAGGGTGACCCTTGTTCCATGGCTTAATTTAAGCAATTCCATATTACTCACTTTCAACCAACTTTAATTTGCCCAAGATTCCCAAAATACTTAAAATACCCCCAAAACCCTAAAATCCCCCAATATTTCCAAAATCACCCAAATTACCCATAATTTCACAAAAATCATCCCAAAATATTTTCTGCCACTCAAATTGACCAAAATTACCCAAAATGACCAAAATACCCCTCTCAGCCTAAAATTCCAAAAATTCCCATAAATTTCCAAAACCTCTCAAATATTCTCAATTTTATTTCTCTAAACTACCACATGACCCAATTTGGCCAATTTAGCCCAATTTAACCAAAAGCCCCAATTTGACCCATTTTAACCCAAAAATGCCCAAATTAAACCCAATGTCTACCCAATTGACTCTAATCTTGCCCAATTTCAATTCCAAACTTTAATTCAACATCTACAATACGAATCTAAACCAAATGCAAGCTCAATTTGAACATTTGATTTTAATTTCACTTGAAACCCAAAATCCCCAATTTTGCCTAAGTGGCACAAATCCCCCAAATTGACCTAATGTCAAAACATTTCCCCCAATTTTAATTCTAATCCCTTCATAACACTCCACTAAATTGAATTGAATAATCAATTTCCCCCAATTTGAGCCCAAGTCTCATTCAAATCAACTTGAACCAAGTTTACCCAATTTTGACCCAAACATACCATATGCCCAAAATCTACTAAATTGATTTCCCTACTCCCAAAATTTCCACCCAATTGATATGAGGAACTCTTCATGACATCCCCATAGACCATTTGGAACCTTCAATTAGCCTTGGACCCAATCCTAGCCCAACCTAAACCCAAGTTAACCCAACTTGCCCCAAATGGATCAAAATCCCAAATTCCACTAAATTAACCCCTCAATTGAACTCAAAACCACTCTAAGTCTTCATGAAAAATCTTCATTACAATCATCTACACAATATTGCTCAATCACTTGGGCTCAATTCAAGATCAACCCATGTTAGCCCAATTTGAACCCAAGGTGACCCAAATGAACCCATCAACCAATTTAATCAAATTGAACCAAATGTGACCAAACCAACCCCTCCACAGCCACTAAGTTAACCCTAGGGACTGAGCTAGACCCACCTAGCCCACCCTAGTGGAGCCATGGACCAAAGGTCCCCCAAATTAGGGGATCTCCTAATTTAAATGGTTAAATCTAAGGGATATTTGCCATAATGCCTTAAACATTAAAACCAAGTGCACTCGTGACCCACCCACTCGCTCACTTGACCCACTGGCTCACCTGACCCACTAGCCACCTCCCCTGGCCTGGCTGGCCGACCTAGTCACTGGAGGAGCCCAAACCGAGAGCCACCTCAAACTTTGCCAAACCCAAACTCCACCCTATGGCCAACTCAGCCTAAAATTGCCACCAGGGCTCCTCTGTATTCCACCTAGGCAGCTCTTTGCACTTAAATTGGAGCCTGGCAGCCACCCCAGCCATGGCTATTTAAGTCACCACCTTCACGGCCAAAAGAGAGTGCTGAAAATTTCATAACAAAACTCTGCCAAAATCCTACCAGAGCACCTCCAAGCCTCTCTTAGATCATTCCAGTCACTTTCCCACTCTGATTTTCACTGTTGGAGCTCAATTTTAGAGCTTAAATTTGGCTGGAAACCAGGACACATTTCACCAAACCTCCACAGTGCACCAAACTGTAATTAACTGTACCCACACCTTCCTAGCAGTGAAAGAAGAGGATCCCCCTTCAAAGCCTCAACACAAAAGGCCTCTGCACTAGACTTCCATCAAAGCTCGAAATCGGGCCTGGTCACTTTCATACTTAGGCAATTCACCAGAGCAAGAGGCTTCATCCCTGAGCTCCTGGGACTCCAACGAAGGTGTAGAGCATCTCTGATCAAAGTTTCACTTCTCAGAGCCAAGGTATTAACCCATTCCTCTTCCTGAGCTTCTCTAGATTCTCTATGTAATTAGGATTAATTTAAACTATGATTAGTTGTATGGATATGTTCTCCATGCTTAGATGAGTCCATAGGATCAAACTCCATGTGATTTGATTGAGTATCGAGGGAGAAATTAGGGCTTTAGTGTGGACAGTCACAGGATCACACCAGACGGGACAAAGCTCGAGCGCCGTTGGATCGTCTGTGTATTAAATGTAGGGCTGGGATGGCGCTGGATGAGAAGATTGAAAAGAACAGCGGAGCCGCGTGGAGCTGAGCTGGATTGCAGTGCCGAACAAGAGAGCGACACGTAGCGCTTCGGAGCTGCCGAGGTTGAGTTGGCGCCTACGTGGTTAAGTAGAAAAATCCATTTTCTTAATTATTTAAATCACCATAACTTTAAAAATTCATATCTTGTCCTAAAACAATCATAAAAATGAAATAAAAATACCCTCTTGCTCAGTGAACAGAGGAGAACAATGTGGAAATAGTTTGAAATATTTTTATGCATATTTTATTTTTAATAATTTAAATACTTTTTTCAGTCTTTTAATTCCTCATTAACAAGGACATTTCACCATGGATCGAGCTTTTGGGGTCTTGTTCTATCTGCCATAAGGGATCCTTCCTGATTTTTCCAAAGCCAGTGGAGATCTCTGTGAGGATATCTCTATTTTTCAAATTATTGTGTTTATTTTGATATAGAAATTGAAATGATTAAAATAATAATCAAAAAAATGAAAAGTAAATTTTTGTAGGTTTCTTATGATTAGAGGACCCTAAGATAAATTTTTCATGGGTTAAATCACTAAGATATGCACTAATCATCAACTTGACTTAAAACAAAATTTTAATTAATTAAGACAAAATAAAAATCAAAATAACCCAAAAATGATGCTCCACTTTGTTTCAAGAACAAAGGAACTCCCCTAAAAATTTTGAAATCATTTGGAATTAATTTGGTAGGTTAAAAGATTTTCCTAGGTCCAATGGCATTTTTGGCACTTAAATGAATTTTAATAACTAAAATACCATTCAAAAAATTATAAACTTGGTTTTGTGAGTTTTCTGTGATCATAGGAATTTTCTAAAAATAAAATTGTAATTTTTATAAAAATTTCATTTTCGGACATATTTTAAATAATTAAGTAATTAAATAATATTAATAATGACAAGAATATTAAAAAAAAAACCAAATTGTAACTTTTGGTCTCCTAATCACTTAGGAACCTTCCCCATAATTTTCTTGAGCTTCAAAATTAAAATATCAATTTTTAAAGGCTTAAAGCAATTTTTATGAGGCTAAAAATGAATTTTCTTGATTTTTCCACTAAACTAATTTTAATAATTAAAAGAAAGAAAAAAAGATATGAAATTTGTTTATTTGAGTTCCCTGACCTCAGAGAGATTTTTGAAAAATATAAAATTAAATTTTCAACTTTTAAAATATTTTATCATTAATTAAAACTCCAGAAATTAAAATAATTATAATAGTTAAATTAAAACTCAATAAATCATGAAATTTGATCCAAGTGATTCTCTGACCTAAGGCTACCTCCAGTAAAATTTCAAGGGATTAGGATTTGTTATGCTCAAGTTATTAATTTTTCATTGAAAATCTTATTTTTGCATTAAAATAAATATATAAATTAAATTAAAACTTGAAAAATCACATTTCTTCCTCTGATGCTTTAATTAACCCATAAGTGAGGTCACATAAAAATTTCAAAGTTACTTGATGCTAAATTTAATGAATTATGAAGTGATAAAGGACTTTAGGTTTAAAATTGTAGTTTTGGAAAATTTAGCTTTAATTAATATTTAGGCTTAATAAAATATGGTAAAAGGGCAATAAATAATCTTAATTATTATGTTGGGTGATTAAAACATTAAGGGACAAATGGTAGAAACCCATTGTAATTTTTGTCACATCAAAATTAAATATCAAAATTTTCTTAATTATTATAATTTGGAAGAAAAATCAAACTAAAAAGTGTCTTGAAGTTAGGGGTTGATTTTGGAAGTTAATATTCAACAAATTTAATTACTTTTTATTTGATGTTCAAATGATAAATCAATATTTTGATAAGGATCGTAATCGTGAAAGTCATAAAATTTCCTTTTATAAAGACAAAAATACCTACTAAACCTTAAGAGCTTAGTGATGAGCTAGGCTTAATCAAAAGAATTAACTAAATAGAGTTAGAAAAGAATAGATGTTTAATCTTAAAAATGCCTCTTACAAGCCCATCAAAATTTGGTAAATTCTTCTATAAGTTATGTTTACCTCTAAAGTTCCATCAACATAATTCTTAACTAAAGTGCTAAGTGATAATTACCTCTCCTTTCGGAATGAGTAAAACTTTGGTTCACTGAGCCTAAGGGTATGAAAGGGATAAATCATTTAATAACTATAATAAGCCCAAAAGGACCTCAAGGAAGTTTAAAAGTATTGTGAAATATCCGGGTTTCTTCTGAACCGTTTCACAGGTCTTCGGGACACCTTGCAGGACTATTGTACTTATTATATTTATTAAATGAGGAAATCTCACAAATGAATAAGAGTTCACCGGGTTATGACCTAGGACTTGGTAGGCTTGTGAACGACATATCCATAAGATTTTACTTCCCTGCAATTATAAAAGAATGTTATTATAAATAATACTAAAGTTTCAGGTGGATGAACGAGAGGATTTGCCAGGTACACTTTTATAAGTTTGCAGCGCTTACTTATCCCGTGTTTTCTTTACCGTACTTTACTTTTCTTGCAATTTGCATGATAAACAATAATGTCGCTCTGCATGAAAACTGAAACCTTTAGGATAGCCACAAAACTGAGACCAAATTTAAAATTTTAAAAATCATAAAAAGATAAAATCCACCGCCACAACATTCAAAAATATAAAACAACTCAAAATTTATTCACAAACAAAACAAAAACCACAATTATAACTAAATTAGAACTTCTCGTTGGATGATCGGGAATTCCTTGGAGGAGGTAACCCACGTGTTGCTAACAGGGTTTTCCCACGGTCTGAATGAAAGTATAGAACTCATTAAGTTGAGTTTAGTAAATTCATTTGGACTAAGTTAATCCGATGAAAATAGCGGTGCCGGGATGATGGAACTGTGGGATCTTAACCGGTGTCGCTATAATCAACTTTAATATTCCTCTTATAAAATAGTAAGACACCTCCATTCAAATATTTTTAAAACATGACACTTCTCTCTTCTCCTCAATTGACACTTCTTTAGACTAAACCTGCTACGACAAGGTGCTTGGAGCATGCATAGTGGGCAACACGACCATCTTCAATAGTAAAATTTGTCTACACCAGTAAAACCTTTCCTTAGTTTAAGCAACAAGCCATAAGACTTCGAGGTAGTTTATCTAGTGCAGCATAAATCCTCACCTTTTCTTTAGGCCTTTGCACAGCCCTACTGTGCAATATAAGCCCTAATTCTCTTTAGGATTCCGAGGTTGACGTTCGGTACGACATAAATTCTCCCATCTTCTAGGTTGTTTTCATAATCAGATATTATGCAGAAGTAATCCCTATAATTAATTGGCAGGATTGAAATTTAATCAAATTCATTCCCAAGATTTAAAGCCAAACTATAGGATAGTTTGGGAGGATATCAAGGTTTCCCTTGAATCTATGTTCTTCCTCTAGCCTTCTCTCCTTTAGATTCTGATAAAGTAAAATGTTCCAAAATTCGAGCCATTCACTTACTGAATTTCCGACTATCACATTTTCTTCGGAAACCTTAGTTTTGGAAGTCATGAATATAAATATTTCCTGATCTATATCAAGAGTTTTCTTAGGTAACTTCGGTTATCTATGATGTAATTAACTATAAGGGCTTGCTCTTATAAGAAACTTAAAGACACTGATGTGACTTTTTATATGTAAGAATTTATGACCTCAGATTTATATATTTATAATGATTTTGTAAAGTCATAATTTCAAATGCAAGAATACGTATTGTATCAAGTAATACAGGTCTCTAATGGAGTCTCATTTATCGATCCCAAAGGGAAGCGAGGTAAGAGATCCTTAGTCAAATTCTAGTCTAATGTTAAGAGCCTTAGTTTGGAAGAGTGATATAAGCGGTTTTTCTAACAACTACTCCTAAATGCAGACGATTATTAGTAAGAATAATAACTACTCCTAAATGTAAATATTACTTCTAAAGATAACCCTTTCTAGAAAAATTAGTTTGGTGAATTTTGAGATAATAAAATCTACTATTCTTATGTAATGAATTGAATAAATTTTAGGAATGAGATGCATTAAATATTATATGTGCCAAATAGGAGAAATCCCATTCTTTACCCTCTTCCGAGTACCCCCTCTTCAAAGTGCTATAAAGAACATTGGCAACTCCTAGGCTTAATCCCTAAATCCATGGTTAGGCTGGGAGGATACTGGCTCTCACTTCAGAGCTCCCACTGCCCTTCGCCTGAAGGCTAACCTTAGCTTTAGTTACCAAACTATAAGACCAAATTGGGATCCAGCCTGTCACCCTGAAACCTCTAATTCGACGCCCATGAAATCATATTTCCCTATTTATTTGCACTCAATCCCCATGAACTACGCAATTCATTCATGAACATTGAATGTGGTTCCACTTTGTTGAGAATTACACTACCCTTTCGGGTCAATGCAATTACAACAAATTTTAACACTACAATGATCTCTTTTGTAACGTAAATGAAGCGCAAGTTAAAATCATCACATTTATAATTAAACTTCTTATAGAAAGCATCCCAATATCCTAAACATGAATCCTAATCATTACAAAAGAAAAGTAGAATGAAAACAATGGCATAAACTTCTTATGCCACTATTTCTAAACAAGAAGAAAGAGTAAGAGAGACACGTCACAAAGCACGAAGAAAACACAACGCAAACTTTATTTAACCAAAGCAAATCCACTAGGTAAGTATTTACAAAATCATAAGATAATGAAGAGCAATACTTAGCTTTTTCCCTTTGAAAGAAAGAGGAATATCTCTCCCACAAAGTCTCCCGCCGATCCATGCAATGTTAGAACATCTCCTTACAAATTCTCTCAAATTCCCCTCTCCAATCTCTCCAAAATGGTAAAAATCTACATTTCTGCTCCTATTCTAGGAACCCTAAACATTCTCCAAGTTTTTTCTAACCTTCATCTCTTCTTTTCTAACCTAAAACCACTAATTTAAAGAGTATGGATGAATTTCTAAGAGTTCAATTGGAGTCGCATGTCGACGCCGTCAATTCTCATGTCAATGTCATGGAGTCGCCACTCTCTTTCTCTATCTATCACCCTAATTCTTATCCTTCCTATACTTATTGTCAGAAGTCTTTAGAGAATTTGAAGAAGAATTAATAATGATAGAGATTGAGAGAAAAAGAGATCAAAATGATAATCTCATGGAAAAAGTCTTCAGATTGTATAATTACTGAAGTTTTTCATATAAGAAAATCATATGAAGATCTTGGATAACCAGAGAGGTCTTGTAGGTGAAATATCTATCTTGAGTTCTTCAATCTTCTATAAGAGCAAGCTCCTACAGTTAATTACATCCTGAGTAATTAATATTGCCTACGAAAACTCCCGATTAAGGTTAACATTTATCCTAAAAAAAGAGTAAGTGTTAGTGTGTTAAGTTCGATTTAAGTCGAACTTAAGAATTATGTCGGTTTGTGTCATGTTAAGTTCAATTTAAGTCAAACTTATGTCGGTTTATGTCAAATCATGTCGATTTATGTTGAATGTCGAATTATGCTAAGTTTGGTTTGAAATGTCAATTAATATCATTTAATGTCGGTGATTGTTGAATTTGATTTGAAATGTCGATTAATGTCATTTAATGTCGGTGATTGTTTAATTTGGTTTGAAATGTCGATTAATGTCATTTAATGTTGGTGTTTGTTGAATTTAGTTTGAAATGTCGATTAATGTCATTTAATGTCAGTGATTGTTGAATTTAGTTTGAAATGTCGATTAATGTCGGTTTGTGTTTGGGAATGTTGATTAATGTCAAAAAATTTAATTTGAAATGTCAAATTTGTTGAGTTTCATTTGGAATGTCGGATTTATGTTAATTTATGTTTGAAATGTCAAATTTATGTCGGTTATGTTGATTTATGTTTGAAATGTCAAATTTATGTCGATTATATCGATTTTGGTTTAAAATGTCGATTTTATGTCAGCTATGTTTGAAATGTCGAATTTATGTCGATTATGTTCATTAATTGTTTGGAATGTCAAATTTATGTCGATTATATTGATTTTGGTTTAGAATGTCGATTTTATGTCAGTTATGTTGATTTTGGTTTAAAATGTCGATTTTATGTCAGTTATGTTTGAAATGTCGAATTTATGTCGGTTTTGTCGATTTTTGTTTGAAATGTCCAATTTATGTTGATTATGTCGATTAATTGTTTGGAATGTCAAATTTATGTCGATTATGTCGATTTTGGTTTAGAATGTCGATTTTATGTCGATTATGTTTGAAATGTCGAATTTATGTCGGTTTTGTCGCTTTTTGTTTGAAATGTCAAATTTATGTTGATTTTGTCGATTTTGGTTTAAAATGTCGATTTTATGTCAGTTATGTTTGAAATGTCAAATTTATGTCGATTATGTTGATTAATTGTTTGGAATGTCAAATTTATGTCGATTATATCGATTTTGGTTTAGAATGTCGATTTTATGTCAGTTATGTTGATTTTGGTTTAAAATATCGATTTTATGTCTGTTATGTTTGAAATGTCGAATTTATGTCGGATTTGTCGATTTTTATTTGAAATGTCAAATTTATGTCGTTTATGTCAATTAATTGTTTGGAATGTCAAATTTATGTCGATTATGTCGATTTTGGTTTAGAATGTCGATTTTATGTCGGTTATGTTTGAAATGTCGAATTTATGTCGGTTTTGTCGATTTTTGTTTGAAATGTCAAATTTATGTCGATTTTGGTTTAAAATGTCGATTTTATGTCAGTTATGTTTGAAATGTCGAATTTATGTCGATTATGTCGATTAATTGTTTGGAATGTCAAATTTATGTCGATTATGTCGATTTTAGTTTAGCATGTTGATTTTATGTCAGTTATGTTGATTTTTGTTTAAAATGTCGATTTTATGTCAGTTATGTTTGAAATGTCGAATTTATGTCGGTTTTGTTAATTTTTGTTTGAAATGTCAAATTTATGTCGATTATGTTGATTAATTGTTTGGAATGTCAAATTTATGTCGATTATGTCGAATTTGGTTTAGAAAGTCGATTTTATGTTGGTTATGATTGAAATGTCGAATTTATGTCGGTTTTGTCTATTTTTGTTTGAAATGTCAATTTTTTGTCGATTATGTCGATTTTGGTTTAAAATGTCAATTTTATGTTAGTTATGTTTCAAATGTTGAATTTATTCGATTATGTCGATTAATTGTTTGGAAGGTCAAATTTATATCGATTATGTCGATTTGGTTTAGAATGCCGATTTTATGTCAGTTATGTTGATTTTGGTTTAAAATGTCGATTTTATGTCAGTTATGTTTGAAATGTCGAATTTATGTCGGTTTTATCGATTTTTGTTTGAAATGTCAAATTTATGTCGATTAATTATTTGGAATGTCAAATTTATATCGATTATATCGATTTTGGTTTAGAATGTCGATTTTATGTCGGTTATGTTTGAAATGTCGATTTTATGTCGGTTATGTTTGAAATGTCGAATTTATGTCGGTTTTGTCGATTTTTGTTTGAAATGTTAAATTTATGTCGGTTATGTCAATTTATGTTTGAAATGTCGAATTTATGTCTTGACTTAAGTTCAAACTTAAATCTTGAGCTCATGTCTGTCTGATCTTAAGTTAAAATGTTTGGTTTAGATTAACTTGAGTTCATGTATGTCTGAACTTAAGTTAAAAGGTTGAAAGTTATATTCAATATTGATTGAATTAACTTGGGTTCATGTCTGGTTGAACCTAAGTTAAATTCAATGTTGATTGAATCTAATTAACTTGAGTTCATGTCTGTTTGAACTTAAGTTAAAAGGTTTGGTTTAATCAGAATAGACCTAATTAATTTTTTAGCCTTGTTTAAATAGTACTTAAAGGTTAATTAAATCTAATAAATTAGACTTAATTAGAATTTCAGACCATCTAAGTCCTTTTTAGGTAAGGCTTAAGTTTTAATCAAGTATAATTTGATTTAATCGAGATTTGTTTAGATATTAAGTCTTAGTGAATTAGACTTAATCATGGTTTGTGTTTATTTAAACCTTAGTTGATTAAGGTTTAATGATTTAATTAAGTCTAATGGAATAAACTTAATTAAGGTTTATGTCGGATTTGGGTTAGACTTAAGTTCATGTCAGGTTGAATCTTAAGTATGATTTAACTTAAGTCTAATGTGGGTTAGACTTAAGTTAGGTTTGAGTTAGGTTTGAACCTAAGTGTAGTTTGACTTAAGTGTAATGTGGGTTAGACTTAAGTTAGGTTCATGTCAGGTTGAACCTAAGTTTGGTTTGACTTAAGTCTAATATGGGTTAGACTTAAGTTAGGTTTGAGTTAGGTTCATGTCAGGTTGAACCTAAGTTTAGTTTGACTTAGGTCTAATATGGGTTAGACTTAAGTTAAGTTTGAGTTAGGTTCATGTCAGGTTGAACCTAAGTTTGGTTTGACTTAAATCTAATATGGGTTAGACTTAAGTTAAATTTTGAGTTTAGGTTAAGTTAGGTTCAAGTCAGTTTGAACCTAGACTTAAGGTCGACTTAAGTTCAATATGGGTTGAACTTAAGTTAAGTTTTGAGTTTAAGTTAAGGTAGGTTCAAGTCAGGTTGAACCTAGACTTAAGGTCGACTTAAGTTTAATATGGATTGAACTTAAGTTAAGGTTTTGATTTTAGGTTAAGTTAGGTTCAAGTCAGGTTGAACCTAGACTTAAGGTCGACTTAAGTTCAATATGGGTTGAACTTAAGTTAAGGTTTGAGTTTAAGTTAGGTTCGAGTTAGGTTGAACCTAAGTTTAGTTTGACTTAAGTCTAATATGGGTTAGACTTAAGTTAGGTTTGGGTTAGGTTCATGTCGGGTTGAACTCTAAGTATGGTTTGACTTAAGTCTAATATGGGTTAGGCTTAAGTTAGGTTTGGATTAGACTTAGGTTCAAGTCGGGTTGAACCTAAGTATGGTTTGACTTAAGTCTAACATGGGTTAGACTGAAGTTATGTTTGGGTTTGGTTAAACCTTAGTTAGTTAAGGCTTAATGATTTAAATAGGTCTAATGGGTTAAACCTAATTAGGGTTTATATTTGATTAAACCTTAGTTAGTTAAGGTTTAATAGTTTAATTAGGTCTAATGAGTTAGACCTAATTAGGGTTTATGTTTGATTAAACCTTAGTTAGTTAAGGTTTAATGGTTTAATTAGGTCTAATGAGTTAGACCTAATTAGGGTTTATGTTTGATTAAACCTTAGTTAGTTAAGGTTTAATGGTTTAATTAAGTTTAATTAGTCCTTAAACTTAACTAAAGGTTTGATTTGTATTAAACCTAATTTAGTTAAGGTTTAATGGGTTAATTAAGTTTAATATGTCCATAAACTTAATTAAAGATTTGATTTGTATTAAACCTAATTTAGTTAAGGTTTAATGGGTTAATTAAGTTTAATATGTCCTTAAACTTAATTAAAGGTTTAATTTGATTTAACCTAATTTAGTTATGGGTTAATTAAGTTTAATATGTCATTAAACTTAATTAAAGATTTGATTTGTATTAAACCTAATTTAGTTAAGGTTTAATGGGTTAATTAAATTTAATATGTCCTTAAACTTAATTAAAGGTTTGATTTTGGTTAATTAAGTCTAATATGTCCTTAAACTTAATTAAAGAGTTTGATTTTTATATTAAATCTAATTTTGGTAAGGTTTAATGGGTTAATTAAGTTTAATATGTCCTTAAACTTAATTAAAGATTTGATTTTGGTTAATTAAGTCTAATATGTCCTTTAAATTAAATAAAGAGTTTGATTTTTATATTAAACCTAATTTAGGTAAGGTTTAATGGGTTAATTAAGTTTAATATGTCCTTGAACTTAATTAAAAATTTTATTTTTGTATTAAACCCTAAGGTTTAATGGTTTAGCTAGGTTTAAGTTGTCTTTAAACCTATTTATTATTTGATTTGAGTTGGATTCATCACTTGCTTAATCCATGATGAGATGGATTAAATATGTAAAGAGAATGTTTTGAATTATTAATTTTAAAATTAATAAATCTTAACCTTATTTCAAAATGTCTTTTAGATTGTTTTGATGACTTGAGAATTATTGTTTTAGGATTGTTGTCTGTTATCCTAATGTTCTCAATCATATTGCATTTAAATTTTCCAATTTTTCCAAATTTTATAATTATTTTTGAAAATAATTACAAATATCATGGAAATTAGGAAATCATATCCTAGAGGGCTATCCTAGCCTTAGAAAAATCAGAAGATGTGCCTAAGGACTTAAAGGTAATTCCCTAAAAATTTCATATTTTTCTGACTTGTAAATAATTTTTAATAATTAAAATACTCCATAGAGTATTTAATTAATTAAAAATTAAATACTGAGAATAAAATTATGATTTTGGTCTCATAATTTTCTTCTCTTCAAGAGCTTTCCAGAGGTATTTTTATTTTATTTTTATGACCTCGGGATCAAAAGATATGGATTTTTGAAGTTTTTAAGGTTTTTCTGAATTAAAATAATCCAGAAAAATCGACGGCGCGACCCGTGTCCTTGTACCGTCGAATAGGGGGGAAGATCCGGTGCGCGGCACGGAACAGTGGACATCAGTTGGGAAGATCAGCGTCATCCGTTCCAAAACACGGGAACAAACGTCGGAGATAAATCACCCGAAATTTCGAAAAATTTCGAACCATTAAACTTCAAACTTCAATATCTCACTCATTTCTCAACGAAATTGAGTGATTTTTGAACCTATGGAATCATCTGGACGTATAGAATGTATCTATATGGTGATGATACATTTCTGGGCTAGTTTAACCCATGATATTTATAAAATACGAATTATTTTGGAGAAAATAAATCCATACCTTGGCCACAAGTATGTAGAGCTTGATCAGGCCTGATGGTTAGCTTCTAGGACTCCCAAAGAATTTCTTTGTCACTTCAATTTGGTTTTGTAGCTAGCCTTGGTGAGCAATTTGGGCAAAATGGCCAAGTTTGGTTGATTTGGGATTTTGGCCAAATTGGCTTGATTGGGCTAACCCTATGGCTTGGGCTTTGTTGGAATAGGTTGCTGAGGTCCCCAGGAAGATTTTTTGTGTTGGGAGCCAAGGGATTTGGGCAGCCTATAGGATTCTATGGGTTCATTCTCTCCTCTTGGATATTTTAGCCAAGGGGGGTATTTATAGCGATGAATGGCTATGGATTAACCTTGGTTAGCTTCGATTTGACCATGGTATAGTTAGGACTGTATAGTACAACCTCCCCCATGTAAACCAAGCTTCACCTCTTCTTCCTTCATGAGAATTTTGCCACTTAAGCAAGTGCACATTTCATGGCAATTTTGGCTTAATCTTGTCATGATGGATTTTAGCCTCTTTGTTTCCATTCTATTGGCTAAGTGGGAGGTTCATGGTGACTCAAATGGTTGAAACCCTCTCTTTGCAACACCTCATTTACCATTTCATGAGGTGGTGACACATTAGCCCCTCTCTTAATATTTTTCATGAATTATCATTATGGTTTTAACCATGGTGTGAAGGATGGTTAAAGCTTTGTCTCCTCACTATTGGATGGCTAGGAAGGTGGCTAAACTAACCTCACCATGGCAACACCTCACACTTTAAATTACCATGGTTTTGCCACCTATTTTTCATGCCATGATGGCCTTTACCATGGTTAAATGTGAGTGTTTTATGAATTGATTTTTCTTTAATGAATCATGTGTGATGTCATAAAAGAGTTTTAGAATTTTTAGAAAACCATGTCATAGGTTTTAAAAATTCCATTTAATGCCCTCTTCATTTTAATTTCTATTTTTAATTAATTATGTCATTAATTAAATGTTGAAAATTATTTTATTAATCAATAATTAATTAGAAATAATTCCAAATTAATTATTTGATTAATAGCCATGTCATTAAAATTGATTTTTGTCTCTTTTCATGACTTTTCAATTTAATTTTCATTTTAATTGATTATGTCATTAATTAAAATATAAAAATTAAATTATTGATCAATTAATTAATTAAAAATAACTTTGTAATCAATTATTTGATTAATTCCATTATTTTTAATCAATTTGTGGATTTTGTTATTTTATGGCTTTTGAATTTATTTTTTCATTTTAATTAACTAGGTCATTAATTAAAATTTTAAAATTAATTCATTAGCCAATTAATTAATCAAAATAATTTTCAAATCAATTATTTGATTAATTTTGTCATTTTATGACTTTTAATTTAATATTCATTTTAATTAATCATGTCATTTGATTAATTAAAATATTGAAAATCAAATTATTAGTCAATTTAATTAATGAAAATAATTTTTTTTAAATTAATTTGATTAATTTTGTCATTATGGGGTTTTAAACATGTCATTGGTTGTTTGATTAAAAATTAATTATTTTAACCAAAATTGACTTTTTAGGTCATGTGTTGACCCATTGGGTCAATAAGGTTGGTGATTGGATATGGATTGGTTATTTTGACCAAAATTGTCATTTTAGGTCAAAAGGTTGACCTGTGGGGTCAACAGGATTGGTCATAGGGTCTGGATTGACCATTTTGACCAAAATTGTCATTTTGGGTCAAAAGGTTGACCTGTGGGGTCAAAAGGGTTGGTCATTAGGTCAGGATTGACAATTTTGGTCAATTGTCATTTTGGGTCAAAAGGTTGACCTGTGGGGTCAACAGGGTTGGTCATTGGGTCAGGATTGACCATTTTGACCAAGATTGTCATTTTGGGTCAAAAGGTTGACCTATGGGGTCAACAGGGTTGGTCATTGGGTCAGGATTGACCATTTTGACCAAAATTGTCATTTTGGGTAAAAAGGTTGACCTATGGGGTCAACAGGGTTGGTCATTGGGTCAGGATTGACCATTTTGACCAAAATTGTCATTTTGGATAAAAAGGTATTGACCCATTATAAAAATGAGGTCAACACACCCCTTTGAAAAAGCGTCCAAATACATTGAATTTCGGCCATAACCGCACAAAAACTAGTCCAAACTATCTCGGGCGCCGTCGGCGGGCTCGAGGCCGCCATCGGTGAGCTTTTTTGTGTCATTTTTCGGTCTTCTCGGGTAAATCTCGCTGTCGGCGCTGGTCTAGGCGCCGTCGGCGAGCAGACTGCGCAGCTCCACCATTTCGCTCTGTTTGGCTCCGTTTTAGCTCTGTTTCGCCCCGTTTCAGTTGCGTTGCATTCCTAACAGATAGCCCTACAAAATTAGGTTGAAAACAAACTTTCTTTAAAGTGTAATAGCATTCAAAAATATGCAAGAAGTTTAAAATAGATTAAGCATCGAAAGACTTATCGAAAGGTGTCAGGGTAAAATTTCATTTCTTGCTCGTTTTTGCTCCAAATTGCACCGTTTTTGTTTCTTTTTCTCCAAAAGTCCATTTCTTGTACCTGAAACCAAAAACATGCAAAATACCTTCCTTTTAAAGTGTAATATCACCAAAATTGAGTAAAATCATATAGCAAAAAGTGTATATATTTTAGACGTATCAAAATCCCCCAAACTTAATTGTTACTTCTCCTCAAGTAATACTCTAACTTTAAAAATAAAATATGTTGACTTGTGTTTGTGTGTTCAATAGAGTTTTCTATAATTTCATCTCAGAAATATTATAGTATAACATAAGAGAAATTCTAGCAAATCAACCTAGGACTAGCGTGTAAGAATATCTCATATTCAACTTAGGAATCCTGATTTTCAATTTACTTCAAAAGTTATTGGAAATTATCGAACTAAAGATTCATAGAAAGTATAAAAACAGAATTTAAGCATCTTATCTATACCAATTTAACTAATACCTTTTGAAGTAAGAATAAACTTAGGATTGTTTTTAAGTCTTTTCATATAAAAATATTTTTAAGTGAAACCAATTTTTTATTAGGCTTCCCCTCAAGCTTCTCCTCACTTATTTTCTTTTCTTTTTTTTTCTTTTCTTTCGGGATCATTTTTAATCCCCTTTTTTTCACTTTTTTCTTTCTTTCGGGATCATCTTTAATCCTTTTTTTTTTACTTTTTTTATGTGAGGATTACTATATCTGGATAGGCCTTTAATAATTTTGAATTTCACTATCATCTCTCTAAAATCCAAAACTCAAAACTTTCCCTCACTTTTTATAAGTGTAAGTATTAGTTCGAAAAAGGTTTTCAATAAAGACTCAATTCTCATTAAGTATAAATCTAAGAATTTTAACTTTTCAAATATTCAACTCATTTCTACCATATATAGAAAAATCATTTTTCCAATGTTTCCTACAAAATATCTTAAATCTAGAACAGTTTCTTCACATAGGATTTCAACTAGACTATTTTTCTAACATTCCTAAAATTAAAATTATAGTAACCTAAAGGTAACACTACATACCACAAGTCATTTTAAAAGTGATATCAAATTAAATATAGGCTAATGAAGACAAATAAAGCTACATTTTAAAAATTTTTCTTCCCCCCAAACTATCAATTAATTCCATAAAATGTTGCAAGAAGAAAAAGTAAAGGTTGAATCTACTTACTACTACAAAATCCTATCAAATTTATATACATGCATAATCAAGATAGAATGACTGTAGGAGAAAGTAAATCTAACATAAAACATGCTTGTAATAAAATTACACTAAAAAGAAGTATTTTTCACATTAAAATTTTATTTTTCTTCCTACCCCCAAACTTAATTTTTAACATATATAACATTCAGTACAGAAAATATAAGCAGGAAGAAAAACAACTTAGAAATTATATCTACCACAAATGTCTACTAAAACCATTTACAAGTATTCATTAGGACAGAACAATATGCAGCAGAAAGTAAATCTAAACTAATCATGCCAGAATGAAATTCACTAAATAAAAAGTTTAACTAGCATAGCAGGTATCAGCAAGGGAATATAAAAATGTTCTTCAATTATTATATAAAATTGTAACACAAACATAAATACACATATGATAAATGAGGTTAATTCATCCTTTAACTCATCTAATCTCACTACCTTACCTCTAATTTCTAACAGAATCACTACACTAGTAAATAAGGTACATTTTAAAATGATTTTATAGATTATAATCTCAAAGATAAGATTATCCCTGATTAATTGGTTCCTAGGCACCAATCTCAGGCATCATCTAATCCTTATAATTAAGCACCTCTAACTGTTATAAATAGCAGTGTAAGATCAACCACAAGTTATTCATCAAATAGGCTCATGACTCCTATCAAATGAAAACAAAGTTAGAGAAAGGATGTAACAAAATTGAGATGAAGCTGTCATTGTTCAAATTCATGATATCTTTTATAAAACTCAAGTCCAGGTAAGACCTGAGTTATAGTGAACTCGTCAATCCAACTACTAAAACAGAACACACAAGTCTAACCATAATAAGAAGTTAAGGAATTACCTCCCTCATGACACACAAAGATCAAATCAAACTGCTAACAATCCAAACATCTACCAATCAACAATCAAACTTATCAATCCATAATGACACATAAAGATCAAGTCAATCCACTAATCTAAATATGAATTAAGATGATTAATCCACACTAAAGCAAACACAATACAACACTAATACTCATGACTCTCAAGCATACTAAATAAAAGCACACTAATAACTATGGGTTGTCTCCCATAAAGCGTTTGGTTTAACGTCGCCAGCCTGACAAATGATTCCTCCTGGATCAAAATTCCAATTAAATAATCATCGATTAATCGCCCAATCTTTTTCAGATCCAGGAATTCCTAGAAAATTCTTAAATTGTAATTTTTCTTTTAGCTCTTATTTTTCAAATTAATTCATACCATTGTTCCTCATATTTCTTTCTAGATCTAATATTCTTCTATTGATGTTCTCAATCTGCATATTAATATCATCCTTGAAATTTATAAGAAATGGATCTGTATATGATAATTCAAGATCTCCCAAATTTTGAATCGGATTCTCTCTAGATAATTTAGATTCAGGATCAAATTCTTCTATGTCACTCTTCTGTTTCAAGTTATCTTCCAAACCTTCCCCTTTATAATTATTAAATGATGGAGGATCTATCTTAGTTGAGGAAATAGGTTTTTCTAATTCCTTAGGAATTTCTTCCAATGGTCTTCCAATATCCTTATCCTTTTTTCTCAACTTAAATTTCTTTTGAAATTTATCTTCAAATTATCTTCCAAGTCTTAGTTCAATAACTTTATCTTATTCATCATTCAATTCAGGTTTTGCTTGTAATTGAGTTGAATATGAAGATAGAAAGACTGGTGGTGTAGATGAATTCCCTAAATAGGTAGGCTTTAAAATTGTATGGGGTACATCTATCTTAAGTTCATGAGATTTTTCAACAAATGGAATTACAAGTTCACTATTTTTGGCAGCTTCCATCATTTCACACCTCTTGAACATACATACAGTCTTCTTTAAACAACATTTTCAACTCATCATCAAAGTCCATTTCGATCTAATTTGTTAACTTACTCTCAAAACTATCTTGGAAATGGTATTCACTTACATAATCAATTTCGTCCATCCAAAAACAATCATCATCTTTTCTCTCAGCTGAAAATTTCATAGTCTTCAACACATCAATAGTGACTTCCTGGTCATTAAGATTCGTAATCAACTCTCCTTTTTGCATGACCCACTGAAAATATGTTAAGATTTTCATGTCTATTTTATATTAATTTTGATGATATTGCACTTTAAAGAAGGGTATTTTAGATGATTTTTTGCAGATATATTGATTTATGGACAATGGAGTGAAAAAATGCAAAAAGGGGCAAATTTGGAGAAAAAAGGACCAAAAAGAAGAAAATTTGATCTAAGGTGCCGATGGCGAGCTCGACGACGCCAACGGCGTGTTTTTCCTGAGAGTTCAGAAAATATTACAAGGAAGCTCGCCGATGGTGAGATCGAGGCTGCCGACAGCGGGCCTTATGAAAGAGGGTCCAAGGCTAAGTATTCTAGAAGGGCGCCGATGGCGTGCTCGAGGCCGCCGACGGTGGGGAAATTGGTTCTCTCATGAGGTGCATCGAATGTGGATGATTTTTGAAGGGATGCTTGGAAAACTCATGGAAACTCTTCAACCACTTTAGAAGAAACAATTTGGGGCCGAAAATGGTGTCCACTAGAGTCCTTTGTTGTTGTCTGTTGTTTTCAGTGAGTCCACCGAGTCTATAGTGTGTCATTATAGTTTTAGATAGTGAGTTCAAATAGTGATATTTTGTGAGGAATTCTTTGAGAGATTGAAAGAGTGGAAGGGAAGTGAAAGATTCCTTCCTCCTTGCCGTTTCGAAGGAGAATTCTGCGTACTGTAAAGAAATGAAGAGATCCGGAAGAACTTCACAGAGTTTGCTTGGGAAAAAATTTGAGATAAGTTGTATTTACTTAATTTGGTTTGTTAAACTTTATTTTTATATATTAAATCCAAGTTTTGTCGTATATTCTCCATGAAATCTGAGTAGTTTTTCTATCTTTCTCCTTGTTTTGATAATTTTGTGAAATGGTAACTTAAATTAGTGTGCTAAGAGAATTTTAAAGAAGTTGTGATAATCTTTTCACTTAAATCTTAATTTACTTTCAATTTGGCCAATTGATTAGTTAAAATATGTTGAGTTTAACAACTATAGTGAAGATTACATCCGAGATTCAGGGAGGTCAAAGTCCTTGAAAGTATGGTGCAAATAAATAGGGAAATAATAATTATCAAGCGTAGAATTGGAGATTTTAGAGTGACAGACTAAAATCCTCAATTCAGTCCTATCATTTGGGTGCTGAAGTGTAGATGTTAGCCCTCAGGCAAGGGGAACGTGGGATCTCCGAAGTGAGAGCCGATATCCTCCCAGCCTAGCCGCAGATTCAGTAACCAAGCATAGGATTAGTCAATGTTCTTTATGCCTGGACCAAAAGGTAAAAAATAGGTATGCTCCTATTTGGCACAACACCATTTTTAAACTAATTTTAATTATCCATTCACTTAAATTTCTTAACAAGGAGAAGGATTCTTGTTTATCTATTTGAATTTCACTTAATTAGTAGAAGTAGTTAACTGTGGTAGAACTAGTTTATTAAAACTTTATCTTATCTAGGATTGCATATTAGTGACATATAGACAATTCGATTTACAAAGTTGTGATCTTAAATTGGTCTCTATAATCCTAGTCCGTAGCCTCTGACCGTAGCTTCTGAACTACCCTGTGGGATCGATATCCAGGACTCTATTAGAGCCTGGTATTATTTGAACGATGCGTATACTTACATTGAAAGATAGCTCTGCGATTATTGAATATATTTATACACATCTTTATCAAATAAAAGCAATTTTAAATTAACACATAGTGCGCGGGGCGGTTCAATGTACATCTATCAACATTTGTCTAGTAACAAGGAATAGTTGTTCATTATCGTTCTCTTTAGGTTTTATCTAAGTGTTGCTAGGAAGTGTTCTTTTGGGTCTATTGCTAAGGTAATTAGCAATTTCTCCCAGTTGATTCTCTATGTTTCTAATCTTAGCAATTTGACTTTGCAAATGGTTTCCCATTTGTAATACCACTTTGTCTATAGATATCTTCTTATCCTCAAATTGTTGATCAATATTAGATTCCAGTGGATGTGAAGGCTTATATCTTATATTCCCCTTATTATTCCAACTTCCATTAGGATTTGCATGATTGTTTTCCCATTGTTGGTTTCCACCCTCAGTAGTATGATTCCAGTTAAAATTAGGATGGTTCTGGGTTGTAAATGTTAGAAGATGGGTTGTTTATGGTATTTAAAGTTTCATATAATAAGTTGGAATCAATCATACGCCCTAATGAACTTTCCTCACTTACAAGAGTAAATTGAGGTTGGTTCATTCCAAATTGCTCCAACTTCCTTGATATTGAAGTAACTTGAGATGCAAGAGTTGCAATTGCATCTGTATCACGAACACTAGCTACATTCTTACAATTTACCCTTGCAGAAGGCCATTAAAATTCATTTTTATCCATTTCTTCAATTAATGCATATGTTTCATCAAATGTTTTTGACATTAATGAACCACCAGCAATAGCATCAATAATGGACCTAAGGGATCCTACTAACCCATTATAAAAAGTTTGAATGATTAACCAATCTGGCAGAGCATGATGTGGGCACTTTCTTAGGAGTTTCTTAAATCTTTCTCAGGCTTCGTATATTGATTCCCCTTCATACTGACAAAATGAGATACTATCGTTTCTAAGTTTAGTAGTCCTTGAAGATGGAAAATACTTAGCTAGGAATTTCTGAGTTAACTCCTCTTAATTTTTAATAGAACCAAGTGCTAATGAGTATAACCACATTTTAGCCTTATCCCTTAGTGAGAAAGGAAAAAACCTTAGCCTAACAGCATCGTCTGACATGCCATTATAACAAAATGTAGCACAAAGTTCTAGAAAACTAGATAAGTGTAAATAGGGATCCTCCGAAGGTGTTCCCAAAATTGGTTGTTCTGCACAAGTTGGATAATCACTGGATTTAGTTCAAATGAGTCAGCTTCTACAATAGGGTTTTGTATACTCGAGTGAGTTTTATCTATCGTAGGATTTACATAATCCCTTAATGATTTATGATATTTTTTCAAGTTATTATTTTGAATGTTTTCCATTTTCATTTCTAGCTTTTCAAGTCCTTTCTGTTTTTTGTTTTTTTCCACTTTTCTAACTTGAGATTATAAGGCACTAGTCCTACAGATTCTTTGTTTTGCATACGTAACACAACAAACAATACATTAACAATAAAACAAATAAAACAAAAAATATATTCAACACAACAAAACATTTTCACAAACACCTTATTTTTCACACAAAAATTTTTTTTTTCACAACACTTTTTCATACAAAAAAACACTTTTCACACAAACCCAATTTTACGACACTAAAGTTTTTCAATTCTATGCCTAATTACTTTAACTAAAATTCTCCTAAAATTCTTACCGAAGCTTCCCCGGCAACGGCGCCAAAAACTTGATGCGACTTTTTTATATGCAAGAATTTATGACCTTAGATTTATATATTTATAATGATTTTGTAAAGTCACAATTTCAAATGCAAGTATACATATCATATCAAGTAATACAGGGCTCTAATGGAGTCCCGTTTATCGATCCCACAGGGAAGAGATGTAAGAGGTCCTTAGTCAAATTCTAGTTTGCTGCTAACAGCCTTAGTTTGGAAGGGTGATATAAGAGATTTTTCTAACAACTACTCCTAAATGCAGACGATTATATGTAAGAATCATAATTACTCCTAAATGCAAATATTACTTCTAAAGATAACCCTTTCTAGAAAAATTGGTTTGGAGAATTTTAAGATAACAAAATCTATTATTCTTATGTAATGCATTGGATAAAATTTAAGAATGAGATGCATTAAATATTGTATATGCCAAATAGGAGCAATCCTATTCTTTACCCTCTTCCGAGTACCCCCTCTTCAAAGTGCTATAAAGAACATTGGCAAATCATAGGCTTAATCCCTAAATCCATGGTTAGGATGGGAGGATACTGGCTCTCACTTCAGAGCTCCCACTGCCCTTCACCTTAAGGCTAACCCTAGCTTTAGTTGCCAAACTTTATGACCAAATTGGGGATCTCAGTCTGTCAACCTGAAACCTCCAATTCGACGCCCATGAAACCATATTTCCCTATTTATTTGAACTCAATCCCATGAACTACGCAATTCATTCACAGACATTGAATGGGTTCCACTTTGTTGAGAATTACACTGCTATTTCAGGTCAATGCAATTATAACAAATAATAAAAGAGATCATTGTAGCCTTGTATCATTGTAGTCATCACATTTATAATTAAACTTCTTTTAGAAAGCATCACAATATCCTAAACATGAATCATAATCATTGTAAAAGAAAAGTAGAATGAAAATAATAGCATAAACTTCTTATGTCACTATTTCCAAACAAGAAGAAAGAGTAAGAGAGACACGTCACAAAGCACGAAGAAGACACAACGGAAACTTCATTTAACCAAAGCAAATCCACTAAGTAAGTATTTACAAAATCATAAGATAATAAAGAACAATACTTAGCTTTTTTCCTTTGAAATAAAGATGAATATCTCTCCCACAAAGTCTCCCGCCGATCCATGCAATGCTAGAACATCTTTTTACCAATTCTCTCAAAATCCCCTCTCCAATCTCTCCAAAAGGGTAGAAATCTACATTTCTACTCTTATTCTAAGAACCCTAAACATTCTCCAAGTTTTTCCTAACATTCATCTCTTCTTTTCTAACCTAAAATCACTAATTTAAAGAGTATGGATGAATTTCTAAGAGTTCCCTTAAGCACCCCTTCGAAAAAACATCCAATTGCATTGAATTTTGGTCATAACTGCCTAAAAACACGTCCAAACTGTCTCGGGCGCCATCGGCGGGATCGAGGGCACCGTTGGTGAGTTTTTTTGTGTCATTTTTCGATCTTCTTGGGTAAATCTCACCGTCGGCGCCGGTCTGGGCGCCGTCAGCGAGCAGACTGTGCAGCTCCACCGTTTCGCTCCGTTTAGCTCCGTTTTAGCTCCTTTTCGCCCCTTTTCAGTTGTGTTGTATTCCTAACAGATAGCCCTACAAAATAAGCATGAAAACAATCTTTCTTTAAAGTGTGATCTCGTTCAAAAATATACAAGAAATGTAAAAGAGATTAAGCATCGAAAGACTTATCGAAAGGTGTCAGGGCAAAATTTCATTTCTTGCTCGTTTTTGCTTCAAATTGCACTGTTTTTGTTTCTTTTCTCCAAAAGTCCATTTCTTGTACCTGAAACCAAAAACATACAAAATACCTTCCTTTTAAAGTGTAATATCACCAAAAATGAGTAAAATCATATAGCAAAAAGCGTATATATTTTAGGCGCATCAGACACCATATTAATATAAACCCTATCTAATTCCTTAATATTAGGTAGAGGAAATTCTTGGTAAAAAATGATTCGCAGATCAAACGGGTGTCATAAATTCTTTAGTTTATTTGATCAAGCTTCACCTCAAGCCATGTACTTATTCTTCAGGATAAAGACATGTCTTGCGATGAAATTCTTAATTATTTAAACTATTATTTATATGAGATCGGTTTGATTTAATATTCTTTAAAATAAAAATTATTAATTTCAAAATCCATCTATATATATATATATATATATATATAATTAAATCAAATTTTATTTTATAAAATTAAAACCCTTTTCAAAACAAAACACCCAAAAACATATTTTTCAAAGAAGAAGAATTTTAACGGCTGACAGTGCGGTGACGGCAAAACTAGTAGCGGTAGAGGTGACGACTCTCCTGGGCACAGAGACGGCTGACTTGACGAGGGCGGAGGTGGCATTCACCTTCTTTGCATAAGGGAAGTCCTTGTGAGAGTTCAGATCAAACTCAGCAAACTGCTCTTGTATTTCTGGAGCGGGTATCTTCATTATCACAAAAGAGGCTTTTCTAAGTACGACTTCAAACTCACTGAAGCCAGTCCTAAACTGAATCGTTGGTGCAACCAGACGGGCCTCACGGGTGGTGGGCTAGTTGTAGGGGAAGTTGAGCATCGGGTTCGACATTGTAACTGTCGATTCAAAAAAGGCTCTAAAAGTTAGCGAAGGCCTAAACCTTGTAATCATAGTGCAAACACTACGAATTAACAGAGGTTATTCTGTGAACTGGGTACACTTTCATTTTCACCTCGTTTCATTTTATTTTGCTTTTAAGTATTCATTTTTTTTGTTTCTTTTTATTTTCAAAATTTTCACAACACATTATCAATTTCAGAAATTTAGATTTAATTTTCAAGTGTTAAAAGGAGTTTAAGATTTGAGAAGAGTTGGCTCAATTTTGCTAATAACAAAAATTGAACCCATGAGGTTTAAAAGAAGGAAAGTGAAGTGCAAGACCCTATCCAGAATACCCTTCACAACGCACATCGCTTTGGCGAAACTTGT
Source organism: Papilionanthe hookeriana x Papilionanthe teres (assembly GCA_022702705.1). Classification (NCBI taxonomy): domain Eukaryota; kingdom Viridiplantae; phylum Streptophyta; class Magnoliopsida; order Asparagales; family Orchidaceae; genus Papilionanthe; species Papilionanthe hookeriana x Papilionanthe teres. The sequence goes on along the minus strand of CM040421.1, from coordinate 128,308,813 downwards.
TCACCGACACACCTATTGGAGGTCCGACCCTACAAAAAAGGAAGAAAATCCTAAAGACTCCTGAACCCCCCTATTTAAGGGTGGTTAAACAGACAGTCCTGGAATCGAGGGAAGTTGACTGTACTTTCCCAAGAAAGAAATGGGTAAAGTATGTCAATGGAAGAATGGTAATCTGGTTCATGAGGGACATGAACGCATTACGGATATATGAAAATAAATTTTCCTGATCTTAATGGAAAGAGAAACTAATCTCCAGCGGAGTCACCAGAAATTGTCGGCCATTAAAGTGTTATGCTTAATTTAATTTCTGTATATATATATAGAAAATTTGTAAAAATATCATTTTAATTCTTAAAATAAGAAATCAAACCAATCTCATTCATGCAATTGTTTAAATAATCGAAAACTACACCGCAAGCCATGCATCTATCCCGAAGAACAAATATATTGCATGGCGGTGAGGCTTGATCAAATAAACAAAAGAATCCAGACATCCATTTGGTCTGCGAACCATTTATGTTAACTGACAAATTCCCCTATCTAATATGAAGTAACAAGATAGGGTTTAAATTACTTGGGTTCTTAAAGTTTCCTATAAGCGCCAAGCCCTATAGTTAATTACATCTTAAATGACCAAAGTCACTTAAGAAAACAGGCAATATCGATTTAAAACAGGCAATATTGTTTTCATGACTTCCAAAAGATAGGATTTTCAAAGTAATGTGTAGGGGAATGCCAATAGGGAAAGGTACAAATGGGAAACATTTCATTTTTGAAATCCAAAGGAAGAATAGTACGGGGAAGTAACAGATTCTAAGGCGAACGATGGAGCCCTCCCAACCTATCTTATGTTTCGGCTTCAGTTTGGAAAAGATTATTTGATATTTTATCCTACTAATTTTATTAAGTAGGGCTTGCAGTTGCATAGCACTGATTATGTAAATAGCCTAAAAGATGGGAGGATTTATGTCATACCAAACTACAAACTAAGAATCCTAAGATGAGTTAAAGCTTATATTGCACGAGGTGCAAAGGCCTAAAGAGATAGAGTGAGGGTTTATATTGCACTAGGCAAACTACCTCGAAGTCCTATGGGTTGACCATCCTACAGGGGACTCTCCTTGAGTTTCCTTATGCTTAGCCTCATTTTACTAGTGCTAGAGGTTAGTCTTAAGCATATGAAATTCTAAGTGAAGCAAAGAAGCATTTTGAATTTCTAATGGGGAGGGTGTCATCGCTAGTCCTCTAAAATAGTCACCAGGAAAGCCCTATGACTAGTTTCTAGGTTTCTCTAAATAAAGACTAGACCTCAACAAAAGTGAGGTTAACAAGAACTTAATAACTTTAAACCTTACTAAAATGAATCCCGAGATTTTTAAATAGGTGTGGTTTAAATAGTAAGTAGCAAACCAAAAAAGTTTTTAATAATTTTCAATGGATTTTAACTCTATTACTTATTATCTTATGTTTTGACTAGAAAAATAGCTTGGAGATAGGACATTAAAAGATCAAGTGTTAAGTTTTATTGCTTAAGTAATGCTACCCTTTGTCATATTTTAAATTAAAAAAGAAAATGCTGCCAACCAGATGTAGTAATTATCATGAGAAAAAGAAAATGAAAAGAAAAGAAAGAAAAAGAAAAATTAAAAATAGTAAAAGTTAATAAGCAAAAAGGCTTAAGAAGAAGTTTCCGGTTGGCACAATAAGAATTTAAGAAAAGTGTAATCAGAAAGGTGTGTAGTGGAGCTTAAGTAATAAAGCTTCCCCAAGATTTTTTAATAAAACCCACTTTAAAGTTATTTTCAAGGAAGAAGCATAGTAATATTAAATTCGTTAAAATCTACTGAAAGCACCCTAAAGTCATTCAAGGCCAGTGGAAAGGATTTTAAATAATGTCAATTTAATAATTTATGGAATTATTTAAAGGATGGGATGAAGGGAATTAAGGGAAGATTGAGTTACTAACCATTAAAGATAATTGACTCTATGATGACATTCAAGAACTTTTATTTAGATGTGATAAACAGGGTGTATAATTAGAAACTTGTAGGAGTACCAACTAACTTCATGAGATCCCTATTGAGCTATGTGATTACCTTATGTCAAGTAATAGGATAAGTTTGAGAGTATTAACATGTGTAAATTTTACATACTCTTACATGTATTTTCTCTGCATTTTACTTATTATTTTTACCCATTTTACCTAATTTCAACCAACTTTAACCAACATTAATAAAGTATAATAAACTTTATAAAACCGTAAGTAACTTTAAATTAAGCTTAATCAGCTCAATACATTTAAAATAAATCTTAACAAACTATAATAAGCATTACCAAATCTTAAACTTTAATCGACTACAACAACTTCAAAACAAACTTAAAACAAAACTAATAATCTTTAAATGGACTTTAATAACCTTTAATTAAATTTTAAGTAAGCCAAAAACACACAGTGATTTTAATTAATATTAAATATCAATTTCTAATAACCCAATTGAAATTTAAATAAGTTAAAAACTAAAACATAAAATGAACAAATTCAAACATTCATAAATCAAAGCAATTTCAAAACATAAATTCAACAAAAATAGATATAATAATAAATAAATATTAAATAACTATTAAGTGTTATTCTTTAAGTATACTCCAAACCACTTCCTTAACTTAAAATACATCCAAGTTAACAAATAATAAATAAACTCAAAACAAAATTTCAAATAATGTTAAACCTAATCAACTCAAATTTTTAGATCAAGTGAATCAATTAAAATCAAACTTATCCAAATCTGTCAATTTCACTCAGATCATTTTGAACCCTAAATCTATCAATCTGATTCCTCGATGCCACCATCTCATAGACACTTACCAAATGGTAATGCATGATATAAGTCAAACTTATATCGAGAGTATTCTCAGGAGTCACAACTCTTGAGATGTAAGTAACTATGAAGGATTCCTTTCGTAGGAATACCAGACCTTAGAATAAAATAAACCTCATCTTACTCCTGTAAGGTAAGAGAAAAATACTAGTCTCATAGACCCAAAAATCATGGAGATATTCATCATTCAGGTTATAACATCCCTTCAAAGATAATATTTCTATATATCATAGTAGTATATTATTGTTCAAATGTCACATCCAATCATTAAGATAAAAATTTTATGAGATTTATCGTGGATACATAATAAAAAGCCCTCACCAATTATCTTATAGAAATTCTACACATTATTTTTTTATTGGTTTATCTAATTTCATTATATTTTCTTATGTTCTAATTTTTCTTCTTCATTAAATCATTTCAATGGTTAAATAAAAAAGATTATTTGAAAAATAGAATTATAAAATGAAAATTAGATAAGGTGGCAACTCAAACTAAAAAAAAACACAAATAGAAGAATCAGACAATGGAAGTGATAGAAGAATATAGGTAAATTTTTTCCATAAGAAAATTCCAAAAGTACATCTATCAGGTCATCCTCGATGACAAACAATCCATTATTTCTTGAACAATTTAGTAATGAAGCCATCGGGGTCAGTGATAAAGTTAACATTCCTAAGGGGGATTCTAGATAGAGAAGCTACCCTATATCGATATAATATGCAGGATGCTATGAGAATAAGTTATAGGAGCTTAACTACTCTTTTTACAAAAGATTTAGGAAATGTAGTCAATGGTTGAAGAAGTTAGTTCACTTTCCTCTTCAATCCAACAATATTCTTAGACTTCTCGATTTTGTGAATTACATTGGAAGATCTTCTCTTTTGAACAATGTAATGAAAATATTTTACATTTTTATCTCCTTATTTCAAAAATCTAAAAGTAGTTTTTTTCCCTCTAATATTTCCTCCATTACTTGAAGAGAACTCAAATGGATCTTAGCTTCAATTAAATTTACGTTGGAATTAATGTCTTTGTTAGCTTTGTGTTCAGTTTCTAGTTTAATAACTTTTGCTTTAACTTCTTTAATGTTGGAGAAGAGGTTTTTGAAAATTCTTTTATTTCACCAACTGAGAGACATTTTAAACCTTTTACGGTTAAGCCAAAGTCTATTCATCCCATTGATATTTTTTTTTATGAAAAAGGGGAGCATTCTAATTTGGGAAACAATATCCAAAAATGTTGAATGTTCAATTCATATGCTTTGGAACATAAGAAAGCCTGCTTAGGTAAGTGCCTCTGATTATTTATGTTCATGTTATTGTCATTAAATCAATGGTGATTGGAAGAGGAAGATCTTCTTTAGCTGGAATAAGAAGGTAAAAAGTTTCAAAAACCCCTTCCTCATCCCCCATCTCAAGAGTTACAACATCATCATTATTACTAGTGCTCAAAATATGTGTATTCTAAGTAGCCTCATTTGGGCCAAAAATTTGAGCCTTGATTTATTTATCCCCAATCATATCATGTCTTCTAAATGGAGGACTGAGGTAAGTGTTTATTTTAAAACACTCATACATGATATGACCATGAGTTTTACAATAAGCACTATAAGTAGAAACATATTAATATTCTATTTTTTTTAAATGGCCTAATTTCCATAGCACATCCAAATCATGTTAAGGAGTGCTTTGGATATATCAATTTCAACCAAAACCCTAGTAATAGATGGCTTAGATCGATCAGCAGTGGCCTAATTAGTATGAAGAGGGCAACACAGCAAAGCAAAAGCTGCATTTAAATTGTGATGATTAGATAAATGAAACTTTGAATTAGGAAAGAAAATGCAAACATGCACTATAGGATATTCCTCCATAATATCATAGAAAGTGTCCACTTTAGAAATGTTGGTTATATTTTTTTATTATGAATATGAGGGACCATACAGATCTCAAATAGTTAATTATTTAAATAATCGAACACAACATCAGAAGTAATATACCCTCTCGAAAGGTAAAAATATCACTTTCATATGGGCTCAATTATTTAAATGAAGAAATTTTTTTTATTTGCATGGTCTGCATTCTAACCTACAAATTTTCACATACCTAATCTAAAGACTAGCTTAGGTTTAGACTAATATGGGTTGTTAACTTTCTAGAATAGAAAAACCTCTATATTTAATTAAATCTTAAGGAACAAAGTTCATTTAGAAAACTCTCGATTAAATTTGTGGTTTTATCTTCAAAAAAATTTCTAAGTTTAGTATTCATTATTGATTATCAAAAATATCAAATGTGAAATATCAAAATTGGAACTATTTATAGAATATAAAGAAAGAAAAATAGGAGATGTCGAAGATACCGTGAGACTTGCTGACATCTCAACTATCCTATTATTTAGCTTATTGAATTTTAAAGTGATTTAGTTGATGTTTCATTTGACATTTTTGTAGAATTTTAAGACTTATATCATATAATATATGATTGTGAATAAGCCTATAATATGAGAACTTATGTCATAACAAGACGAAAGATCTCAAAATCCCAAGACTAAGGTGAGATTTACCCAAAAAATTAGAACCTCATAACCTAGTCTAATGGAGAGAAAACAATGTAGCAAACAAACAAACAAAATAGACTTACAAATATGACTGAAAATGGTTGTCATCCAAATCATCTAACATTATAAAAATCATGCATGGCGAGTAACATGAAGAGCATGATAGGATAGGTTGATATTTATCAGGAAAGGTTGGTCTTACAACTTAATTATGAAATCAAGATGCCTAAGTATGTGTGATATGTAAAATGTCCTAAGACTAATATTATGTTATTTTTACAATTCAAAAATTAAAATTTTATGTCTCATCAAGCTCAAATATCTTAATATATTGTCAATGTTTAGTGACGGATGATACAACAAGCTATGCATAGGTATGAATATCATTATGCTTAGAAGATTCATATATAAGGTTAATCGTTATGCAGAAGTAGGCACACTCTATAAGGTGGTGATCCTCGAGGGAAAATGTCCCCTTTTTTGTGTAATGAGTGGAGGCCTGAAGACACAAAATACGACCAACATGAATGGTATGCCTAAAAATATATTTCTGGATTATTCATAAATCAAAAAGTGGTTTCCACAAAGTTTTGATTAATTGCAATTTTGTTGTTTTAAAGGGATGATGTTCTAAAGTATGAAGTTGTGTTTTATTCAATTTTGTATTCGCTTATAAATATCTTAGTTTTGACAATTATGGAAATTTAAGTTCTTAATGAGTCTACCGATAATCGAAAAAAATAAAAAATAATAATAACAACCTAAAATATGGGAAGACCTGTCAATCAAAATTACAGCAAAATAACAACAAAGCAACAACATGACAATGAGAGGGTGACCGACATTATACCTATGGTCGACACGACGTTCAGCTATGTTATCAAAATATCATTGATGGTTTAGTTGATGCTCATCCTTTTCTTTCATCTTCTCTTAGATAGTTTGGATCTCAATAGTTGACCAACTGTGATAGGTTTTCAAGCTCTAAAGAGAAAATTCACTGCATGAAAGTGAACCTATGTTTACTATAACAGCCTAGGTTTAGTGCAATACTTTATAATATAGAGTTAGCATATCATGAGTTTATTATATCCCTACAAAAAAGGAAGCAAATCATAAAATTTAAATAAAAATCCACAACACGTAAAAAAGACCATTTACTCGTCCTATGCATCGAGACTAATGAGGAAAATCTACCCTAATCAAACATTCTAACAAGCTAAAAAATTATGCACAACCTAAAGAGCTCAACCAAACACAACTACCTCGTCTCGACCTAATCCTAAAACCTAGCTTAGTGTCTTAAAGAGAGTTTAAAGGTAGTAAGTTCACAGAGTGAGAGAAGTGAAGTAAGGCCTTATTGTTAAAATTATAAAACTTTATTATTTGTGTCCATTAACTAAGGTTTTTTTTTATATATATATTTTCTATTTTTTTAGAAATTTTTTATAGATTTTATTTGATTTATATTATTACTTAGTTAAATGTCTTTTATATGTTTAGGAGGCATATATACGAATTTAACAATCATTAGCGCAGTTATAGACCTTATAAAGCAGGATGAAAAAATTTAGGAATTTTGAATATTTTTTAGAATTTTTATGATTTAAATTGGCCAATTTTTATGATTTTCAATGTTTTGTAAATTATGATTTAAATATTTTAAAATTGATTTGAAATTATTTTTGAAAGTTATTTAAATTTTTATTGATTTATTAGAATCATTTGAATTTAAGGGTATTTTTGATTGAAAATTCATAATAAATTCAAATGACCTCTAAAACTCTTGAAATTTTATAGAGATGCTTAGAATGCTTTGTAAAATTTTTGATTGAATTCAAGGGTTTTTTCAATGTTTTGTAAATTTTTTATTTATTTCAGTTCCCTTGATTTATTGGTGAAACTTTTATTCAATTTAGAGTTTTTTTTTAATAAGTTATGAAGGTTTGGATGTGTAAGGTTGAATTTGCAAATTAGCTATTTTCACTTCACTTTTAAGCCAATAGATTTTATTGTTTGACATCATGTTAATGGTTTCAAATCAGATATTTGTATGTTTTTTATTTAAAAAAATTATTTTGGTGGTGTAAAAGCAATAATGGTATCTTTGTAATTTTGGGGAATCACAAATATGTTCTTAAATCACTTCTAAGCACTCAACTCTTAGTGAACTCTTACTGTTTAGTTGATTAGCAATCAATTTAGATCTGTTTCCAGAAGTTTCGATGTTAAAATGTTCAATTTAGTAAAAAAAAGGGTATTTTTGTAATTTTGTAAAAAAATAAATATATCTTTCTTTTCATTTTACACAGTGGGTTTTAATTGAAATTTATTTTTTACAATTTTATTAATAATTTTCAATTAGGTCTTACCCAATTCTAAAATTTCAAAATGTTCAAATCAACAAGTAGGGTAAATTTGAAATTTTTCATGTTTTACCCAATTTCCATTAATCATCGTCAATTTCACTTACTGATTTTAACAAATTATTAATAAAAGTTCCAAATAGTAATTTTAAAGATTATACAACAATTGGCATCAAGTTAAATTTTCAAAGAATTTTAAAAGTCAATTTCTCAACATTTTTAATATTTACAAAAATACCTTTCTTTATGAATTTGCAATTTCAAATAAAAATCCAATGTAATAAATTCTTTCCACATGTTTAATCAATCATAAAATCAAAATGTAAGAGTTTAATTCTATTTTTTAAACATGATTTGGAAACAAAAGATTAAAAGTGCAAATATTAGTTTTACAAATATACTCTTACACCTCCCAAAAAAAAAGATTTGTTGAACTCAAAAGAGTAGAACAACTACTTTATTGGATGGCCATTCTGTTTTAAGTGCTTTCTTAAAATTTCCATTGGATTTTATATTTTTCTCATTTTTATTTATTTGTTATGTTTATTTTTGTAATTATTTATCAATTTCTGTAAAAAATTATAATTTATTGGTTATTTGTTGATTTCTGTCCTTCAAAAAAACGTGGGAGCTTATTGAGCTTAGATACCATAAGTGATCAAATTTTCAGTTAATTTGAATCATTTTTTAATTTTAATGAAATTTAATAATTTAATGGGTTTTATGTAATTCGAAAATTATTATGGATAATTTTATTTTTGTTTATTTTTATTTTATTACTCATGTTTCACTGAGTTCAAGATATTTTTAATTTCATTTTTAGGTTTTTTTATTAGTTTTATTTTTCAAAGCATGAGCATCTATTGATTTATTTTATTATTTAAAGGAAAATCATCTCATGAAACACAGTGCCCCACAAAGGTTTTATGTTAGCTCTGACGCCATCGCTTTTACATGTGTCATCTCATGATTTACGCTCCAATAATAGAGGTGCCAAAGCATCTAAGATCCAATGTGATATAACGCTTCACTTCAAATACAAAAAAACAGATGGCATCTTCCTAAATGGCATGTTGAACGCAAGCTGTCCATGATAAAAGGTGTGATCTACTTGATCTAATGCTTGATCCTACGATCCAATTCAGGAGATAAGATCTCTAAGTCCTTATTGTTCAATCCTACAATCAATTCTTTGTAATTTAAAGATTTCATTAACAAAGGACCGGCTACGAATCCTAATTTCTAAGTTTCAAAGAATTACCTCACTCCTTAGTGAATTCCTTTGGTTAGATTGCTTAGGATTGGTCATCTTAGCTCCATGAAATCTCCACTTGCTTCGATTGCTTTGATTTAAGCTTCCTACAAGATCATGATCAAAGACCTCCTCAGGTTGCTCGTGAGCTTGGGTAGAGGTCTTAGTATGGTGAAGTTTTGGTAGAGGATTGGATTTTTTGGTCTATAAATGCCAATGTTAAGCTTGATTTAGTGAATTTTTGATTGGATGATATGATTTAGGTTTGTTCTAATTCGACTTGTGGAAAATAGTGTGTAAACTGGTGGAATATGCTTTAGGAGTAATGGAAAGGTTGCTAAAGACTTAGGCTAAGATTTACTTAAATTTCGCAAAGCAACACTATGGAAATTACAACGATTCAACAACTTCAATTTGTTAAACCCTAGCCCTATTTATAGGCTTGAGATGGCTTGAAGAGCTTTAGAGAAGTAAGGGGCACCAATAATTGGGGCCTTGCTGACATGGAAAAGTCAAAAGTCTCAACAAATTGGGTTTAACCACTTTTTTGTCAAAAAAAAGGTAGGCGGCCAATAAGGTTTAGCCATGTGTGCTTTAAAATTAGCCCTTCCTTAAGTAGCAAAGATTTTGTTAGCTGAGCTCAAGCTAGCACCCTCAAGGTGGTTAGGATAGTTGAGTTGGTTATATAAATGGCCAATGGAAACTAGCCATGTTGATAGGTAGGTTTCTTCAATCATTGATCAAGAAGTGGGTGCTTGTGTTGGCATGCATATGGCATGGCTTCAATTTGGCTCACTTAAGCTTGTATTTTTTGCTCAAAGAAGATATCTTAAGCTCGGCCTAATGTGGTTTGAGCGCTTGAGTTCAAAATTGGCTTAAGATGGCTTGTCTTACGAAATTAGATTTTGCTTGGATTTGGAGCTAATTTGGGGGTGATTTTTAGTGTGGTCATTTGGCAAATGGGAAGCCATTGATTTGCTGGCAATGCTATGGAGAAGTATGGTGGATTGATGGGTATGTGGATCGATGAAAATTTGGGTGAAATTTGAGTTTTATTTTAAAAATGAGACAGTTTGAAAATATTGAGTGATCGAGTGTGATTGTTGATGAAAATTTGGATGTGCGGTGGATTTGAATATTTTGGAGAAGGCGGAGGGTAGGTTTGGGTGGCTTTGAAAGTGAAATATGAAGGTGGTGGAATGAGAGTGAGTATGGAAATTTTTCTCTTATTTTTATTTATTAATGAATTTTAATGAATTTATTGACTTTTATTAGGGAATTGTCATATGAAATTGGTGATTAACCATTTTTAAATTTTTACATAATTCTGATTTTATTTGTGAATTAATTTTCATTTTAATTTTTAAACTTTTATTATTATTATTAATAGGTATATTTCTTTTCAATTAAAATTATAAATTTATTTATTTTAAAATTTAATATTATTTTGTGTTTATTATTGAATTTTTTTAAGTTCTTAAAAAGATAATTTTAATTTTTTTATGATTTTTTATTTTAATTTTTTTCATTTTATTTTTTGTTAATTTTGAAATTCTATATTTTAATTTTGATTTTTTTTGAAATTTTGATGAATTTGGTTTCATTTAATTTTAATCTTGATTCTATTTTTGATTTCATTTTTAGTCTCTCTTTTATTGAAGAATAAAGCATATCTTGTTTAAAATGAACATCATACCTAATATGTTTTTCATGAACCAAAGAGTAAATCACTTGAAGAATTATGGAAAGAGAGAGAGCAAAGAGCCCAAAAAAATACCAAACAAAACGCCCAAGTCTCTAGAGTCAAATGGTAACAGAAGGCATTTTCAAGCCTATAGAGACTCAATCTAAGCTTCCATAATTTAATCTTAATCAACTTGACAAAGTGTTAAATATTTAACGTCAAGTATATGGAACTGTAAGAAGTGATTGGGTTCAAAATTCTACCTTGGTGTTTAGTTACATCACTAGTCCTCCTGGAAAGCAGTTAAGAAAATCTAATGATAAATCCAAAATTCTAGAGAGAGAAAGGAACGAGGTAAATCTCATATAAAATACGGTCGAAAGAAGCCTCATTTGACAATTAAAAAAATAGAAAGATCTTTTAGAGAAAAATGCAATTGTAATCCATATCAATTTCAATTTTAATGGAGATATGTCTAACATTGAGCAAACCAATGGAAAAATGCCAGAAAGTTGAAACTCGGTGAAAAGGTAAAGGATAACAGCTGAAAAATGGAGATTAATAGAGAACTTCCCAACCAAAATAAATTTGAAGGAATCATAAGAGTAGTTACATCATCATCAGCATGAGAATAATAGGCATACCTCTAGAAGAAGAGAAATGGACGTTACGTTTAGAGATACTCTGTGAAGGCAGACAAGCTAGTGCTACCATGAAGGATCTCGGTTAGGTAGAATCACTGCATCAACACCAAAGGTCCAAGAGGCGCAAGCATCTCCCTTACCCATGGAGATAGGGTCATTCGTAAGGCCGAAGGATGGCCTCCCCTCACCAGAAGAAACAAAGAAATAAGGAATAAAAAGAATGGGGATGAAACCTTAAAGAGAAAAGTAGAATCATTATTGGAAAACCATAGAGCGGGAGCTGAGAAATAGAGCATTGTTTTAGGCTTAGTTGAGTTTTAGTTAATGTTTAATTGTAAATTGGGATTAAGTCTGAATTTAAGTGATTTATGAATTGAATTTAGTTATTGTTAGTTTGAGTTAATAATATAGAATTGTAATGAATTTTTGTTAAATTAAATTTGACTTAAATTTAAATTTAGGATTTAAATGGCTTATTTTAAGTTTAAATTTGATTGAAGATTGGTCGTTGTTTAATTTAAGATTAGATTGGTTTTTAGTGTGATTTAATTACACTATGTTTAGCTTCAGAACTGAATTTAATGCTTAGGTTAATTTTAATTTTAGTTTGAACTTAGTTGCGTATATCCAAGTTAGGTCACATTTAACGTAAGTCTAGTTTGTAGATTTGGTTAGGTTTAGATTTAGGTTTATTTGGGGGAATTTATTTATTGGTGAATTAGTTGGAAGTCAAATTATATTCAATTATCTTTAAGTTGGGTTCATCATTAGGTCTAATTTAGATCAAATTAAGTTCTATTATGTTTAAGTTTAATTAGTTTGAATTATTTTAAATTTATTTTAAATAATCTCAAATTTAATTAGGTTAAGTTTAGTTTAATTTGATTCAATTTTAAATTTAGGCTTATTTTTAATTTTTCTTTTGTTATTAATTTTAGCCAAGCCAACCCAACCCAAACCCCAAACAGACCACCCATTAGTTGAACAAAACTAGACCATGTTTGAACTTGGATTTCTCAAGTTCTAAAGCAAACATACCCCAAGACTATCAATTATAATAAGTGTGTTGATGTCTAATAGAGCAAAGTTAGGGCTGTGGGGAACGGAATAAGCTAACCAGACCAAGGCCAACAAGCTACTTAGGGACACTAAAAAAGAGTTCTAAGATCAGGAAGGGAGTGGAAGGTTAGGGGACTAACTGGATTGAGTTGACAAAAAATAAAGTAAATAAAACCTCAACCAGAGCAATTATTTTTGAATAATATAGAGTAGAATACTACCAATCTATCAAATGGTGTTGGAAAATCTATTTATTTAGTAATTTTCAATGTCAAACCATTATGAGGTTTTTGATGAGATAAACCAAATTAGTATACAACATGATCATTAAGAAAATAGAGTGCATTTTTTTGTTTTAACTTCATTTAAAGGTACCATATGTCCATTTGGAAAATAATCCATGGCTATAAGTACAGATTTGTGTCCTTTAGAAGATGGAAGATTAATAGTATATCTTCCCAAAGCATAAAAGAGATATTATTAAAAGAGATATTATGCCACTATATGATGTAAAAAATTTAATAATTAATGCAAAATTGTGCTAAAATTTTGATAATTATAACACTTAGTTGAATAATAATTATAATTTTGATAATCAAGTCTTTTTAATTTTAATGTTCTCTTTGGGAGACAAATGAGACCCATATATGCCTTCTTGTACTTCATTCATGACCTTTTAGCCTTAATCTCTCCCAAGTCAGTGTAACACATTTAATCAAATGAGCAGTGTTATAATTAACTCTTTCACTCTATTATCTCATCCTTCCTTACTCATTTTAATCTTCCCTGTTTAAAAAATGTAAGGGTAACATAAGAAAAGGAGCTAATATGCAAAACTAAGGATTCTAAAACCTAGTTTTTATTTATCCTTCATTACAAATCCTCGATCTAGTCTAAATTACAATACCAATATAATCACATCTACTAAAATTACAATACCTTAAAAGTGGTCCTAATGCCATGATCCTCCTCATTTAGTCAAAGCAACTTTTTAAGCTCATTCTAGCATTCTTGAATTTAGGATTCGTTTATGGCTTCTCTAACTACAATTTTCACCTCCACTACTTACCGCTTTCCACAACCCATGGGTTATAAATACATTAGAGAGTCCATTTAAGGGAATTTTAACAAAAAGGTTTATTTACCATTTAAGGCTTCATCAGGATTAGAGCATTAAAACCTTAATGTAAATAATACCAAGTTATGGAAGTAGAAATGTAATATTATATAAAAAAGTACAAAACATTTAAAGCACGCTAATTTATTTATGTGGTCTTGTCCTCTAATATGATGTAAATTTAAGTTATTTTCCTATTTTTAATATCACACTTTCTTCCTTAATTATCATAATTTTATGCTTATGAAATGATTTTTAGCAGTTTTGTGCAGTTTACAGAAGTAGAATACGCATTGTGATACCAAAGCATGAAGTGAAAAAGGTCTTAAACATGCATAATTATGCCACTTAGTGGCATAATTGTTCAAGTCTCTCGAGTTAAAGGAAATTCTAAAGAGTGAGTTGGACGTAACCATGTCAGGGACCCACGTAACATAATTACACCAAGATCTGGCGTAGCCATGCCGTGGACCGAACAAGTTTAAACTAGCAAGATTTTTCATGTTAATTTTGGCAATGGATTTATGAGGTGATACATGGGGATGCCCTAGAGAGGTGTGGAGACTTAAAGAGGCTTTTGGTGACAGGAGAAAGGTTTTCACTTTAACCCTTAAGGTTTTCTTTCTTCCTCCTTGAAGGAGGGAATTATTAGGGTGTATTCTACTTTGAGTATTCAGAGTTGTCGTGAGTGAGAGAGAGAGAGAGAGAGAGAGAGATTGTGCATAGTTGTGAGAGAGACTGTGGAGAGAGCTTTTCCTAGTACGATGAGGATTGGGTGGATTGTTGAGAACATTTGTTTGTTGTATTGTTTTGTACTTTCCTAGACTTATTATTCTATATTTTCAATGATATCTTTCATGTTTCTTTGCCTCATGTATAGTTAATTTTTTTTATTTCATGCTCCTGTGACTATGATTTGGAATGTGCGTGATATTGCAAAATTATGTGCCTCTGATCATTTAAAGAATTTAACTTATGCTTACAATATGAACTTTCTGGGAATTTTAAAACCTCTTGTTGCTAAAGAGAATAATGCTACTTATTTAAGAAGGTTCCACGGTTTCAATTGTTATACTAATCTTAATAACAAGATTTGGTTCTTATGGAAAGATTGTGTGAAAATTGATTTTCTTATCAATCACAATAAATTACTTCATTTAAAGATGCATATGTTCAATGAATTTTCCTTTTTACTATTATTTATGTCGGTTGTACCAAGCATGCGCGTACTGAACTTTGGAGGATGATTAATTCTATTAATCCTTCTCAAGAGGCTTGGATTTTGGGAGGAGATTTCAATTTGATCTCCTCGGTTTCTAAAAAACATAGAGGCAGTAGACCTAATTTGAAACTGATTGATGATTTTAATGATTTGCTTTTTGATATGGGGCTTTCTAATTTAGGGTTTAATGGAAGCCCTTTTATGTGGCATCGGGGGAAAGTCTTTGAAAGACTTGATAGATTTGTGGCTAATTCTACTTGGCTTCATCTATTTTCTTTACATAATGTTCAGCATCTATCTTTTACTGCCTCTGATCATGCTCTTATTCTGCTTACTGTTCAAAGATTTAACTCTATTTCTAAGTATCAATTTAAGTTTTTTAACATGTGGCTTCTTCATCCTACTTATCAACAACTTCTTAAAGATAATTGGAAGTTTGAGCCTTCGGGATCTGCGGGCTATCGTTTATGGATGTTGCATAGAAAGTTTGTTAAAATTCTGAAACATTGGAATTGGGAAACTTTTGGGAATATTCATCATAATATTGAGAATATGGAAACCACTATTAAGGTTCTTGAAAATGATTATGGTACTAATGATCTTGATATTAATATTCTTCTTCAGGGTCAACAAAAGTTGATGGATGCTATTAATATGGAGGAGGTTTTTTATACTCAAAAAGCTTCTAAGAATAATTTCTTGAATGGGGACAGAAACACTAAGTTTTTTCATGCTTGCCTCAAAAATAAACTACAGCTTAATTGGATTTCTAAAGTCATTAAGCCTGATGGGAGTATCTTTACTAATCAAGCTGATATTGCAAATGATGGGGTTTCTTTTTTCGATAATTTCTTTAATGAGCTAGATGGAAATCTCTATCGTATTAATACTGATCTTTATCATGGCCTTTCTGTTAGTAATAATTCTTTAATTGTATTCCCAGCAAAAATGAGATTAAGTTGATTATTGATTCAATGGATACTGGTAAAGTCGCTGGTCCTGATGGTTTTAATGTGGAGTTTTACAAGCATGGTTGGGATGTTATTCATCCTGAGGTTTGTGAAACAATACAAGCTTTTTTTCATGGTAAAAATTTACCTAAAATTTTCAAATCTTCTAATATTGTTCTCATTCCTAAAAAAACATAATGCTTCTTATTGGGATGCTTTTAGGCCTATTAGCCTTAATACTGTGATTTCTAAAATTATTTCAAAAATTATGATTAATCGCTTACAAACTATGCTTGATTCTATTATTTGTTCCAATCAATCCGCTTTTTTGAAAGGCAGGAATATTTGTGATAATGTTCTTCTTGTGCAAGAGTTATTATTAGATATTGATAAGCCTAACAGAGGTGGTAATATTATTTTTAAGATGGATATTCAAAAAGCTTTTGATACTATGCGCTGGGATTTCATTATGGATGTTTTTAAAGCTATTGGTTTTAATGGTGCTTTCTGTAATTTGGTTTATCATATTCTAAGTGGTAATTATTATTCTTTGATTATTAATGGCAATAAGCATGGTTTTTTAAGTTCTACTAGAGGGATTAAGCAAGGTGATCCTTTATCACCTTATATTTTTATCATTGCTTTTGATTACTTATCGAGATGTTTAAATGGTCTTTTTAATTCTTCTCCTTCTCTTCATTATTATCATAAAGGGCATTTTAATGTTGATCATCTGTACTTTGCAGATGATTTGATTATTTTCACTAATGCTTGCAAGCCTACTATTAGGAGTGTTTGGAATTTTATTTTGAAGTTCCAAAGCATCTCTGGTTTATGTTTTAACATTTCCAAATGTTTCTTTTATTTCTCTAAGAAGATTTTCGTTTCTAAAAGACACTGGATTTCTGATTATACTGGTTGTAATTTAGCCATGCTTCCTTTGCATTATCTGGGCTTTAATCTGAGTAAGGGTAGAAATCATTCTACTTTTTTTTCTTACCTGTTTGATAAAATTCAGAATAATATTTGTGCAGGGAAAACCGTTTTCTTTCTTTTGGTGGTAGAGTAACCTTACTCAAGAGCATTCTTTCTTCTCTTCCTTTATATTCTCTTCAAGTTATGAACATGCTTTTGACTATTATTAAAAAGATTGAATGTCTTTTTAATAATTTGGGAGGGACAGCACCATTCTAAATTGCATTAGATGAGTTGGTCTAAACTTTGTAAGCCTACTGATAAAGGTGGCTTAGGTTTTCGTAGTCTTTCTGATTCTATTCACATTAATTACATGAAATTATGGTTTAGATTTCATCAAAATAATTCTTTATGGGCTTCTTTTATGTATTCTAAGTATTGTGGTAATTTTCATCCTATTGCTATCACTTCTAAGGGCATTGATTCCTATATTTGGCGCAATATGCTTAATGTAGCTAAGGCTACTGAGGATTTTATTTTTTGGGACATTGGCAAAGGTAACTGCTCCTTTTGGTTTCACAATTGGTCAGGACTTGGCACTTTAGCAAACTCTTATGGAGGTCCTGCTGAGATTAATGTGAAGGTAAATGATTTTTGGCATGATAATATGTGGTGTTTAAGAAAGCTTTTGAAAGTGGTTAATTTCAATGATGCACTCTCTATTAGCAGTATTCCTATTATGAATGAAAATCCTAATAAACCTTTGATTAAGTGTAATATGGGGGAGTCTTTAGCTAAATGTTTTGCTAAATCTTTACCCTGTTTGCACGGTTATAATAGTAAATGGATTTGAAATCCTTGTTTAAAATCTTCTATTTCTTTTTTCTGTTTGGCGTGTTCTTAATAATATCATACCTACGGATGATATTCTTAAGATGAAAGGGTTAAGATTACCTTTTATGTGCCTATGCAATTGCAATATGGAGACTATTACTCATCTTTTTCTTCAATGTTCTTTTACTTTGAATGTTTGGCGGCTGTGTATTGAGCTCATTAAAATCAATCATAGCTTTTCCAATATTTCCTCTCTTACTGAACTTTTTGATGCTTGGAAGAAGATTGATGGAGGTTTTTTTGCTGCTGCTATTGCGATTGTATGTTGGTTCATATGGATTACTCGTAATAATGCTAAATTTAACAATCTTACCCCTTCTGTGGACTCCACATTCTACCTCATTAGGGATTATTTCTTTAACTGCTTACGTTTTTAAAGTCATATTAAGAAGTTTAAATCTTCGGTTGTACTGAGTTTGCTTCAGGATTTGGGCTTGGATTTTGAGCGGTTTTTGCCTAATGCTGCTTCAGCTAAATGGAGTAAACCTGTTATACCCTATGTTAAAATCAATATTGATGGTTGTTGGACTAATAATTCTGCTAGTATTGGTGGCAATTGCAGAGATGCCATGGGTCTTATTTTGTGTTGGTTCTCGGCTAGGTCCTTTCCAGTATCCCCCCTTGTAGCTGAGGTCGATGCTCTTGTAATTGGACTTATTATTGCCCATAGGATGGGATGGAAATTTATTGAATTTGAAACTGATTCTTTAATTCTTTGGAGATGTTGTCTTTTGCATGAGAAGTTTCATTGGAGTATTCGTCTCCAAATGAAGAAAATTTTTCTTTTATCTCGTAATCTAATTATTAGATGGTCACATGTTAGAAGATATGGTAATTGTGCTGCACATTGGACGTCCAAGTGGGGTTTGAAGATTAGTGATGCTCAGCTTTACTTCTTCATTTCTTGGATTTGTGGGCGATTGCTTCTCTTGATTTTTGATGTATTTGTTTTTTGTTCTGTCTTTTTTCTTCTTTTTTGTTGTTTTTTGATTTTTTTGGAAGATTTGAGTCCTCTTTTTTTTGCGTGAGTTGTTTGTGGTGTTTAGTTTGGAATCTATTTTATTTTGGGTTGTTGTTCCATTAGATTCTTATTTTTTTTTTGTGAGTTGTTTTTGGTGTGTAGTGGGAACTCTTTCCCTTTCTCTTTTGTATTCTTGATTTTTTGATGTAACGCGTAAGGAGCCATTAGTTGTTCTTTCTATTAAAAAAAAAGGATAATTTTTCTTAATTATTTTACCTTGAGTTATTCCCCATGCGCATTTTTCTACTGTGAACTATGCATGTTAATGTGTTAAATTTATGCTCTTCATTTACTCCAGTCTAGCCAATTAGAATGTTACCTTGGACTTCTAACCATCACCTAAGGGAACACATAGATTAACACACAACAGCCTAGTGGAATAGATATATTATCATTAGATAATTGCAACCAAAATAGAGAATCTGATGACTCCTAGAAAACGTTGTATGGTTAAGTCACGTTTAACAATAATATGATTTCCAACTCTTCTTATGACCAAGATATATGCTACGTAGAACATTATCTATGGTTGTTAACATTGTATGGTTAAGTCTCGTTTAACTATAATATGATTTCCAACTCTTCTTATGACCTACATATATGTTACGTAGAACATTATCTCTGGTTGTTAACTATCATGTATGGAAGTCAAAAGAAAAACTTCAAGAGAACGCTACATCGGTGTCACAGGAGCATGAACTTCATCATCTCTAAAACATTCAAAGTTCTTCCCTAATTTTTATATTCTTCTTATACACCATTTCGTCTAAGGCCGTTAGATTTTCATTTCTACAATTAGATCACTTCAAACTAGATTCAATAGCGTAGAACACTATAATTTCCACTATTATAAAGATTGTCTCTTTTCACATGAGATCGATATACGGACTCAAAATCTATAAATTATTTGAAAGATATGTATAATTGTGTAGTTGATTGATCTATCTCACAACAAATTTTAGGCCTTAAATTTTTGGCAACATTGTAAGGGAGAAGAATAACACTGTCGTTGCCGGTCCCAAGCCCGGATGTGAAAAGTGGAGGGTTGCGTTAGGTAGTCGACGACCGGCGTAAAACTTGTCGAAAAAAATCATGACATGAATCCTTTTGATCATTGTGTAAGTGCTTGGGCGTCCCCTGGAAGCGACGCACTTGTATGGCTCGAATACGATGGAAAGTGTGCAGAGGCCGCTACAGCGCACTCGGGTGTAGTGTCGAGTAGCAAGGATTCCCACATTACGGACGGATGCGGGTAAAGAAGTTAGTCCATGATACTTAGTATTAGGATAGGATCTTGGAATATAGGTACTCTCGATGGTAAATTAATGGAATTGGTTGATATTATGATCCATAGAAAGATAAATATCCTATGTATTCAAGAAACTAAATGGGTTGGAGAAAAAGCTAAGGAAATTGATAACTTAGGTTTTAAACTATAGGTATCTTCGGTAAGAGTCGTACTTAGAAATGGTGTAGGTATAATTATAGATAAAAGTTTGAAAGATAATGTTGTTAAAATTAATAGAGTTGGAGATAGAATTATAACGACTTAAGATTATTATTGATACTAAGATTTTTAATATTATAAGTGCTTATGCTCCTCGAAGTTGGTTTAGATATAGGCTCTAAAGATAAATTTTGGAATGATTTAGAAGACTTAATACACTTGATACACCTCGAAGAAAAAATTTTTATTGGAGGAGATTTAAATGGACATGTCGGTAGAGTGGTAGAAGATTTCGAAATATTCATAGTGGCTACGGTTATGGAGCGATTAATGAAGAAGGTAGAGCCATTTAGATTTTGCTTTAGCGTATGATATGATTATTACTAATACTTTTATTCGAGAAAGATATGAGCGTCTTATTACTTATAAGAATTGATCTAATAAAACACAAATTGATTATTTTCTTATGAGAAGAAGAGATCGTCGAGATTGTAAGAATTGTAAGGTCATTCCAAGTGAGCAATTAAGTACCAACATCGATTATTAGTTCTAGATTTTAAGATGAAGAGTTGTAAAATAAAGAATACTAGGATTCAACATCGTAGAATAAGATGGGGGCACCTAAAAGACACAAATAAAATTATTTTTATAAGTAAAATTCAAGATTTAAATATTTGGGATGCTCATGAAGACGCGAATGTTATGTGGGAAAAATTAACTAATACTTATTAAACAAGTGGCTAAAGATGTACTTGGAGAATCAAAAGAAAAAGTTTACTATAAATAAAAATAGTTGGTGGTGGAATAATAATGTGCGAAAAGATAAAATATAAGAAGTTACGTTATAAAAATTGGTTTAAATGTAAAAGCGTAGAGAATTGGGAAAAATATAAAACGGCTCGCATGGAAGTGTAAAGAATAATACGTGACGCTAAAAATTACAGCTTTTAGTGATCTTTATAACATTTTAGATACTAAGGAAGGTGAAAAATATATGTATAAACTAGCCAAACAAAGAGAAAAGAAA
This sequence comes from Papilionanthe hookeriana x Papilionanthe teres, assembly GCA_022702705.1. Classification (NCBI taxonomy): domain Eukaryota; kingdom Viridiplantae; phylum Streptophyta; class Magnoliopsida; order Asparagales; family Orchidaceae; genus Papilionanthe; species Papilionanthe hookeriana x Papilionanthe teres. The sequence goes on along the minus strand of CM040421.1, from coordinate 128,287,774 downwards.
AGTAAAGATTTAACAAGTAAAGTGTATTAAAGATGAAAATAAAAAAGTGTTTTTCTTAGAAAAAGATATTCAACATAGGTGGGTGAGTTATTTTGATAAATTTTTTAATGATGATGCTGAAAATACGATCGACCTTAGTATCGTTAATAATGATAAAATTTTTCACTTTTACCGTCGCATTAGTAAAAAAGAAGTTGATGAGGCTTTAAAGAAAACCAAGGGGAAAGTCCGTAGGACTCGATGATATCCAATTGAAGTGTGGAAATGTTTAGGTGATTTGGGGGTTTCCGCAGCTTACTAAACTTTTTAATATTATTTTAAAAACAAAAAAGATGCACGAGGAGTGGAGAAAGAGCATTTCGGTCCCCATTTTTAAGAATAAAGGAGATGCACAAGAGTGTGCAAATTATAGAGGAATTAAATTGATGTGTCATACTTTAAAGTTATGGGAGAGGGTAATTGAACATAGGTTAAGACGTATTACGATTTCTCATAATCAATTTGGATTTATGTCGGGCGAGTCTACCATGGAAGCTATACATTTATTAAGAGGTTTGATGGAGAGGTACAGAGATAATAAGGAGGATCTACATTTGATTTTTATTGATTTAGAAAAAGCTTACGATAAGGTTCCTAGAGATGTTCTTTAGAGAGTCCTTGAGAAGAAAGGTGTTGATTTGACTTATATTCAAGTCATTAAAGATATGTATGCTAGAGTCGTTACATGTGTTCGAGCCGAAGGAGGATTGACCAAGTATTTTACTATTTACGTTGGTTTACATCGAGGATCGGCTTTAAGCCCATATCTTTTTGCTTTATTTATGGATGGTCTTACTGGCCATTTACAAGAGGATGTACCTTGGTGTATGCTTTTTGCTGATGATATCCTCCTGGTGGATAAGACAAGAGAAAAAGTCCAGGAAAAACTTGAAATATGGAGGTCTGCATTAGAGTCTAAAGGTCTTCGTTTGAGTAGAACTAAAATTGAATACATGGAATGTAATTTTAGTAATAGTAGGTCTAGTGAGAGAAGTGTAACTTTGGGTGATCAAATTATTAAAAGGTGTGAACGATTTAGATATCTCGGGTCCATTGTTCAAAGCGATGGTGATATAGATGGGGATGTTAATAGTAGAATTCGTGTTGGTTGGTTGAAGTGGAGGAATGCGTCCGGCCTATTGTGTGATAGAAAAGTACCGCTTAGGCCGAAAGGAAAATTTTATAAGATGGTGGTGAGACCTTCGATGCTCTATGGTGCTCGAATGTTGGCCTTTAAAAGAGAAGCATAATGTTAAGTTAAGTGTTGCGAGATGAGAATGATTAGATGGATGAGTGGCTTTACACTTAGAGACAAAATGCGAAATGAATATATCCGTAATAGGGTTGGAGTTGCACCGATGACGGATAAAATTAGAGAGAGTCGCCTTAGATGGTTTGGTCACATTAAAAGCCGACCACCCGATGATCCGATTAGGAGAGTAGATGTTTTAAATACAACTTATGTTAAGAAAGGCAGAGGCGAGTACCTAGGAAAACTTGGGCTTATTGCATAAAAAATGATCTTAATCTATTAGAATTAAACGAAAATTTGACACTAAATAAGACGCAATGGAGAAAAAGGATTCATGTAGCCGACCCCACTTAGTGGGATTAAGGCTTTGTTGTTGTTGTTGTTGTTTTTATTGTAAGGGAGAAGAATCAAAATTTTCTGACTTCAAGAGTATTCTGATTGAAATATGTATAGATTGGTATTGTTTCCTTTTTTTTCCCTATCTTTTGTTTGTGTTTATTTATCATCATGTTCAATTGTTGCTTCTGAAAAGTTACTAAAATCAAAAAAAAAAAACATTTGCATCTTCATTGTTGTCCTTCAATTGCATATTTTTTGTTCACTATTGTGTTGCCCTATGTTACTTTCCTGTTTAATACATTCTGTTGCATTTCTTATGTTAACATAGGATTACCCTTTGCATACATATCATTGCATGTGTAGGAGTGGCATAAGGAGAACTTTTGTCAGTCAGGCTGGAAATTGAATGAAAATTTAGACAACTCATGGAAACCTAAAAAATTGTGAGAGACACTGATCCCCAATTACAATATACAAGAGTTTAATCCTTTAATTTTATTGTTTAAATTTCTTCCTTTACAACGGTGCCAAAAACTGACTCCAAAGCAAAGTAATATTTCAATTATGTCTTTAAATAGTAGGGATTTTACGCAATTATACGTATCATTATCAAGTAATATAGAGCTTTCTGATTAAGCCCCGAATATCGATCCCACGGAGATCGTGGTTATTCACGGCGGCTTTTAAGAGAAGTTCTAGTCTACAATAACACTCCTTAGCATGGAAGGTCAATAAAAGTTTGGTTTTAATTAAATCCTACAATTATCACTACAATACTACTTCTACTCCTAAAACTAAAATACTTAGAGAAAATTAGAAAGTGGGGTTGGATATATTAAAAATACTCTTCTTCATACAATGAAATTAGTTATATGTGTAAAAGTATAACAAGTAGCGAGAGAGATTGTGACAAATAGGAGCAATTATATTTTTTACCCTTACTTGGTTCTATAAAGAACATAGGTTAATTTGATGATTTGAAATCTTGTAGATGGGTTAGGCAGGGAAGATACTAGCTCTCACTCTAGAGTTTCCTCTTCTCCCTCCACCTGGAGGCTAACATCTCATAATCAAACCTTTCACATCAAACCAAATTAGGGGCTTTAGTCTGTCACCCTAAATTCCTATAATTCTACACCTCTTAAACATGCATATCTCCCTATTTATTTGTACTCAACTATATGGACTACACTCTCACCCATATAATCTCATGTGATTCTTACCAATAGTTGACTGAGACAATACCGCATTGGTTCTTATATGTTCTCACAACAGATTTTAACATGCAAGTCGATCAAGTTTACATGTAAATGAAGATCAAAGTAAAATCATCACAATATATTCTAACTCTACTCAATTTTATATCATACACATGCATACTAATTCATTGTAAGAGGGAAGAGTAAAGAAAACTACTCACAATACATTGAGAAACAACAAGAACAATTCATTGAAAAACACTTTGCATCCATACAAAGTATCAAATTCAAACCAAAATACAATCAAAATACTTATCTTTGATGGAAATAAAACTCTCCATGTATAACAAAAGCAATTTCCTTCCAATCCTCTCCAAGAACAAAGTGAAAATAAAAGAAGAAATTCTCACACTCTCTCTCACCTTGTCGCCGCACTTGGGGCTAACGCCCAAGCATTCACTTCTTCTCCAATTCTTCTTCTCCTCTTATTCTCCTAATTATCCTCCTTAATTATTCTCTTCTTCAAGAGTTCAAGTGTGTTTATAATTTCCCAAGAGATGCTTAAGTGTCTCTTCAAAAAAATTCCACATTCAATGAATCTTCCAATGGGTGGCTTAAGTGTCATTTCACTCCAAGTGACACATCTCTTTCGTAATAACTCCTTCTAACCGACCCAAACTCTTCTAGAAAGTTTATTTATCATTCCCAATGAATTCCCCATGAGACATACTTCGTAACGCTTCAAAAATCGTCTAAATCTGACATTTCTTCTAGAAGTTGTGCCAAAAACCGTCATTGGCGGCTATGCACCGACAGTTTGGCGCATAGGCACCACTGCCTAGCAGCTATGCGCCAACTGGTGGCGCTTAGGCGCCAGACACAGGTACAAAAGTGTCCTCTTTGACCCGTTTTGCTCCGGTTCGACCTGTTTTGCTCTGGTATGCTCCATTTTGGTCCATTTTTGTTTTTTTTGCTCCAATCACTCAAAATTCTTCAATTTGAAGTACCTACAACCAAAAACACAAGAAAACATACATTTAAAGTGCAATATTATTATAAAATATGGTATAAAAAGTAGTACATTTTTAGGTTGATCAAAATCCCCCAAACTTAAACATTACTTGTCCTTAAGTAATACTAAACTTTTAAAATATTTTTTTTTAGATTAGAGTTAATGGGTCACCCTTTAAAATTGCTAAAATTTTGTTCTAAAAAAGAATAGTTCAACCTAGAAGAACTTCTACTAAATCAGACTAGCCCAGGGTGTAAGATATTTATCATCAAACTTGGGAATTTACTTTCCAATCTAATTTCAGAAAAATATGAAGATTTTTCGAACTTCAGATCCTATGAACTTTACTTTATAGACTTAAGAACTCTCTTAAAAATAATTTAACTAATATAAGTATAAAAAGCAAGCTTAGAATTGTTCTAAGTTCCTTACTATAGAGAGACTCGAGTAAAAACAATTTTTGATTAGGACCTCTCCTCAAGCTTCTCCTCAAAGTTTTTTTTTTCTTTTTTTTTTCTTTTTCAGGATCTTTTTGATCCATTTTTTTTCAGGATCTTTTTGATCCATTTTATTTTGTGCTTTTTTTTTTATATGTGAGGATTACTATATCTGGAGAAGTCCTAAAATGATTTTGAATTTCACTATCCTCCTCTATAGTTAAAACTTATTACTTTTCTTAACTTGAAAAGATGTATTTTTTTTTTAAATACTTTCTAAGAGAGCCTTAAATGTTTGAAAATAAAAAATTCTAAGAATCTTTAATTTTCTAAAAATACATTTCTTCCTACTAAAGATAGTTAGTCATTTTCTCATGTTCTCCACTAAATATCCTTAACTCTAGGTTCACCCTTTTTATTAAAAATATCAACTAAGTTTTCCTACTCCATTTCTATACTTAAAATTCTAACATTCTTAAGATGACTCCACATAACAAAAATCATTAGAAATAAAATACAAATTTATTTGTAGTAGTTTTGAAAACAAGTAAGGTTTAAATTTGAAACATTTTTCTTGCCCCCTAAACTTAAGCTCAAACATTTGTAACAATGAAGTACAAAAATATGCGGCAGAGAAATATCACTTTTACAATTTACTACACATCCTACAAAAATATCAACAAATAGCACTTGGTAGAATAATGCAGTAAAAAGTAAATATAGCCTAAACATGCTTGACAAAACACTATAAAGGAATTTTAAATAGTAGAGCAAGTACAAAACGAAGATTAAACAGGAACACATTTTAAACTTTATAAAGGATTTTCTGGATGCTAACAAGTTCAAAATATTAAGATAAGTTTTGTTGTCTCCAATGACTCATTCAACTTGACTCACAAACATAAACACACAAACTCCAATAAATAGACTCACAGATTTCATAAACAAACAATTGAGGTTAATTTGATCTCCTTTCTACTCACATTTCTCTTCCATACTTTCAATTTCTAACAAAAGAAACTACACTAATAATATAAGTGTATTATAAAAATTGTTATATGGTTATCACCCTTAGACCAGAATTCCCCTATTATAAAAACTCATGTGTTTCTAATTTCAGGTTTACTCTAAGTCTAAGGTATACACAATCTGGTAAATAATAGTAGTGCAGTTCATCCATATATTGTTCACTAAGTTCATGACCTTACTCAGTAAAGACAAAATCAGATAAAGAAAGTAATAAGTTGACATGGAGTGGTCCAAGTCCAAACTCTACATGCTTCAAGGTAAAGCTCAGCTTCGATTGAGAACTACATCGTAACGGACTCGTCAGTCTGCTACTACCAGAAGTCATATACAAATTTAGTCAAGACCAAGGCATAACCTCACAACATTAACCCAAACCACTCTTACACATCAAACAAGGATCAAAGTCTAACATCTCACAATTATTCAATCCAACAAAACAACAATCACACTAAACATATAACAATTAAATATCCATGGGTTGACTCCCACGAGGCGCTTGGTCAAACATCGATGACCCGATGTATCTAATGTATACTCTGGTTGTCTCAGCATCAAAATCTCATTCATTTTGTCTGTATATCATGGAATATGCCATTCAGTGATTTTGAATAACTCTTTCATAGGAGATCTTTTACTGATTTCATCATTATATTCAGGTTCTTGTGATTGAGTCGAATTCGAAGATATAAAGACTGGTGGTGTAGATGAATTCCCTAAATTAGTAGGCTTTAAAATTGTACGGGGTACATTCATCTTAAGTTCATGAGATTTTTCAACAGATGGAATTAAAAGTTTACTATTTTTTATAACGTCCATCATTTTACAACTCTCCTAAACATACATACAGTCTTTTTTAAATAACATTTTCAACTTATCATGAAAGTCCATTTCGATCTCATCTGCTAACTTACTCTCAAAACTCTCTTCGAAATGGTCTTTACTTAGATAATCAATTTTATCCATCCAAAAACAATCATATTTTCTCTTAGTTGGATATTTCATAGTCTTCAATACATCAAAATTGACTTTTTGGTCATTAATATTCATAGTCAACTCTCCTTTTTGCACGTCTATCATAGCTTGTCCAGTAACAAGAAATATTTTCCCCAAAATAATTGGATTATCTTAATCATCCACCATATCTAATACAATAAATTCCAAAGAAAATATAAATTTATCCACTTTAACAAGCACATCTTCTATAACCCTTTTGGATAAATGATAGATCGATCAGCTAAATGAAGAGTTACAGTAGTGAGAGAAATATCAGCAAAATCTAACTTTTTAATATAGATAGAGGCATCACATTAATGCTCACTCCTAAATCACATAAAGCTTTTCTACAAAATTTTTCTCCAATTGCACAAGGAATTGTAAAGCTACAAGGATCTTTAAGTTTCTGAGGAAGCTATTTCTGAAGTATAGCCTTGCACTCCTCACTTAGTGCAACTATCTCGTAATCCCCAAGTTTCCTTTTCTTATTTAATATCTCCTTCATAAACTTTGCATAACTTGGCATCTTTCCAAAGCTTCAAAGAAAGGAATATTTATCATTAACTTTTTAAATACTTTCAGGAATTTTGAAATTTGTTTATCCAACCATGCTGTCTACGTCTTTGAGAAAATAGAGGTGGTCTTTCTAAATTGATTTTAGTTGGAGATATAAATTTTTCCAGATCCTTAGAAACATGTTCATTAGGACTTTTAGTTTCTTTTGTTTCTCTCACAACTTCTTTCTCTTTTCTAACAACATCCTCTATCTCTCGTCCACTTCTTAATCGAACAGCTTCTACTTGTTCATTAGTGTTCTCTTTAGGATTGATCTTAATGTTGTTAGGAAGTGTTCCTTGGGGTCTATTGCTACCTGTTGATTCTCTATGTTTATAATTGCAGCATTTTGACTTTGCAACTGGTTTTCCATTTGCAATACCACTTCTTCCAAAGACATTCTTATCCTCAAATTGTTGATCATTGTTAGAGTAGGGTAGATATGAAGGTCTATATTTTGTGTTCCCCTGATTATTCCAACTTCCATTAGAATTTGCATGATTATTTTCCCATTGTTGGTTTCCACCCTCAATAGTATGATTCAAGTTAAAATTAGGATGGTTCTTCCAACCTGGATTGTAAAAGTTACAATACGGGTTGTTTATGGTATTTAAAGTCTCATATGATAAGTTACGATCAATCATATGACCTAATGAACTTTCCTCACTTACTAGAGTAAATTGAGGCTGGTTCATTCCAAATTGGTACAACTTCCTTGATATTGCAATAACCTGAGATGCAAGAATTGCAATCGCATCTGTGTCATGAACACTGGCTACCTTTTTACGATTTACCCTTGTAGAGGGCCATTTAAATTCATTTGCAACTATTTTTTTAATTAACACATACGCTTCATCAAATGATTTTGACATTAATGATCCACCAGCGGCAGCGTCAATTATAGACCTAAGGGATCCTACTAACTCATTGTAAAAAGTTTGAATGATTAACCAGTCGGACAGAGCATGGTGTGGACACTTTCTTAGGAGTTCCTTAAAGCTTTCTCAGACTTCTTATATTGATTCCCCTTCATACTGAAAAAATGAGGTAATATCATTTCTAAGTTTAGTACTCCTTGAAGGAGGAATATACTTAGCTAAGAATTTCTAAGTTAACTTCTCCCAATTTTTAATAGAGCTAGGTGCTAATAAGTATAACCACATTTTAGTCATATCCCTTAGTGAGAAAGGAAAAAACATTAGTCTAACAGAATCAACTGACATGCTGTTATAACAAAATGTAGCACAAAGTTCTAGAAAACATAATAAGTGTAAATAGGGTTCCTCTGAAGGAGTTCCCCCAAACAGGTTGTTCTGCACCAGTTGGATAATCTCTGGATTTAGTTCAAACGAGTCAGCTTCTACGACAGGAATTTGTATACTTGAGTGAATTTCACCTATCATAGAATTTACATAATCCCTCAATAATTTATGATGATTTTTCAAGTTATTATTTTGAATGTTTTCCATTTTCATTTCTAGTTTTTCAAGTCATTTTTGTTTTTTGATTTTTTTAATTTTTTCTAACTCGGGATCATACGGCACAAGTCCTATAGATCCTTTAATTCACATATATAACACAACATACAATACATTAACTATTAAATAAAAAATATTTTCAACACAAGAAAACATTTTAACAAACACATTGTTTTTCACACAAGCAATTTCTTCACAACACTTTTTCATACAAATTACACTTTCACACAAAACAGTTTTTACGACACTACAAGTTTCCAATTCCAAGACTAAATACTTCAACTAAAATCTTCCTAAAAGACAAGATCAAAATTGTGATCCCCGACAACGACGCCAAAAACTTAATCCCCGATTACATTATATAAGAGTTTAATCCTTTAATTTTTTTGTTTAAATTTCTCTCTTTACAACGGTGCCAAAAACTTAACTCCAAAGCAAAGTAAGATTTCAATTATGTCTTTAAATAATAGGGATTTCACGCAAGTATATGTATCGTTATCAAGTAATATAGAGCTTTCGAATTAAGCCCCGAATATCGATCCCACGGAGATCGCGATTAATCACGGTGGCTTTCAAGAGAAGATCTAGACTACAATAACACTCCTTAGCTTGGAAGGTCGATAAAAGTTTGGTTTTGATTAAATCCTACAATTATCACTACAATACTACGTCTACTCCTAAACTAAAATACTTAAAGAAAATTAGAAAGTGAGGTTGGATATATTAAAAAGACTCTTCCTCATACAATGAAATTAGTTATATGTGTAAAAGTATAACAAATAGCGAGAGAGATTGTGACAAATAGGAGCAATTATATTATTTACCTTTACTTTGTTCTATAAAGAACATAGGTTAATTTGATTATTAGAAATCTTATAAATGGGTTAGGCAGGGAAGATACTAGCTCTCGCTCTAGAGTTCTCTCTTCTCCCTCCACCTGGGGGCTAACATCTCATAACAAAATATTTTACATCAAACAAAATTAGGGGCTTTAGTCTGTCACCCTAAATTCTTCTAATTCTACACCTCTTAAACATGCATATCTTCCAATTTATTTACACTCAACCATATGGACTAGATTCTCACCCATATAATCTCATGTGATTCTTACAAATAGTTGACTGAGACAATACCGTATTGGTTCTTACATGTTCTCACAATAGATTTTAAGATGCAAGTTGATCAAGTTTACATGTAAATGAATATCAAAGTAAAATCAACACAATATATTCTAACTCTACTCAATTTTATATCCTACAAATGCATACTAATTCATTGTAAGAGGGAAGAGTAAAGAAAACTAATCACTACACATGGAGAAACAACAAGAACTTTTCGTCGAACAACACTTTGAATCCATACAAACAAAGTACCAAATTTAAACCAAAATACAATTTAAATACTTATCTTTAATGGAAATCAAACTCTCCTTGTATAGCAAAAGCAATCTTTTTCCAATCCTCTCCAAGAACAAAGTGAAAATAAAAGAATAAATTCTCACACTCTCTCTTTCTCTCTCAACTTGTCGACCCACTTGGGGCTAACGCCCAAGCCTTCACTTCTTCTCCAGGTCTTCTTCTCCTCTTATTCTCCTAATTATCCTCCCTAATTATTCTCTTCTCCAAGAGTTCATGTGTGTTTATAATTTCCCAATAGATGCATAAGTGTCTCTTCAAAAAGAGTCCACATTCAATGAATCTTCCAATGGGCGCCTTAAGTTTCTTTTCACTCCAAGAGCACATCTCTTCTGTAATAACTCCTTCTAACCGACCCAAACCCTTCTAGAAAGTTTATTTTATCATTCCCAATGAATTCCCCACGAGACACACTTCGCAACGCTTAAAAAATAGTCCAAATCCGACGTTTCTTCTAGAAGTTATGCCAACTATCACTGGCGGCTATGCGCAGATAATTTAGCGCATAGGCTCTATGCGCCAATCGGTGGAGCGTAAACGCCAGACACAGGTACAAAAGTGTCCTCTTTGACCCGTTTTGCTCCTTTATGCTCCGGGTCGACCTGTTTTGCTCTGGTATGCTCCATTTTGGTCCATTTTGGTTCATTTTGCTCCAATCACACCAAATTTTTCAATTTGATGTACCTACAACCAAAAATACAAGAAAACATAAATTTAAAGTGCAACATCATTATAAAATATAGCATAAAAAGTAGTACATTTTTAGGTTGATCAGACATACTTAGAGATGACGACTGGTCGAGACACTCGCATGAAACCCCTTGGGGAGTTTGCCAAACCAATCAATAGAGGAGATATACTTGAGCATTAATTACCTTACCATAGTAGTCAACATCTTTAAACTGAAACCTATCATAATCCAAATGATTCAAAATAACCAGTTTGGGGGATCACCCATTGAGGACCAAAACCTTCGCTTAGCCAACTTCTTAGAATTATGTGCCACATTCAGTTATAAAGGTTTTCCTAGTGATGTCGTTAGACTAAGATGTTTCCCTTCTCACTGAGGGATAAAACCAAGATGTGGTTGAACTTTTTAGCCCCAGGATCCATCACCACTTAGTTTGATCTTGCTCAAAAGTTCCTAGCAAAATACTTCCCTCCATCTAAAACTACCAAGTTTATGAATGACATCACCTTGTTCACCATATTAAATGGAAAGTGAATCTACAAAGCTTGGTAGAGGTTCAAGGAGTTGCTTAGAAAATACCCACACTACGCCTTACATGACTGGCTTATCATCCAAACCTTTTATAATTGGTTCGTAAATTTCTTCAGGTCCATTATAGATGCTGTCACTGGGGGACGTAATATGAGACATAAAAATTGATTGTGGAAGTGACCACCAAAAACATAAGCGAGTGTGTGTGACACTGGTGTTCTATCTATCCTATCATCCTAAGTAGCTACCATTTTTAAGAATTTAGATAACTTCATGATGAATTCAATGCAAGGATCCCTACCAAGTGAGAAGATAAGTTATAACTAGTAGGAGATCCTAGCACCACAGTCTTACAGATCCTCAATGTTATATGCAATAAAATGAACAACGAATACTAACTACCTACAACCTAGGCTGAGAAAACCACCTTACTTTTCAATGGAATAAAATTCAATGTATAAGAAACTAGCAGTGGTGGAAGACTGAAGCTAACCCTGTAGGTAGTTAGAATAACGAAAGCAACAATAACCAGAAACAGCCTTACTCATTAAGATTCTCTTTCAATATTCACCCTAAGGAGAAGTCATCCCAAGAAGAACTACTGTTACAAATGGTGAACTAATTGTAGTCAAGATCAAGTTGGAGAGCTAGTAAATTCAATGAACAATAGACCCCCAGAGACGATCTCCAATCACAAAGAAGTGAATCCTAAGGAGCCATGGAAGGAGCAAGTTTATGTTTTAAGATTGAGAAGTGGAAATGAGTTAGAAGAGACAATAAAAGGTGGAAGAGTCCTATTGAGTTAGATGTCGAGCCAGAAAAATCTAGGGAGACCCAAGCTAAGAACTTAGAGAAACCAGCCTTACACCCTAGGAAGGGGAAAAAAATTGTGTACGTATGACATACGCAGCACTGCGTACGTATGAAGTTATAGGGAGATTATTCAGAGGGTATTTGGGGGGTATTTCTGTGTTATACCCCCTGTAACATTCTCGTAACCTCCCTGTAACTTAAGTTTCGTGCTTCTGTTTTATATACTTTTAGGTTACATGGGAGTTATTTATAAGTTATAGGGGAGTATAATTGAGATATAACCTCCAAATACTCTCCCTTGTAACCTCATAACATACGCAGCTCTGCGTACATCTTCTGCACGCAAAAATTTACCCTAGTAAAGAGCAAGTTAGACCACCACCCTTTCCTTAGAGACTGTAGAAGCAATAACTCAACTAACAATCATTGTGCTTTTTAAAAGCTTTCAATAAGCTAACCACAAACATCTCATTTATTGAAGCACTATAATAAATGCACAATTAAAGTGGATAGAAAATTTTAGATTCAATTTTTTTCTAAAAGTACTTCTTAAATTGATATTCATAGATTTTATCGCCAATTTGGTAGCTGATTGGAATTGTGATGACTACAACATCATTAAGTAATTTTCTACTGTAACGAAATTTATGCATACAATATTTGTTTGTTAAGCTCTTATTATAATGGTTAAATTTATCTTCCTAGACAAGTCTTTGAGGCATACTAGCTATAAACTTTTGATCTTTCACCTTTAAAAATATCTAAAACTACTACAACAATGTGAATCAAATGAGTAGAAATTCTCTTCACAAGCTCAACCAAGATGAAATAATTCAACTTCACTTTATTAAATTTATTCAATTGGGTTTTAGAGTTCTCAATAAACCCTTGTACAAAGTCCATGGTCTTGTGAGAGCCACAATACTTAAAAGGAAATCCATCAAGAACATCGGCTCTCATTAATACATTTCTTTTTAAGTAACTGTTATCAATGATAACTTATACTATTTGAATCATTAATACTAACAAGTGGTGACCTCTTCCCTTTCCCATTCCCAGCATCAAAATTTTGAGATTTTATTATCAAAGCACAAGATGATACTCCCTATGTTGTGATCAGTTGCGATGGTATCAATATTTGCTAATTTAGAAAATAAGGAATTTTAGTCGACTTTTGCCTTTTTCAAGTAACATTAAAATGGAGAAAACTTTCCAATTGAGTTGAAATCCAATGGCTAATTAGAATTGGTAGTGGTTAACTCACTTTTTCCTTTTTTTTTCATTTTTTTTTAAACCAAAACTACTTGCCTATGAGGCAAGTGATATATTGAAATCAAAAACCATTACAAATTCAGACTACATGAGTATGCAAGACCTATTGTCCTATATATATATATATATATATATATATATATATATATATATATATATATATATATATATATATATATCCCGAGAAAAAACAAAAGAAAAACATTACGTACTCTTAAGAAATTGAAGACACGGCTTATCCCCATGAAGTAGCCTGGCTAAGTCAGGGGGAGGATTAACAGCAAGTGTAACAGTAGCATTGACATTCCCTTGAGAAGCAAGCCAGTGAGCAGGAGCATTCCCTTCTCTTGGTATGTGAACAAACTGGACTCTGCTAGATAGGAAAGGAGAGGAACTAATGAGCCATCTACTAATATACCAAGGAGGCATCTCAGTCTGTTGGAAGTACTTAATGCAAAGAAGAGAATCAGATTCCACAACCAGAGGTCCAATGTTACATCTAAAAGCAATGTATAAAGCCCAGTAAATAGCCATAGCCTCAACCTCCAAAGCATCCATAGCAACCGTAGAGGAGGAAAAGAAAAGAAGATACTTCCCCAAGGCATCTCTGAAGACACCCCCAAAACCAGCTAACAGGTTAGCAAAGCTGCCATCAGTGTTAACTTTAACCTAATGAGTAGGAGGGGGTTGCCAAAAGATCAGTGTGAGAGGGGCCATGGGAACTCTTGGAGGTCCAAGCTAACATATATCTCGAAGAAGATGATGATGAATCAGCCTCTGGATAGAAGAGAGGATATTCTTTACAACAGTGGTAACCAAGAGGGATGTCTCCTCATATTTGGCCTTATTCCTAGCCATCCACAGAAACCAGGCCACCAAACAAGAGATCACTAGTAAATTAGCATCGTGCCAATCTACCCAATAATCTGCAAAAGAAAACCAACTTAAAAGAAGTGTATCCAGCTTCAACTTATCTAACAGGTGGCTCCAAACACATTGAGAGAATGAACAAGCAAAGAAAATGTGTGCCAGATTTTCTTCAGCAGCATGACACAGTTGACAGCAAGATGGACCTTTTAGACCTTTAAGTTTTAGAATGTCATCAGTAGGTAGAAGAAATTTCCATAATCTCCAAGAAAAGAAATATATTGAAGGGTTTAGCAGCTTCCCCCAGATGGCAGTCCCCCAAGGTACCTGATTCCATGTATAGAAATGCTGATAGATAAAGACAGTAAGTTTTTGAGAGGGTTTGTTTCTGGTGAGAAGTTTATCTTTCTGGCCAAGACAGAACTTGGTTTGCTGGACCTGCTGTAGTTGTGTGGGGGTTAGCAGGGTATTCAGACCATAAATCTTTAACAAGAATGTTAGAAGAGTGATTACAAGAAAGCTTCTCTCCATTTCATAGCCACTGATCAAGCCAAAATTGAGATGCCCCTCCCACAACTGCCAAACAAACAGTTCTTCAACTTGATCTCTAATTGACAGCAATTTGGACCAAAGCCTGGAGTTTCCTAATTTAGTGGTGACTAAGGAAGGGTGAACATTATTACAATACTTCCCTTTTATAAAGATGGCCCACAGGCAATCTTGGGCTCTGAATCTGATCCAAAGCTTGCAAAGATTAATCAAGCTTAAATGATCAAAGCTTTTAAATCCCAGTCCACCTGCAGATAAAGGTTTACACAGTTTATGCCAGGAAAGCCAATGGATTTGTCTATGCTGAACTGACCACAAAAACCTGTTAAAAAGTCTGCTCAGAAGTTGTGTACTCTTTTTCATAGTAAACATTTGTAGGGCATAAGAAGGGATGGCCATAAGAATACTTTTCAAGAGTGTTATTCTGCCACCATTGGACAGGAATGAGTTAGTCTAGCAGTTCAGTTGGCTTTTGATGTTATCAATTATCTCATTAAACTGAGTTTGTTTAACTCTACCCTTCAAAAGTTGCACACCAAGATACTGAGGGTCTGTTTGGTTCGGCTGCAGCTTTTCAGCTTTACGTCATGAAATTGCTATTGCTTGATGAAGTTACTGCGGGAAGCAATCATGGGAAGTCGATCGTATCATTTGATTATAGTATGTGGAAAACGACAATGTGGGTAGCTTTTCCGTAAAAATGACTGATCGCCTTCGTTTATTAAAACTGTTTCAAATTTTCGATTTATTTATATGATATACAGGGTTTGCAAATGCAATTTCTTTTTTTAAATTTTATGCTTTAAATATTCAAACTAATAAATATAAATTTTATTTTAAAAAAATTAAGCGTCATTTGTGGTTAAATATATTGTTCAAATTACTAAAAAAAATTATTTAGAAGCTTTAAAATATTTATCGATTTATATCTGCATATTTTTATATATCTATATATTTTAAAAGTATTAAAAATTTTTGTATATCAGAAAACATCAACTTATCTACAAAAGTATGTCTTTATCTACACATCTATATATATCAACTTAAAGCATATCGCAATACCCATTATGTGAAAAAAAAGAAGCCCTTCATCTTCATTTTCTCGAATCACAAAATTTAAAACTCTGATACAAGTCAAAATAGAATTAATCCAAAAATCTCCCTAAGGAGAAACAAGTCTATACCATATTAACCAATGCATTTGTTATTTCTTCTCGAAGCGATGTCATTACTTCAGCACCTTCGCCGTCCTTTGTGCAAATGTTAGGTTGTTCGCTATCATCTGTTAAAGAACTTATTTGGTTTTCTGATCGTCGTGCAGCTGCTTCTTGTGCATTTATTTCTACACTGCAGAAATCAACATCGAATCGTGACGGATGACGTCTAATATAATTATGCAGCGTCATTGTTGCTACAACGATCTGCATCTGTTTAGAAAAGGGATATGGGGCATGTCTCGCAGTATAACCCATTTTTTCTTCCAAACACCAAATGTCCTCTCGATCACGCCTCTTAAGGAAGAATGTCGTTTGTTGAAAACCTCCTTCCGGGTTCGTGTCACATTACTTGCTCTTTCAAAATCTGGTATATGATACCTTGTATCCGGAAATAGTTTCATATAACCTCTTTGCAATGGATAACCAGCATCCACCAAGTAATATTTTCCTGTTTCAAATTTGCAAGTAATGTTTGATGTATGAAGAAGACATAATTGAATTTTGATAGAATACACATACCGTTTGGTGGATGCGGAAAACAGTAGCGTTCATTTCTCGTTGCATTTTTAAATATCTTGCTGTCATGTGCACTACCCTCCCAACTAGGCATGACAAATGTAAAACACATGTTAAAATCACGTACCGCCATGACATTTTGTGTTGGTATCCCACTTCGGCCGATAAATGTAACTTTTTCATTGTTCGAAACACGTGCATCGACATATGTTCCATCAATTGCTCCGATACAATCCTAACCATGTTTAGTCACATAATAAATGTGTTTATTTGTATGTAGAGTCAAAATTGAACAATGAATATTAGATGAAATACCTTAAAGAATGGCATGTAATGAGGATCGTTACGAATCTTTCTTGGTATTTCTGCGAATGTTGGATCCAATGGCTTGATAACATCTTTACCTAGGCTAACTAGAGCATTCAAACCTACTGTGAAGTACCTATTAATTGTTTCTGAAGAATGCTGAAACTGTTCCATCGCTGAACGCATCGACTCGTTCTGTGAAAGTATATAAATAATGATTGCTAATACCTCCTGATTTGTTGTCCTCATAGACCCATGCAGTCCATGAGAGTCAACAAGCTCTGCTAAAAGATTTTTAAATACCTCCTGACTCATTCTAAATATATTGTGGAATCTGGTTGGATGTCCTTCTAACAATTCCACAACCCATTTTTCCCCAATGTGTGTTGATGTGTAACATCAGTGACGTTCAACGTAGGTGTTGTAGTAGTGGATTGCCAAGTTTATTGCTCCATTTCTCCTCCTACGACGACGTTCCTCAGGATCCATACTTAGATCGTACTGTGAATTTAAAAAGAAAATCAAATCACTAAGCAATTCATATGCATAATTTAACCCAAGTCACATGCATAATTTAAACACTTCTCAGAATAATATGAAAGGAACGACGAAACAAAACTGCGTTATGATCAAAATATATCGTTCAAAGAAACAACCAGACAATCATAAGTTCAGAACAAATAAATAGTTGTCCAAATGTGTAATTTAAACTACAAATCGAACCCAAGTCACATGTTCCTTCTGTAATAAAAATTTCGTAGGTACTTCACCCTACGTTTTTTAGATATTGCCATAAAGAAATCCCTGTGTACCGAATCCTGTAGCAGCTCAACTGTGAAATAGTACAAGATAATCATCATCTACAATGTCTTCATCCTCCTCCAAAATTGAAACCACCTCGTTCACCGAGGATTTCTGCACTTTATGCGGTGCATCATTTGAAGATTCGACCAAGTAGGAGAGTTGAGCCTCGTATAAAGCGCTCCACTCTTCTTCCTACCTTCGAAGCGAGATCGCTTTCGATCGATTCGTTGACTCGCAGCTCGGTATGTCCAAGGCTGAGCAAAGCACGAGAGAATCATCGGCTAAACCGACGACCACATTCTCCCGGGTCTCAACGAAATCCAACCTCGTCGGGTGCACATGCATACTTGCCGGTCGGCGACGATACCCTGAAACATCCGATCCATCTTCTCCTCAAATTCAGGTTCAATTCCACTCAGTTTAAATTTCTTAGCAGTAGGAACAACCTGAGACAAAATTGAATCTATTAAAATTAAGCAAGAATTGTATAAACATTTGAAATTATGAAAAATTAATGTATATACTAACTGCAAGTCGTTGTGCCCACCACTCCTCAGATGCATCTATGGTGCGCTTAACCGGATTCCAACCGAGACCTGTACACCCAAATTTTAAATCTTTCCACATCTTTCAATCCTTTTTCAGCTGATCCCATTTATTTTTCAGTTCCGTCCTATCATACGTCCTTCCAGTTGCATCTTTAAAATGCTTAACAATATTTTCCCAACCTTCTTTATTGAGAAATGTGACTGGTCTATTTCCCAACTCTATCTCTTTTATGCATAGCATCACAAAAAAGATATTTTATGTCCTTTTCCCATGTTGCGGTAGAAGCAATTTCCTTCCCCTCACTCGGTCATGTTATACTAGAGCTAAAGCACATATAGAAATGAAATACATTCAAATTTAAAAATCAGCTAACATTTGAAACAGATTATACACTTTAATCACATCCAACTGAAACATAAAATTAACAAAAAAATTGCAAAAAATATAAAAGTACACAGATAATTTTCCGTGATTCGGTCAATATGACCTACATCCACGGGAAAGAAAGATGGAAATTTTATTAGAGGATGAAAGAGGTAGGTACAAGGCTTTCATTCATACATGACTTCCTCCAACATGAAAATATTTACATATAGAAGACCACTATAAGGGCCAAACCGAGATCCATAGCAGGGAACCCGAGCCCACTATAAGGGCCGAACCGAGAGCCATAGCAGGGAGCCAAATCAGTTCATGCATTTCACTTTTAATACTCACTGCAATAGACAAGACTTCACCAGTATGCACAATTATATTAAGCATAACAAACAAGTTTCACACATGAAATGAAATGATAGTCGTACATGAAATGATAGTCACACAATCTCTCCAAAATGATAGCTCCAAATTTTGCAAAGAAAATAGACTAGTTGTACATGAAATGATAGTCACACATGAAATGCACTGCAAAAAATTCCAAGAAAAACCATTCTCCAAACACCTGCTCAAGACTTCTAAGAAGAAGCAAAGCTACAGTGGTTACCATCCAGGGGTTCCAATCAAATCCAAAAATGTACAGAAAAAATTGCACGCATGATCATAGGGAAAGCTCCAAAAGTATCCATAAACCAAATCCAGCACATGAAAAGCAAAGGGAAAGCTCCCAATCAACGGGAGGAGCCAACCACCAATTCTCCATCGAGAGAATAGAAGTAGCGATTGCCGCCGGACACAGGGGCCATCCAAGCTACTCTACTGCCGTAGGATGAGATGGTGATGAAGCCTGAAAACCCAATAAGCTTTAAATTTCTCAAATCCAAATATCATTTCCAGAAGATCGAACAAAAATACGAGTAGAAACACAAATACATGTAGCCAAAAACCCTTCAACTGCCTCCCAACAGCAAAAAAAAAGCCCTGAAATCGAATTTGATTATATTTCTCAATGCTAAGTGACCCCAAACAGCTAGGTAATAGAAACCCCAACTGCCCCCAAACATTTCAGAATGTCAAATGACCACAACAGCAAGCAAAAAGAAAAGAAAATTAATCATTTAAAAACATCATTTAGAACAGCTCAAATATGGCCAATTTGAAACTTACAAAACATTTCTCAATGCCAATACTTCCCCACACTTCACTTATATCATAAAACACCCAAACCTAGGGTAACCTTCCAACAAAGAAAGATGAGAGCCTCTTATGGCAAAAGAATTCTTCAAAAGCAAAAGAAACAAAAATACAAGTAGCACGATAGCCTTCAACAGCATGCCAACTGCCCCAAACTTTTCTAAATGCCAAATGACCACAACAGCAAGCCAAAAGAAAAGCAAAATAATCATCTAAAACATCATTTAGAACAGCTCAAATATGGCCAATTTGAAGCTTACAAAACATTTCTCAATGCCAATGCTTCCCCACACTTCACTTATATCATAAAACACCCAAACCGAGGGTAACCTTCCAACAAAGAAAGATGAGAGCCTCTTATGGCATAAGACTTCTTCAAAAGCAAAAGAAGAAACAAAAATACAAGTAGCACGATACCCTTCAACAACATGCCAACTGCCCCAAACATTTCTAAATGCCAAATGACCCCAACAGCAAGCCAAAAGAAAAGCAAAATAATCATCTAAAAAATCATTTAGAACAGGTCAAATATGGCCAATTTGAGGCTTACAAAACATTTCTCAATGCCAAATGACCCCAAAAATTTCAAATTTATGCATGTCAGGATATTCCGATTGGTTCATCGTTGAAGGGGAACCAAATGTGCCATTTCAAACAAGTTAAACTGCAAAAATAACCAAATTGGTTCACTGCTGATGGGGAATTTTGAACTTCTCATTTTATGCATGCTGGGAAAGAGAAGCTTATTCAATCATAATAACCAATGCAAAACATGCCATAAAAATCCTTTTTTTCATTACTGCATAGAAATTAGAGTGAAAGATAACTCAAAAACAAAACAAGCATGCCTTCTACCAATTATTTTGAAGCCTGTAGCAATCCAAAGCTTAAAAATCAAAAGCCCCTGCGATTAATAAATCCATATGCCTTGCTCAATATATCAAAAACCAGTAAGAAGCATATAGTCAATGTAAGAAGCATAAGCTGAATGCAGAACAATGATATAAGTGGAACTGCATTCCAGACAACCTCAAACAACAGTAATGGCCGCAAACTCCCTAAACTTTCATGCAATCACTTACAGATCCAACAAATTCCGTAAGGTATAAACATAGAAACAGGGATAAGATGTTGAGAAAACGGGAGGGAGTAGAGAAAGAAGATGACGATAAAACGCGAAAATCCTCGGATCCGCAAGTAAATCGGCAAAATGCCTCGATTTTTACCTGAGATCTGCCGATTTGAGTGGATATGGAAGAAGAAAAATGCCTCTAATACCGGAGATAATCAGCGGTTGTGGGTGAGGGCAGAAGGGAGACGGAAGGCAACCGCGGGGTAAGGATGAGAAAAACCTGTGTGCGAAAGCTAGGTCGTGGGGATATTGGCGCGGCCCGCTTTCACTCCGCTTCGTCTCCGCTTCCACCGCGCCGCTGCAACCAAACGACGACGTTCGGAGGAAACCCGCTGCGACGCCCCGCGCCGCGGAGAAAAGCCCTAACCAAACATGCCCTGAATAGGAAGAGCAGCTTGCTTAAAACCAGTATGATCTGAAATCCAATGCTTTATCTGAGGAGTAACCTGACTGCTAGTATAGTAGAAACATTTCTGCAGATTGAATTCCATACCTGAGGCAAGTTGAAACTGGAGTAAAACCTAATACACAGCTTTAATGGCAGGTTTAAAAGCTTTAGAGAATATAACTATATCATCAGCATAAGATAAGTGACTAATCAGAACATTTGACTTATGATGATATGCCAAGTGAGGAGAATGGGAGAATATAAGTCATCCAGTAATCTTGATAAGTAGTCAAAAGCAAGGATAAAAATGGTTGGGGAAAGTGGGTCACCTTGTTTGATGCCCCTAGTAGCACTGAAAAATCCATGACTTTTTCCATTCACCATAACTGAATGAGAATTGCATTGAAACCACCTCTTAACAAGATGGACCATATCAACTGAGAAGCCTCTAGCAGAAAAGGTATCCAGAATACTCCCAACTCACAGTGTTATATGCCTTCTTAATATAAAGTTTAAAAACCACATTCTGCCCCCTACACTTTCTATCCAAGTCAAGCAGCAACTCTTGAGCCAAAAGAATATTATCAGATATGCTTCTTCCTCTAACAAAGGCAGCTTGATTGGGTTTAACAAGCTGATGTAAATGTGGTTGGAATCTTCCCACCAGAATCTTACTAAGTAGTTTGGAAATGACTGTACCTGAAATCTCCCCAGTTTCTCCTAAGACAATTCTTAGGGATCAGAATTATAGTGGAAGCATTAAAGTATCTGGGGGGATCAATCCCCTGGAAAAAACTTTGGATGGCTTGAATTACCTCCCTACTAGTTCTGGACCAGCCAGTTTTATAAAAGGATGAAGTGAAACCATCAGGGCCTGCAGTCTTGTTACCATCAATTGAGTCTAAAGCTGCCTTAATTTCAGCTTCCAAAGGTAGATAGGCTAGCTCCAAATCCTTTGTGTAGTTGTTGCAATCCTGAAGGAGATGTGGAAGGATAGGTGTTCTGGTAGGGGATCTTATGGTGAATAATGCCTTAAAAGATGCCACAGCATCCTCAGCAATATCCTCGGCCTTAGTAAGGGTTACCCCAACAGCATTAGTAATGGACAGAATCATGTTACATTTCCTTCTCTAGGATATGCAGGCATGATAGAATCTGGAATTCCTATCCCCCTCAATAAATTTAGTAACAGCAGCTTTTTGCTTGAGATAGGCTTCCTGATATTGAATTTGAGAGAGAAGATCTGCATTAGCCAGATGAAGGTCCAACTCAGTCACTGTACCCAATAAGTGATTAGTCTCCATCTGAATAACATTCTCTTCAGCCCTTCTCATATTATAGATTACCAAAACCTGTCCATTTCCACTTCTTGAAATGGTTAGCAGTCTTTTTCTGTAAGTTCCATAGAGTAATCCAAGGAGAAGACTCATTATCTGGTATCCAAACTTTCTCCAACTCAGATAAGAAATCTGGGTGGAGTAACCACATGTTCTGGAATCTAAATGGACCACCTCCACTTCTGGTAGTGTTGTTGATAGAGCAAAGCAAAGGCCTGTGATCAGATGTAGACATTGCAAGGTGAGTAATAACAGTAAAAGGGAAAGTTTGTAACCACTGGGAATTCACCAACATTCTGTCCAGCCTTTCCCCAGTATTCCCCCTCCTCCATGTAAATTGATGGCCTTGGAACCCTAAGTCAAAAAGTTTAGTATCAGAAATAAAAGTATTAAATCTAGTCATAGAAGAGATCAAAGGAGGCTGGCCCCCTTTTTTTCTGATGGAGAGGTGAGGCAGTTAAAGTCCCCACCCAAAATCCAAAAGGAATCCACTGCTAGCCCAATCAGGTAAAGCTCCTGCCACAAGCACTATTGATGTAGAACATTACAGCTGGCATAGATGAATGTGGCATAGCCCAACTGCTCCCCTAAAGAAAATTGGCAATGTAAAAATTGAGCATTGTCATGAATAACTGACCACTGGAGCTCAGCTCTAGCAAAAAGACAAATTTTATTATTAACATTAGCAAAATGTGAGAATTGTGGAATTTTTTTGAGAATGCAAGTAGAGTTTTTGGAAACCATAGGTTCAAGTAAAGCAAAACACCACAGTTTGTGAAGCCTGCTATGGAGGCAGATTGAGCCACCCCCCTAATATTCCAACACATGAAGTTAATCATTGAGAAGACAATTTCCCTTTCCCTCTGGTTTTGGAAACAGAAGGATTAGGAGGGTCATTGGTAATAGAGAAGTCAAGTAACTTTTGTAGTTCAGTTCTGCTCTTTTTCTTCCTACTATTCTTTTGTACCTGCCATTCCTGCCTGAGTTCCTCAGTTAACTGAGGTAAAAGAGGGGAAAATTCCTGACAATCCCCAAGTCCAGGCCTAGGAGAAGGCTGTTGCACAGCAATAGTTTGTGGGCCACTAGAAGAATAGCCCTTATCCTCAATAGCTAGCTCCATAGGAGAATCCAATGCATCTGCACTCAACTCCCCTTGTCTAGCAGTTTCCTCGACAGTCACTATATTGACAGGAGCAGATTCTACCACCACAGGTGTAGGTACCACCTCCCTAGGATTAGAGGTAGGCACTCTAGCTGGCCCCTTCCTCTTGTTTGGAGTATGAAGCCTGTAGCAGGTATCTTGTACATGTACAAACATTCTGCAATGTTGGCAATAAAGAGGCCTTTGTTCCACCTCAATGTCCTGCCAGAACCCCACCTCATTATCATCAGTTTTGATCCAGACTTTGGGCAGATCAGGGAGAGTGATATCCCTTTCCACCAACACTCTAGTAGCAGCAGATCTAGCCATATCATAAGTGGGTGAGTCAACTTTCAAAGGAGTCCCAAGTGCTTGACTGATGTTACAAATGGCATTGGGATGATAAAGTTGTATGGGGAGATTGGGGAACTTGAACCACATAGGAACGATGGAGGTCTTTCATCTGGATCAAAATCTGGGGTCCATTTTAATAATTTCATTGTGATGCCTGTTATTATCAAGGTTTGCTTAGCAAAAATCCTTGCATGATCCTCTTCATTAGATAACCTTATCAAAAGGTGTCTGCCATCCATGAGGCCTAACTTCCAGAAACCCAACAGATGAAGGTCCTCAAAGTACTTTCTAACATAATCCATTTTGGGATGACCCAGCTGAAATTTCCTAATCAAGGAGAATTTAACTGCCTCAGCCAAAGTCTTCATTTCAGGAGCAGTAAATATTACAACTGGTAATCCTTCTTTCACTCCTAGAGGCCTGATATAAGGACAAGTCCCCTTCCCAGCCATGGCATCATGGAGTGATTGAGGAAAAACTAAATGTCAAAAGTTTTATGAGTGGATTGACCTTTCCCCACCACACCAGTATATGTTGCCTTTGCCCACTCAGGATCAATAGGGACAGACATGCTGAGAAAGGATTGTAGCAGAGGGAGCCCAATCAGTAAAAGCCAAAGCTAAAGGTCACCACAGCATCAAAAGGAGGTCCACACAAAACCTCCCCAGGCATCCTGACCAGTAACTCCACAATAACTCAAAGAAACAGCAATCAACAAATAAAAAACAGGAGAAGCTTCCAATGGATAAAAAATATGGACAGACACCAACACCCAGGAAGGTAGTGCACCTTAAAATGGCAGAAACCAACCAACAGAAACCACTCCTTCCAGAGCCAGAAAACAAACCAACAGCTGACCACTCCACAATAAAACTTACCCTTGCCAATGGAACAGTAACATTTTGAATACCCAAATGCCCGGGAAGACCCAAACAAAACGAGAACCTTCCAAGGAGCACCACCACTCCAACTTACCACTCAACAGAAGTCACCACCCACCAAGACAGCTGCCGGCACTAGTGCCGCCGCCAGAAGCATCCTGAGAACCCTAGCAGAGCACTTCCCGCCTCCATCTTTTCATATAGTCCTTCTTTCTATATATATTTGTGTGTGCGCGCACGCGCGCGAAAGCCTTGGCTCATTGGTTGCATCATTTGGTGTAAGTCCCTCAGGTCAGGGGTTTGAATCTCACCTATTACAGAGAGGATTTGAATAGCACACCGGACTGGAAGGGGGATCCACACACACACACACACACACACACACACACACACTATTGATAAATTCATTTTAGAAATTATTGATAAATTCAAACAACCGAGCCAAAGTATTTTGTTACTGCAAGCCAAGTACATACCAAAAAGAGTCGAGTGTCTGTTGAGTCGTAGCTAAATCCACATCGTTTACTTTAACGTCCATTAGAACCTTACAATAATACCTCTCAAAGATTTTATGCTTATTCTCCTCTTTATCTTCAACAAGACCAACAAATTTTTCGAGAACTTTTGAGCATTAACAAATTGAAGAATGATTTTCCACTTGGAATAAGTAAAAGAAGTGATATGCATCTAAATTAAAAACAAAATGACCAATTAAGCAGTGACTTATAGAAGTATTAAAAAATAATCCGCACTGGAAAGCATCATCAGTATTCTATAGAGATTGCTGACTCAAAGTAAGCAGCATGATGAATTAAAGTTCTTTTATCAAGCATTTTAAACATTGTTGTCGGCTGTCTTCGTTATTCCTCTTGAAAATGTACTCATCAAAATTTTACGAGTAAAACTTTCACTTCTTTTAGAAATATAAGACTCATCTATAATCGTAGTAAAATTAATGCTCCTAAGTTTGGAGGCTATTAGCGAATGACTGAATGTAGAAAATCCCCTAGAATTTCAACACTCACAAGTTGTTCTAGGAAACTGTACTACTTCCCTGAATGATTTTGGCGAGCCTCTTCCCACTTCCATCAACTATTTACTCTTGACAAAATTATTGTTCTACATGCCTACTAGTTTCTCTCTATATTTGTTGTTCAAAGCTTTCAATCTAGTCTCAAGCATTCCTCCATGCTCGTCGCACCTTTGCAATATTGAATCTAAACTTATGCACGAGAAAAACTAAAAATCTTACTAACAAGAATGGTAAGCAAAAGATCTATAGAGAAATAGAATTTAGAGTGGAAAATTCTAATACTTCACCAATCAGTAAAAAGTACAATACTTAAACAAAAGAGATTTAAGGTCCTACACTCAACCTTCAACCCCCGTTAATGGGCTAAGTTAAGGAGCACTATTACAACAATGATTTTTCTTGAGCTATATAAATAAAAAATTCATAACAAATCTTTAACGAGTGACTTGCTCTATGATAAATGAGATGGAACAAAATTTACAAAAGAACATATATACTGATGGTCTAGTAGAAACTGAATCCATGAATAAGGCTTCCTTTTATTTTTTTTTAATCCATGGGAAGCTGTCTGTCGACTTCATCTAAATCTATCGAGTATGAATGAGTAGCCCAAGTGCTTAGGCAAATTACCGTGGCAATTTGAGGCTAATTGTTTTGAAGAAATACTTTAATTTTTTGCATGTCCCTGAGGTGAATTGTGGCATATCTAGAGGTCACCAAAATTGAAGATCAAGAGTAATGGAACACGTTGCCTAACCTTACTGATAACGATCAATGAAGATAAAAACCAAGGGTGGTAGAAACAACAGTAAAATGATAGTCACAGATCATGATCCTAATTGGACGCAGTTAATGGATAGCAGGTCATCACAAATATTTCAGCATTTCATCAAATGATATAAGAGAATGTTAGCTAATAGAAATATACTTGCTCAATCCTGACATACATGTCTGTATCCAAACAGCTATCTTAATTTTGGGACGTTATATCTTTATAGGTATTCTGCCTAACAATCAGGACTTGTGCTATAGTTTTTTATTTAATTATACAATTTTTCTGAAGGTCCATTGACACTAAAGATTCATCTGGAACACCTTCATCAGAATTAACTGCAACACAATCGACAAAGGCCTCTCAGCACAATACAGTTCCAACATCCTATACTTAGATTAACAAGTAAACTCTACACAAGGTTTGCAGCCTACAAAGCAGAAGTTCCATAAAATGCAATGGGAAAAAAATCAATCAAGGAATTCCTCTTAAAGATTCCTACAAAAAATTGCTTGTCGCCTATGATTCCTCATTGTGCTAACAATAATATCAAAAATAAAACACAAATATCACGGTGAAATAAGGGGAGATAAAACAATCTTAATAACCATTTAGAACAGGAATTCCTTACAGGATTACCGCCAGTAGAACTTACCACCCATAAAATATTTGCCAGCAGAAGGATTGCATTGAAATTATCAGATAAACATAGCCACTATCCCAAAATTTATCTCATAAGCCAAAAAAGGAAGCTGCCTGTCTGCTTTAACAGTTGATTCTATACATAAGCCGGAGTAGCATTTTAATGTACACTTTGTGTTCTGAATTATCGGCATGCTCAGTCTGCCCACAAAATCTGAGGAGAGAGTATAAACAGAGTTTCACTCTTCTTCAAGCATTCGCATTAAGCAGAAGTGCGCCTCTCGATGGTTTCATAAGAACTTAGAATATGAGATTCCAATTCTCTGAAGCAATACTTGGGCCTCAACTTAATGAGTACCTGCCTGAGATCCTGCTGGATCTGGTTACTTGAGAACACTTCTTCCCATAATTTGTCAATTACTGTCAAAAGAAACAAATATTTATAAGCCTGACTTGTAAATAGAAAGGAGGGTTTCCAGTTTGCACGCTTTTTTTTTTTTTTAACAACTCAAAAGCACCAGATATTATCATATTAAACAAAGATACCACTCTATGTGGCAAACCAGAATTTAGTCAGTAAATGTAACACATGCTAAATTTAAATGTAATACCTGCTACGATACTGTTTAGAAATAAAAAACTAACTTCTCTATTAAAGCATTTATTAGGAGTTAACATGATAAACTACATATAACACGACAGAGAAGAATAGGATTTATGTGCTTCAACAACTATTTACCCATGTCATGGTCACTCATGTAATGGTAGTTTCCATAAAATTAGGGTTGAATACAACAACAACAAAGCCTTAATCCCACTAAGTGGGGTCGGCTACATGAATCCTTTTTCTCCATTGCGTCCTATTTAGTGTCAAATTTTCGTTTAATTCTAATAGATTAAGATCATTTTTTATGCAATAAGCCCAAGTTTTCCTAGGTCCGCCTCGGCCTTTCTTAACATAAGTTGTATTTAAAACATCTACTCTCCTAATCGGATCATCGAGTGGTCGACGTTTAATGTGACCAAACCATCTAAGGCGACTCTCTCTAATTTTATCCATCACCGGTGCAACTCCAACCCTATTACGGATATATTCATTTCGCATTTTGTCTCTAAGTGTAAAGCCACTCATCCATCTAATCATTCTCATCTCGGCAACACTTAACTTAACATTATGCTTCTCTTTTAAAGGCCAACATTCAGCACCATAGAGCATTGAAGGTCTCACCACCATCTTATAAAATTTTCCTTTCAGTCTAAGCGGTACTTTTCTATCACACAATAGGCCGGACGCATTCCTCCACTTCAACCAACCAACCTGAATTCTACTATTAACATCCCCATCTATATCACCATCGCTTTGAACAATGGACCCGAGATATCTAAATCGTTCACACCTTTTAATAATTTGATCACCCAAAGTTACACTTCTGTCACTAGACCTACTATTACTAAAATTACATTCCATGTATTCAGTTTTAGATCTACTCAAACGAAGACCTTTAGACTCCAATGTAGACCTCCATAATTCAAGTTTTTCCTGGACTTTTTCTCTTGTCTTATCCACCGGGAGGATATCATCGGCAAAAAGCATACACCAAGGTACATCCTCTTGTAAATGGCCAGGTAAGACCATCCATAAATAAAGCAAAAAGATATGGGCTTAAAGCCGATCCTTGATGTAAACCAACGAAATAGTAAAATACTTGGTCAATCCTCCTTCGGTTCGAACACATGTAACGACTCTAGCATACATATCTTTAATGACTTGAATATAAGTCAAATCAACACCTTTCTTCTCAAGGACTCTCCAAAGAACATCTCTAGGAACCTTATCGTAAGCTTTTTCTAAATCAATAAAAATCAAATGTAGATCCTCCTTATTATCTCTCGTACCTCTCCATCAAACCTCTTAATAAATGTATAGCTTCCATGGTAGACACGCTCGGCATAAATCCAAATTGATTATGAGAAATCTTCGTAATACGTCTTAACCTATGTTCAATTACCCTCTCCCATAACTTTAAAGTATGACACATCAATTTAATTCCTCTATAATTTGCACACTCTTGTGCATCTCCTTTATTCTTAAAAATGGGGACCAAAATGCTCTTTCTCCACTCCTCGGGCATCTTTTTTGTTTTTAAAATAATATTAAAAAGTTTAGTAAGCTGTAAAACCCCCAAATCACCTAAACATTTCCACACTTCAATTGGGATATCATCGAGTCCTACGGACTTTCCCCCTTGGTTTTCTTTAAAGCCTCATCAACTTCTTTTTACTAATGCGACGGTAAAAGTGAAAAGTTTTATTATTATTAACGATATTAAGATCACTAAGGTCGAACGTACTTTCAAGTATCATCATTAAAAAGTTTATCAAAATAACTCACCCACTTATGTTGAATATCTTTTTCAAGAAAATGACTTTTTATTTTCATCTTTAATACACTTTACTTGAGTTAAATCTTTACTTTTCTTTTCTCTTTGTTTGGCTAGTTTATACAAAATTAGGGTTGAATACAGGATAAAAATACAGCAATTTAGTTCCCTCAATAATTACTCTTATGATTTTCCTCTCCTCTTATATCCCAGCTTTTGTCTTTCCAGTAGATTCAACCTTGACATAAAGCCCAAAGAAACAACAAATAAAAGAAACCAAACACCAAGTATATAATATTACATAGATTTGCAAGAAAATATCTATGTTATATAATCCATCTTCCTCTTCTCATAGCTGCAAGAAATGACTGTTTCTTCACAGTTACATCCATCCGCTATCATACTCATCAACCATAGGCCTATCACCAATCATTACATCAGCATTAAAACATTAAATTTCTAATCCCCATTTTTAATAGTTGCAGCAAGAGTCAGAGAGATGGCAATTAATCTGTGCTAGTCTTAGCGTTAAGGATCTTTTTTCATAAAAAAAATAGCCAATTAATAGATCCATGTTCCGGCTGCCTGAGCCAGCTACTTACATGCTATTCTTATTTTTGTTTAATGCTGTCAGAAAGTTTTATAAGATGGTGCTGAGACCTGCAATGCTCTATGGCGCTGAATGATGGCCTTTAAAAGAGAAGCATAATATTAAGTGTTGCCGAGATGAGAATGATTAGGTGGATGAGTGGCTTTACACTTAGAGACAAAATGCGAAATGACTACATACGTGATAGGGTTGGTATAGCTCCAGTGACGAACAAAATTAGAGAGAGTCGTCTTAGATGGTTTGGTCAAATTAAATGTCGACCATGTGATGATTCGATTAAGAGAGTAGGTGTTTTAGGTTCGACTTATGTTAAAAAAGGCACAGGTAGACCTAGGAAGACTTGGGCTTATTGTATAAAAAATGATCTTAATTTATTAGAACTAAATGAAAATAAGACACTAAATAGGACGCAATGGAGAAAAAGGATTCATGTAGACGACCCCACGTAGTGGATTTAAGGCTTTGTTGTTGTTGTACTGTTAGAAGATCATAGAGATCACGAACTGTCTGAGATTGGAGAGGTGCATAAAAGAAAGAAACCCATATATTTTCTATTCCTTCTTAGCTGCACAACCTAAGTATTCACAGGTTGAGGACCAGCAGAAACTTTAAAGTTGGGAACTAATCTGAAAAACCCCTAGATAACTACTAAACTGTCAAATTAGTTCGAACATTTTAACTCAAAGTTGTTAGAAGTAAATCTTGTTAAAAATTGATTTTTTAAATCAAATTTATAATAAAATAAAAATCTAATTAGTTTTTAAAGAAAAATTAGAGAACTAAGACCCAAAGCAGAAAACATCATATAATAGGAACAAGCAGATCGCGCAATAAATACAGTGCAAAAAGAAATGATGTATAATTTGGGCGTTGATATTAAAATGCCTGGTAAAACAGATTGAACTAAAAACGACGTAATGAGAGCAGCATTATCTTATACTCTATAGGAATCTTCTTTGTTTCAAAAAACAACGGCCTCAGGAAAGGTATTAAAATTACCAGCTCGATCCAATGCAGAAAGGCACATAATTATCAAGTCAAACCGAGGAACATTGGTTAAATTGTCTATCATACTCACAGCCAGACTGGTGTCATCCCTGTAAAAAAGGGGAACTATTCCTTGGTATCAAGCATGGTTCCCACGCATAAAAGATTAAAAAATGCAATAAATATTTAAGATGAAAGAATAACTTACCTAAAGAATGTAGCTATGCATCTAACTATGTCAATCAATACATGAGCAGATAGTGCATTTTTAAAAATCTTTGGTAAATCGGATGGTGGAATTGCCTGAAAGTAATGCAATGTAGCAAACTAAGTAAATCATAAGAAAAATCTGTTGCAGAAAAAATTCTGCAGATGCCAACATAATTGACCAACCTTCAATAGCTGGACCTGCTTTGCTGAGTCGTCAGAAAATGAACGCCACAAAACCTCAAACTGGTAAGCAGAGGTTGGAGTTGTGATAATCTTTGGAGCAGCTGCCATAACTTGAGAAGCAGCCCGAGATGCAAGATCCTGCATTGATGCCTTCAATTCGTGCTTGCGGGTACCACCATTAGAATCCTGTTTTTAATTATTGCAGTTAGACTAACCAAAGAGAGAAATATATCGTAAATAAATCATTACAATTTCAACAGAGTACTAGGAAATTTCTCACAATGTGTCAACAAAATTCAATCTATAACTGATAAAAAAAGGTTGAATTAAGCCTATGTCACCCTTATTCAAGCTCAGTTCATCTAGCTTGGGACCCAATCTCTCTGCAACTAATTGTTGTCATGAGGAAGAGCTTTTTGAGGAACATATATACACATTTATTTATTTTTTTTTTTAGCTGTCATTCAAACTCAAAATTTTGGAAACAACTTTCAGTCCTTATCTCAGAATGGATAGCCATTTCTTCTCCATGGAGAAGAATGATCATTCATCTTCTATTTTTGTTTTTTGATCCGCCGCTTTATATAGTCTTCATTAAGCTCACGCCACTGATATGATTTACAACAAGAAAATTACTTGCGAATCAAATTTCATCAATTAACATAAAAATTTAACAATTCATGGAGCAAGTAGAAAATTGAGGATAAGCATATGAAATATGAAAGCAAATCTAAAAGTTAGTGGTATGGATATAATCAAAACAGCTCAATATATGTAAATATTATCATGAACCCATTCATTTAATTCTAAAACAATTGAAAGCCTCCCTCCACTTCATTTGAATTTGTCATTTCAAGCAATTGGAGCCATCCATTGTGAAAATTTTATAACAAATTGTTGATAAAAAAATATTAAAAGTACTTAACATGGTTTTAAGTGAAATGTTATTAATACTAAAATGAGCAATTTGATCTAACATTTGAAGCTCATCACATAAGAAACTAAATGAGAGGAAAATGATGATTCGTGTGCGCATATTAAAAAAAATCAAAAAATGAAAGATTAAGAAATTGCAAAGTAGAAATAGTATTGGTGGCATAGACAAGACAATTACAGAAGGTATCCATCCAATGGATTGAATTGAACTTGCATTCGAAGAAGATTCAAATGTTGGCAACATCATGGTCCAAGCTAAGAACCAAAAAAGGATTATTAAGAAAGAAAAGAAGATGGCAAGGAGGATGAGAAATGTGAGAAAGTAGGAAGAGGAGTTTATGAGAGAACAAAAAGAAGAAGGCAATGGAGGATAAGGGTTAGATATATTATTTTAAAAAATTGCAACTATAATCCTCTAAAACTTGTAAAATATTTAAAACTATTGCAATAAAAATTTAACCAATTAGGCCAAGTCAAGCTATGCTCAATTCTAGACCCATTTAACTATCAAGCTATAACATAATAGCACCAGCACAGACTGGCAACTCAATAAGCACGGTTCATTTGACAATTAAGGAAGCAAGCACAAGAAAGCTTGCCCTTCAGTTCAAGTCAGTGGCATCCCTATATGAGTTTTCCCCATTTTTTTATTTTTCTGTCCTTTTACTTCCACACGGCCTTAAAAAAGCACCATTTTAACATCAAGCCAACTCAATATACAACAATAAGTTCAGATAGTATGACGAATGAATCAATCCATATTGGCATTATGCAAGTCTGTGCATGGGCTACAAAAGCCCAAAATGACTTCGACTGTCATACCAAGTAATCATGTGAGATTGTAATAGGTCATGTGTGTGAATCTGAATCTGATACGATCCAGCATAAATTTTCACAGAAACTAAGGTATAACAAATTTCTTTTTTCAATGACACAAACAACACAACACGTGAAGGATAAACACCTCAATTCGAGACATAGGTGATATCTCCCCACAATTATAGAGGTAAGAAATCTCTACCAAATCCTAACCCTAAGACTGAAGATAACAATCTTCAGCATAACCCTAACCCTAAACTATTAAGCCCTATTTATACAAAAAAATTAATAGTAAAAAGACTAAATGGCGCTTAGGCTAAGAAAAAATAAAATTGCCCTTAAGCAAGACACAGGCACAACAATCTCCCCTATCAAAGAAGCAACTTGTCCTCAAGATGGATGAAAGAAACTAATGTTGAATCGTGCTCCCGTGTCTCCTCATCAAACACAGTGTGAACACGTAATTATCCAATCTTTGCAAGGGTATTATGGGGAAAATTTTTCATCACAATGAAAATATAACCCCTTGCCTCGCTTCTCCTGAATCGTTGTTTCTATAAGGTGCTTGAACGTCACCCTCAGTCATAACCCATTATTCATGCCCCTGGAAGCCTCCATCTGGACTTCCATTATTTGAGTTTTTGTTATCATCGTTGTTGTAGCACTTTGGTAGAGCGCTCTACTTTCGATGCCCCTATTAGCATGTTAAAGTATATTTTTACGTTTAACCAACGTACTAATTCCATAATTTCCCCCAATCCTCGCAATCTCAATAGATTAAGTGTTGCATTTAAGTTCGCTTTAGAACCTTCATGAAAATCCACTCCAGTACTACTTCAAAAATCCCCCTTAATCATCTCGATAATAGCTCAAATCTCTCCCTATATTGCCTGACAATCCCCTACTTGAGTCAAAGCAAAGAATTTTTAGTGTATGTCACCTTCCCGAAGGACTCAAAAACATTCAAATAAGCAAACCTTAAATACTTCCCACTAGAAAATCAGGCATCTAATCTCACTTAAATAAAATCATGCTAGGCTTTTCCTTCCAAAAATTACTGTCACCACTAGTCTCGCTTAAATAAAACCATGCTATGCTTTTCCTTCCAAAAATAACTGTCACCATGAGCTTCGCCTCCATATTTAGCCCATTCACATAAAATATCACTCCACCCGGTATACCCACCCATGTGTGTCTTCCCCCGATCACCATCTTCAACTTCCAAACCCTACCATAACCCCACCCCCCCCCCCACCCACACACCCAAAAAAAAAAACTACCTCTCCCTTCGTTGTTTCCAACCTTGTATATAGGGTAAAACTCACCCCTTCGGCCATCGTCATACCCCATCCCAGCTTCTCTCCTTCATTCTTCGTGCCATTCCATACCCTTGCATAGCCCCTCCAAGTCTCGGCCCACCCCCCCCCACCCCATCAAAAATGTAATAATTGGTTAAAAATAATAATAAATACAATAAAATAGGTGTTGTTTAAAGAAGGCACACCCCCTCGCATAAAACAAATGACATGCTCACATGCTTCTTTCACATTTCAACTATTGAACGAGTGAAAGCAAGAGAGAGAGTCGAGAGATCAAAAGTGAAAGGCAGGGAGAAGAAGAAAGAAAAAGGAGAAATCACTAACCTTGCTTGCAAAACCCAAGCTGACATCTTTGTGCTGAGAGGCTTGTCTGAAAGTGAAGGAAGACGAGAGGAAGGAGAACAAAGCAACGATAGTGAAGGAGAGAAAGGAAAAATATGTAGAGGAAGAACAAGAGGAGTCATGTGTTTCTTTTCTTACCTAAGATTCAACACATGCCTTAGCTAAACGAAGGAACGAAGGAGGAAGCTCCCTGTTTTGTTGTTCAAGTCGTGCATCGTTCGAAGGAAGGAAGAAAAGAGGAAGGAGAAGGCTCATGCGTACGAGTAGAGAGTCGAGCCTCGCGTGCAAAGAAAGGTTTTCAATGGGAAGAAGGAGCTTGCGTATGCGGGTTAGGGAAATCGAATGAACACTAAGGTAAAAATTGGCGTTATATTATAATTATAAGCTTAAGTCATTCAAGATTACTCTCAAAGGATAATAGCAGGGGATGCGATATGACCGTGCATAAAAAGAAATAAAAATGATAAAGATATACCTTCAAGTGCAAAATTTTTATGATACCTACAAGAAGAAATTTGAGGATACCTTCGAGTGTGACAGAAATCCTTGTATGACTTTTAAAGAGGTTAAAAATGATAAATATTTAAATTGAAATGAAGATAGTTAAATTTAAAATAAAAACTTACAGTTTGACTAAGTAATAAATATATTTCTCTTGTCCATTCACGCATAACATTTTCATGCATAATAAGATTGAAGTTGCTGAGTTGTAAAAATTTAATGTTGAATTTAATTATTTCTTTTAGAAAATTTATATGACTACAGCTAATAAGTATTATGTTGTGTTGTGGTTATAGTTATTGTATTGTTACTTCCAAGTAGTGATACTATTGTGTGTTAGTTGAGATATTTAACTTGCAGACTATGTTGTTATTTCTAGATTATTTAAATTTTTATTTAGTGCACTTTTTGGTTATTCAACAACCCTTTTACAAATTAAAAGTAAAGAAATGATCTGAAGGAAAAATGAAATGTTAATATCGTCCAACTGTAGCTCCTAACTTCATTACTTTAAGCTATCAAACCGGGTAAAAAAAAAAGTGATATATGAGCAATTAGGTTGAATCATGATCAAAAAGTTGTTAACTTGATTTTGTTATTCCTTTTTAAGTCGTTAGATTAATAAAATTAATTAATAGATAATACTAATGAAGGGTCAAATTTTGTGTAATTATAATATTTTTTATACTATTTTACGGATATGAAAAATAAGGGGGAAGAAGTTAGAGATGATATAGTAGAAATTGAGAAACCTCCAAATATTATAGTGAACAAAGATGCCTTTGTTGAGATGATGACTGCAGTGACTCGAATAATTAGAAACTCTCATCCTGAGTTCAATTCTAGTGGGAAGCTGAATGGACAAGTATTTAAAGCTATTCCAGATATAAGGTCACCTCTCTTTTTCTGTGTAGGAGAGAAAGTTCAATGGATGCTTAAAACTGGCTGTTGAGAGTGAAAATAATTTTAGATGAGTTTGCCTTGTCCTCCAGAGAGAATGGTTACACTAGCCACATTTGCCTTACAGGAGAAGAGGAAAGATAGTGGAGAAGACAGTTAAAGGAGAAATATGGGGATAGAGCAAACCATTTAGTGCAGTAGGATCAATTTGTGACAATTTTTAGAGACAACCGTACCACTTTCAGCTAGGAGACAAATGAAAGATAAATTTATCCGATTTCTACAAAGTAATCACTCGAGAAAGCAGTATGCGTAAGAGTTTATTGCTTTTAAGGTACGCACCCCAGTTGATTCCAAATGCAAAGAAATGTCACAAGCTTTTGTCTGGGCTGAAAGATATAATTAAGCAACCAATAATTCCTCTTTGGATCAATGATTATTCTGTTTTGATGGAGGGGTTCTAAAAAATTAAGTTGAATTTAAAAGCTGCACAGAAGAGGAGGAACTTTTAAAAGTGAAATTCAAAATGATCCAGGTTTCCTCAGGACTCTGAAGGCAAATAGCTCTTCCAGTCAGAAAATATAAGTGCTAAGAAGATCAAATGAAGCAGTGTTGGCAGCCAGACAGAAGCTAGGAAGTGTGACAAGTGTGAGAGATCTCACGAGAGTGTCTTTCCGGATCCAATACTTAATTTTGGTATCACCAGCCACGACATATGAATAAAAATTTGATACTAGAGCTAGTAGGAAAAATAGTGGAAACAAAAAAAAAAAAAACTTTTATTAATACTGAAATATGGGCTACAGCATAACGCAACAGTACAGAACATAGACGACACAAACAAACAAATCATAAATGTATCCTAATGGGTGGTGGTCGACTAGAGGGATAGAGATGATTGGAATGGATGATGGCAGCCACGGGAGGCGGGTGGCAATGAAGCAAAGCTGTGGGGCAAGTAGGGAAGGTTGTAAGTGGTCGGCAACGAGTAGGTCGGAAAGCTAGCAGCAGTAATAACCTACAGGAAAGCGGACAACAGGGTTTCGGTGACGGAGTGAGAGTTAGGTGAATGAGAAGTGGGGAGAAGGTTTGGAGAAGGCAAAAAGAAATGATACAATCACCATCTCGGAGAGGATACAGCTGGAGCACCACCACCTCCTCGAATTACAACCCACAAGAGAGAAAGAACTCCACACAAGAATCTGAGACCAAACAACCAAAACTGACTCCCCACACAAAGGACATCAATTTAGAGGCTCCCCCCAAACGAAGGAAACTTCTACACAAAAGAAGAGAGTAGGAAGGCAAGAAGAATCTAAAAACCCTACCCAAATGAAGATAGGTGACACAGACTAGCGAAGCGATTCCTTGGATCACGAGAGTTCACAATCAGCCTCCCTCCTTCTCGCGGGATTGCAATCTCGTCCAGCCTATAGTTCTCGCGAAGCCTCGCGGGTCTTCTGATCCACAGAATCGAAGCACCCTGCTTCGGGACGTAATCAGTGCCTGCACTTGAGCGCTGATTCAGCGCTTGCATCGGTCTCCTGGAGTTGGGGGAGCTTAGATTCCATAGGTTGAAGCTTTCATTTTGTCGTCAATCGCATTTGGATCTCACGGGCGGTTGCACTGTATTTTGAGGTACCTAAGGGTCTTCTCCCAAGTACGAGCAAGCATCCACCTTAATCCCATCTTTTGGGGTTGTGTGCCAAGCATTTACTGTTAAATTTTTACAAAAGTTTTTCTTGATGATTTGCTAGGGTTACCTCCTGCGAGAGAGATTGACTTCACTATTGAGCTACTGTCAGATTCTGAACCACTATCTAAGGCACCCTACAAAATAACAATTAAGAACTTACATAAGTTGAAAAGTCAATTGCAAGAATTACTAGATAAGGAGTTCACTGGATCTGGCATCTCATCTTAGGAGCTCCAGGGTTTTTAGTGAATAAAGATGCGAGTTTCATAATGTGCATTGACTACAAGGAGTTGAATAAGCTCGTTGTGAAGATCAAGTATATACTACCAATGATTGATGATTTATTTGATCAATTGGAAAGGATTTCTGCATTTTTCAAAGATTGATCTAAGGTCAGACTATCAAAAATTGAGAAATAAAAAGAATGATACAACGAAGATAGCTTTCAGGATCAGATATGAGAATCATGAATTTGTCATGATGTTAGTTGGACTGACTAATGCTCCAGCAATTTTTACAGAGCTGATGGTCTTGAGATAATTTTTAGATACTTTTATGATTGTATTTATAAACGTATCCTGATGTATTCAACGGATGAAGCCAATAACACCAATCATTTTTATGATGTTCTACAGGTTTAGAAAGAGAATACACTATAAACCAAATTTTTAAAATGTGAATTTTGGCTTAAAAATGTAAATTGTTTGCATATTATTAGTGAAGATGGCATATATGTGGATCAGATTATGATCAAGACCATTACAAAATAACCAAGATCTACTACTGTTATTGAGGTGAGTTTATTTCAGATCTGACTGATTATCGTAAGAGGTTGTAAAGGAATTTTTACAAATTGTTATGTCATTATCTAGATCGACTCCAAAGACAGTGAAGTTTGATTTGACTGATCGTTGTGAAGAGGCTTTTCAAAAATTAAACTCTTACTTGATTACTGCTCCAGTGTTAGCTATTTATTCAGGATCATATGGGTTTTAGATTTTTATTGATACATCTTTGAAGGGTTTGGGTTATGTACTTATGCAGCATTGAAGGGACATTGTTTATGCTTCAAGGCAATTAAAGAATCTTGAGATGAACTAACATACACATGATTTTCAACATGCAGCAGTTGTGTTTGCACTTAAGATATCGAGACACTATCTGTATGGAATTAGATGTGAAGTATTTACATTTTAAATTATATATTCACTGAGAAATAATTGAATCAGATACAGAGCAGATGGTTGGAGTTTATTAAAAATTATGATTTCATATTTAGTACTATCCAAGGAAGGGAAATGTGATGGCAAATGCATTATGCAGGAAGACTTCACGTAACTTCACCTGTTTATTTACTTAGGAGAAGTAATTCCTTAAAGATTTAGAGTAGCTGGAACTATCTGTAATTAATCAGTGATGACAATATGGTTCAAATTAAATCAGTTGACTATGCGGCCTACTTTGAAAGGTAAAATAGGGATTTCTTTAGCCAAAGATAATAGTGTTCGGAAAATCCTGGAGCAAGTTGAGGCAGAATGATTGAAGAATTACATGTTAGACTTGGATAACCTAATGAAATATAAAAAAAGGATTTATGTTCTTAATGTTGATAATTTGAGACAAGAAATTATAGAGATGACATACTTGTATGGTTATACTATTTACCCAAGAAGAAATAAAATGTATCAAGATCTCAAGGAAATATTTTGATGGCCAAGGTTGAAAAGAAGTGTTGCTAAGCATGTAATTAAATGTCCTTTGTGTTAGCTAGTAAAAGCAGAACATCAACATCCACGAGGTCAA
This sequence comes from Papilionanthe hookeriana x Papilionanthe teres, assembly GCA_022702705.1. NCBI lineage: Eukaryota > Viridiplantae > Streptophyta > Magnoliopsida > Asparagales > Orchidaceae > Papilionanthe > Papilionanthe hookeriana x Papilionanthe teres. The sequence continues at coordinate 128,247,975 of CM040421.1, read as the reverse complement.
TTACAACGTTAGTCTACAGTGGAAATGGGATTAAATTGTTATGTAATTGGATTGCTTAAATCACGACAGAGTCATGATGCTATTTGGGTAATTTTTAAAATATTGACTAATTATGCTCATTTCATACTCATTAAACAGCCATGTCCTACTGAGAAGTTAACCAAATTATATGTGAAACAAACTATAAGTTGCATAGAGTGTCAAAGTCTATTATTTCACACAGAGTTGACAAATCTACTTCCATGTTGTGGAAGAAAATTTAGTAGGCTTCGGGCACAAGATTGACTTTTAATACATCATTTCACCCTAAGACTGATGATCTGTCATAAAAAACTATACAAACTTTGAAAGAACTATTAAGAATATGTGTGTTTTTAACTTTGGTGGAGGATGGGAATCGCCTATAACTTTAATAGAATTTGCTTATAATGATGGCTCCATATGAAGCTTCGTATGGAAGAAAGTGCAAGACACCATTATGTTGGGCTAAAGCAACTGAAATAAAGGTCATTGGATATGACTTGGTTGATGATACTACTGAAAAAATTAAACTGATCATAAATAGATTCAATGTAGTGCAGGATAGGCAGATAAAATATTATGGCCCCGTTTGGGGCAGCTTATAAGTGCAGGCGTCTTTTTCAAAACGCCACCATCTCAATTTGTAAGTGCGTTCGGACTGCGTTTTGGAAGACTGTGTATTTGATTGTTTAATAAATGTGGCCACAAGGTCGCATTCGTTCGCAAATTTTACCTCGCTGCCCTCGTCTCTCTCGCGTCTCGTCACTATTGGGCTTCATCTGCCTCTCGCGATCCCTTCTCTCTCGCAAACAAAATCATCGACTTTGTGAACGAACCTTCGTGATACATAGCGGAGATGGAAACGAAGGGATCGCGGCTTACAAAGACCACCGAAACTCACATCTTTCTCATCCTTCCGCACCACTCCGACTAGAAACTATTGAAGAAGGTAAGCGTGTTTGTGCCCTACTTCCTCTTCATTCGTCCCGGATTTACTTAAATCCGCCGATTCACAGGATTTATCGCGAATCGGCGGCATTTTGGGATTTAGGGCAGCTCGTGATTTACGGAGGCATATTTCGATGTTTGGCAGTATTTACATAAATCCACTGACTTTGCATTTTCATTACCTATATATTGCTACTATATGTTCATCAAATCTTTCACTCTTTGAGTGGGTGAAAAAGTTTGTTTTTTTTTTAAAACCCGTGACAATACAAACTCAAACACCTATCCTCTAGTACTCAACCATCCTCATTTCCATTGCAATTAGAAATTTCCTGAACAAAAATTCTCTTAATTTTGTAGGATAATAAAAAGAATTCATCTAAGAATTAACCAATCACTAATACAAGGTTGAAAGTAAACAATGAAAATCACTTACAAAACCTTCCAGAGATTGTGAGGATATGATCTTCAACATAATATTCATTAAATCCTTGTAACACTTGATTTTCAATATTTAATTTTTTTTCAAAAAAGTTTTACCAAATGATTGGCTATGATAGCATTGAGCTCATGGATCCATTAGCTTTTGGAAGTGAAAGAGAGGGGGTATTTATAAGTCCATAATTACTTACAAAATCCCCATAGACAACTTCTAAGAAGTTTTGTCGAAGTAAAATTAGAAAATTTGCCAATGGAATGTTATATGTAAGTTTTCTAATGTTATGTATGGTCAGTTCAACTTCAAATGAATTTTGTATTGATCAGATTTATAATTGTTAATTGTTTTTATGAATCAAAAAAGTATTTTCTGGCTTAAAGTTGAACCAAATCTTCTCCATAACATCTGCACAATGGCTAAACAACCATTAGTTTCCAATGACCAATGCAGCATCAATTTATATTTTTGATGTCTAATCTTATATATTTTAATGAAAAACTGTGTCTAGCTAATTAAGCATTTTCTGATGAGGCTTTTAGGGATAAAAATCAAAAAATTCAAAACATAGATACAACAACAACAAAGCCTTTATCCCACTAAGTGGTCAAAACATAGATACACTATAAAAAAATAAAATTTACTTTTTGCTTCTACAGTATTGAATAAGTCTAACAGAATTTTAATAGATGAAGTGGAGATAGAGTCTGATTTAACTTACATTGAGAAGCCTGAAAGTATTTTGGACTATAATGTTAAGAAACTTCGTATTTGAGAGTTCCACTTGTAAAAATTTTATTGAAGCACAGAGCAGAGAAAGATACTACTTGGGAGAATGTTTCAGATATGCTAGAAAGATATCCTACACTGTTCAGTTAAAGCAAGTTTGCTTTTATATTAAACTTTTCAAATTTTGAAGATGAACTTTTTATAAGGGAAGATTGTAATAACTAGTTAAAACAATAATTGTAAATATATTAAAATAGGTGTCATTTAGAGGAGATGCACCCCGACAAATCGTAAGCTTCTTCCGCATTTTCCCTCATTCAAACCATTGAATGAGCAAAAGCGAGAGAGAGAACAGAGAGAAATCTAGTCTGAAAGACTGTGAGAAGAAGAAATAAAAAAATGAAGATGTTGACCTTGCTTGTGCAAACCTAGCCTACAACTTTGAGTTGAGCTGCTTGCCTGCAAGTGAAGAAGGGCAGAAGGCTGCTTGCCTGCAAGTGAAGAGGGGCAGAAGGAGAAAAGAGCAACGATAGGGAGTAGAGGAAGAAAGAGGAAGAAGAAGAATAGGTAGAATAAGGAGACTGTTTCTTCTCGTACCTGAGATATGACGTCATTCCCTAGCCATGCGAAGGGAGGAAGGAGCTCGATGTTTTGGTGTTGAAGTCGATCCACACTCGAAGGAAAGAAAAAAAGTGGAAGGTGAAGGCTCGTATTTAGGGGTAGAGAATTGAGCCTTGCGTGGAGAGGAAGGCTCTCTACAGAAAGAAGAGTTTGCACGCGCGGGTTAGGGCAAGCAAGTGAACAGTACGATAAAAATTGAGTTTATATTATAATTTAACTAATGAATTATATAGGGTTTAGGGTTTAAATATAATGAATTTTATATATATATATATATATATATATATATATATATATATATATATATATATATATATATATATATATATATATACGTACGTGTGTATATATAATGGATTGAGCACACAACATCGTGGTTTTGTAACCAACATGAACTTCAACGAATGCGTACTTGCATCGCACTCATCGTCAGTATGTTTCGCCACTCTACCAACAGCACGTTATCACTCGCATCCGAATCTAAAACCTCCCCGTACAAACGTTACCGCCCACACATTCCCGCGACGAATATACCGCCTTCCCCAGTTTCAGAACAGGTTGATAAGGATCAACCATTGGATACTGGCCCACACATTCCTGCGACGGATATACCGCCTTCCTCGGCTCGTAACAGAGTGACAATGATGACCACTAGCGATCATCGTGAGTTGCATCGATAGCAAAGACGTGATTACCTCTCGACCTTCTTCTACCTGGAGCAACTATACTACCACTTCGCACACACCACTACGAAGGGACTCAAACTCCCCATCTCGACGGAGCTCGAAGACGAGTAAGAAACAAACACTCATAATCCGACGACGGAAAAGAGCTTACTCCTACCGATGAAGATCTACCGGCTAACAAGCATCTCGATTGTTCTACCCACTCAAGGGGTAGGAAAATCTCAAGTATTGGAACCAATCACTGCAGCAGCCTTTGATCAGACACCTCACTCTTTGGAGGAACAGTGGCAAGTGTATACCTCCCGGCGGAAGAGCGCTAGAGGTACTATGCTACTTGGAATCTTATGGATGACACCTCTGTCTCCCTCAGTAATGGAGACTCACCCGCAGCTCGATTATCGAACGCGCTACAAGAACCTACGAAAGAGAAGCTCTCGCATCCTCATCAACTCGGAAAGCTTTAGCTAGACGTGTTTTCTTTTGTCCTATCTTTTACTTGTTTTTGAGTTTTTTGCTCTTTCTTACTGAAGTAGAGCTCCATCATCGGCCCTCTCATACTACTTTTCAGTAACCCCTTTTATTAATGAAATGGCCTTAAGGCTTCTTTTATATATATATATATATATATATATATATATATATATATATATATATATATATATATATATATATATATGTGTGTGTGTGTGTATGTATGTATGTATATGTATGTATGTATGTATGTATATATATAAAGTTTGTTCCTTAAATGTTAATTGTTAAGTGCTTTTGAAATCAAAATCGGTGGATATTATATTCTCAAATCGAATGGAGATAGAGATCATTATTTGTGCATAAGCGATCAAGTTAATTGAGGTAAATGTTATGATTAATTTATTCTTAATTAATGAATCATGTCCATATATATATATATATATATATATATATATATATATATATATATATATATATATAATTGTGTACTAAAATATTAATAATCGGTTTAATTAAGCAGGATTTAAGTTTTATAATTTTAGATTGGAGAGAGAAGAGAAAAGTTAGCATTAAAGATGAGTATTTACTTTCTTATATATATTAAATTCATGTTTTATTAAATAAAGATTTGTCTTAATGCTTCAAAAAAGTGTTTTTATAATTATGAGTGTTGTAAGCATATTGTGAGCTTAAAAATTATTGAAATAAAATGAATTGAAAAAACAGAAAATGAATGTTCAATGTATTTAAAAAAGAAGTAATTTAACGGAAATAACATATAAAAATTTAAGTCATTCAAGATTACACGCAAATGGTACTCGCAAGGTATGTGATGTATCCGTGCATGAAAAAGAAAATGAAAATGGTAAATGTGTGTCATCAAATGCCAAAATTTGAGGGTACACATAAGTATAATTTTGAGGATACCATCTAATGAGACGGTAATCCTAATATGACCTCTGAAAGAAGTTAAAAAAGGTAAATACATAAATTGAAAAGAAAATGGCTAAACTTAAAAAGAAAGCATACAATATGATTAAGTAATGAACTACATTTCTTTTGGTCATCACGCAATAGCATTTGCATATTAATTTAATGTATTATAAGATTGAAAATACTTGCTAAGTTGTGAAAACTTATTTGTTTGATTTAATTACTTTTTAATGAAAGATGACAGATTGATATATTTGAAAGAAGGGATTTAGTTTACAGAATGACTACAGCGGATATGTATTATATTGTGTTGTGGATATAGTTATTGTACTGTTTGAAAATGCGCACTAAGTCGTGAAAACCTACTGTTTGATTTAATTACTTTTTTATGAAAGACGATAGATTGATATATTTGAAGAAAGAGATTTAGTTTACAAAAGAACTACAGCTTATATGTATTATATTGTGTTGTGGATATAGTTATTATAATGTTTACTTCTGAATAGCGGTATTGTCATGTATTGGTTGAGATATCTTACTTGTAGACTATGTTATTATTTCGGGATCATTTAAATTTTTATTTAATATATTTTGTTTCTAAATGACCATTTTATAATAGAAGTTATAAACATCTATGAGAAGTAAATAAATGTTACTACTGTCCGACTGCAGTTCTTAACTTGATTAATTCGAAGTTATCAAGCCGACACGTGACAAGAAATCTCCAATCCACCCCACCATCAAAATCGTAGGGGAGTTCTTGATGGTGAATATTTTTCTCTTCATGTTCCTCTAATTCGATCTCTTTCCCTTTCGATTTGGCAAAGAATTATCCAATCAACCTTTGCTTAGGATTTGCAAATTAAACTGCCGACAGGATCTTGAATTGCATTTCAATAAGACTCTTTATCATCTTTATCAGCTCCTCCAATCCCTCGAGAATCGACCCTCAAATCGATTTTCCATGGAAGCAAATATCTTCTATGGAGAAAAACATTCCTCCTATGATTAAAAACATTTCCTCCATCCCAGATCTGATTGGGCTCATCTAATTCTCCGATTTCTCCTCTAAGGCATCCACTTTCTCAGCCACCATTACTCCCGAGAAAATTTTTTATCACGAAAACATTTGCTAAACTCACAAGGACTTCTTGTAAATCGCGATCCTTTGTCGACTTCCCTCGTAGCTCGATTTTGTGTGATTCTATCGCATGGTTTGATCACAAAGGCAATGTCGATCCAGTCGGTGGCGTCCAAGCTAGCTTGAATCACTAATTGTATTATTATGGTCCCTGTACACTGCTACCCGTCGGCTCCCAGCTTAGCACATATCGATTCTATTTCATACGGTTTGGTGCGATGGAGATGAATGTATGCCACGATTGCTTATGCTCCGGAACAGATGAATCGTGAATATCAAATGAAGTAACTGCGACCCACGATCTTGTCTCCTATCGTTGTTTTCTAGTTCTATCCCGTCGTTTGTTTCTCCCATAAAGATTGATGCTCTGACACTAATTTGACACGATCCGGTATAGGTTTTCACATAAAGATTAAGGCCAAATAAATGTACTTCTTCAACAACCCAAACAACACAGCACCTAAAGGATGAGCATATACAATTCAAGTGATAGACGATCTCCAAATGCTACAATTCGAGAGATAAATAATCTCCCAAACCATAACCCAAAGTCTTAAGATAAAAATTTTCTGCATAATCCTAACCCTAAGCTATTAGCCCTATTTATATCAAATTGTAATTAATAATAAAAGACTAAATTACTCTTATAATATAATAAAAAGCAAAATTACCCTTACACTGATATAACAGAATCCTACAAAGTCTTACAAAGCCGTTATTGCCTCTAATAAAGCAACTTGAGATGAGCAAGTATTATTATTTTCTTATAAAAAAGTTATAGTCAACAAACTTGCTAAAAATATTGAGCTTGATTTAACCATTGTGTGTGTTTGATGAAAAATATTAACTTTGGTGCATACTAATATAGATAAATTCAGAAGTGTGGTAATACGAGTCATTGCAAACTCAAAAATATGCCTGTAAATATACACTATTTTTAATTTGAAAAAGATTTAATTATAAAAACTAATAAAAATATAACTAGGATAAATACCATCAATAAAATAATCTAATCGATTTACTATCCATAAATAAACATTTGGAAATAAATAGCTTCACTTTCTACTTGGCATATTTAAATTTGCATATATCACTGAATACTTCATCAATGAGTTTGTGATTCTATGGACGAGTCCTTTAAAAATTTCGGTTACAGGGCTTCCTTTGCAAATTTTCTTTTCAATTATTATATTCAATAATTCCACAATGTTAACATATAGAATCGCGGATTTTAACCAAAAATTTTAGGCCAAGTTTTTGTAGCTTCAATAATTTCAATCCCTGTTCTAGCTCATTATTTTGCTTATATTTGTAAATATTATAATACTTTTGGATTTTACAAACATTTTAAAAAAGAGGAAGAATTGTAATTTAAATAATCATTGTTAAAAAGAGCATCTCAGTGCAAGACGAGTCAATTAATACAAATTTTAAGGAAGGGCGTGTTTCATGCACCTTCACCATTGTATTTGTGAAGAGGTTGTTTCTATTACCCAAACCTAAAACCTCTAAAATAAACTATATAAGAAACATAGCTACTGCTCCAAATCTGCCCTCAATAATCATGGTACTCATCATAAATTAGAATTATGAAAATAAAATTAAGATAGTTACATTTATGTTGTACTTTCACGTGTGATGCATCAAGATTTTGAAGTAAGCATACCTAAAGATAAACAGTGAACAAGTTCATATTTGTTTTAATAGTTAAAACCATAACCTATTTCGAGTTCAAGAAAAAACTATGGAAAAAATCAATAGCTTTTGTCACCCATCTAGTTGCAGGACCTACATCTGCCCATTAGGACATCATCCTCGCCCATCACAACCCACTCTAGTTGGCATGGACGATTGTTTCCTATGCTTGTCGATATCAATAAACATTTTAGCTAAATGGGCCAAAATGTTCAAAACCAACCGTACATTGGCCGTAAAGTGTGGAAAACCAAAAATTTTAGCCAAATTTAGCAGTTTTACCACAATACCTTAGCAGTTCTGGTATTCAATTTTGATGCTAGACTTTCTGGTTCATTAACTGAACGTGAATCATTATTGCTTTCATTGACGAAACGTACTTTAGCCATATTATCAAGAGAAATCACACGATTGCTAGAAGTATTCGCCTCGCACTCCTGTTATAGCATGAGAAGTTAGAAGATTACAGGGTGAAATGGATGGAAAATGCATGCTTCCATATAGCTACAAAAGGCTTTCAATTATGAGATTTGCTGAGCCAATGGCGGAAATTAAGAAGTAACAAATAATGGTGGATTTCACATGCATGCTGCCAAGTTTAATAATATCTAGTACATACTCCCATGGTTTGGTAAATTTACCCAACAGCAAAAAAGCTGAGGCTAGCATCTACTTCGTTGATGATTATCAAATCAGGCAAAATTCAAATGCAATCAAAATTCATGGTGTTAGAATCAGTTCAATAAATATCTTCATATCATTTTTATGGTAAAAGCTTGCATATAAAAAAAAGAGGGCATTCACATGCATAACACAAAATTCTTATGCATTTACACATCTAATACCTAAAATTTGATGTTTACATCTACGCGACTTTACATGTTCTTAAAAAGGTGTGGTTCACTTTTCAAAATTTAGTAATAATAGTATTTTTTTTAATGTGATATGAAAGATTTGAGTATTATAAACGTAAAATTTAAAGTTTAGGTATTAGATATATAAATACATATGAATTATGTGGTATGTATGTATATCACTCAAAATGAAAAATAACCAACAGCGAAGAACATAAATAAATCATTCCTACCATTACTTGTGCAGCAGAAGCTTCCACAGTTTGGGTTTTACTAGCGACAGAATAGACACCATTTGACACTATTGATGCTGTGCTTGAATTTTTTTCAGCTGAGACATTCTGGTTTAATTTCTACAGAACAAAGTTAAGCCACGTCACAAGAAACAACCAACTTCTTCAAAGTAATTAAAAGAACAATAATGAATTTGCGCTAATCCAACACCAAACAGACAAAACTAAACATTAAATTTCAGCATTGTCGTTATTGCATCTTTTTCACAATACTACCAGAAAGATATTTGCTATTCACTTGCTGCTAATACCACCCCTGGAATGCAGTATGTGAAAAAGAACAAATTTATCAAACATATATGGCGATACCATAATAGCATGAAGACATTATACTCCCTTTATAAATTTTTTTTTAACTTTACAAAGGCATTCTAAACTTGAATTAGGGAACACCCCTCTTATTATTTAAGGTGTAATAGCTAAACAAAAATTTCCAGTTCAAGAGTGAATCCATGAATACATATATTCCCTGTAAAATCTTCTTCATGGATCAACGGCACCAAATGTTAATGGAAATTGTAATGAAAAAGAAATAGAAAATTAAACAGTCATTCTAATGAAATCATTGTCTACTTCCAATAAACATGATTGACCCAATTCCAGATCATCTTCTGGAATGATATAACCGTTCAAAGTTTATGAATTGTTGTCTGGAACTGTAATTTTTGTTTGTTTTTGACAGTGCTGTGGCAAGCTATGTGAAGTTCTTTTGTAGAGGTTTTTATGTGGAGTTGTTGTGAGAGAAGGTGTTGACTAATTCAACAGAAATAATGACAAACCTACATGAACAAAAATGTTAAAAAGACAAGCATGACTTGGTTAAGAATAAGCAAGCTGCCAGAAAAACAAAGGAATATGAGTTTCACTATACATCGGAGCATGGCCAAATTGTGTTTTCCATGAGATTGGCATATATGACTGACAAACATAGGGATAGAAAGTTAACACACAAATATATATATCAATGCACTGGGCAGTTTCATTGATTAAAAAAAGACTAAAAGCCTAGTCCCCCGACTACTAACAAGTATCCAATTTAGTCTCAGACTTTTAGGATGCTCCAATTTGGTGCCAGACTAATAAAAATTGCTCCGAATTGGTCCTAGATCATATTTTCCATTAAATTTAATAGTGGTCTACATGAATTGAAGGGTATTTTCATCTTTTATGTAATTATTTAAAAATAAATCAAGCATAAAAATTACTGTATATGTTGTTTGGTTGGATGTAAGCTAAATCTTGCTTAAAACCTAATTAAATATTCTCAAATTCAATGAAAAGCAAACATCACAAAATGTGAAATCTCATTTATCCAACATTTTGTGCTTTTAAATCTGATTAAATAATTTATTTTGTGAGACATTACATTTTTCTTCTTTGGTGAATTACTCATCTTTGCAAACCTATATTGTCGTATTTACTTAACTAGAGTCACAACTTCTCCAATTCGAACCGACGCATGTCAAAGTTGCCTCTCTTTGCAATGAACGCTGATTGAGGGGGAAGCGCAAGCGCTTGGATGGAGACAAAGCCTTGCTGTAGATGGAAGCAGTGCTGATAGAGACGAATACAGAGACTGCTTCGTCTAGTGGAAAAGCAGCAAATGAGTACTCGCTTTGAGTTGCTTGCTTCATCAACGGTGAAACAGAAGGGAAGAAGTTACGCTCAGATGGAGATGAAGCCTTGTCGTCAACACAAACAACGCAAATGGAAACGGAGACTGCTTCGTCAAGTGGAAAAGCAGCAATTCAGTACGCGCATTGAGTTGCTTGCTCCGTTGATGGTGAAACAGAAGGGGAGAAGCGGCACGAGTGGAGCAGCGAAGATTTAGGTTTAAGGCGAGACTGTTTTGCGTATGAATCCTCTAATGAAACCGACGAGCCCTTCACGTGTTTAATTAGAGAATTTTGTAAATATATGAAATTACCTTTCAAAATGTGAAAGGACTGTTAAATTAAATGGAAAATTTTATTCAGGACCAATTTAGAATAATTTTTAATAGTCAGGGACTAAATAGGAGCATTTTAAAACTCGGGGACTAAATTAGACACTTGCTAATAGTCGAGGGACTATTTTAGGTTTTTTTCTAATTAAAAAAATTACACAGCAATGAGAATATTTATGAATCATACTTCCATAGCCATAATTCTTGAATCAAACGTTAAGCAAAAGGAAATATATATCTAAACTTTTGCCCATATAATCAGCTTATCCCCAATATAATATCGTGCATTCTCAGAAGAAGTTGAATGATAATAAACGGAAAACCAACACTTAATAGATAGGATTTAACTTTGTAATGAAATGAAACTTCATGCAAAGTAGCTATTTAAACCGTCTTTCAGCAGCACCAAAATTTTTTTAAAGCCTTTGACATCGGCCCAAATGAACATAGATCAAATGCATAAATAGCAAACAGAGCCATTTGTTGAATTTTGATGACTGTGCAGTAATTATCATGCTATAGCAAGAATGGAGATGGTTCCAATCATACCTTTTCCAACAATGACTTTACTTCACCATACTGATTTCTGACTTCTGGATTATTTGGCTCGAGCCTCACAGCAAAGTCAGCATCTGTAATTAATTTTTCCTAGTTGAGTGTATTGCATTCTAACTTGTTGCACAACAGATGCGAAAAATAAAATTAACAGAGATGCATGTACCCATCTACAAGCCAACCTTCCAAAGCTTCTTCAAGCTTTCCTAGTTCTTTTCTAGCTGTAATTCGACGTGAATATGCCTTGACGTAGCGATCATCTAAACTAAGAGCATCCGTACAGTCATTCTCTGCCTCAACGAATCTGTTTTATACATTTTTACGCATCAAAGCAAAAGATTCAGAGCCAAATCAATGCAAAAAGTATAGTATGAGAATAAATTGCAGCCCAGCATCCGTACAGTCATTCTCTACCTCAACGAATCTGTTTTATACATCTTTAAGCATCAAAGCAAAAGATTCAGAGCCAAATCAATGCAAAAAGTATAGCATGAGAATAAATTGCAGCTCATGAATAGAAAAAGAATTAGAATTACAATTTTATCATATATAAAGCTGTTAACTAATAGTCAAAGAAGAATGTAATCATTACCTCTAACTATATGAACAACAACATAGTTTTCAAACATATAACTTACAAAGATTCAAGAAATTTCACACTATCAAGTAACAAATGAAATGATGAACAGCACGTATAAAACCTACTTCTTTACTTTCAGATATGCCATAGCTCTATTGGCAAAAGCAACTGATGTAGGAGAGAATGCAATGCTTCTTGAGTAGCACTCAATTGCTTCAGGGAACTTCTTTTGCTTAAAATATTCATTTCCCTGAAGGTGAAAATTAGAGAAAACAATTTACTTCCAAATCCTTCAGCGAAAATTTCAAGAAAAAAAAAAAGTTACAAAAGATGCTAAGAATTCCTACCAAATCCTTCTCTGAAGTCGCATCTGGAAGCTTCTCCTCGTTTAAGAACCTACTCGAAAGCTCAAATGTACCTGAATTTCTAAGATAACCATAATGCTCACCGTCTTCTCCTGAAGAAACTACCTTTTCGTTAATCTTTTTCACATGAGATGCAGGAAATTTTGAAACACGCTCCTTATCTTCATCAACATTTCCTGCCATCTTTAATGAGCAAAACAAACGATTAAACATAAAAAAGGCCATTATTTATTAAACTTGCTTCAACAACTTATTCTCCATATACTTCACACTAAAGCAAATAATTGAAGATAATTGAAGTACTATATAATAATAGAACATTAATTTTTTATATAATATTTTATTCTGGAAAGTCTTATCTTCGAAGAGAGGGGAGGGGTGGATAAGGTGGTGAAAGAGCTAGGAGGCGGAGGGAGGAAAGCAATGTAAGTGGAACTAAAGAAAAAAAAAAGAGAGAGAAAATCATAAGGACATGAAAAGGTATTTTTGTTATTTTCATCTAATAAATGATTTTGTTAACAAAAAAAAAAACTTGTATGTGATAATCAAGTATATGAAAAATCAAATAAAGGACTTTTAAAAGCTTAAACCTACAAAAAGAGTGGTATAAACTTAAAAGTCCTGAGTGATTTACTTTGAAAGAAAGATAACATATTAAGAAAAAACAAAATAAACGAATAGCCCAAACTCTTACACATTGAGATATTATCCACTTTGGCATAATGGTCTCACGATTTTGTCTCATTGGTCTAGGTTCTCATGAGGTCACCTATTGAAATAAAACATGGGAGGAATTCTCTGAAGAAAACATAAATAAGAAGAGAATAAAACTAATCAAGGAGTTCACCAATTGTCTGTAATTAATAAGGGAGGACTAGTAATTAATAGGGGGACTAGTCCCCTTATATTTTCATACCCCCACCCCAACAAGAAAACCTTAAAGCTGGGTCGTAGATATTATAGAGGACATGCTTGGTATTAAACTCTGAGAAGTTGCTTAACAGAAGAGCTTTGGTGAAGACATCAGCAACTTTTTGGTGTGTTGGGATGTAGCTTAACTGTATAATTCCATCGTTAACTTTTAGAGATCAAGTGTCTATCAATTTCAACAAATTCGTTCTTGTCATGATGGATGGGATTCTTGGCAATATTGATAGTTATTTGACGATCACAAAACATTTGTATAGACCTATCAGAGGTATACACTAATTTTTGAATCCAAATTCATTCACAGATTCCTAAGATAATTGCCCTATACTCTAATTATAAACTACTTCTTGAGACAGCAACTTGCTTCTTACTTCTCCATGTGATTAGATTTTCTCATACAAGAGAGCAATAACCTGTAGTTGACCATCTATCAATGAGTTTCCAAACCAACTTGCATCAGTGTAGGCTTCTACCTCTCTATTTCTGGTTCTTTCAAACAATAATCCATAACTAGGAGTCTTCTTGAGAAATATCAAGATCCTATAGACCATCTCAAAATGCTCTCGATTTGGGTTATACATATGTTGGCTCACAAAACTGATAGAGTATGCAATATTTGTCCTAGTATGTGATGTGTAGATGATTTTTCCTACCAATCTATGATATATTCCCTTATCCACAAATATAATTTATTCTCCCCCATTAGACTTCATGTTAGGATCTATTAGAATATCGACAGGTTTGCGTCCAATCATTACTGTTTCCTTTAACAAATCTAGGATGTATTACCTGCGTGATATAATAATGCCTTCCTTGGATCTTGCCACGTTCATGCCTAGAAAACATCTCATGATTCTTAGACCCTTAATTTCAAATTCAGTGGCAAGCACTTCTTTGACTTTAATAATTTCCCTTTCATCATCACGACCTAGAGCATGTATGGGGGCGGTGCGGTAGCGGTGTAGTGCAGTACCGCAATTTTTTCTATTAGACAAAACTGTGTTTTGCTTGCGTTCTCAAAAAACTGCAACTAAAAGCTGTGTTTTCCCGCCAAACCTGGCTTCCTGTGAAGATTGCTAGAAAACTGCAGTCTGACTGTTAAAAAAAAAATGTAATAGCCATGACAGCTTTTTGAACTTCAGCAGCTTCACAACTACTTCTTTAAACAGCTACAGCTGCCCCAAACAGACCCTAAGAATCATATCATCTTATCTAACCTCCCTAAATGTATTTTATGAACAATTATGATTAGTTTGACCTTGAGAATATATATTAGATTTCATAGTTTTAATAGACCTTTAAAATCAGACCCTTGGTGATTGCTTAAAACCATAGAGTGACTTCTTGAGTTTGCATACTAGGTGTTTGTTGAAATCATGCTCAGCTCTTAATGAAGTCTTCATGTATAGTACTTCTTCAAGATCCCCACATAAGAAAAAATTTTTTATGTCAAGTTGATACAGTCTCCATTACTTATTAAAGGATACTATAAGAACTTTGAGTGTTCAATTTCGTAACTGATGCAAAGGTCTCCTAATAGTCAATCATATGGACTTGAGTGAACCCTTTGCAGCAAGTCTAACTTTGAATCTTTCAATATCACCATCAGCACTCTGTACGTGATGTTGAATACCCATTTACATCCAACTGCCCTCTTATCATAATGAAGGTTCATAAGAATCCATGTACCATTATGTTTTAGTGCATGAATCTCCTCTTCAACTGTCGCCCCACATTTTGAAATTTTAAAACTTTTATGAATGGATTTAGTAATCTATAAACTATCAAGGTTAGATACAAAAGCTTTATGGAAAGAGGACAGCTTCACATAAGTTACATAATCCTAATTACAGCTCCCTTTTCATCAGCACCCGAAGAGGAAAGAGATGGCTCATGAATTCGATACTCCTCCATACTCAAAATTTCAGATGAGTGTTGACTCAATTTTTGGCTTGAGCAGTTATGACATTGCAATTTGTCTTCTACCTTTTCAAGATTTTTCTTTCTCCTATGGAAACTTCAATATGGTTGGTTTGACATCTCATGCAGTGATGTTTGGGGGATAGAAGCGCTAGGTGGAGGAGAGATAGGTTGGGAGGTCTCATTAAGTGCATCTCAACATTGATGTTCATTTGTACTCACCTGAACATTAGATTGCAGATAGTATGATTAATTTTAAAAAAAAAAATGTAACATCCATGGAGTTGTATTTTCTGATAACAGGTGAGTAGCACTTATAACACTTTTTATCGAAAGCATACAACAATAACAACAAAAAAAAACCTTTCTCCCACTAAGTGGGATCGGCTACCTGAATCCTTTTGGCCACTGCGTCGTATTGAGTGTCATATTTTCATTTAATTCTAATAAATTAAGATCATTTTTTATATAATATGCCCAAGTCTTTCTAGGTATACATCTGCCTTTCTTAACATAAATTGAATCTAAAATATCTACTCTCTTTAATCGGATCATCAGATGGTCAACGTTTAATGTGAGTAAACCATCTAAGACAACTCTCTCTAATTTTGTCCGCCGCTGGAGCTACACCAACCCTATCACCAATATATTTATTTAGCATTTTGTCTCTAAGTGTAAAGCCACTCATCCACCTAAGCATTCTCATCTCAACAACACTTCGTTTTATGCTTCTCATTTAAAGGCCAACATTCAGCGCCATAGAGCATTGCAGATTTCACCAAAATCTTTCATTTTAGTCTAAGCGGTACTTTTATATCACACAATAGGCTCGAAGCATACCCGAAAAAAAAATATCGTTGATGGATTTAGGGCCAAATTTTTTTCAGGTTGGGGAATGGATGTGCACAAAAGATATAGACTCAAAAATTTTAAATGACAGTAGAAGATGAAACGCTAATGTTGGGAAAGGTATTCATCAAGACATGAAGTAGTGTTTAGAAATTAAATACCCGGATAGTCATTCGATTAATAAGATACGTTGCAGTAAGAACTACTTCCCCCAAAACATATTTTAAAATTTTATGAAAAATCATAAGTTAGCGAAATACCAAAAGAAGATGTCTGTTTTTTTTTCTCTTAACCATCTCATTTTATTATTGGGTATCAACACATGAACTCACAGGAATGATTCCATTTTTTGAAAGATAGGATCAGGATATAGTTAAAATATTCATTTGAATTATCAGTTTTGAGGATCCAAATTTTACATTAGAATTGAGTATGAAACATGTCATGAAATGTGCGAAAGTATTGGGCAGTTACATATTTATGAATAGATGGAAGATGCTTTATTCTCGTGATCCTCATTCTCACTTCATCCAATTCCTTAATTAGTCTCACTAGGAATTTGATAGTTCTCTTCATCTTGATGATGGATTTATATATCACGGCATCATGTGGACATTTCCACACATATGACTCGAACATATCCAATTGAAGTCAGTACTTTGTCAAATTGTTGAAATATTATGTACCACAACATCATGTGGACATTTTCACACATGACTCAAACATAACCAATTGAAGCCAATAATTTTTCAAATTGTTGAAATATTATGTGACACTTATCTCTCCTTGACAAAGATTATGTAATTTGGTTTTGATCTCAAACTATTATGTATTATTCTCAGTGCTTGAATAAGCTTCTCTTGTAATCTCAAATTACTTTGGTTGTTTTGTGGAGCAAGAAAGTTTCGCCTACTTCAGTGGTCAATTAGCAAGACATAATCATATGATCTTGAACCTTCCCAGTGCGATGAATAGAATCAGTGAGCTCAGAAATTGTACCCTCTCCTATAAGATGTTCTGCTTTTTTTTCCAAAAAAGTACGTAAATTCAGATTGGGACCATTGAAGGAAGTTATGATCATTGAGTTTATGATTTGTGATAAGGATATAGAGTTCAAGGGCAAAATAGACAAAAATTCCTGGTCTCTGATTCAAAACTAACTATCTGAGTAGAATTAAACTTCTTAATTTTGTACTTTGTTATAAATCCTATGCACGTTTAAGGTTGAAAAAAATTCCTGGTTGCTGCTAGCTGCTAGTTTCCTGGCTGCTGCTAGATGGCTTCTTGGTTGATTCTTCCTGCAGGATAGGAGTCCAACGACTTTACAGGCTGTTGCTTGCTCAGGAAGAAGCAGATGGGTCATTGGCGGGAAGATTGGACAGAAGAGAGAAGAAGCCTGCAGGAGACCTGAAGCCAACAGTGAGATAGGAAGGCTGCAGGGAACTGCCTGTAAGAAGAACACACCAACTGTGAATACTATTTTATTTTTATTCTTTCTCGATGAGGCTGGATGTCAAGGAAGGAGCATGAGTATGTGCTATGGTAGCATCCGAATTATATAGACGAGGGCTCAATGAATAGATTACAGAAGAAGCTGACGAACAAATTTTCAAGTTATAGGTTAAAAAACAAGTTGACAAGAAAATTGATGATAAATTAGCAACCAGAACTGCACCAAAAAATAAGTCCGTTTAAAATTGAAATCACTGATCACAATTAAGACTAAGTGAAGGGTCACGAAATAATCTTTGTGAAAAAAAAAAAGCCAAAACAATTATAAATTTTGGTTTTCAGTTTCCTAGCACTAAGGTAGCAGCAACTTCAGGGCATTAAACCTGAACTTCTCAGAAACTCTTACGAGTTTCATCCAATTTAGAACTAGATGGGCTATTATTTGTTGACTTTTAATAAGTTTTCCAGCTACTGAAATGCTATAGGACTGTGTTCATCAGTTTAATTTGTGAGGATACAATAGCCAATGTGCTGCAAATGGCAATATTTTTTTCTGTACTAAAAATCAGATTTAAGGCCTCAAAATGTTAAACTGCATTATAATTAAGAGGTAGCAAATACCCTCTGGTAAAAAAGGAAGCAAACCCAGCTACACAATACAAATTTAAGGCATCACAATTTTAAACTATATTATAACTAAACATGTTGTAAAAACTCATTCTCTAGTAAAAAAGGAAAGGGAAACGAACTGCATATTGTAAGTGATATAAATCAAAAATACTTTCTCCATAAACAACTAAATAATCTTACCGATTTTGCACCCTTCTGTGCTCGACCCTTAGATTTGTTGCTACTGTCCTTGTCCAAGGAATCCCAACCCCGTCGATCCTTCAAGAAACCACGAAACTCCTGCAGAGTCAACAGAGACCGTCCTAATTTACTTTGAAAGCTTCAATTCTAGTCTCTAACATCAAAATACACATTATAACAATGACAAACAACAGATTACAAAAAACAAACATTCAACACAGCAGTGAAGTTTTTAATCAATCATTCCTAAGATAAGCTAACGAATAAATAACTGTAAACAGCTGAGCATGAGCTTTAATAGTCCCCAGTAACTGTGTTAGGGTTAACGGTCAATCCTAGAAATTCTGCTCAAATTTAACCTACCCCCAACCTTCATTAAAATTAGGTCTGATGCTTGAACTCTCATCCTAATTTACTTTGAAAGCTTAAATTCTTGTCTCTAACATCAAATACACATTATAATAATGACAACCACAGACTACACATAACAAACATTCAACACAGAAGTGGTTTTTAATCATTCCTAAGATAAGCTGACTCTGCGAACAGCTTAGCATGAGCTTTATGAGCCCACAGTAACTCTGTCAGGGTTAACGGTCAATCCCATGGATTCTGCTCAGATTTAACACACCCTTGCCCTTCGTTAAAATTAGGTCTGATGCTTGAACTCTCATGCTAAACCCTTAACCCTGGCCCTAATTCTCATGGATTTCAAAATAAGACTGGACAGGCCAATTACACCATGAATCAGTCGTAAGTGTGCTCCGGTTCATATTAAAAAACCACCCCAAGCATCCAACCAACCAGAGTTGTTCTGAACTGTAGTTCCGACCATCGAACTGGAGAATCAGTCTCAATTCGAAAGAACCGACCAGTTTTATTTGGTTTAACCTGATTTGATCTAATGGCAAATTTGTTTCAAAATTATTATACAATAAATATAAAAATATTAATAATTGTTTTGCCAAATATACTTAGCAAAGAGGCAGAAAAAATCGTATCCCAATTCATTCGCATGAGGCATCCCACATCCTCCAACTTGATTTTGATTCTAAACCCATTCATCAGCCGCTCACTTCATGGTCGTCCATTGTTTAGATTTTAAAAAGAATAAAAAATACTACAAATGAAATGATTAATTATTTAAATATTGAGGTGTTTAAATTATATTTTACAACATAGTTTTGAAATCATATATATATATAACATTATTATTACATCATTTATTTCATATTTAAATAAATTTATTATTTTTTAAGCCACCCAATTTAACCCCTGGTTCAACCTTTAAACCTTGAGCCTACCCATCTAGCTATTTTATGTCTGATCAAATTTTTAGGACATTGCTAATTCCTAAACCTTATTACACTAAAAAATAGCATGGTTATTTAACTTATGGACCAAACAAAATCAAAGATAAAACATATTTACCTTTCTCACTGACAAAAGTGTTTAATCTTCATCAAAATTATACATATGAGTTGAAATCATAGTTTAACTCATCCGCACTAATGATTACTTAAGCTCAATAAAAAAGTCCCTATAGAAATACAAAATTTGGAAGGAATGTGCATAGCCAAAATACAGCCATATCAAACTCGGAGCCGAGATCCGAATGATGCACCAAAGCAAACCTTCAAATTCCTTAGCTCAATTCACAAAGTCGGGACTAACAAGCTGTCAGGCATCAGATGAAAATTTTCCTTCAATCTTCAAGCTCAAGTAGTTCATCCGATAATACGTCCCAATCAGTTTAATAACATTGGATCAACTCTACCAGAGAGGATCTATCTTGTTTCACAATCAAATTGAGCTAGAGGAAAACTAACACAAGAAGAGAACAAGCTGACAAGGATTTTATCCGATGAAGGTATAGAGAATAGAAAGAGAAATGTGATGCGATCAAAGGATAATGTGCTACATGTAATATTAATTATATGTCAATAGAAAGCAGAAGGCAAAAAAGAATAAGCTAGAGAATCCTAAATACTTATATGTGATATTATGAGACAAATTACTGTACAAAAAGAAGAGATTTATGTAGCAGGAGATGGATGTATTTCCCACGTAGTAAACATAAAAGTCCACCTCTTCAGCTTATCGTTCAAGAAAAATATTTCAACTATAATAACTCTAAGCTAAAACGAAAAACACAATACAAGCATAAAAAACAATCTCTGTTGGAATTATGCCAGACCAAAGCTGTCACTTCAACACAAACTCTCTAACAACATTAAACTAGGCAAAGTGAGTAGATTCAACTTGCCCCTGAAGTACAAGGCACATATCACTCAGTTCAACTAACTTATTCTTCAGTTCGCCTAGAGTTTGCTTCAAGTTAGCAACTTCACACCTCAACTTGATCAATTGCTATCTGAGTTCGATTGATTCAATAGAGCGAGTATTGGAATCACTCAAGGGTGGATTCTCCAGGTTCCATACAAACGAGTGTTGAAACAACATGATAGTTACAATCACACAATCTTCCAAATTCCCTTTCACAACACCCGCCACACACACCTCTGTAGCCAAAAGAGAAACTCAAAGAAGGTTGTTGATCGGCATCTTTTTCAACCGAAGTATCATTACCTCAAAAGGATCCAATGCCACATCCAAGTTCATTCACTCATAATCTCTGTGCGAGAGCAATTATAAATAAATTATAAATAAGTTTGCCAAATGAAAAATAAAAAATCACTACAAAAAAAATAATAGGAGGGGGTAATATGTTTTCAACTTACATATACTACTAATGGATATTTTTTGTACCATCTGATCCACATTCACACTAGTGTTGTAAGTTCATAGGCGAGTCGCTTAATTCACTAAACCTGGTTGGCACTGGCGAAAAACCCCAAACACTTCTCACAAGCTCATGATCTATAGAAGTCGGGCATTTAAGCAAAATTACCTTCAATATGCCCACATCCATAATCAAAGCCCCTGTAGGAACCTAATCCTAGGCAGGAGCAGAGTGTTCCTTCGACTGCCTCACTACTTATTTATTTTTTTGTCTCCTTGTCATTTGTGCCTGCCAAGTAGGCCTTATTGGTGTTTGGAGGTGGAGATAGTGTATTCTTTTACGGTGTTTTTCATCTGAATAATTTGATTAAAAAAACGCGATAAGCAAATACAAAGGCAAACAAAGCAGCAGGCGAAAGTGTAAATTGGTTACCATCTTATCACCTTATTTAAAAGGAACAAAAAAGCTCAAATTTCAAGGGAATAATTCACATGTCATAACTAACATTAAGTAATATTTAATTGCTATATCCTCAACCAGTTGACGAACAGGTAATTCAACTATTCTTTTGTATTTTTTCTCAGTTTTACTTCGCAAGAGATGAGGATATCGGTGAACTAAACATATATAGCCAAAATACGATTATATCAAACTCAGGGCAAAGATACAAATAATGCTCCAAGATAGACATTCAAGTTTTTCAGCTCAATTTATCAAGCTATGATCAACAAGCTGTCCAGTATGAGCTGTTGAGCAAAGGTCATCAGATAAATACTTCATTCATCTATGAAAATCAATGAGTCCATCCGATAATAATGTTTGTTTTGTTTTTACAACATCAAACCAACCTTGCCAATGAGGATTCACCTCGCTTCAAGGTTTAATCCATCTAAAGGCGAACTACTTAAATAGCCGACGGGCTAATTAAGATGTAACCCGACAAGCATTCAAGAAATAGAAGTGAAATGCAGCGATTTCATAGGATAATGCGTCAAAAATAATATTAATAATATGGTAATGTAGAAGAAGGCAAACGAGTATAAGCCAGATTATCTCTAAATATCAATATATGATGATCACTTTGTTTATATTATATGAGAAAAAAAAATACCTTTTTTTTAATTTTATTAAAAAAAGGGAGGGCTATATGTAACATGGGATGGACAATTGATCTTTAGATGGTGTAACTTAATTTCCCTCTTAGTAAACACAAAGCCCCCCTCTCTTCCAGTCTGTTATTCCATTCTTCCCTAGGCCCCAACTTGATGTGTGACTACATGAATACTGATGGAGCCAGTTCCTTAAAACTCGAAAAAAAAATATCAACTTTCAACCAACGCCAACAAAGATCACTATAATTTAACCACATCAATCATCAGGATAGACATACAGATCGCATAAACACTAGACCAAGGAGAAGATTGGTGAAAACTGGAAACTTAAAAGACGGGGAGGAAAAGGAACGGAGACGCGTCAGCTACCATGGACGGGTCTCGCTCAGGTTTTTCCGGAACGCCGACAGAGAAGAAACTGGAAGAGTCCAAGGGTAAAAGAATCCCACCAACTTTCAGGAGAAAATCCTGGGGTGGGTTAAGGGAAGAAAAAACAGCGACGATTAACGGGAGCAGAGCTGCTTTCGACGCCAAGGCTTCCAGATGGGACGGTGAGACAGTAGACACCGTTGCACCGAAGGGTCGAGCTGACCGAAAAGTTTAGGGCTTTAGGTTTCTGTCCGAGCCCCGGACGCATTTCTTAAGTTCAGGCTCAGTAATATATTGTTATGTATGATATATTGGGTTTACCTATAAAAATATTTAAGTGGAACTGTAGACTCTAAAATAATCTCAAAATAAAGTCAGAATACCCTTCGCAGTATTATTTCGGGGTTAATAGAGTGGAATATATGAGTTTCTCTTCAATAATCTCGAAATAACATCGTGACGGGTTTATTAATTGGAATGTATGAGTTTCTCTTCGATAATCCTGAAATAAACAATAAATAAAATAACCCTGAAATAACATCCGCAGTGTTATTTCGAGGTCATGGATATGGAACCACTGAGGTTATTTTAGGGTTATTTCTGAGTTATTTTAGAGGTTATTGAAGTGGAATATATGGGTTTCTCTTCAATAACTCTGAAATAATATCTGCAGTTCTACTTCAATAATCCTGAAATAACTTCCGCGATGTAGCACAGGTGGCAGTATATTATTGAGGTCCGCACGTAGAGCTACGTCCGGAGTTCGGACAGAAAATTTTCCCGAGCTAACAGATGTTTGCGGCTCTTTTTTAGCCATTCGCATATTTTTATTTGACGATGCGCACTTATTCAGCCTTGTGTGGTTGAGTTCTTAAAATTTTAAAACATTTTACATGTTCGATTTAATTTTTTCAATATATACAATATTATTTGACAATTATTTCCTTTCTAATTTTTTAAGTTTTTGTTGTGTCACGTGATTCGCAAAAAGCAAAAAGAAAAAAAAATAAAGTAAATAAAAAATGTGTTATTAAAATATTATAGCTTTTACATAAATATCCATAATTATCTATCTTACACCCCATATTACCCCATATTTTTATATTATATATTAAACATTTAACTATCATTTACACCTTAAATATAGCCCTCTGTTATGCTTTTGTCATTCTCTACACCGTAAAAAGTCAAATCTTCTTCATTAACTCAACAAGCTCAGTGTCTACAGCCTTCGTACTTGTCCGCCTAAGCCTCAACAGACTCAACATTCTTTGCTCCAACTCCGCTGAAAGTAGTGGCATATCTCTTCTCAGTTCATATGCCACCAAAACCCAACGTGCCCTAACCTAATCACTTGATTATACCCCTCTCTTAGCCCCTTTAGATCATATTCCAATCATTATCTCTATTCAACTAGGTTTGTGTTGTGTGCTCGCTGTATTGCATTATTCTTCCCTACCTTGTGTGACAAACTCGACCTCTAGTGTCCTCATTGGAAATTTAGATGATTATTTTGTAATGCGAAGGGAACTAAGGTTTTGGTATTTTGCTAGACTGCTATGTTGATTTTGTTATGCTTTTCTTAAAGTAATCATTGATTTGGATTTCTACACCCACAACACTCCTTTGCTTAGATATTCTTTTATTGATTGTTAATTTTGTTGTGCTTGCAAGAGATTATAGGTTTTTGTGTTAATTATTTGCGTGGATGTGTTGAGTTTTTTATGTTTATCTTATAAGTACTGATTGATTTGGTTGTATTTACCTAAAACCCTTTTTTAAAAAAATTGCTATATTGATTTAGCAATTTCCTTATTAAGGAATGAATTTGTTAAAACTTTTACAAAGTTTCTTAAAATGTTTATATTTTTTATTGTTTACATATTTTAATGAATTGTGATAGTTTAATGAATTGTGCAATGTAATTTATATGTGTGGATGTTTTAAATAATATTAGATTCAGGAAAAGTAGTTATAACTTTTTCTAGGAGCCTTAAAGGACAGACATAAAATGATTTAAATTTTGTTATTTTATAATTTAACTTGTATTACTTGTAGTGATTTTAGGTTTTATGTCATTGTAACATGGGGCCTTCAAACACCACATGCTTTGGTAGGAAAGAAATGGATTTTTTTAAGTTATTTTGCATTATAATTGTATTTAGGTACAAAACACGATACATTTTTAGTACCTCTAATGAACATACTGGGATGGAAACGTGAATTTATTTGAAGTATTTATCTTTAGCACTTTTTTTTTTGTAGATATATGAATTCTTTCTCATTTTATGATGACTACTAATTCAAGATGAATTATTGTAAGCCTAGTTTAATTAATTTTTGGCCAATTCATGGACAAATTTTATATTTTTATAAATGAGCTCCAACTAGTCTTCAACGAGAAAGGATCATGTATAAGATCATCAAATATATTACAAGTGCATCTTGAAATGTAAATTCCTTGCATGTTATAAAGGATACAACTCTATAAGAAAATTTGATAGATGTACTAAAATCAATTCAAAGATGATTATGATATTTTCGAAAGATGGGATTAAGTTGTGCACACTACAGATTATACAATGTATTACTTGCAAGCTTTGGTGGAGAATAACCTTCAAACCTTATAAAATGCAAATTTTATAAATTTGGATGATAATATTGATAATATTTATTGTTATTGATATGGTTTAAAGATTCTTTTAGGTTTAAGAAAGTGGTGTAATTTTGTGTTGATTTGGAAGAGATTATAGTAAAAACTAATGTATCTATACACTTTCTTATCAATGATATTCTTATGCTACAAGTTTTTTAGTGTGTTATGGTGTTTGGTCATTATATTAATTACACTATAAATGATCATAAATCATATTTGTTCGAATATAAATTTTGAAGTATGGAGTCCCCGGTTTCAAAAAGATGTATGTTAATTTTGAGTTGAAGCACAAGGTTCCAAACAATATATAATATTCATTTATTTAAGCATATTTAATTTGAGCATCACTTTATTTAGATTAATAAGCGCAAAATAAGTTGTTTGTTGGATTCTTAACTAACATCCTAGCAATGCTTTGTATGTCACTAGTATTAAGTTAAAGGTTTACTATGAGAAAACCTTCTACATTACGACGTCATGTTATTACTTAACTAATATAGCCAACCTTATTAATGGTTAGAGATTTTATATTATTCATCACATGGGTGCAAGCCTGAAGTGTTTTAAAATATACTAACTAGAAGCAAACTCATGCATGAATCATACAAAAACTTGAATAAAAGCTAATGGCATGTTTCAGCCAACTTAAAGCTACTCCACTAACTTTATTAGCATTGTTGCAAGTTATATAGAAAGATGAAACATACTATAGTTGAAATCTCACTTTTCACTTTTCACTGCATATAATGGATGATATAGGAGTGTGTTTTTGTGATGAAGTGGAAGTTATTATTTTTTTGCATCATACACACACACACACACACACACACACACACACATTCATATATAAAAGTGATGGAGAGAGACTTTTGAGCTGGAAGCTTGATATTGGACTTTCAAGAGCTTATCCTTTGCATCCTACCAATGTCACCCACCTTAAAACAGTCTAGATTAATCACTTCTACAACAAGATATCATGCACTTGTGTCTTTGAAATCAATGGGATGTAATTCTACAAAATTATATTCTCACTTCTGTATAAACCAATAATTGCAAGCGAATCAGAGGTATCCTTTCTAAATTCATTACAATTTAGACATAGAAATATAAAAATAAAATAAAAATAGAAATGTTTTGTAGTTTAAAGATGATCAAGTTGGGATGTGTTTGAAGGTCAATAGCCAACCAAGCAATTTCCACTTTTGTTAGTAGTCAACCAAATATATTGTGAGCAATGCTAGTTGAAAATCAAATATAGACTCTACATTTAAATATTTTTCAAATAAAGTTCCCATTCACATAAAAATACATTATTATATCTTCTTAACTAAGGACTTGAATGTAGAATATAAAATAAAAAGTGTATCACATGTTAAATAGGGCTGAGTCATTCAAAATATGTCTAGATATTTTCGCCAATGCTTGGCAAGACTAACAGAATAAAAAATAAATTGCACAAAGTAATATAAAAAGCCTTAGTATATTTACAAAAAGCTAATGAGCAAAAAATAAATGTGTAAATCTTGCTTCTCATGTCTTCACTCATTGGCTTTGCTTCAAGCCATCCCTCCTAATAAGTAGTTTAACCCTAAATCCAGTAAAACAACTCATTTGCTTGGACCCTTTGGTGTTATTGTCTGCTTCTAGCACAATGAACTTTCATGACTCAATGAGTTTTTACAAGTGGTTTTTATGATGGCCCCAAAGTCTTCATTTCACACATTTGTGAACATTGTTTTGTCTTATGAACATTGTTCCTAACAAGTTTTCTTAGTTTACTTATTTTGAATCTACCTCTTAGTCTTAAATAATTAGGCACCCAAACATATATATCATGTGGTAACACTCCACCTTTCCTTTCCTAAAAGTGTTGATACGGGACATTCATAAGCAATTTTGTACCTAAGAAAGAAATTAATACCATGCTAGCTATACGAAAAAAAAAATTATATACCAACCTAGAAAATAGCAATCATGAATGTAAGTGTGTCATAAAGGGTGCTCTTTAATACCAATGAATATTGTTAAAATAATGGATGGTAACCCAGTTAGTATTTACACTTTTCAAGTACATTATGTAGTATCTATATTCACTTTATGTCTTTCATGATGACCTTCATCCTCAGCTTTATGAAGTGTGGTTTGTCTTATGATCAATTAAACTTTTTAGTAGACATATTACTCAAATATTCCTCAACAGATGAAACTGACTCACATTTCTATGTAAATGACTTCAACTTTTACTCCTCCATCTATTCCATAAGCCTTACATGAATTATATCAATTAAATTAACAATTGATTTGCTCTGAGCTTCCCTCACCCAAAAATTAAATGAATTAGCCATACTAAATATAATTTATTAATTAATAATCTCAATCAATAAATCTCTTTAAGCCTACATGTAAGACAGAACAAGAAAATATGTGAACACTTACAAAGAGATATATCCTGAATCATTCATCAAACCATCAAACTCCTTCTTAGTGTAGTAGTTAATTACAACCCACACTAAGGATTAAACCTTATAGAAATCATTAAAATGATCTTAAAAAACAAAATTATTGCTTAAATGGTACATAAAAATACTATTTTCTGCATGAAGAAATGCAGGCTTGACTACTTCTCCAAGACCTTTTCAATGTCAAATATGAATGCTATATTTTGTAGCTCGAATCCAATTGATTAAACCAACTGCTTCAAGACTACTACCAAGTTTTATTCACAATTTTATCAATTATTAAAGCTAGGGTAAAGTCCTTTATTTTTATCCAATTAATTAGTAGATAAAAGAGGACTTAGATACTCTAACTTCAAATGGAAGGCATCAATGTTAATTAAATTATTATAACTCACTTGAAATCTGCTCATGGAAATTGTAAAACTAACATATGAAATTTTAAAAGAGAAACATGTTAACTACAAGTGTATGAATATGTTATCTTGGATACTTTTTCATAAGTTCTTATTCGCAATGCAGTACCCAAAGTATAATTATGATCAATTAATCCAAAGTTTTTATTTTTATGCTAGCTCTCATGACCTCCACAATTCTATATGTGGTTGTGATTTTTGACATCAATATTAGGTTTCACACATTTCAGATGTCTATTTACATAAATTGTTCCATTCATACATAGCTTCTCATAACTCAAGCCACCCATCAAAACTCTACGGTGTGTGTTTAGAGCATGAAAAAATGGTCTAAACTTGCACACCTATGCTAGAGATTAGTGCACACATTGACATTAGTTCTTAATGTCACATATATTTGATGTCCATGTTAATCTCTGAGAATCATATTTCATTCATAAATAGCCTCCCATAGTCCAAGATTCCATCAAAAAATGTTTTTGTCACAAAACAAGAGTTTTGGTTGGTACAGTCGTGCCTGAAAGTGCTTACCCATGTTTGGCATTAACTTATGCCTTGTACATAAGCGCAAAAGACTCAGCCAAGAAGTAAGAAAGGAGGAGACGACCCTCCTAAAAGAACAGCCAAAGGAGGTGAGTCGTCCCTCAAAACCACAGGAAACAAACGCTCCCAAAACCTCGCCTACTCTAATCCTGACAAACTCAGCTAAAAACTATCAAAGGTAAGACCCCGACAGTCCTCACAAATTCCAAATACAAAAGACTACACCTCTCACAGAAAGGCAAAACATGCTAAAACTCTTAGAATAAGCACCTCTTTTAAAACGACAAGTGAAATTTTTCCAGAATATCCCAAAATCATTGTGCAAATAACTATGAATTGCCTAATAGGAGACTTTAACATATAATGGGACAAACAATCTTAGAAAGCTTCTAAAATATGGTTAAAGACTCCCAACACCCATAGCCCAAAGCTAAGCCACACAAGCTCCAAAACCGACTCCAGCACGCTCATAATCGAGCCCAACAACAGACAAAACTGAGCCTGAACATCAGGCCAAAATTCAGCTTTTAAAAGCTATGAAACTGAGCCCTGCATGAAACAAAACCAAGCCCAAAGGGACAACTTCCACTCATTTAGAAAAGTAATCAGTGGTTGTAAGAATGAATCTATGCCTTTTAAAGAATGGAGGGTTGATCCACTGAAAATTTGATAGCTTTTACTATTCATTTCATACCTGTTGTTGATGATATTGCACTTTAAAAGAAGGTATTTTTGATGATTTCATGCAGGTACAATGATTTAGGCCTTTGGAGCAAAAGGAAACGAAAAGGAGAAAATTTGGAGCAAAAAAAGGACAAAAGCTTATTTTATTGAACAAGCGCCAAACAACGCTGTCACCAGTGCCAGACAGCGCCAGTTTCCAGAGAGTTACGAGTTTTGGCGGAATAATGCGTCGAACGACGCTCCTAATAGTGTCGGACAGTGCCCTATCCTAATTTTGAACTAGATTCAATGTATTTGGCCGGATTTTGAAAGATTGCTTAAGGAAACTCTTGGGAATTCTGTTTTGGCCTAATTTAAACACTTTTGGTGCCAAATTTCAAAGGGAGGAAGAAAGGAAAAGAAGAGTTTAGAGAGAGTTTTATTTTCTTTTTGTGTAGGAAGTTAGAGTTTTGTTTTCTCTTCTGAGGAGTGTGAGAGGAGAAGGAAAGTGAGAGATTTATTCTTCCTTATAATTCTAAAGAGAGAATTGTGTGTTGTTGTGAATAAATAAGAGGAGTCAAAGGAATTCTTTGAGATTTGTTTGGGGAAGAGTTTGAGACAAGTTGTCTTTACTTTACTTTGTTTGTATGACGTTATTTTTATATATAAAATCCATGTTTTATTATCTTTTCCTCATGAGTCTTGAGTAGATTTCTTTGTCTTTCTCCTTTTCATGTGATGTGTTGATATTGTGAAATGGAAATGATGTGCCGATTTATTTTGGAGAATTTGTGGTAACCTTTTCACTTAGAACTTCATTTACTTTTTGATCTGGCCAATTGAATTGTTAAAACTTGTCAGGAAACATATGTTCCGAAAGGATTATGAGTTCCACAACAAAAGTGAAGGTCACATTCAATGTTCATGCATGAGAGAAGTAGTTCATGGGGACTGAGTGCAAATAAATAGGTAAATATACTTTGATGGGCGTATAATTGAAGATTTCAGAGTGACAGGATGAAATCCTCAATTTAGTCCTAATGTTTAGAAACTGAAGCGAGAGTTAGCCTTAAGGTGAACGGAAGTGGGAGCTCTAGAGTGAGAGCCAGTATGTTCCCAGCCTAACCACGGATTTGGGGACTAAACTTAGGATTAACCAATGTTCTTTATACGCTGAAATATGGGTAAAGAATAGGAATGCTTCTATTTGGCACAATACATTTGTATCACTAATCTATGTCACAATAATCATCACATTATGAATGGAAAGGAGGAAGACTCTTTCTTACAACTGAACTTTGTTATAAATTTAGTCTTGTCTTAGTTTAACTTGCTAGAATTTAGAACGTGCTTTGGTAGAAATAGTAACTGAACCTGTTTGTCTTTACTTTAAGAATTAAACCACTTGCAATTGTGTTGTGATTCGATAAGAGATTTCTGTATTACGCCATAAAAGTAAAGCCTTTCTGTGGGATCGATGTTCCAGGACTCCATTAGAACCCTGTATTACTTGAGTGATACGTATACTTGCGTTAATTGTGTGACTCATT
Source organism: Papilionanthe hookeriana x Papilionanthe teres (assembly GCA_022702705.1). Taxonomy (NCBI): domain Eukaryota; kingdom Viridiplantae; phylum Streptophyta; class Magnoliopsida; order Asparagales; family Orchidaceae; genus Papilionanthe; species Papilionanthe hookeriana x Papilionanthe teres. The sequence goes on along the minus strand of CM040421.1, from coordinate 128,217,230 downwards.
ATCACTTAAATCAATATATAAATCTAAATATGAGTTCATTAATTTTTGCAAATTAAAAAAGTCACACCAAGGGTCAATAAGTCCTACAATGTCAGTTCCTCGGGCTTCAACTACTTTGGGATGTAGTGCATTTGGGGGCTAATGAAATATGAGGCTAAAAAATTGACACTGATGACATCTCTTGGCATTATCCACATAATCAAGGGTCACCAAAGGCTAATAATAGCAAAGTCTTAATTTTTATTTTCATCATCTGGGTTGATTGATGGGACCCACATATACCTTCATGAACTTTAGTCATAAATTTTTTGCCTTTATCTCTCATGACACAACACAGTCAAATCTGTTCAAATGAGTTTCAATTTATGTATCATTCATGATGGTAAATTAAAGTGCTCTCTTTTGAATTTATGCTACAAGGGACTGATCATCAGAAGGTATAACTTTAAATATGTAATTATAGTTTAGTGCCAATCAACATATGAATCTTTAGAGTAGAAAGGACCATGCCTACATCACCCAAATATGTAGCTTCTAAGGAATCAAAATATGTGGGTGACGGGACACTTCTACCTTGGAGCTCCACTATCATGTGATCCACAATAGGACTTGAAAGTTCCTTGTCTAGCTTAGCAAGATAATTATCTTTTCCATTAAGGAAACAAAGTATTTTAATTAGTGTTACATTAGGAATGTGCTCTAATAATGCCATCACTCTTTTTTGTTAAATTAAAAGATTAGGATAGAGAACCTTATATGTTCCCAACACGTGGCTAATTATAAGATGAGAATCTTTATACACTTTAATTTTATTTATATTTACTTGGAAGGAAATTCCAAACCAATAACAAAGGTTTCATATTCTACTTCATTGTTATATTTATTTGGAAGGAAACTTCACAGGATATAAGATCCTATTTTTAATCCTAGGGAGAGCTCCATATGGTTCTTCTTTTAAGAAAAACGCCCCCATTGAAGTATAACTCCCACTCTAAGGATTCAATGAATACCATATGTTCATCTAGGAAATCATCAATAAGCAATAAATTAGCAAGAAATAGATGAGCTGCTAAAAATTTAGCTAGAGTATGTCCCTTGACAATCTGCTGAGGGATATATGAAATGTCAAATTGTAGTAGAATCGCGACCCAGATAGCTAGCCTTCCAGACACAGTGGGATGATTTATCAAATATTGTAAGGGATATACCCTTAAAATCAAGTATATATGTTGTGAAAGCATACAACGCCTCAATCTCCAAATTAAGAATGTCAACACAAAACACAATTTCTCTATTGGTGGATATTTTTTTTGTTTGGATGAAATGCCAACTAATATAATATAAGCTATTATTTCTCTCATCCACATTAAACTGAGCTAATAAGGCTAAGTGCCTTCTTAACTCAGTCTAAAGAATAACAAAATATGTTTGCTCTGAATCGATTAAATACTGGAGTATGCCTCTTTATGGCTCCATCACAATGTGGACTTCATATCAATTTGGGCTAGTTTGGTTGTCAATTTTTTGGATTAGTAATAAGTCTGAAATGCGATTCAAGCTTCTTTAAGTTTAATCCATCATAAACTTTATCTGAACCTTCTTCATGTCCATTAGAAGTTGGAGCAAACCCCATGTGGCACCATCACAATGTGATAAGGTTGACTAATGCTCTTATTACAGTCAGTCCGTTGAGTTAGTAAATCTAGAGTTGGTATGCATTAATCTCGTTTATTATACTCATCACACACTAGAAAAGGTTCCCTGAACTTAGTTTGTTCTTATTGAAAATCTCTAACAAGTTTGATTTCATTTCATTGGAAGTTTGATTACGCCCCCTGTGACACCTTCACGATGTCACTAGATTGATTAATGCCTGACCAATTAAGGTTGGTTATGTGAATTAGTCATTTAAGTTGAGAATATTGAGTTAGGGTAAAATTCCTAAACAAATTTTTTCTCAGTCCAGCTTTTCAAATACAAATGTAATTTTGCTCTTTTCTTAGAACCTGTCTTTTTTCGTTGGCATAAATATGACCCCAGCAAAACTGGCACCATGATTGAGTAAAACTAGGAAGGGGTTATGTATGTAATCACCCCCCAGATTCAGGCATTCTACCTCTGAGTCAAAACTCTTTACTTAGAGTTGGAGTGGACCAATTCACTTAAGTCAGTAGAGCTAGCTGATGATGATGAATTTTTTAATCCAATCAATTCAACACTTTAGACGTGTAAATCTAAGATTGGCCAAAGGGTACCTCTTCAAATTATTTAGTCTATTGAATGCCTGTAAGGACTGTTCCCTCTCCCCAAGTTTGTGGATCGTCAGTCAATAAGAGGTTGATTATAAAATTTGTGCCTTGGTTGATTAGCTCTAGAGGATAATCACTAATCTCTAGTATGGTCATTGAACTCCTTGGGACATGACAGTTAGATCCTGTTTGACCTTAACCATTCCATTCCACATATCTAGCTACCGATCTATCGAAATTTGGAGCATACCTTGTATGGAACCATCATGATTAGCTCAGGTTCATCAACCCAGTCATAGGTTGTGGCTTTTGATGTGGGTTAATGTAGTGAGTCAATAAATCTAAATTGAGATACAGTTCTTAGCTCAGTATGACTCAATGGGCACCGAAGTTATGTCTTTCCTTTCTTAGGTTCTTCAATTCTATTTATAAATCGCCCTTAATAGATCTAGCATCTTAGCTCTATAAGTCTAGGATGGGTCATGGAATAGTCATTACAGACAAACGAGTTAGGACTACAAGGCCCATCTTATGCGAACTAGAGGCATGCACTGACATTCACTCTTCTTTAATGGGATTAGGTCCTGACACGGCCTCTACACTGAGCGCCTTGGCTCATTACTATTATTGTATTTTCAGGTACAGTAAAGTAGTGCCTTCACTAATTTGAAATATGTCTAGAGCAAGTAGTGTACTTTCTAGAAACCATTTAGTCATTGAAAACCTAAAAAAACAAACTAAAATAAATCAAAGCAAAAAAAATGAAACAAATTCAACAAGTCCTTTTTGGTTCATTGACCTTAGTCCTCGCACATGATTCGACAAGTAAATGTCATGACTTAATAAATCTATTAGAGTATGTGTAGCTCTCTGGTATAAGCATTGCACACTGTAAAGAACCCTTAGAAGTCCAAAGCCTAATGAATTACTTCTAAGATTATCGGTTCAGAACATAGAGTAGATGTTAGTCCTTGAACTATCCGCTTTAGACAAACCACCCGATTTGTTTTTAGTTTAGATCCTCATATCATTTATCCTAATCATGTCACCCATGTGTACTTCTTAGGTTAAGAATAAGTTCCTGTACTCTTTTTCCTTACTCTATTTAGGTATAATACAAATACACTAAAAATTCAATTTAAGTTCTCTAAAGGAATGAGATAAAATTTTTAAAAGCCTCTTTTAACTAGTTTTAGGATATATGATAACCTCCAGCTCTGTGCATCCTGATTTAGTCATTTTGTCTTAGGGTGGATGTAAGTCCTCATGCTTTCCTCCCAAGTATAGAAATCTTTTTAAATCCTCTGATAAGTTTCAGGTCGATGATAAGCTCCAGCATTGTCCTTCTTGATCTAGTCATCCAATTCATTACATGGACTGGATTTGAATCCACAAAGTTTTCCATCCTAATGTGTTCAGGTAAATTTGAAAATCCTTGGTAAATCCAAAAACTATAGTCTAGAAAATTCGAAGCACAAATCTTCCTATTGATTATTTTGGTCAATGCTACTATGAGTGTCATACTTTGAATAGTCCACCACACATACGGGGGTCCATTTGTTGACCTCATTTTAGGGTCACATTTAGCTTCTCGAGTTTTATGACACTTTTAGAAAGGTCCTAGTGCCTTGAAACCATAAGAAAAGCACATTGTGCTCCGTTTTGCCTTACGTAGTCATGCCATACCTAATCCAGATCTAACTTAACCCAGACCCAACCAACTCGCACTCAACACTTACAAAACGATGTTGTTTTCAATTTAACCTGCATGGAAAGTACACTACTTGCTCCAGGTTTTAAACTTAAACAATGTTGAGTGTTTTAATCTAATTATTTAAGTTAAAAATCTAAGTCTAGGTTAACTTAATAGCCTAGGATTAGGCATGGGTTTGGGTTCGACTCAGTTTAAACTGAATCTGACCTAATCCAAATCTCTGGAACATCTTAACACAAACTTAAAACCTAACACAGGTCTAACCCAACCCAGACCTGACATAACCTATATCCGACCAAACTAAGGTCTAGCACAACTTAACCAAACCCTGAATCCTAACCTTGGTCAGACCCAACCCAGACCCGACCCAACCAGACCCGAACCAACCTAGACCTGACCCAACATAGGTATAGCCCAAACAAACTAACCCAACAAAAACCTGACCCAACTCAGGTCTAGCCCAACTTAGCCTAAATCCTAAAATCTAACCCATGTCTGGCCCAATCTAGATTTGACCTGACCTAGAACCGACCCAGCTCAAGTCCTACCCAACATAACCCAAACTTTATAACTTAACCCAGGTCTGACCCAACCCCAATCTAACAACCTAGACCTAACCCAGCTTAGGTGAAGCTCATCTTAACCCAAACCCTAAAACCTAAAGAGGTTTGACCTAACCTAGACTAGACCTAACCTAGTCCCAACCCAGCTCAGGTCTAGCCGAACCTAACCTAAAACATAAAACCTAACTAGGTTTGACCTAACCCAGAACTGACCCAACCTAGACCCGACTACATCAAGACTTGCCCGAAACTAAACCCTAAAATCTAGCCTAGGTCTGATCCAACCCAGGCCTGACCCAGCTCAGGTCTAGTCTAACCAAAATAAAGTGACCCAAAACACACTGAAACCACCCTAATAACCCAAAATACCCTGAAACCACCCCAATAACCCACAATACCCCGATAACACCATAATAACCCAAAATATCCCAAAACAGATAACCTAAATCACCCCAAAACTACCTTAATAACCCAAAACACCCCAAACCCACCATAATAATCCAAAACACTCCAAAACTACCAAATAATCTAAAATACCTTAAATCCACTTTAATAACCCAAATTATCCCAAAACAAATAATCCAAAACACCCCAAACAATCCAAATGACCCAAAAACAGCTCAAAACTATCCAAATAATCCAATTCACCTCAAAACTACACTAAAGACTCGAAATACCCCAATACCACAAAAATACCCTAAATTTACCTTAATCACCTAAAACAAAAATAGTTGACTGACCCGATATAAATATATGTGTACTAAAATCTTCTTCCCCGGCAACGGTGCCAAAACTTGACCCGAAGTCCTCTGAAGATCAACGTACTAATTAATGCTTTCAAAAATAGACGTTATAAATAATAATAGCGACTAGTGTATATAAATTTAATTTTATGGAAAATACTTTACACACAAGGGGTTCTACGCAAGTATACATATCGTTTCAAGTAATATAGGGCTTTGAAACAAAGACCCCAGTATCGATCCCACAAGGAGAGAGTTATAGATTTATAAATATTTTTATTTTAAAGTATTTCTTTTATAATTTTTAATTTACTAGATTCAATAATAAAGAAGGAATAAAATAATTGATGTAAATAACAATAAGAAAACAACTTTCTCCCTTTCAATTAATCCAAGATTTTCTAAGATAATGATAATATTAGTGGAGAATATAAATTTATGGTATTGTGCCAAATAGAAGCATTCATATTCTTTACCATTTGATCCGAGAGTAAAGAACATCAGGCTAACTTATAGATCAGGTTCGGATGTATTGTTAGTAGAATGGGTTAATCTAGGCTCACACTACTAGATGTTCAAGGGTGGCTATGGTCGACCCTACTAGTGACCCTTTCGTTTTCTATAAACCAAATCACAAGAATTTAGTCTGTCACTCTAAAAACTTATCAATTCTACGCCCATTATATAATATCTTCCTATTTATTCGCACTTCACCTCGAATAACCCGCACAAGGCCTTCGACTACCCAAGGATTCATGTGATATCTACAAGTTAAGAATTCATCTCCTTATAGGTCTCAAAACTCTTCAACAGGTTTTAACAATTTAAATGGCCAATTTAAATAGTAAATTAAGAACCGGTATTAATATCATCACAATGTTTTGAAAATATATGATTTTTAATTCTTCAACGAATTTTGTATTATCTTATCTATCTTTTCATAATTGAAAGGAGAAAGTAAAGTAACTACTCAGAACATATTGAAATTAAATAACAAAACATAATAAATAAACTTTGAATCAAAATAAAAATACTTATCTTAGATGTTTCTCCTACTGAACTTCTGATTCCTATTGACTCCATAGCGTAATGAACTACAGATGCACCTACTCTTTCAAACTCTAAATACAAACTCTAAAATAAACTCACTAATTTATGAAGGAAAGTAAAAAGGTGGCCCTAATATGATCTCTCTAATTCTCTCTCTAGATAGGACTATAGATAGGGAAGGGTAGATGGGGCGTTTTTTTCTGAAGGAATACCCTCTATTTATAGGCTGCAAGGGTTGCCTCAAGGCACCTCTTCAAAATGTGTCCACATTCAACGAATCTTCTAGAAGGTGTGTCTGGCGCCTAGGCGCCGGACACCGCGTCTAGTTCTTCGCACCTCTTCACTTTGGATCGCATCTCTTCGCGATTAAAACCGTTTTGAAGCGTCCAAATAAATTGTATCACATGTCCTATAAACCAGGAACAACTGCCAGTCTTCTAGAAGGTCTAATAACCGCTAACACCGTCAAAATAACTGCCCAAAAGTCGTCAAAAACTTAACAAGCTTTCGTATCGAGCCGGCGCTTAGCGCTGGACTCCGGCGCCAGGCGTCGAGCCAATAATTTTGAAAATTTTGCATTTTGGCTCTATTTTTGCTCCTTTTTGCTCCTTTTTCATATTTTTCTCATTCTTGAACATTTTTGCATCACCTACATCCAAAAACACGAAAATACCTTTCATTAAAGCATAATATCCTTAAAATTTAAGAAAAATCAAGGCATAAAAATAGGTATTTTTTTCTTGGACCAAATCTCCCAAACTTAAACGTTACTTGTCCTCAAGTAACCCTTTTTACTATATAAAATGTATAACATTTGGAATAAAAAGGTAAATATTTAAGACTTCTTAAGATTTTTGATTTTATAAAGGCTTTAGTAAATCATTAACCAAATTTCACTAACTAAGTTTAATTTTAAGAATTTAAAGAATATTCTAACTATCAAATCATAAGACTTCAAAAATTTTTCATTCACTTTGAAAATAATTGTAGTTTATGATATTAAGATCATATAAATTATTCACAAGAAAAAGATCTTCATGAAATTCTTTTCTAATAAAAATACATGCATAAAAATTAAGTAATAAATGTAATCAGTTTTCTTTTTATAAGTTAATTCAAGTGAAGCCAATTTTTTATTATGCATTTCCTCAAGCTTCTCCTCTCTTTTTTTTCTTTCTTTCTTTCTTTTTTTTTTTTTGAAGAGAGGATTACTGTATCTGGATAGCCTGTTAATGGTTTTGAACTTCACTATCCTTAGCTTATATTTTCAAACTTATACATTTTCTCTTAATTATTATAACATAAATAGATTTCAATAATAATTTCAATATATTCTTTTTCGAGTTATAATTTTTTGATTTCTTAATACTTCTAAAATTCAATTATCTCTACTATGAATAGAAAAATTTCTTAATCTTATTCTTCTTTAAGTTGAATAATTCTATTCTTAAAATCAATCAAAGTTATTAAAATTTTTGGTTAAGTCCACTAAATTATTTATAATTTCAAAAATTTAAGTGATCTTAAATAGATTCTTCATTCCTCATGTTATATTAAAAAAAAATTTATTTTAAGAAAATATTAGTTCTTTAAGGACAAATAAAATTTAAATTTGAATTTATTTTCCCTTTCCCCCAAACATAAGTTTTGGTCTATCATAAAAATTTTTATTTTTAAAGTATGAGAGAAAGAAAAACATAATTTTAAAAAGGAATTTTTATAAGTATGTAAAAAAAAACATTCTAGAAAGAAAAAATTACTTCTACACATGCTTTTATGAATAATACTGAAATAATGAAATAGGTATAAAAGTAAGCAGGCTCATTAGTAATTAAATTAAATGACTATACTACTTATAATAACAGAAATAGAACAACAATACTGACTACTAAACAGTAAGCTGAAACATAAATAAACATAAATTTATCTAAATTTCAATCTTAAACATAATACATTAAAAACACTCTAACAACAGTCTTAACACCCAACAATCCACACAAAATAAATAAACAAATCTAAACTAGCAAACAACAAACAGCAATCAATACTAGCAAACAAACTAAACTAACAACAGACTTAGCTCAATTCAGAGGTAAATCAGACCACTAATCACTGTCTGTAGCCTCAGCATCGTCATCATCACCAAAAGAATACTCAACATCCTTAGGATCAACATATGGTGAGAAACTAGGAAAGGTAGGAAACTGAACATCATGCTCTCCCTTCAGGAATCTAACGAGAGCTTCATCATACTCAGCTTCGTAACTACTCTTCCTCTGGGTATACTCAGATAAATGATCAATTTTCTTATCAATAGAATCAATTCTGTAGTGAGTTTGAAACAACTCATGCTTCTGCACTTGAAACTGATCATGCATCGATTCCCAAAAACTACATCATGGCTTAGCAGTAGAAGTAGAAGGTCTGGAAGTAGAAGGTCTACCTGACGTGTGTGTAGAAGTAGAAGGAGCGGTCGATCTCTTCCCTCGAAGAAGATCATAGATACTAAAACTCTCCTGCTCAATTAGCTTGGTAGACTTCAGCTTCTCTTCAGAAATATCAGCAGCGACTCCATTACTAACACATAAAGAATAGATCAAAGATGGGAATCCCGATCCTACGTAAGTGCTTGGATCTAAGCAAGTAGACTCCACGGAATCATAAATGATACTGCCGACATCTATCGGCTTTCTCTCCTGAATGCAGTAGTTTAAGATATCTCGATCTCTGGTGACTTCACTCAGGTGGTTGGAAGATAGAAGTCTATCAGAAATAAAATAACGCCAAGCCTTTGAAACACCATTTAATTTGGAAGATTTGAAATTTACCCGTTTTTCATTTCGGATCTTCCAGGCTCCAGTGTCGTAAGTCAAATAAGCAATAATCATCTCAAGATCTCCCTCAGATGGAGATAATCCAGAATAGTGGCGATCGATGGTAGGTGGCAGTCCATAAAACACATTGATCCTTTCTGGAGAAAATCCTATTCCAATACCTCTGACGAAGACTTCGTAGTCTTCCACATCTAAAAAGTTAGCATAAAATTGCGAACGACTGGAATAACAGCAACAACAGTGAAATAATAGAATCATTGTCAGTTGTGCGCAAAGATTATGTTTTCGATCATTTCATCCGGATTGTAAAAGCTTCGCTCCGAGATAAACTTTCTCGACGTCGCAAATTTGTGATATCGAAAATGCGCTGCCGCAGTCGCGAACTTGCTATTGTTAAAATTTTCTCGTCCCTTCCCTCACTTAGATTTCGGTGCCATCTAAACGTGAAAGAAAATAAGAACAAATTTAGGAATCAAATATTTAAACTCTTTTCAAGTTTAAGAAACTTAAAATAAGTTTAAAAATCCAAATAGAATATCTAAAAATCAAAATTTTTCTCAAAATTTTGGTTTTTAGCAAAATATAAGAAAAACTATGGTGAAAATTGAAAATAATGGATTAGAGTGTAGATCTGACCTCGAGACGAAGAAATCAAGTGATTTCGCGCCCAAATACTTGATGTTTTGACCTCAAAATGGATCTACGTGGTGTATTTTCGTAAAAATGGGGAAGAAGATGAAGCTTAGGTGTCATCCTTGGCTAATGGGGTTTATATGGTGTTTTTCGGGTAAGCAGGCCGAACCGGCGCTTAGGCGTCGAATTCTGGTGCCTAGGCGCCAGACTCGCCTTTCACAAAAATCACTCTAAAAATTTTATTTTCCACCAAAATTCATAAATTCAACTTCCAATGACTCATATTTGAATAGGGCTTCAGTTTCTAACTTCCAAAACATTTTCCAAAAATTTTAAAAATTAAATATTAAATCCACCAATCAAACATAAAGTTTAAATCAAACTTCTCTAATTTCCATTTATAATCTTCAATATTGGCTCAATACTTTTCAGATAAGTATAATATAATGATTTAAGTCTTAACACACAATCAAACAACACAATTTGAAAACAAATACAACACACATTGAACATGAAAGCAAATACACAAACAAACACAATTGATTCACTAAATCAATACAACGACTCACTAGATAAATCACGATCTCACCAAATCACTATCTAATTTCCATTATCTTCACAAGGAAAACTATTCAGCCCACTTGGGATGAACACTAATGCTCTTGGAAAATCCGTAGCCGTTTTCTCGTCGATCCACTTGTTCTTCGCATACATCTCCACTTGAGCATCTTGATAAGCCGCTAGATGATCAAATTGGAGTTTTGCTTGCCATTCGAAATGTTCAATCTGATGATACATCTCATGAAGGCGATCTCCAAAACTTTTGAATTCACTTCAAATTTATCAAGATGACTAGAAATTTTCTCCAAACTTACAGTGATGAAACCATTGAAGTAGGGTTGAGGATCTTTTGGGCCTTTGTCTCTAGCCTCTTCTCCAAGATTTCTCCTCTCCATTTCTTCAAAAATCCTCTATAATCTCTCAAGATTGGAGTGTATGGGTTGAAATATTGATTACTTAGGGATTGGGGATGAAGATGGATTAATTTAAAGGTGAAAATCGTGTGAAAAACTGAAAGTTTTTAGTTTTCACATGACCCAGTAACCGTGGCGCTTAGGCGCCAAATCTGGTGCCTAGGCACCGGACCCATCGATACACAGCTTATTCTGGCGCTTAGGCGCCGAATTCTGGCGCCTAGGAACCATGTTAGACTCTGTTTCGCCTAACGTCAAATTTCAAGGTTTTGTTCTCCAAAAATAGGTAAATTATAATGGTAAGAACAGAACAATCTCAATAACACAATTATACATAATTTCAATGAAGGTTAACTTGATCTCCTTTTTACTCACATATGAAATGGAGTGATCCAATGTCAAAACTTTATATACTTCAAGATAATTTTTAATTTTCTGAAGTTATATAAAATTAGTCAAGACCGAGGCATAACCATACATCAAAAATGTAAAAACACACTAAAAATTAAAATCTATGGGTTGCCTCCCATTAAGCGCTTGGTTTAATGTCGTCAGCCCGACCTAAGTAAGGCTCTTTATAAATCTTTTTAATTTCTCCCAAATAAGGCTTTAATCTTAATCCATTAACTTTAAAAAATTTTCCCGTTTTGGGGTCTTTAATATCCACAGCTCCATATTGGTATACTTTTTCAATTATATATGGTCCTATCCATTTTGATCTAAATTTTCCAGGAAAAAGTCTTAAACGAGTATTAAATAGTAATACTTCTTATCCAGGCTCAAATATTTTTCCTGAAATCTTTTTATCATGTAATACCTTCATTTTCTCTTTATAAATTTTTGCATTATCATATGATTCATTTCTTATTTCATCCATCTCATTTAATTGCAATAATCATTTTTCTCTTGCAGTATTCAAATCAGAATTAAACTCCTTTATCGCCCAATAAGCTTTATGTTCAAGTTCAACAGGTAAGTGACAGTGTTTTCCAAAAACTAACCGGTAAGGTGACATTCCGATTGGTGTCTTATAAGCTATTCTATAAGCCCATAATGCAGAATCAAGTCTATCAACCCAATCAGTTCTTTTAGGATTAATAGTTTTCTCTAAAATTCTTTTAATTTCTCTGTTTGATACTTCAGCCATTCCACTTGTTTGTGGGTGATATGCAGTTGCAATTTTATGTTTGATTCCAAATTTTTGCAGTAATGATTGAATTCATATATTTCTAAAATGACTTCCACCATCTGTGATAATTACCTTAGGCATTGTAAATCTTGAAAAAATCATCTTCTTCAAAAATTTAGACACACTTTTGGAGTCACAGTTAGGCAAAGCTACAGCTTCAATCCACTTTGAAACATAATCGACTGCTAATAAAATATAAATTTTTCCAGATGATGGTATAAATGGTCCCATAAAGTCTAAACCCCATATATAAAAAATTTCAACTTCCAATATATAGTTTAAAGGAATTTCATCTTTCTTGAAAATATTTCCCATTCTTTGACATCGATCACATGTTTTAACATAATGCCTCACATCTTTGAATAAAGTAGGCCAATAAAATCCTGAATTTAAAATTTTAAATGTAGTTTTATCTATTCCAAAGTGTCCTCCAAAATCGGAATCATGACATTTTTGAATAATAGCAAAAGTTTCTTCATAAGGTACGCATCTTCGAATTATAGAATCTCTTCCTAATTTAAATAAATGAGGATCTTCCCAAATATAATATTTAGCATTATTTTTAAATTTCTTAATAAATTTTTCATCCAATCCATAAGGTAGAATATTGATAACTAAATAGTTAACTATATCCACATACCAAGGTGTTTGGTATCCTTAAATAACATATAAATGTTCATCAGGAAATTTCTCATTTATATTTTCTTCAGTAATAACATCATTCTTAATTCTAGATAAATGATCAGCAATTTAGTTGTCCGTTCCTTTTCTATCCACTATTTGAAAATTAAATTCTTGTAGAAGTAAAAACCATCTTATCAGTCTAGGTTTAGCATCCTTTTTTGTCATTAGATATTTAATAGCGGAATGATCAGTATGAACTATGCATTTAGTACCAAGAAGATAAGGTCTAAATTTATCAAAGGCATATACTATAGCTAGAAGCTCTTTCTCAGTAGTAGTGTAATTTTTTTGAGTTTCAGTGAGAGTTTTACTAGCATAATATATAACTTTGAAAATTTTCTCATATTTTTGTCCCAATACAGCTCCAATTGCAAAATCACTTACATCACACATTAATTCAAAAGATTTATTCCAATTAGGTGCAACAATGATAGGTGCAGTAATTAATTTTTATTTTAAAATATTAAAAGCATTAACACAGTCTTTGTTAAATTCAAATTTAGCATCTTTTTCCAATAAATGACAAAGAGGTTTAACAATTTTAGAAAAATCTTTTATATATCTTCTATAAAATCCAACATGACCTAGAAAACTTCTCACATCAGTAACAGTAGTAGGTGGTTGTAATTCAACAATAATTTTCACTTTTGCTTGATCTACTTCCATCCCTTTTTGTGAAATCTTGTGACCAAGTACGATGCCTTCTGTGACCATGAATCGACATTTTTCCCAGCTTAAGAACTAAGTTTGTTTCTTCACATCTTTTCGTAATTTTGGAAATATTTTCCAAACAAGATTCAAAAGAAGTTCCAAAAATTGAAAAATCGTCCATGAATATTTCAAGTCCTTTGTCAATCAAATCACAAAATATTGACATCATACATCTTTGAAAAGTTACAGGTGCATTACATAAACCAAAAGGCATTGTTCTAAAGGCAAATGTTCCATAAGGACTTGTAAATGTTGTTTTCTCTTGGTCCTCAGGAGCGACAGGTAATTGATGATAACCAGAATATCTATCCAGAAAACAGAAATATGAGTGTCCAGCTAATTTATCAAGCATTTGATCCAAGAAAGGTAAAGGAAATGATCCTTTCTAGTGGCGTCATTTAATTTCCTATAATCAATGCAAATTCGCCATCCAGTAACTTGTCTTGTAGGAATTAGTTCAATTTTATCATTGACAATGACAGTTACTCCTCCTTTCTTCGGAACACAATGAATAGGACTTACCCATTGGCTATCCGAAATAGGATAAATAATACCAGTATTTAACCATTTAACAATTTCTTTTTTAACAACCTCTTTCATGATAGGATTTAATCTTCTTTGCGGTTCAATAGTAGGTTTAAAATTTTCTTCCATTAAAATTCTATGCATACAAATGGATGGGCTTATTCCTTTTATGTCAGCAATTGTCCAATCAAATGCTTTCTTATAATTCTTTAACACTCCTATCAATTTTTCTTCTTGATCTTTACTTAGCTCAGAAGAAATAATAACAGGTAAAGTTAATGAATTCCCCAGAAATGCATACTTTAAATATGAAGGTAACATTTTTAATTCCAGCTCGTGGCTTTTTAATTGAGGGTAAAAGTATATCATTTTGAGTTATGTCCAAAGTTTCCCAATTATCTTTAATATAATGAGTTTCTTCTTCATTTAGTTCTTCATCTTCATCGGTTAATAATTCAAATTTTTCTTCAGAAATGACTTTACATTTTTCTTGATAATTTTCTCAATTAAATAATCAATTATATCCATTTGATAACATTTTTCTTTGTCAGGGTACTTCATTGATTTAAGGACATTAAATTTAATCTCATGATCATTAACTCTCATGGTTAATTCTCTTTTTTGTACATCAATCATAGCTCGTCCGGTCACTAGAAAAGGTCTCCCTAAAATAATAGGTATTTCTTTATCTTCTTCCATATCAAGTACAATGAAATCTACATGGAAGATAAATTTATCAACTTTAACAAGAACATCCTCTATAACTCCTTTAGGGTAAGTGATAGATCTATCAGCTAACTGAAGGGTTAAAGTGGTGGGAGTAATCTCTCCTAAATGCAGCCTTCGAAAAAAAGAAAATGGCATGAGATTAATAATTGCTCCTAAATCGCTTAAAGCTTTTCCACAAAACTTTTCTCCAATAGCACAAGGTATAGTAAAACTTCCAGGATCTTTAAGTTTTTGAGGTAATTTCTTTTGAATTATTGCACTACATTCTTCACTTAATGCAACAAGCTTTCAAAAGCTTCAAATCTTCGGTTCTTACTTAAAATATCTTTCATAAATTTTGCATAAGTTGGCATCTGTTCCAAAGCTTCAGCAAAAGGTATGTTTATATTAAGTTTCTTAAAAATTTCAAAGAACTTAGAAAATTAATGATCAAGCTTCTGCTGTTTAAGTCTTTGAGGAAAAGGTGGTGGTGGTTTTTCAACTTCCATATTAATTGAAATACCAGTTTGATCTTTATTAGGAGAAGGAGTTTCTTTAGATTTTTCAATCTCTTCAACCTCAATCTCCTTTTCAATTTCATTCTGCATTCTTTCTTTTAATTCCTTTCCACTTCTAAGTTGTACAGACTTTAACATGTTCATGTTCTTTTCCAGCTTCTTTTGGATTGATTTCAACATTACTAGGAAGTGTTCCCGGGGTTCTATAATTAATTAAATTAGCGATTTGTCCCATTTCGATTCTCAATATTACAAATAAGCAGTTGTTTTGATTTTGTAATTGATTACTTAGTTGTAAGATTAACTCTTCTATAGATAACTTTTTCTTTTGATTGTTAAATCCAGGTGGTTTATAGTTTGAATTAACTTGATTATTCCAATTTCTAGTGGGATGAGATTGATTATTACCCAATTGTTGTGAATTTTTCCAGTTAAAATTAGGATGATTTTTCCATCTAGGATTATAATAATTTGAATAGGGATTATTTTTACTAGCAATAGCTTGTAAAGTTTCAATAGTTTAAGAATCTTCAATATTAGCGGAGTTATTATGTGATATATTAATAACAAAACTATCTAATTTCTTAGACATTGCTACTACTTGTGAAGCTAAAATTGAAAAGGCTTCATTATCATGAATACTTGTCATTCTTTTAGGATTAATCCTTTCCCATTGAAAATTATTGTTAGCCATTTCTTCAATTAATGTGTAAGTTTCTTCAAATGATTTAGACATTAAAGAACCTCCAGCAGCAGCATCAATAATTGATTTTAAAGATCCAATTAATCCATTATAAAATGTTTGAATAATTAATCAATCAGGTAAAGCATGATGAGGACATTTTCTTAATAGTTCTTTAAATCTTTCCCAAGTTTCATAAATTGTCTTCCCGTCAAATTGACTAAATGAAGTAATATCATTTCTTAATTTAGCAGTTTTAGAAGGAGGAAAATATTTAGCAAGGAATTTTTGTGCCATTTCAGCCCATGTTTTAATAGAACCTGTTGCTAATGAGTTCAGCCACATCTTTACTTTATCTCTTAAAGAAAAGGAAAGAGTCTAAGCCTAGTAGCATCACCAGAAACATTGTTATATTTAAAGGTAGCACAAAGTTCTAAAAAACTAGCAAGGTGTAAATTTGGATCCTCATTTGGTGTTCCACCAAATTGATTATTTTGAACCATTTGAATAATAGACGGTTTAAGCTCAAAAGAATTAGCATCTACAGTGGGTATTTGAATAGTTCTATGAAGTTCATCAACTGTAGGGTTAGCATAATCCCTTAATGGTTTATAAACATTTTGATCATTAATTTCAATTGGACTTTGTAAATTGTTATGTAAATTAGTCATTTCTTGAAATTTTTGAATTTGTTTTCCTTTTTTAATTCTTCCAACAGTTCTTTCTAATTCAGAATCTAAAGGTAATAATCCTTCAGATCCAGAACTACGCATAAAAAGTCAATTAGCAAGAATTAAAATAAATATAAATATTATTATTATATATATGTTTTTGTTTTTTTGTTTTTTTTAATAAAGAAAAATGAATAAAATAAAAATACTTAAAATCTAAAAGTTTACCTTTGCGTTCCCCGGCAACGGCGCCAAAAACTTGACCCGATATAAATATATGCGTACTAAAATCTTCTTCCCCGACAACGGTGCTAAAACTTGACCCGAAGTCCTCTGAAGATCAACGTACTAATTAATGCTTTCAAAAATATATGTTATAAATATTAATAGCGACTAGTGTAGATGGAAAAGAGGAAAGGGCAGAGTCACTATCTAGTATGTTCTTGGCCTCAGACGGTCTGCTCTGCCTAATGCCTATAATGTGTCGATGCAGTTCAAAATTTCTTCTTCATCCTTCCTCGAGAATACGTCAGTGTATAGCTCGATTCCTTCTAGGATATTGACAAACTTTCCTTGTATGTCTTCGTAGTGTTAAAATTCTTGCTTTATGATTCTTCTAATCTTTGCCATGGTGTAGTCCGAAATTCCTTGCAGCGGCGGTAGGACAAACTGCGGTACGTACGACTCTACCTCAGGATATTCCCGGCTCCTAAGTAGCATTGAGGCAGCTGCATATGCCTCAAACGTGCCATATTCTTCAAGCTGTAAAAAATGACATTCTAGGTATTCTAAAAATGCCCCTGACACTGTAGGCAGTCTGGGTAAACCCGAGTTGCAAGTCAAACACCCAGTAAAAATTTCTTCTATTGGATTAAATGTCGGCACGGGATCCTCTGCAGTCTCCGGCTTAGTATCGGTGTTTGGTGCACTATCGTCAGTTTCTTTCATTTTAGGATTGTAAGAATCTTTTGGAATGGGTGATAGCGCGGCGGCTAGCTCCCGAGCTTGTCTTCTCTCCATCCTGTCTAAGAGGCGATGCTTACGGCAATTTGCATTTCTTCTTTTTGTACATGCCAATGGTGCATCAGAAACTCTCTCGGCTAAAGCAGCAACTAGATCACCTTCTGGAGTAGTGATCATGGATGGAACCTGAATATGTCTCGTGTGGAGGAGGTGTAAGTCGACGAATCCCCCAGTTCCTCCATATCCTGACGTCTATCCGGTCTCTCTGCGACCACTTTTCCTCATTGACTTCATGTCTGTAGACATATTTTCGTTTGTTTATTTTTCAAGAAGCGAAGTCCAAGCCGTTTATGGAAGTAAACACCAACTCACAACCCGACACCGCCTGCACAAGTAAATAGGGGAAATGTCAGTGGGTGGTATTGTGCACGAACAAGAACAAGGACAAAAATCATTATCTTTCAAGTTTTAATAAGTTTTATAATTGTTTTGATGTCATTATCTTATTAAATATAATTTTATAAGTTTTATATTTAGAAATATCAACAAGCGTATTTTATTTTGTGAGAAAATTTATTTTACTTCATTTAACTTTTTTTTATTACAAGATTTGGACCCAGTCACAGATGCTGGCCCTATTCTACATCAGAATGGAAATTTTTTTCTCCAGATTCCTCATGCAGCGTAGTACTTCTTGAGATATCGTCCATTTATTGGCAACATGGGTCTCTCCCCGTAGGAATCTACCAACTGGTATGATACTCCAGAGTAAACCTTTTCCACCACGAATGGTGCTTCCCAGGTCGGTTCAAATTTTCCTCCTATCTTGCGGTGTGGGAGAATAGGCCTTCTAAGAACAAGTACGAGGTCACCGATTTTGAACGACCTCGGGCGGACCAACTTATCGTGGGCTTGAATCATCTTTGCTTGGTAGAGTTCCAAATTCTACTGTGCAAGCAATCTTTTTCCTCTGAGACTTTCCAGTTCTGCCAGTCGTAGTTTGGAATTTTCTTCTATTTTAATTTGATTGGCGACGGTGATCCGGAGTTACGGTAGCTGAACTTCTAGCGTAAGGACTGCCTCAGACCTGTACACAAGTGCATACGGTATAGATTAGGTCGGCGTTCTGATTGTCGTCCTATAAGCCCACAAAGCTTCTAACAATTTCTCATGCCACCCTCTTTTGTTGTCCTCGAGTGTCTTCTTTAGAATTTGAACGATCGTCTTGTTGTAGGCTTCTGCCAAGCCATTTGCTTTGGGATAGTAGATTGTAGAATACCCCCAATCTATCCCGTGTCTTCTGACATAGTTGTTGATTTTCATGCTTTTGTACCCATTGTCATAGATGATCCTGCGCGGCACACAGAAGCGGTAAACAATGTGATTCTTGAAGAATTGTAGAACATGCTGCGCTGTAACTTCTCGTAGCGGAACTGCCTCTACCCACTTGGTGAAGTAGTCTGTAGCTGTGAGTATAAATTTGTGTCCTTTCGAAGACGGAGGGTCTATCGTACCCACTATATCCGTGCCCCAACACTCGAATGGCCACGAGGCGATCATGGGATGTAGAAAATTCGGAGGTTGGTGCTAGACCACTCCATGCACTTGGCATGGATGACATTTCTTTCCTGTGTTCATGCAGTCTGTCATCATTGCCGGCCAGTAGTATCCGAGTCTTTTGGTTTTCATCTTCATCTTCCGTCCTGACTGGTGAGCATCACACAATCCGGCATGTACTTTGACGATTTTATATGCTTCTGCTCTGCTAAGGCATCTAAGCCACATTTGCTCGAAGGATTTTCTGTACAAAATACTGTCAATTAAGGCATATGACAAAGCCCTCTTCTGAATTTGATGTGCTACTGACTTATCTTCTGGTAGCCTCCCTATTTGCAAATATTCTATCAATGACTGATGCCAATCTTTTGTATCATCTGTCACTGTGGCTACTATCTCTTCTTTTCTAATCTTGTGTAGAATATCAAGGTCGATCTGTGAGAAAACCTGGCATCCTTGTACCGTAATAGCTATAGAATCTTCAGGTGGACACCAATTCTTTAGCGAGTGTGGCTAAAGCGTCCGAGTGGGCATTGTCCACTCGAGGAATCCTATTGAATATCACAATCGGAATTTGCTCGAGTAATTTCATCATGTACCAGTCGTATTCTTCTAATCTAAGTTTCAGAATTTTATATTGTCCTGCCACTTGTTAAATGACGAGTTGTGAGTCTCCATAAATGGCAAGGTCTATTATTTGCATTAGTATTGCTAATTCCAAACCGATGATTAGAGCTTCGTATTCTGCTTCATTATTGGTATATGGTTATGAAAAATGCATCGCTTGATCTGAAGTCATGAAGATTAAACCGATTCCTGCTTTGCCTTGTATCACTATTTGTTGTCCTTTGTCTCTTCGGGCTGATGACGCTCCGTCGAAGTGCATTTCCCAATGTCTGGCACTGGACTACTCTACTTGTAGTATCTGTTCGTCTGGTAGTTCTCTGTTGAGCGTGGACCCAGCTGGCAGTGGGTGCGCTGTGAGAAAATCTACGAGAATCTGTCCTTTGATAGTGCGATGGGATAGAAAAGTTATGTCAAATTGCAATAGTATCATCAACCATCTTGCTATGAGTCCAAAGAGTGTTGGTCGGGTCATCAAATATTGCAATGGATTAACTTTCGAGATTAGGTTAACCTTATGAGACAACATGTAATGTCTAAGCTTTTGAGCGATGAAAACTAAAGCTAGACAAGGCTTCTCAATAAGAGGATACTTCACTTCTGCTGGTATTAGATGTCAACTCAATTAGCGTTCTCCTTACCCTCATCATTGACCTGGGCAAGTAATGCTCCGAGGGACTCGTTCAAAGCCGCAGTATAAAGTATCAACGGTCTACCCGAGATAGGGGCTGCCAAAATAGGAGGTTTCGTTAGATATCGTTTAATGTCTTCAAAAGCTCGTTGACACGGCTCTCCCCAGATAAATGTGATATCCTTTTGAAGTAGTTTCAAAAAGGGAGACACCTTCCTGACAAATTAGATATGAAGCGTCTTAGATATGCCAATTTTCCTTGAAAAGATCATATTTGTTTTAAGGTTTTGGGTGGAGGCATTTCTAATATCACTTTAACTTTTTCTGGGTCAATTTCAATTCCCCGATTATAGACAACAAATCCGAGAAATTTCTCAGGGTAACGCCGAAAGTGAATTTTAAGGGATTCATTTTTAGATTGTATTGTCGTAATCATTCAAATACGATCCTCAAATCATTTAGGTGATTTTCCTTTACTTTGCTCTTAATGACTAAATCATCCACGTAGCATTCCACTTGGTTATGAATGAGGTCATTGAAGATCTTCATCATTGCTCTTTGATATATTACTCCTGCGTTCTTTAATCAAAATGACATCACAGTGTAGCAGTAAATCCCAATCGGAGTTTTGAATGCCCTAAGCATTGCATCTTGTGGAGCTATCTTGATTTGATTGTACCCTGACGATCCATCCATGAAGGAGAAAATTTCGTTTGACAATGCAATGTCCACCATCAATTCCGGTATTGGCAACGGGAATTCATCTTTTGGACATGCTTTATTCAAATCCCTGAAGTCGACACACACTTGGATTTGTCCATTTTTCTTCTTTACTGGCACGACGTTGGCTAAACATGTCAGGTATTGTTCTTCTCAGACAAACTTAGCATCTATTAGTTTCTTTATTTCTATTGTAACTTGCTGTTCAATTTCAAGACGCATTCTTCTGTAAGCTTGTTTTACTGGTATCATACTTTGATCCACTCTTAATCGGTGAACTGCAACCTCTGGAGATAGTTCAGGCATTTCGTCATAGCTCCAAGCGAAGCAGTCTTTAAATTCTGATAATAACCTGACCAAGTTTGTAATCTCTTTTTCATTGAGTAACGAATTTCTGAAAGTTGGTCGGGGCTGCTCCTCAGTCCCGAGATTAATCTCTTTTAATTCGTCAACAATTGATTTGATTTCTTCCTCGAATTCTAGCGGATCCTCTTCTATTGGTTGATCTTCGTATTCATCTTGGATGTCTAGGGAATCTTCTACTAGCTGACTAGTAACAACCATGCAAAACCCTGAGTCATCGATGGGTCCGATCGTACCGAACCCAAGTCCTTCTTTTCAGTTGAGTTTCTTTCTTTTTGTTTTACATAATTTTTTAAATGATTGTAATCTATCATTTGGCATTTGCTTTGGCACATATCATTGTTAAATTAACTTTTGTACACATGGTGAAAAGGTAATTCGATTAATTCATTAGAATTGTCTTCTTAAAGAGTTATACAAGGTTCAGAAGTAGGAGGAGAAGCTTTATAAAACTTGATCGATTTAAAACCATAATTATGGACTTCCTTGACTTCCATACTCTCGATTGTTTGAGAATGGATCGAAGCTACATTGATCCATGTTCATCTCTTTCTGTGTCATTCATAGAAATCTCAAATTGAAGCTTCTTGTGACTTATCAACATTGTTTCTTTATCTTCTTCGGAGCTTCCTTCTACTTCAATGCTAATCGGTGGCTTCGTCCGTTCAACAATCTAGTGAGTTCTTCCTCAACCACGTCCCCAGCCTCGACCTCGGATGCGTGGGATAAAAGAACCTCCACCAACTCGTTGCGAAGGAGTGGTGTGAGATCACTAAACCGGAGCTGTATGGTCTCGTTCTCGTAATTCTTCTGAATCTCCTACTTTTACTCGTCACAATTTCTCTTGAAAGCATTGTTTTATTCGGGAGAGCGTAGTAGGCAGCGTCTTTGTGAATTCCTACCTCATGTATTAAAAATGGTTGTAAATCTCCCTTAATGCAATGTTCTTGTCCGTCCTTGTAGTACTTGATGCATTGGTGAAGTGACAACGGGACCATATTGTACTCATGAAGCCACGACTGACCAAGCAGGGTATTGAACGAAGTATCTGCATCGATGACATGGAATTTTGTAGTTGTTACTAGATTTCCAACTTTCATTTGTAGCGTTATAGATCCGAGAGCTCTTTCTCCTTTCTGGTTGAATCCTCTTAGCATCATCTTATCCATAGAAAGTTCTCGAGCATCGATGTACAGGTAGGCTAGTGTCTATAGAATCATTATGTTGAGCGATGCTCCATGATATACTAACACTCTGGAAAGTACGAACTTTTCGATGATGACGAAAATGTAGAGCAGACGGCTGTGATCGGCTGTACGAAGTAGCAAATTTTCATCAGTGATGGTTACGCCCGGCTGTTCTTTCAAAGTACAAACTCCATCTGAGGATGTGCTAGGCAAGTGTGCTAAGCAAATATCTGGATCAAGTAGAGCCTTGATCAAATTTTCTCTCATCTCCTTTGAAAGGATTAGAGCATCTTAAATGCTTAGTTTGGCTGACAACTTCCTGAGATGAGCTAACATGTTGTAATTCACTTTGTTTGAATCTTCGATTTAATTTCGAACTTGTAAGCATCTTAAATGCTTAGTTTGGCTGACAACTTCCTGAGATGAGCTAACATGTTGTAATTCACTTTGTTTGAATCTTCGATTTAATTTCAAACTTGTACTTCTTCCATTGCTGGAGATATTTCTTCTTGAGTAATTGCCTGTTTTCCTTTATCTATTGGAATTATCCTTGACGGTAGCACCTTGCCACTTCTTAGATGTACTTCTATTATTTCTTCTTCATTTGGACCTAGAGATCTTTCTATTACTGTATCTGGCTCTTCCATATCTGAAAAGTCCACATTGATGGCAAGTGGAGCTCCTTTGCATTCGAGGACTGGCTCCTCACTTCCGGTGCTGTCGTAGCTGGTATTGTCGATATCTTCTATGTTTTCGTCAACATTCTCGCCGGGACAATCATGATTTAAGGATCATTTTAGGATTCGAAATTAGAGTTAGAGAGGTTATGATTAGTTACAACATCACTAAAGACAGTAAGAACATAGCCAACATCGTTTATATTATCATTGTGAGACCCTGGAGGGGCATAAAGATAATGGTACAAAGTCAGGGGTTTGTGGGGTTTTGCCTCAAATCCATAACAACCAATCTAACAGGGGCAGCCTCTATCCTACCCTTCGCGTTATCATCATTAATTTCACTCACAATACGCTTCTTCTTCTATTCTTGTTGCGGTGGCTTCCTTGGTGAAGCCCTCGTCTTGGACTGGGCTGGAGGCAGAGTCCTGACAGTAGCTTTCTTTGGAGTAGACTGGATCTGGTCCAAAAATTTCTTGAGTTAATTCCAAATTGTAGTCCATCTACCTTTGCCGGTGTACAAATCAATCAGAGAGATTGGCTAGGCTGAAATTACCTTTATAGAACCTCTTTCAGGTTCTTTCAAGTATTCCTTTGGTATCGTTATATTTCCTTCCTTATAATTCCGCTCAAGCCAATCCTTGAAACTGAAGCAGCTTTCTACAGTATGTCCGAGCATCCTATGGTAGGGGCAGAAGTTCAGCTGATCTTTCTTGTCCACCTCTTCTGGCTTCTTTGGCTCAGGCAATCTGAACTCAGGCTTCTTCATTAAATTCTTGAACATCTTTGCTATGACATTATCTTTGAAGGAGTAGTTTCTGCGCAGCAGTTCTGACATTATTGGACCCTGTCGTCCATCTTTTCACTGTTGACCAGACTAACTGCTCGGCTGTGAACGAGGCTAACCATATATCTGAGGCTGACTGTACTGTTGCTCAGGCTGAATCCTTATTGGCTGCTTTTCTTTGTTGACAGTTGCCACTATGCCCGATCTCTTCTCGTATGCTTTAGCTTGTTTTGTCTTTTCTGTCTTTTCTGTAGGTTCCATGTGCTTGACTTCTTCTTGCAAACTACTAGCTTTACTGAGTAGCTTTTTAAAGGAGTTGATGGTGAGACCTTTAAGCATGAAGGCTATCAGACCGTGGATACTCTTGAGTAGTATCTCTATCACGTGCTATTCTTGTAGCTGAGGTTCACATTTCATGCTTAAGTTTCCCCATCTGAGAATGTAGTCGACCAAAGTCTCGTTGGACTTCTGCCGCTCCACCACGAGATCTCCTATGGTAACATGATGTCAGGCACGGGAAAATCTTTTCACGAACATATTTTACATTTCTGCAAAAGTCTTTATTGATCCATTGGGAAGCTCGACATACCAATCGAAATCTATTAATGACAGGCTGCTGATAAACTGACAGAACAACAGAGCTTCACTTCCTCCTGTGTTGCAACAACTAGCTCTGAAATGTGCTAGGTGCTAACAAGGATTCCTTGTCCCTTCGAACGTCTTGAAAATCGAGGGTACGAAGCCCTTAGGGTAAGGAATGACATCAAACTCCTCCAGGTAGGGTCTACTGATCTACCTAAAAAATACCCATTTTTATGCCTTATTTATGATTCAATTCTTAAGGATATTATGCTTTAATGAAAATTATTTTCATGTTTTTGGATGTAGATGATTAAAAAAGAGTCCAAGAAAGACAAAGAAGGAAAAAGGAGAAAAAATGGAGCTTATGGAGCAAAATATTGGAATTATTGGTCTGGTGCCTAGGCCCTAGAATCCGGCGCCTAAGCGCCAGCTCGATACAGACGCTGTTAAGATTATTTGATGATTTTGGGGTGTTATTTTGACGGAGTTAAGCGGTTATTGGAGCTTCTAGAAGACTGGAAGTTACTCCTAATATATAGGACATGTGATACAATGCATTTGGACACAAGGAAACAGTTTTAATCATGAAGAGGTGTGATCCAAAGTGAAGAGGTGTGAAGACATGGTCACGGAGTCTGGCGCCTAGGTGCCAGATCTCGGTCCCTAGGCGATACAGTTACCTTCTAGAAGATGCATTGAATTTGGACGAATTTTGAAGAGGTGCCTTAAGGAACCCCTGGTCAAATTCAGATCTCTATAAATAGAAGACCATTCTACAGAGAAAATTCCCCCTTTTAGCACCTTATAGTCTCTTTCAACCCTTCTTGCATCTTTAGTCCCCAAGCACTATATTCCATCCAATTATTTTAGGGAGCCACCATCTTTATTATTATTTAGTGAGTTTATTTTGAGTTTTTATTATGTGTTGTTGCTGTTTGAGTCTTTCATCATTGCTTTGGAGTCAGTAAAAGTTAGCTGATCACTTGAAGGAACACTTCAGATAATTATTTGTACATTGGTTCAAAATTTTATAAATATGTTTTGTTGTGTGATTTCAATGTATTCTGAGTAGTTAGTTATCTTTCTCCTTTCAACTATGAAAAGATAATAAATTAATTAAATTTTGTAGGAGAATTAAATTTAAAATATTTAAAACATTGTGATGATATTAATACCTGATCTTAGTTTACTTTTAAAATTGGCCATTTAAATTGTTAAAACCTGTTGAAGAATTTTGAGACCTATCCAGAGATAAATTCTTAACTAGTAGATATCACATGAATCCTTAGGTAATCGCAGGCTATACACGGGTTATTCAAGGTGAAGTGCAAATAAATAGGAAGATATGATTTATTGGGCATATAATTAATTAGTTTTTACAGTGAGAGACAAAATTCTAATAATTTGGTTTATAGAAAGGGAACGAGTCACTGGTAGGGCCGACCATAGCTACCTTTGGACATCTAGTAGTGTGAGCCTAGACTAACCCATTCTACTAATTAAACATCCTGAACCGATCTATAGATAAGACAATGTTCTTTGCACCTGGACCAAAGGGCAAAGAATATGAATGCTTCTATTTGGCACAATACCATAATCTAAATTCCCCACAAAAGATAATTATTCTAAAAATCTTGGATTAGTTGAAAAGGAGAAAGTCGTTTTTGTACTTGCATTGAATTTTAATTACTGCTTACTTTACTTTATTACTGTTTACTGCTTATTTGTTTATAGTAAAAATTGTTACTAAATTAAATTTGAAAATAATATATATATATACATTACATTTAATTTGAAAAAATCCAAAATATTTCTTAAATTTCTTACTTTTTATAAAAACACTATCCCTGTGGGATCGATAACCAGGACTGCACTACAGCCCTATATTTCTTGAACGATACGTATACTTGCATTTAAAATTGTGACTTTTACAATAATTATTATAAAATATAAGTATAAATTCATAAGTAAAAGTAAACTTCGCACATCAAGTTTTTGAAGCCATTTGCCAGGAATTAAATATTATAAAAAGTGGTATCAAATTCTTTTATTTAAAAGCATATATAAAGTTGCATCGCATCAACTTTTTGGCGACGTTGATGGAGATAGAATAGAATAAAAAGTAAAAAGAAAGATAAGAAAAATAAAAATCATAAAAACAGAAAAAAAAATATTTTAAATTTTATTGCGTAGTTCTGGATCTGAAGGATTACTACATTTTGATTTTGAATTAGAAAGAACAATTAAAATAATTTAAAAAGGAAAACAAATTTCAAAACATCAAGAAATGGCTAACTTACATAACAATAATCAAAATCCAATCGAAATTAATGAACAAAATATTTATAAACCATTAAGGGAATATGCAAACCCTACAGCTGATGAACTTCATGTTAGTATTCAAATGCCAGCTGTAGATGCTAATTCTTTTGAGCTTAAACCTTCTATTATTCAAATGGTTCAAAATAATCAATTTGGAGGAACACCTAATGAGGATCCAAATTTACACCTTGCTAGTTTTTTAGAACTTTGTGCTACCTTTAAATATAATAATGTTTCTGATGATGCTATTAGGCTTAGACTCTTTCCTTTTTCCTTAAAAAATAAAGCAAAGATGTGGTTTAATTCATTAGCAACTTATTCTATTAAAACATGGTCATATATGGAACAAAAATTCCTTGCTAAATATTTTCCTCCTTCTAAAACTGCTAAATTGAGAAATGATATTACTTCACTTATGCAATTTGATGGAGAAACATTTTATGAAAGAAAATATCCTCATCATGCTTTGCCAGATTGGTTAATCATTCAAACATTTTATAATGGATTTATTGGATCACTTAGTTCTATTATTGATGCTGCTGGTGGTGGTTCTTTAATGGCTAAGACATTTAAAGAAGCCTACACTTTAATTGAAGAAATGGCTAATAATAATTTTCAATGGCCTTCTGAAAGGGTTAATCCTAAAAGAATGGCCAGTATTCAAGATAATGAAGCCTTTTCTATTTTAGCTTCACAAGTGGCTGCGATATCTAAGAAATTAGATAATTTTGCTATTAACATATCGCATGTAAGTAATGATAATTCTGCAAATTATGATGATTCTCAAACAATGGAAACTTTGCAAGCTAATGCTAGTAAAACTAATAACCCTTATTCATATTATTATAATCTTGGTTGGAAAAATTATCCTAATTTTAATTGGAATAATGGACATCAACAATGGAATAATAATCAACTTAATCCAAATTGGAACAATCAAGGAAATTCAAACTATAGACCAACTTAACCTCCTAGTTATAACAATCAGCAGAAAAAGTTGTCTGTAGAAGAATTGATCTTGCAACTAAGAAATCAGCTATGAAGTCAAAACACTGCTATTCGTAATATTAAGAATCAGATGGGTCGAATCGCTAATTACAGACCTCAAGGAACACTACCTAGCAATGTCGAAATTAATCCTAAAGAATCTAGAAAAGAACATGAATAAGCAAAAGCTGTACAACTCAGAAGTGGAAAGGAATTAAAAGAGAAAATACGGAATGAGATTGAAAAAGAGAAAGAAGTTGAAGAGATTGAAAAACCTAAAGATACCCTTTCTCCAAGTAAAGATCAGACTGTAGTACCTATTGAAGTGGAAGTTGAAAGAACACCACCACCTTTTCCTCAAAGACTAAAAAAGCAGAAGCTTGATAATCAATTTTCTAAGTTCTTTGAAATTTTTAAGAAACTTACCTTGAACATTCCTTTTCCTGAAGCTTTGGAGCAAATGCCAAGCTTTGTAAAATTTATGAAGGATATTTTAAGCAAGAAGAGAAAAATTGAAGATTATGAAACTGCTGCATTAAGTGAAGAATGTAGTGCAATAATTTAGAAGAAATTATCTCAGAAACTTAAAGATCCTGGACATTTTACTATACCATGTGCTATTGGAGAAAAATTATGTGGAAAAGCCTTATGTGATTTAGGAGGAAGTATTAATCTCATGCCATTTTCAATCTTTCTAAGGTAAGATTTAGGAGAGATTTCTCCTACCACTGTAACTCTTCAGTTAGCTGATCGATCGATCACTTATCCTAAAGGAGTTATAGAGGATGTTCTTGTTAAGGTAGATAAATTTATCTTCTCTGTGGATTTCATTGTTCTAGATATGGAAGAAGATAAAGAAATACCTATCATTTTAGGGTGACCTTTTCTAGCTACCGGACGAGCTATGATTGATGTGCAAAAAGGAGAATTAACGATGAGAGTTAACGATCAAGAGATAACATTTAATGTTCTGAAATCAATGAGGTATCCTGATAAAGAAAAATGCTTATCGGATGGATATTTTTGATTATAGAATCGAAAAGCATTATCAAGAAAAATGTAAGGTCATTTCGATGATAAAGATAAAGAATCTATGTTATATAATGAGTCATTAAATGAAGAAATTGAAAAATTAAATGAAGAAAATTTATCTGAAGAAACTCATTATATTCATGAAAACTGAGAAATTTTAGACACAACTAAAAATGATATACTTTTACCCTCAATTGAAAAAGCCCTCGAACTAAATTAAAGATGTTACCTGCACATTTAATGTATGCATTTCTTGGAAATTCTTTAACTTTACTTGTAATTGTATCTTCAAAATTAAGCAAAGATCAAGAAGAGAAATTAATAGGAGTTCTAAATAATTATAAGAATGCTTTTGGTTGGACTATTGCAGATATAAAAGGAATAAGCCCTTCAATCTGTATGCATAGGATTTTAATGGAAGAAAATTGTAAACCCACTATTGAACCCCAAAGAAGATTGAACCCAATTATGAAAGAGGTTATTAAGAAAGAGATTTTGAAATAGTTAGATGCTGGAATTATTTATCCTATTTCGGATAGCCAATGGGTAAGTCCTATTCATTATGTTCCGAAGAAAGAAGGAGTAACTGTCATTGTTAATGATAAAAATGAATTAATCCTAACAAGACAAGTTACTGGATGGCTTATTTGTATTGACTATCGAAAATTAAACAATGCCACTAGAAAGAATCATTTTCCTTTACCTTTCTTGGATCAAATGCCGGATAAACTAGCTGGACACTCATTATTCTGTTTTCTGGATGTATATTTTGGTTATCATCAATTACCTGTTGCTTCTGAGGATTAAGAGAAGACAACATTTACAAGTCCTTATGGAACATTTGCCTTTAAAAGAATGCCTTTCGGTTTATGCAATGCACCTGCAACTTTTCAAAGATGTATGATGTCAATATTGTGTGATTTAATTGATAAAGGAATTGAAGTATTTATGGATGATTTTTCAATTTTTGGAACTTCTTTTGAATCTTGCTTGGAAAATATAATGAAAGTTTTGAAGAGATGTAAAGAAACAAATTTAGTTCTAAACTGGGAAAAATGTCAATTTATGGTCACAGAATGAATTGTACTTAGACATAAAATTTCAAAAATAGGGATGAAAGTTGTTCAGGCAAAGGTAAAAATTATTACTGAACTTCAACCACCTACTACCGTTACTGCTGTGAGAAGTTTTCTGGGTCATGCTGGATTTTATAGAAGATATAAAAAGGATTTTTCTAAAATTGCTAAACCTCTTTGCCATTTATTAGAAAAAGAATCTAAATTTGAATTTAATGAAGATTGTCTAAATGCATTTAATATTTTAAAAGAAAAATTAATCACTGCACCTGTCATTGTTGCTCCTGATTGGAATAAACATTTTGAATTAATGTGTGATGCAAGTGATTATGCAATTGGAGTTGTATTAGGACAAAAATATGAGAAAATTTTCAATGTTATATATTATGCTAGCAAAACTTTAAATGAAACTCAAATAATTTACATCTGCTATCGAAAAGAGTCATTAGCAATAGTATATGCCTTTGATAAATTTAGACCATATCTTCTTGGAACGAAATGTATTGTACATACTGATCATTATACAATTAAGTATTTGTTATCTAAGAAAGATGTTAAACCTAGATTGATCAGATAGGTTTTACTTTTACAAGAATTTGATTTTGAAATAGTAAATAGAAAAGGAACTGACAACCAAATTGTTGATCATTTATCAAGAAGTAAAAATAATAAAGCAAAGAATTATGAAGAAAATATAAATGAGAAATTCCCTGATGAACAGTTATATGTCATTCAAGGATTGCAAATGCCTTTGTATGCTGATATAGTTAACTATTTGGTTAGCAATATTTTACCTTATAGGATAAATAACAAATATATTAAGAAATTCAATAATGATTGTAAATCATATATTTGGGAAGATCCTCATTTATTTAAAATAGGAAGAGATTCTGTGATTCGAATATGTGTACCATATGAAGAAACTTTTGCAATATTTCAAAAATGTCACGATTCAGAATTTGGAGGACACTTTGGAGTAGATAAAACTACATTTAAAATTTTAAATCCAGGATTTTATTGGCCTACTTTACTCAAAGATGTTCGACATTATGTGAAAACTTGTGATCGATGTCAAAGAATGGGAAATATATCCAGAAAAGATTAAATGCCCTAAACTTTATATTAGAAATCGAAATTTTCGATGTATGGGGTTTAGACTTTATGGGACATTTCATACCGTCATTTGGAAAAATTTATATTTTATTAGCAGTTGATTATGTTTCAAAGTGGATCGAAGCTGTAGCTTTACCTAACTGTGATTCCAAAAGTGTTTTGAAATTTTAAAGAAAATGATTTTTACAAGATTTGGATGCCCAGGATAATTATCACAGATGGGGGAAGTCATTTCAAAAATATAAGAATTCAATCATTGCTGGAAAAATTTGGAATTAAACATAGAATTGTAACTGGTTATCATCCTCAAACAAGTGGATTGGATGAAGTATCAAATAGAGAAATTAAAAGAATATTAGAAAAGACTGTTAATCCTAAAAGAACTGACTGGGTTGATAGACTTGATTCTGCATTATGGGCTTATAGAACAACTTATAAGACACCTATCAGAATGTCACCTTATCGGTTAATTTATGGTAAACATTGTCACTTACCTGTTGAACTTGAACATAAAGCTTATTAGGCGATAAAGGAGTTCAATTATAATTTGAATACTGCAGGAAAAAACGATTATTACAACTGAATGAAATGGAAGAGATAAGAAATGAGTCTTATTGAAATTCAAGAATTTATAAGAAAAGAATGAAGAAATTGCATGAAAAAATGATTTAAGGAAAATGTTCGAGCCTGGACAAGAAGTATTATTTCGTTTAAAGCTTTTTCCTGGAAAATTAAAATCTAAATGGATGGGACCGTTTATAATTGAGAGAGTATACCCTTATGGAGCTGTGGATACTAAAGATCCCAAAACTGGAAAAGTATTTAATGTTAACGGATTAAGACTAAAGCCTTATATGGGAGAACAGAAATTAAATTACAAAGAGACTTATGAGCTGAGTCCACCCGATTAATTTAATTAATTAGGTCGGGTTGACGAAGTTAAACCAAGCGCTTTGTGGGAGGCAACCCATATTTATTAGTGTGAGTTAATTTATTGCTGTAAGGTTATGCCTTGGTTTTGATTAAATTTATATATAACTTCTGGAAATAGAAAGCTAACAAGTCTGTATTGGCTTAAGCTAAACATTATCTTGAAGTATATAGAATTTGGACTTGGACCACTCCATGTCAAATGTGAGTAAAATGGAGATCAAGTTAACCTTCGTTTGTGATTATTTGTGATTTGAATTTTTCATAGTTGTATTTATGTGTTGATCATACCCGTTAGTTAGACCTATTTTTACGACTGAAACTTGCAAAATTTGACGATAGGCGAATTAGAGTCGATCGAGGTTCCGGCGCCTAGGCGCCAAAAGTTGTCGCCTAAGGGCCAGAATGGCATACGTATCGATGATCCGACGCCTAGGTGTCAGATTCTGGCACCTAGGCGCCAGATTCCGGTGCCTAAGCGCCACAGTTACATATCGTGTAAAAACCGAAATCTTCAGTTTTTCACATGAAATCTCTTTATATATTGCCTTATCTTCGTCCCCAATCCCATAGAAACCTTAATTTCGATCAGAGCAATCCATTTTGGAGGAGTTAAGAAGGATTTGGAGGCAATGTATAGAGGAAATCATGGAAATGAGGTAAGAGACAAATCTCCCAAGGATCCTCTGCCTTATTTTAATGGTTTTATTGCTGTTAGTATGGAGAAATTGTTTAGTCAATTGGAGAAGATTGAAGCAGAACTTCAAAGTATTGGTAATCGTCTTCATGAGATGTACCACCAATACGAACACTTGGAATGACAAACCAAACTTCAATCTGATCGTATGGCAGCCTATCATGACGCTCAAGTAGGCACATGAAGAACAAGTGGATCGATGAAAAGACGGCTTTGGAATTTCCAAGGGCGTTGGTGTTCTATCCCTTCGATCCTAGCGAACTTCATTGCGAAAGAGATGGTAATTGAAGATCGGTGTTAAATAGATCTTATATGTGTTTTAGGTATGATCGAGTCATATGTTAGTGTTTTGAATATCGAATTTATGTCTTTGCTTAATTGTTCAATGTGTGTTGTTGGATTTGAATATTTGCTTTGAATATGTTGTTGTTTGTGTTATTTATAAAACGATGAACCTTGATACAGTCTTGTACTGAAATTTCTTGAATTTGGAATGGAAGTTATGGATTGGAATTGAAGAATTTGGATACATTTTTGTGGATCTAAACTATCATTTTAAATTGATTGTAAAAATGTTTAGAGGATATAAATTGGATTAATACTCTCATAAGAGTAATTAGGAGTCAAGTTTGATAGGATTTGGTGGAAAATATAAAATTTAAATTGAAGGTTTGGAAAGGCGAGTCTGACACCTAGGCGCCAGAATTCGGCGCCTAGGCCCCAAAATTCGGCGCCTAAGCGCCGGTTCGGCCTGAACCCGAAAACTCATCTTCTTAAAGACCCCCACGCCATTTTTGATGCCTAAGCTTCCTTCTCCACTGTTTTTCGTGAAAATACCCCCTATATATCCCATTTAAAGCTGGATTTTCAAGTTTTTGAGCTTGAAATCACCCGATTTCTTCATCTCAAGGCCAGATCTACATTCTAAACTCATTATTTTCGATTTTCACCATGGAATTTGCTCTCATTTATAAAAACTGAAAATTTAAGAAATAATTTGATTTTTAAGGTTAAATCCATGAAATTTTTAAGCTCTTTCAAGTTTGAAAAGCTTAAATTAGTTTATTTTCCAAGATCCGTTGAATTTATTTCACGTTTTTATTTCACGTTTAGATAGCACCCAAATCTAAGAAAGAAAAGGAACAAGCAAATTTTGATTGTAGCAAGTTCGTCACTGCTGCTGCACACTTCCGATACAATGATTTTGCTACGACTCAAAAATTTATCTTGGAGCGAAGTTTTTACAATCCTAGAGGAAGAATTGAGGATACAATCATTGCGCTCAACTGGTAACGATTCTGCTATTTCACTGCTATTGCCGTTATCCCGGTTGTTAGAGAGTTTTATGCTAATTTTGTGGATGCTGAAGAATACGAGATTTTCATTAGAGGAGTTGGAGTAGGATTCACTCCTGAACGTATCAACATTTTCTATGGCCTGCCGCCAAACATTGAGTGCTATTACTCTGGATTATCTCCATCTGAGGGAGATTTGGATATGATCATTTCCTACCTGACTGATAGTACTGGAGCATGGAAGATTCAGAACGAAAAAAGGGTAAATTTTTCATCTTCTAAGCTTAATGGTGTTTCTAAGGTATGGCACTACTTTATTTCTGCTTGTCTCCTTCCATCCAATCATCTGAGCGAGGTTACCAAAGATAGAACTATCCTCAACTAATGCATTCAAGAGAGAAAGCCTATTGATGTAGGAAGCATTATTTATGATTCTATAGAAGCTACTGCTCTTTCTAGCACTTCTATTGGACTTGGTTTTCCATCTCTGATCTATTCTCTATGTGAAGGTGCTGGAGTAGTTGCTGAGCTTTCTAAGGAAAAGCTCAAGTCGACAAAACCTATCGGAAGAGAGAGTGTCAGTATCTATGATCAACTTCGAGGTAAGAGTTCTACTGCACCTTCTGGCTCATTACCTACTTCAGGTAGAGCTTCTACTTCTAGACCATCTACTTCTGCTGAGCCACCATATACTTTTTGGGAGACTATGCATGATCAGTTTATAGAACAACAGAATGAGTTATTTTTAACTCATTGTAGAGTATATACAATCGATAAGAAGATCGATCATCTTTCTGAGTATACAAAAAGAAAGAGTGATTATGATGGTGAGTATTCTGAGTCTTTAGTGAGATTTCTGAATGGTGAGCACGATGTTCAGTTCCCTACTTGTCCCATATATTCACCATATGTTGATCCGAAGGATATGGAGTTTTCTTTTGGTGATGATGATGATGAAGCTATAAATAGTGATTAGTAGCTTGACTTACCTCTGAGATGTGTTAATTCTGTTTTTAGTGTGTTTCTTGTTTCTTGTGCTGTTTAGTGTGATGTTATTTGTTAGTGTTGATGTGAACTTTTTATATTGAAACTTTTTTAGATTATCTGATGTGTGTTTAAAACTAAAATATGAATGAATTTTTATAAAATTTTATTTCTTTTTCAGCCTACTGTTTAGTGTTCATGAATAGTTAGTAATTTTGCATGTTCAAAAATAAAAATAAAAAAATAAAAAAAGAAGGATTTTTTAGAAATTAACTCCTGCTCTGCAAAACTTTTGTATATATGCTTAATCATTTATGTTATATTCATATTAAAGCATGTGTAGAAGTAGAAGTTAGTTTTTTCTTACTACATCATTATTGTACTTAGATTGATTCCTGTTTATTTCTTTCTCTCATGCTTTAGAAAAATTCATGATTCATATTTATACTAAAGCTGAAGTTTGGGGGAAGGGAAAACATAACATATTATTTATCCTTAATGAACTAATATTTTCTTTAAAAATATATTAACATAACATAAGGAATGAAAAATCTGTTTAAGATTACCTAAATTTTTGAATTTATGAATAATTTAGTAAACTTAACTAAAATTTCAAAAATTTTGATTAATTTTAAGAATAGAATTATTTAACTTAAAGCATAATAAGATAAAATTTTTTCTATTTATAGTAAAGAGAATTGTATTTTTGAAATACTAAAGAATCAAGATTATTGCTTGAAAAAGAAAAGATTGAAATAAGTTTTGAAAAATAATAAATTATTAAAAATGTCATATTTATTAAGTAAGAATGTATAAGTTTTTGAAAATAAGTTAAGGATAGTGAAGTTCAAAATCATTAATAGGCTATCCAAAAATAATAATCCTCACTTGAAAAAAAAAAAGAAAAGAAAAAGAATTGAAAAACAATCCAAAAGAAAAGAAAAAAAAAGAAAAAAAAAAGAATGTGAGGAGAAGCTCTAGGAAATGCCTAATAAAAAATTAGCTTCACTTGAATTATCTTATAGGAAGAAAACTGATTACATTTTTAACTTAATTTCTATGTACAAATATTTTTACTAGAAAAATATTTCATGAAAATCTTTTTCTTGTAAATATTTTATGTGACCTTAATATGATAAACTACAATTATTCTTGAAATAAATGAAAAATTGGAAGTCTTATGATTTGGGAGTTAAATGTTCTTTAATTCTTAAAATTAAACTTAATTAGTGAAATTTAGTTAATGATTTGCTAAAGCATTTATAAAACCAAAAATTATAAGGAATCTTAAATATTTTAACTTCATTCAAAATGTTATTTATTTTATGTAATTAAATGGGTTACTTGAGGACAAGTAACGTTTAAGTTTGGGGGAATTTGATCTACCTAAAAAAATACCCATTTTTATGCTTTATTTATGATTCAATTCTTAAGGATAATGCTTTAATGAAAGGCATTTTCATGTTTTTTGATGTAGATGATTAAAAAAGAGTCCAAGAAAGAAAAAGAAGGAAAAAGGAGCAAAAAGGAGTAAAAATAGAGCTTATAGAGAAAAATATTGGAATTATTGGCCTGGCGCCTAGGCGCCAGAATCCGGTGCCTAAGCGCCAGCTCGATTTAGACGCTATTATGATTTTTTGATGATTTTGGGGAGTTATTTTGACGGAGTTAAGCGGTTATTGGAGCTTCTAGAAGACTGGAAGTTACTCCTAATATATAGGACATGTGATACAATGCATTTGGACACAAGGAAACGATTTTAATCGTGAAGAGGTGTGATCCAAAGTGAAGAGGTGTGAAGACCTGGTCATGGAGTCCAGCGCCTAGGCACCAGATCCCGGCGCCTAGGCGCGACAGTTACCTTCTATTAGATGCATTGAATTTGGACGAATTTTGAAGAGGTGCCTTAAGCAACCCCTGGTCAAATTCAGAGCTTTATAAATAGGAGCCCATTCTATAGAGAAAATCGCCCCTTTTAGCACCCTATAGCCTCTTTCACCCCTTCTTGCATCTTTAGTCCCCAAGCACTATATTCCATCCGATTATTTTAGGGAGCCACCATCTTTATTATTATTTAGTGAGTTTATTTTGAGTTTTTATTGTGTGTTGTTGCTAGTGGAGTTTTTCATTATTGCTTTGGAGTCAGTAGAAGTCAGCGGATCACTTGAATGAACCCTTCAGATAAGTATTTGTACCTTGGTTCAAAGTTTTATAAATATGTTTTATTGTGTGATTTTAATGTGTTATGAGTGGTTAGTTATCTTTCTCATTTCAACTATGAAAAGATAATAAATTAATTAAATTTTGTAGGAGAATTAAATTAAAATATTTAAAACATTGTGATGATATTAATACCTGATCTTAGTTTACTTTTAAAATTGGCCATTTAAATTGTTAAAACCTGTTAAAGAATTTTGAGACCTATCCGGAAATAAATTCTTAACTAGTAGATATCACATGAATGCTTAGGTAATCGCAGGCTATACGCGGGTTATTCAAGGTGAAGTG
Organism: Papilionanthe hookeriana x Papilionanthe teres; assembly: GCA_022702705.1. NCBI lineage: Eukaryota > Viridiplantae > Streptophyta > Magnoliopsida > Asparagales > Orchidaceae > Papilionanthe > Papilionanthe hookeriana x Papilionanthe teres. The sequence continues at coordinate 128,179,747 of CM040421.1, read as the reverse complement.
CAAATAAATAGGAAGATATGATTTATTGGGCGTAGAATTAATTAGTTTTTAGAGTGACGGACTAAATTCTAATAATTTGGTTTATAGAAAGAGAACGGGTCACTGGTAGGGCCGACCATAGCCACCCTTGGACATCTAGTAGTGTGAGCCTAGATTAGCCCATTCTACAAATAAAACATCCTGAACCAATCTATAGATTAGTCAATGTTCTTTGCACCTGGACCAAAGGGCAAAGAATAGGAATGCTTCTATTTGGCACAATAACATAATCTAAATTCCCCACAAAAGATAATTATTCTAAAAATCTTGGATTAGTTGAAAAGGAGAAAGTCATTTTTATACTTGCATTGAATTTTAATTACTTGCTTACTTTACTTTATTGTTGCTTATCGCTTACTTGCTTATAGTAAAAATTGTTAGTAAATTAAATATGAATATATATATATATATATATATATATATATATATATATATATATATATATATATATATTACTTTTAATTTGAAAAATTCCAAAATATTTCTTAAATTTCTTACTTTTTATAAAAACACTATCCCTGTGGGATCGATAACCAGGACTCCACTAGAGCCCTATATTACTTGAACAATACGTATACTTGCGTTTAAAATTGTGACTTTTACAATAATTATTTTAAAATGTAAATATAAATTCATAAGTAAAAGTAAATATCGCACATCAAGCTTTTGAAGCCATTTGTCAGGAATTAAATATTCTAAAAAGTGGTATCAAATTCTTGTATTAAAAGCATATATAAAGTCGCATCGCATCATCTACCCTTTGAAACTGATGCACCTCCTTTGGATTGAGCCAAGGCCTCTCGAACTTGTTGTTCAACCATCAATTTAATGTCTTTTTCTGGCAGACTTGGAGTCGGATCTCTTCTGTGTGGTTCGTCTTCATTGGCTGAAGCGGCCTCCTTTCTTTTCATCGGCGATGTGTATAATCTCAGGCTGGTTGACCTTCGGAGATGTGTTGGTCGTGGCTATGACTGTCCGTAGAGTGTAGCCATTGTGGTCATGGCGGCGGTCATCTCCTCCATTCTCTTCTCCATATGGCTAATCTGTTCATCTCTTGTCAGGATGGTCCTCCGAAGCTCATTTTCGGTGTTCTCCTCACTAGGAGCATCACGCGCAGATGATGTAGACCGAGTTTCAACTATGTTGACTTCCATGAACTCTTCATCCATGTAATCCGATAGGAAGTAATCCTCATCATCAATATCCAACCCTTGTCGTTTGGCTAGCTCAAAAATTTCTACCCGAAGCTTACGAACTCTATTATCAACTATTTTCTTCTTATTAGCTTTAAGTCTGTAGGTTTCTCTGTGCTATCACTCTTTTCTGCGACTGATTCAGAAGCAATGGCGGCAGTTACAATGGGAACATCAGACTCTTGATCCATTTTGCGGTCAACAAACTTTTCAGAATGTACTGGTGCAACACCTCTGGGTAACCACACTTTCCTCTTAAAAGTCGATGCCTTGAGAAGAGGTGTCTCGGCAAGGACACCTGGGTAACGAGGGGAAGTGTGCTCCCTAGTGTGTAGACCATGCACAAATGAGAATAATCCTCTCTTATTCTTTCTTTTCGGGGTTTCTCATGATCATTGGCAGTTGGTACTCTCGGACCCAGCTGGGACTTGACTGACTTGCTTATAGCAGAATTATCTGTAGCAGCTGTATGAATATGTTTTCCTAAATGGTGTTTGACGGAAATTAGGGTGGGTCTTTCAATTTCCAGAATTTTATCCTTAATTTCAGGGGATATTGCACATTATATTCTGTTGAGAAGCTTGGCGACAAAACAATCCTCTATCTCAGACAATCTTCGTAGAAGGGTGTGAGCTCGGGTGATAGGTGTGGACCACTCCCTCACCTTATTACGACTATGTGGTGCTGGAAGTGTGGCGGCAATCCTTTGGAGGCTTTCGTCTCCAGTAGTACCAGCTAACGGGTGGAACCTGCTACCTCGAAGAAGAGGAGATGTATTCGGTAAACCGAGTTCCTCCTGTTGAGAAATTTCATCAATTACTGGCAGATCTTTGACCCGTGTTCGGGTAGCTCTGCGAATCCTGCAGTTGCGGTTTCTTCTTTGAGATTTAGTTAGCAGGGGAGGTCTAGAACTTGAGCCAACTTCGAAGACTGGCGGCGAGGAAAGAAAGTTATCCTCGGAATCATCTTCACATAGTATCTCTTTCCCTTTGGCAGATGGGAATGTAGGTGCAGTGACGGCGAAGCCTGTGGCAGTAGAGGTAACAACTCTCCTTGGCACGAAGACGACTGACTTGACAGGGGCAGCGGTTATCTTCACCTTCTTAGCAGAAGGGAAATCTTCATGGGAGTTCAGGTTGAACTCAGCGGACGGCTCTTGAATTTCGGGAGTGACAACTTTCACGACCACGAACGGAGCTTTTCCAAGTATGACTTCAAACTCACTGAAGTCGGTCCCGAACTGAATCATTGGTGCTACAAGACGGACCTCACGGGAGGAGGGCAAGTTGGAGGAGAAAGTCAGCATACGGGTTGACATCTTTAAATGTTAAGTGAAGTATTCTGAAGGCTAGTGAGGGCAAAAAACCTTGTAATAATAGTGCAAACACTATGAAAAAGGTTGCCTTGTGGACTGGGGAAAATTTATTTCATTTTATTATCTCTTTATTTCATTTTTTAGATTTTCACATGTTGGTTAAAAGGAGTTTTAAGGTTTAACGAAGAGTGGGTCAATCTACCGAAGATAGGATTGAACCCGAGAAGTACAAAAAGGAGGTGAAGTATGAGAGCCTATCGGAGATCCCTTTCACAACGCAGATTGCCCTTGCAAAATTTGTTCGCTGACACACCTATTGGGAGTCCAACCCCACAAGATCAAAAGGAAAAACTAGGGACTCCTGAACCCTTCTATTTAAGAGTGACCAAATAGATGTTCCTGAAATCCAGAGGAGTTGATCACACTTTCCTAAGAAAGAAATGGGTGAAGTATGTCAACGGAAGAATGGTAATCTAGCTCATGAGGGACATGAGTACATTACCGATATGTGAATATAATATTTCCTAATCTTAATGAAGAGAGAAACTAATCCTCAGCGGAGTCGCTAGAAAACTAGCAGTCGTTAAAATTCGGGAAGGTTGGTGTTTTTGAAAAAAGGCTTAGAATATAATTTTATAAAGTAGAAATATGATTGAATTTAATATATATATGGATTTTTGAAAATAAAAAATATGAAATCAACTGATCTCATACAAAATAGTTTAAATAATCAAGCATTTCACCACAAGACATATATTTATCCCGAAGAATGAATATAAGGCTTGAGGTGAAGCTTGATCAAATAAACTAAAGAGTTTATATCATCCGTTTGATCTACGAACCATTTTGACCGACAATTTCCCCTATCTAATATGAAGGAATTAAATAGGGTTTATATTAATCTGGGGTCTAAAGAAAAGGTGAGGATTTATACTGCACTACGAAAGCTACCTCAAAGTCCTATGGTTTGTTGTTTAGACTAAAGGATGGTTTTGCTGGTGTAGACAAAAGTTTTGTTGTTGAAGATGGTCGTGCTGCCCAGTATGCATACTCCAAGCTCCTCGTCACAGTAGGTTTAGTTTAAAGAAGTGTCAATTGAGGAGAAGAGAGAAGTTTCATGTTTTAGAAATATTTAAATTGAGGTTTCTTAATACTTTATTAGGGAAAATATTAAAATTGATTATAGAAACATCGGTTAAGATCCCACAGTTCCATCATCCCGGCACAGTTATTTTCATCGGATTCACTTAGTCCAAATGAATTTATTAAACTCAACTTAACGAGTTCCATAATTTTATTTAGACTGTGGGAAAACCCTGTTAGCAACACGTGGGTTACCTCCTCCAAGGAATTCCCGATCATCCAACAAGACGTTTTAATTTAGTTGCAATTGTGTTTTCTTTTTTTTGTTTTGTTTGTGATTAAATTTTGAGTTGTTTTATATTTTGAATATTATGGCGTCAGATTTTATCTTGTTGTGATTTCTTAATTTTAATTTTGGTCTCAGTTTTGTGGCTATCCTAAAAGTTTTAGTTTTCATGCAGTGTGACATTGTTGTTTAGCATGCAAGTTTGCAAGAATTTAAAGTACAGTAGAGTGTAGGTAAGCAGATTGCTTTAAAATAAAAGCATACCTGGTAGGTCTTCCCGTCATCTCCACCTGAAACTTAGTATTCGTGCAATAAACATTTATAATTTGCAGAGAAGTAAAACCTATGGATATTTTCGTCATAAGCTTACAAAGTCCTAGGTCATAACCTGGAGGGTCCTATTCATTTATTTGAGAGATATTTTTCATTTAATAAATATAATGGGTGCAATAGTCCTACAAGGTGTCCAGAAGATTTGTGAAACGGTCTAGGAGAAACCTAGATATTTCACAATGATTTTGAACTTCCTTGAGGTCCTTTTGGACTTATTATAGTTATTAAATGATTTATCTATTTTATACCCTTATGCTCAGTAAGCCAATGATTTAATCATCTCTAAGAGTAGGGTAATTTATCATATATTATTTAATTTAGGAATTATGTGGGTGAAGACCCCATAAAAAAGTTAAGATTATTAGGGTACTTAATCAAATTTTGTTTCGGGGCTTTGTAGTGTCTCAAAGTACTCTAGTTTTGATTATATTAACTTTTCTAAGCCTCTTTTTAATTAAATTTGATCAAGCCTAGTTCACTACTAAGCCCCTTAGAATTTTAGGTGAGTATATTTTATGGATTTAAGGACAATTGAATTTTAGGTGGTGAGAATTTACATCAAAAGATCATAGCACTACTTTGAACACCAAGTATAGGGGTCAGACTGGTGGTTTATTAATTTCCAAGATCATGCCCCTAACCTTAAGATTCTTTTTAATTGGATTTTTCTTCCAAATTATAAGAATTAAACAAGTTTAGATGCTTAATTTTGATGTGAAAAAATTACAGTGAGTTTCTACCATCCATCCTTTAATGTTTCAACCATTCAGATGAACTTATTAAAATCAAAATTTACCCATTTTCCCTCTTGAATTTAAGCCTAAATATTAATTAAGTCTAAGAATCCAAAATTACATTTTTTCCCTTAAGGTCTGATACCGCCCCACGCACATTGCGTTAATTTAAAAATGCTTGTATTTGATAAAGATTTGTATAAAGATATTCAATAATCGCAGAGCTAATCTTTCAACGCAAGTGTACGTATCGCTCAAGTAATACAGGGCTCTAATGGAGTCCTGGATATCGATCCCACAGAGATAGTTCAGAGACAACGAACTAGGATTATAGAAACTAATTTGGAATCACAACTTTGTAAATTAAATTACCTATCTGTCACTAATATGCAATCATAAATAAAATAAAATTTTAATAAACTAGTTCTACTAATGATGCACTGAAAATATATACGATTTTTGCTATCTAATTTTACCTATTTTTGGTAATATTGCACTTTAAAGAAAGGTATTTTTCATGATTTGCTGCAGGTATGATGATTTTAGGTGATTGGAGTGAAAAGAAGAAAAAGGGAACGAATCCGGAGCAAAAAGAAGCAAAATGGAGCAAAAGGGTAAAAAAGTGTTCTGGCGTCCCTGACGCCAGAATGGGCGCTGCTGGCACCCAAATGCAGAGAGCACAACAATTAAATGGCACGATAGAGCACCGCCGGTGCCCTATTGGGTGCCGCCGGCGCCCGAAGTCGGTGGAATTCAAATTTGAAGAGTTTTGGTGACTTTTTGAAGGGATGCCTATGGAAACTCTTGGGATTTCATCCCTATCTTATAAGTAACTGCTTTTGGACGAAAAGTGGTGTGTAGAGAGAGTTCTAGAGTGCTTCTTCATTGGTTCTAGTGTAGTTTTAGTGAGTGTTAAGTGTTAGGGTTTAGGAGTAGAGAGTGTAGAGTGAAGATTTGAGAGGGATTCTTCTCTAAGGAGGGGAGGAGAAGAGGTAAAGTGAGAGATTGCTTCTTCCTTTTATTTCTAAAGAGAGAATCAAGTGTTGTAAAGAAGAGAGAAGATGATTCAAAAGAACTTCAAGGGAATTGCATTGAGGAAGAGAAAGAGATAAATTGTATTTTCTTTTCTAGTTTGTATGACTTTTCTTTTATACATAAAATCCTTGTTTTATTGTATCTTCTCCATGAATTATGAGTAGTCTCCATTGTCTTTCTTCTTGCATAGAGATGTGATGATGGATTGATGTGGATTTGATATGCTTTTAATGTAATGAAGAAATTATGACTGTTTTTCATTTAGAACTTAATTTACTTTCAATCTGGCCAATTGGAATGTTTAAATATGTTGTTGAACATTAAGTTTGAAAGGATTTAATGTTCTACAATAATAATGAAAGATCCATTCAATTTCTATGGATGAATTGCGTAGTTCATGGGAATTGAGTGCAAATAAATAGGAAAATATGTTTTGATGGACTTCAATGTGGAGATTTCAGGGTGATAGGCTGAAATCCCCAAATTGGTTCTAAGATTAGTAACTAATATCAAAGGTTATCCTTCGGGTGAAGGGTGAGTGGGAGCTCCGAAGTGAGAGCCGGTATCCTCCCAGCCTAGCCTTAGAGTTAGTGACTAATCTTAGAATATGTCAATGCTTTTTTCTTACTTAGAAGATGGGGTACTCTTTTAAGGGTAAAGAATCATCTATGCTCCTATTTGACACAATATTATAGATAATTATTCTATATCAATCCACACATCATATTCTCATTGTAAGAGGAAAGATACTTTCTCATATATCAGAAATATTTCAAATACTTCGTTTAGTGTGTCTGTTAGTAATCCTGTTCTTAACGTTATTGGAAGTAATTGTAGTTAGTTAATTGTTACTGTTTCGTTGTTCTTACTGTTTCCTGCATAGTAGTAGTAAGTAGTAAACCTTAACTTTATTGCTTATTACACATTGTGTAACGTTTTCTTAAAACTTCAATATTTCCCCGTGGAATCGATATCCAGGACTCCATTAGAGCTCTGTATTACTTGATACGATACATATGCTTGCGTTGAGTGCTTGGACTTAACAAAATTATTATAAATCTATAAATCTGAGTTCATAAATTCTTGCAAAATATAAATTCGAGCATCAAGTTTTTGGCGCCGTTGCTAGGAAAATAATTAACAAAGTTAAAAAATTAACAAAAATAAATAATTAACAAAGTTAAATAATTAACAAAGTTAAATAATTAACAAAGTTAAGAAAGTAACGGAGTTAAGAAAGCAAAAGTTAAGTAACGAAGTAAGTTTATTTTGTAGTGTGTAATTGTGTTTGTTTACCTTTATAAAAGTATTTTTGTTCGTATATACATAATAGCTGATCTATAGGTTTAGTGCCTTACAATTCGGAGTTAGAGCGTACTGTCAAAAAAATTAGAAAACAACAAAAATAATTTGAAAATCCTTTCAAAATGGCGAATATTCAAGATAATCAAAGAAATGAAATTGGAAATATGCCAAGACCTTTAAGAGATTATGCTAACCCAACAACAGATGAAATTCATATAACTATTCAAAATCCTGATGTTGCTGCTAATTCATTTGAACTTAAACCTACTATTATCCAAATGGTACAAAACAATCAATTTGCTGGAACACCTAACGATGATCCAAATTTACATCTCGCTAGTTTTTGAGAACCGTGTGCTACTTTTAAATATGATGGAGTGTCTAGTGACGCTGTCAGACTTAGACTTTTTCCTTTTTCATTAAGGGATAACGCTAAGGTGTGGTTAAATTTGTTAGCACCTAGATCTATTAGAACTTGGGGAGAATTATCTCAAAAGTTTCTATCAAAATATTTCCCTCCATCAAAGACTGCTAAACTAAGAAATGATATTACATCTTTTTGTCAGTTTGAAGGAGAGTCAATATATGAAGCTTGGGAGAGATTTAAAGATCTTCTTTGGAAGTGCGCACATCATGCTTTACCAGATTGGTTGATAATTCAAACATTTTATAATAGATTAGTGGGATCATTGATATCTATAATAGATGCTACTGCTGGTGGATCATTAATGTCAAAACCTTTTGATGAAGCATACACATTAATTGAAGAAATGACTACTAATAATTTTCAATGGCCCTCTGAATGGGTAAATCCTAAGAGAGTAGCTAGTGTTCATGATTCAGATATGATGACTATGGTAGTTTCTCAAATTGCAGCCCTTTCAAAGAAAATAGATCAATATGAAATGAATTATTCTCAACCACCTCCAGTGTTAGAGGAAAATTCATTTGGACAGATAACAGAATCTCAAACACCTTACGAGACCTTAAATGCTATTAATAGACCTAACAATCCTTATTTGAATTATTATAATCCTGGTTGGAAGGATCCCCCAAACTTCAATTGGAATAATAATAATGCTAATGTTAACCCGCATCGGGCTAACAATTCTATGAATCCAATTGGAAACTAAAACAATCAAGGAAATTCTAATTTTAGACCATCTTATCCCCCTAAATTTAATAGTAACCCACAATTTAAGAATAAGAAGTTGTCTACTGAAGAAATGACTCTGAATATGGGAAATCAATTACAAGCTCAAATTGTTACTATGAAGAATATTGAAAATCAATTATGATATATTTTCACTGCACTTAATAATAGACCTTCATGAACACTTCCAAGTAATGTGGAGATCAATCCAAAAGATCAAAACAAGGAAAAACTTAAGGTTATTCAATTAAGGAGTGGAAATAAATTGGAAACTAAAGTGCAAAAATAAGTTGAAATAGAAAAGGAGAAGGTGGAAATTGAAAAAGGTTCAAACAAGATTTATTCAGACTTAGATTATCCTCTTGAACCAATGAAGATAACTGTTGAAAAGCCACCACCTCCATTTCCTCAAAGATTAAAGAAACAAAATAGGGATAACATATTTGGAAAATTTTTAGAGATCCTTAAGAAATTAACGATTAACATTCCTTTTGTTGAAGCATTAGAACAGATGCCTGACTATGCTAAGTTTATGAAGGATATTCTGAGAAGGAAAAGAAAGTTTACAGATCATGAAACTGTTGCACTTAGCGGAGAGTGTAGTGCAATTATTCAGAAGAAGCTTACAGAAAAACTTAAAGATCTTGGTACTTTCACTATTCCGTGTGTTATAGGTGAAAATTTTTTCGGAAAAGCTTTATGTGATCTAGGAGCGAGTATTAATCTTATGCTTTTTCAACTTTCAAAAGGTTGGGAATAGGAGAAATTTCTCCTACATCTGTGACTCTTCAGTTGGCCGATCGTTCCATTACTTATCCTAAAGGAGTGGTAGAAGATGTGTTAGTGAAAGTGGAAAAATTTTTCTTTCCTGTGGATTTTATTGTACTTAATATGGAGGAAGATAAAGAAATTCCAATCATTTTGGGAAGACCATTCCTTGCTACTGAAAGAGTGGTAATTGATGTTCAAAAAGGAGATTTAACTATGAGAGTTAATGATCAAGAGGTGACCTTTAATATTTTAAAATCTACGAAGTATCCCTCGATGGAAAAAGATAATGAAAGTTTTAGAATGGAGGTCTTTGATTACTTGAGAAACGATCATTTTGAAAATATATTTAAAAAATAAGAAGAATATAAAAATTTGTTTGAAGAAGAAAGTGAAGATGAAGAAAATTTAGATAGTGAGAAGAATGAAAATTTGGAGTATGTTCAGGAGACATTCGAAATATTAGACACTATGGAAGGTGGAGATAAAAGCTTCATTCCATATATCATAAAACCTCGTGAACTTGAAATGAAAATTCTCCCTAATCATTTAAAGTATATGTTTTTAGGAGAATAATCTACTTTGCTTGTTATTGTATCTTCGGAGCTAAATGAATAACAAGAACAGAAGTTATTGGAAACTTTAAAAATATACAAGAAAGTCTTTGGATGGACTTTGGTAGATATTAAAGGAGTTAGTCCTTCGATTTGTATGCACAAAATTTTATTAGATGAAGAACATAAACCGAGAGTTGATCCACAAAGGAGACTGAATCCTATAATGAAGGAAGTAGTTAAGAAAGAGATTTTAAAATGGCTGGATGCTGGAATTATTTATCCTATTTCGAATAGTGCTTGGGCAAGTCCAATACATTGTGTACCGAAAAAGGGAGGAGTGATTGTTGAAGTGAATGAATGTAATGAAATTATACCCAAGAGACAAATTAATGGATGACGAATTTGTATTGAGTATAGGAAATTAAATACCGCCACCAGAAAAGATCACTTTCCTCTTCCTTTTCTCGATTAAATGCTAGATAGACTTTTTGGACACAAGTACTACTATTTTTTGGATGGATATACTGGTTACCATCAAATACCTATTGCTCCGAGGATCAAGAAAAGGCAACATTTACTAGCCCTTATGGAACCTTTGCTTTTCGAAGAATGTCTTTTGGACTGTGTAATGCACCTGCAACATTTCAGAGATGTATGATGTCTATCTTCAGTAGTATTATAGATAATGGAATAGAAGTTTTTATGGATGATTTCTCTGTATTCGGGAATTCATTTGAAATTTGCCTGGAAAACTTAGCAAAAGTTTTGGAGCTTTGTGAGAAAACAAATCTAGTTCTGAATTGGGAGAAATGTCAATTTATGGTTGCAGGAGGAATTGTGCTTGGGCATAAAATTTCTGAACATGGTAGGGAGGTCGACCCTACTAAAATTAGAGTGATTGAGAGATTACCGCCACCCACTACTATGAGAGAGGTGAGGAGTTTTTTAGGACACGCTGGATTTTACAGGCGATATATTAAAGATTTTCTAAAATTACCAAACCTTTGTGCCGACATTTAGAAAATGATAGAAAGTTTGATTTTAATGATGAATGCTTAAGAGCTTTTGAATTATTAAAAGAAAAATTAATCACTGCACTTATAATTGTTTCACTCAATTGGGAGAAACCATTTGAACTTATGTGCGATGCTAGTGATTATGCAATCGGAGTAGCATTGGGACAAAGGCATGATAAAGTATTCAAAGTCATTTACTAAGCTAGTAAAACTCTTAATGTGGCTCAAATTAATTATACCATAACTGAAAGAGAATTATTAGCTATAGTGTTTGCTTTTGAAAAATTTAGACCTTATTTAATTGGAGCTAAAAGTATTGTGCATACAGATCATTCGACTATTAAATATCTAATGCAAAAGAAGGATGTGAAACCTAGACTCATCAGATGGATACTTCTTATACAATAATTTGTTTTTATGATAGTTGATAGGAAGGGAGCTGATAATCAAATAGCTGATCATCTATCCAGAATGAATTATGATAAATTATCTGAATTTGAGAAAGAAATTACTGAAATTTTCCCTGATGAGCAACTCTATACTATTATGGGAAATAATTTGCCTTGGTATGCTGATATTGTGAATTATATTGTAAGTGACATTGTACCACCTGATTTAACAAGGCAACAACAAAAGAAGTTTAAATATGATGCAAAATTCTATTTTTAGGACGAGCCCTATCTATTTAAATAGTATAAGGATCTGATTATTAAGAAATGTGTGCCACAAGAAGAAATAAATTTGATTATTCAACGATGTCACGATTCTGAATTTGGAGGTCATTTTGGTGTTGATAAAACTGCTTTTAAGATTTTACAATCTGGATTTTATTGGCCTACTCTTTTTATAGATATTTATAGATATATTAAATCATGTGATCAGTGTCAGAGAGTAGGTAATATCTGTAGAAGAAATGAAATGCCTCTAAATTATAATTTGGAAGTTGAAATTTTTGATGTATGGGGATTAGATATTATGGGACCATTTACTCCTTCATTTGGAAATCTATATATTTTGGTTATTGTTGATTATGTATCGAAATGGATTGAAGCTGTTGCTTTACCTAGATGTGATGCTCAGAGTGTTTCAAAATTTTAAAAGAAAAATATATTTACAAGATATGGAATGCCGAGAGTAATCATAACTGTTGGTGGATCCCATTTTAGGAATAATTGAATTAAGAGATTAATTGAGAAATATAATATCATTCATAGAATCTCTTCTGCTTATCATCCCCAGACTAGTGGTTTAGCAGAAGTGTCTAATCGTGAAATTAAAAGAATTTTGGAGAAAACTGTGGATAATCATAAATTAGATTGGTCTACTGGATTAGATACTGCTTTATGGGCTTATAGAACTGCTTTTAAAACGCCTATTGAAATGTCTCCTTATAGACTAGTGTTTGGTAAGGCTTACCATTTACCAGTTGAATTGGAGCACAAAGCATATTGGGCAATAAAAGAGTTAAATTTTAATTTGAAAAATGCTGGAGAGAAAAGATTTATGCAATTGAATGAATTGGAAGAGATTAGAAATGTATCTTATCACAATGATATGATCTATAAAGAGAAAAGGAAACTATGGCATGATTGGAAGATATTGAAAAAGAACTTGGAAAATGGACAAAAAGTTTTATTATACAACGCAAGATTGAAGTTATTTCCTGGAAAGCTTAAGTCTAGATGGTTAGGACCTTTTATAGTTGTAAAAGTTCATTCTTTTAGAGCTGTTGATATTAAAGATCCTGATACTGGAAACATTTTTAAAGTTAATGGGCATCGATTAAAGTCTTACTTGTTTTAACCTGACTTCAAAGAAGTTTTAATGTTGAGTAATCTCGATTAACATAATGGTTTGTCGGGCTGACGATGTTAAACAAAGCTCTTTATGGGAGGCAACTCATATGTATCTTTGTGGTGTGTTTGCTTGTTTGTTGTAGTTGTGCTTTTTAGATAGTTGTTTTTGAATCCTAATTACTCCTAAATACTTTAAAAATTGATAAATGATGGATCGAATCGAGATATTAGAATTTTTGAACCAAACGAAGTTCGGTGAGAATTTTTTACCACTGGCGCCGCCGGCGCCAGAATGGGCGTCGTCGGTGCCCTATCATATTTCCTACACTGAACTTGACTGTTTGAGCGTCACCGGCACCCTATCAAGCGCCACCGGCGCCCAAAATCTGCTTGACGGTTTTTAAGTTTTAAAATGCGAGTTTTGGCAGTTTTTGGCGGGATCTTCGTCCTTATAACTCCCTAAACTCCATTTTTGACTTCTTAACTCTAGAAAAACGAAAACCACCTATCCCAATTCATATCCTATGGATTCCTTTGCCATTGAAACCCCTAATTTCATGTTTTTAACCGAAGGAAGTTCATAAGTTTTGAAGCACAACGTTTGTTCAACAAAATGATGATGAGAAGAAGCATTATCAAGGAAAGATGCTTCATAAATCGAGGTATGGATAATCCTACTACTAGAATTGAAGAAATTATTAAAGAGAGATGTTGGGAAGTGCTTTCCTACACTACTGCTACCGTTGTTATTCCCGTTGTGAAAGTGTTTTATGCAAATCTTCACGGGATCAACCAAGGGTTTGTATTTGTGCGTGGTAAATTTGTTCAATTCACTCCTGCACGAATCAATGATCTCTTTATGATTGAGAACATACCTATTTGTCATTATTCTAATTTCAATGCCACGAGGGATAATATGAATGATGTGTATCGATATCTGACGGATGAGAATGAAGAATGGGAAGTTAGAGAGAATGGATACTTAAGTTTCCCAGCTGCATCTCTCAATCCAATATCGAAGCAGTGGCATTACTTTATTTGGGCAAAGTTATTTCCAACATTGAAGATTAGCAAGGTAACCAAGGAAAGCACCATTTTGAATTTCTATATTCAAACTGGGAGGCCGGTTGATATTGGTAATATTATTGTGAAATCCGTACTTGGATTAATTGTGCATGGCTCTAAATATGAGCTTGGACACCCGTCCACCATATTTCTGTTATGTAGTTAATCACAGGTTCCTTATGAAAGTTGGGAAAATGTTCTTCTTACATGGAGGCCTATTGATCCAACTAATCCCTACGACTACCAGACAGTTGGAGATGAAGATGACATGAATTTGCTTGCTGATCAACCAACACAGACTTCACAGCCGATTCAACCCTATTTTCCTGAAGATTCCAGAATGATATTGAAGAGGATCAAACAATTGGAGAAAGAGGTATGGAATGTTATGAATGAGATCATATAGATTGGAGAATGAAAGAGCAATTCGATCACACTGGTCAAATTGAGATGGGCTTGATCAATATTATGAAGAAGAACGCGGAGATTTCTGAAGAATCATCAGACGAATTTCCATTTCTTCCATTCTATAACTTGTTTGTGCATCAGCAATCAATTAGAGACATTAGAGGAGAGGATAGTTCTGAAACTGATGTGGAGTAATTGATGGATTCTACTTATGTTTGTTGCGTGTTTAGTTTGCTTTGCTTAGTTATGTTTGGTTTGTCTAGTATTTGCTTTGAGATTTGAACTTGGATTTGGATGTGTTTACTTTCATTGTGTGCTTAGATCTTAGTGCTTGCCTATCGTAGAGTACTTGCAAAACTAAAGCTCTAAGAATAGTTGGTTTGAATGAACATATTTAGTGTCTATGATGTAACTTGGATTTTTTATATATAAGATTGATGTGTATTGTTTGTGTGAAAAATTGTGTTAATTATTGCTTATGGGATGATGTAAATGCCTATTGAAGTGGACCTAGAAAATATTTTGGACTGGCGCCGTCAGCGCCAAAATCTAGAGAGTTGGCCAATTTATTTAAATAGAGCGCCGCCGGCGCCTGAACCAAGAAAAAGGCCTAAAACCCTCGATTTAGCGATTTTTGCCCTGGGACCAGCAAATTTTTCCATTTCCTTCGTCTTCCTCCTCCATTTTTGTGATTTTGATGATCTAGAGCTTGCTAGATCTTGGATTTAAGGAGATTTCAAGGCTTTTCGACACCGGATTTGCACTTCTCTTGGTAAGAGCTTCACTTTAAGTTAAAATTTTTGGATTTTCACCATGGAAATCACTCACATTGCATATGGTGAAAATTTTTGGAGTTTTAAAGAGATTTTGAGATTTCCATGATGAAATTTGCTCTTACTTATTTAGACTAGTGTTTGGAGTTTGTTACATTGTGAATTTGGGATTTATTGGAATTTTCTTGCAAATTTTAGAAATTCACATGGCTCCAAGAGGGAAGAGGAAATTGGATTTTGATGAAGAGAAGTTCGTCAATATTAAAGCCTAATTTCGCTAGAACATTATCCTTCACAACAAGAAGTGTATCCAGGATCGAGTTTTTGATAGTCCTGGCGGATCTGTAGAATAGTTAATTGCAGAGCGAAACTGGGAGTGATTTTGTTATTTCACTGCAAATGCTGTTATGGGAGTTGTTAGAGAATTCTATTCTAACATACCCCGAAGCGAGGCCGAGTATGTGCTTGTTAGAGGGAAGATGGTTGAGTTTACTCCTCAGCAAATCAATGCTTTCTATCAGACTCGGGAACCATTCATGTGTGAATACTAAAACTTTGACACTGGGAGGGAGAATATGAGAAAAGTTATTGGTTTTCTGACTGACGGGCGAGGATAATGGAAAGTAAGTCAAAAACAGTTGATAAATTTTCTCGCCTTCACTTTGAATGTTGCTTCAAAAGTTTGGCATTATTTCATTTCTACAAGACTATTACCATCTTATCACCACAGCAAAGTTACTGAAGATAGAGCGATTCTGAACTACTGTATTCAGAAGATGAAAAAGATTGATATTGGAGCTATTATTTACAAGAATATTCAGACGATTGCTAGAGGCGAGACCATTGGAGGATTAGGACATCCTGCTTTAGTTCATGATCTCTGTGATCGGTCTGGAGTGGAGTTCAGTAGTTCTGAGGAAGTGACTATACCATTGAGACCTATTATAAAG
Source organism: Papilionanthe hookeriana x Papilionanthe teres (assembly GCA_022702705.1). Classification (NCBI taxonomy): domain Eukaryota; kingdom Viridiplantae; phylum Streptophyta; class Magnoliopsida; order Asparagales; family Orchidaceae; genus Papilionanthe; species Papilionanthe hookeriana x Papilionanthe teres. The sequence goes on along the minus strand of CM040421.1, from coordinate 128,163,938 downwards.
AATATTATCTGTACTTATGAGTCTCATGTGGGAGTCAGAGTTGAGCGTAGGAGTACTGATATTCCTACTACTAGTAATGATGTTCCATCTACTTCTGAGCCACCTACCTTATCTGATATTATGGAGCAGCTGAGACTACAGAGTGCTAGTATGGATAGACTCCATGGTCGGATGGATGTATTTGAGGCGAGGAATGATGTGAATGAAGATTATCTGCAGAGGAGAGTTGAGTTCGATATTGCTTATTTTGATGCTCAGGTCAGATTTATGAGGGGGGAGTCCGATGTGATATTTCCTACTTGCCCCAGCTATACACCATATAGACCTGACCCTGCTGATGACTCTGCTACTGATCCTGATGATGGAGACTGGTAGATTGTTTGTTTTATTTATGTTGTTCTTAGTTTGTTGTGTTGTACTGATGTGATGTAATGGATATTTACTTTTCATGTGACGTGTAACTGTGTGTTGTACTGTTATGATGTAGTGTTATTTACTTTTCATGTTGTATTGTTATGTTGTACTGAAACATTAAAACGGTTAGTTGTACTGTTAGTAGTGTGATAGTTTGTTTCATGTTATAGTGTTTTGTTGGATTTTTAGATGCTTAATGTTAATTTCTCTTTACTCATGCAAATATTTATAATTGTTATATCACTGCCACTAATTTTTTCATGCCTGCTAGTTGTAAATTTTGATTAATACCAAATAGCTGTTGAAGATTTCAAGATCGAAGCACAGAGAGGTTAGTTTTCTTCTACTCTGAACTGTTTCAAATTTACTAAAAAATTTAAGTTTTGGGGAGGGTAGAGAAATACTAACTTTTATTTGTTCTTAATTATTATATTTTCAAAAATTATTAGCATAACTTCTGGCAGTTGAACCTCATTATAAGATAACTAAAACTTTTATTTCAATTGAATATTAAGAAAGGATAGGATGAAAATTTTTAGTGATAAAGGTTGATTTTATAGAAGTAAGATATTTGGTATGAAAGGATTTGACTATAGTCAACTATTTAAAGTAAAGAAAACTATATATTTGAAATGTTAAGGGAGTTAAAGTATTGTGTTTTAAGAATATATTGTAACTTTATGATGAATAATGAAGCTTATACTTAACTATAAAGTAAGGAGATATTTCAAATTTGAACTTTAGAAAGAGGAGAGTGAAGTTAGAAATCATTAAAGGCTATCCAGATATAGTAATCCTCAATAAAAAAAAAAGAAAAGAAGGATTCAAGAACAATCCCTAAAAGAAAAGAGAAAAAGAAAAGAAAAGAAAAAGAAAGAAAAATGTTTATGAGGAGAAGCTTGAGGAGATGCCTAATAAAAAATTGTCTTCACTTGAATCATCTTAAAGGGAGAATTTGATTTCATTTTTGAATTTATGTTTTAAGTACTGGCCTACATTCTAATGAAGTTTACATGAACTCCTTTCTCACATAATCTTTTGAGGCACTATTAATGTGACAAATTGTAGTTCATCTTGAAATAAATAGAAGACTAGAACTCTTAGACTTGATTGCTAAATATTCTTATACCAGTAGTGTTGACCTGAGTTACTAATTTTTTTCTGAAAATCTAATCAATATATTTTTTTGAATGAAAAATTTTATTGTCTTACAGTTGAAAAGTACATTGCCTAGAGTTATATTTTATGTAGTAAAAAGATTACTTGAGGACAAGTAATAGTTAAAGTTTGGGGGATTCTGATGCACTAAAAATATATACGATTTTTGTTATCTAATTTTACCCATTTTTGGTGATATTGCACTTTAAAGAAAGGTATTTTTCATGATTTGTTGCAGGTATGATGATTTTAGGTGATTGGAGTGAAAAGAAGCAAAAAAGAACGAATCCAGAGCAAAAAGGAGCAAAATGGTGAAAAAGTGTTCTGGCGCCACCGGCGCCCAAATCCAGAGAGCACAGCAATTAAATGACACGATAGAGCGCCGCCGGCGCCCGAAGTTGGTGGAATTCAAATTTGAAGAGTTTTGGCGACTTTTTGAAGGGATGCCTATGGAAACTCTTGGGATTTCGTCCCTATCTTATAAGTAACTATTTTTGGACGAAAAGTGGTGTGTAGATAGAGTTCTAGAGTGCTTCTTCATCGGCTCTAGTGTAGTTTTAGTGAGTGTTAAGTGTTAGGGTTTAGGAGTAGAGAGTGTAGAGTGAAGATTTGAGAGGGATTCTTCTCTAAGGAGGGGAGGAGAAGAGGTAAAGTGAGAGATTGCTTCTTCCTTTCATTTCTAAAGAGAGAATCAAGTGTTGTAAAGAAGAGAGAAGAGGATTCAAAGGAACTTCAAGGGAATTGCATTGGGGAAGAGAAAGAGATAACTTGCATTTTCTTTAGGGGTTTGTGTGACTTTTCTTTTGTATATAAAATCCATGTTTTATTGTATCTTGTCCATGAATTCTGAGTAGTCTCCCTTGTCTTTCTTCTTGCATAGAGATGTGATGATGGATTGATGTGGATTTGATGTGCTTTTAATGTAATGAAGAAATTGTGATGGTTTTTTATTTATAACTTAATTTACTTTCGATTTGGCCAATTGAAATGTTAAAATATGTTGTTGAACATTAAGTTTGAAAGGATTTAATTTCCTACAACAATAATGAAAGATCCATTCAATTTTTATGGATGAATTGCGTAGTTCATGGGAATTGAGTGCAAATAAATAGGGAAATATGTTTTGATGGACTTCGATGTGGAGATTTCGAGGTGACGGTCGAAATCCCAGTTGGTTCTAAGATTAATAACTAATATCAAAAGTTAGCCTTCGGGTGAAGGGTGAGTAGGAGCTCCGAAGTGAGAGCCGGTATCCTCTCAGCCTAGCCTTAGAGTTAGTGACTAAACTTAGAATATTTCAATGTTGTTTTCTTACTTAGAAGAGGGGGTACTCTTTTAAGGGTAAAAAATGATCTATGCTTTTATTTGACACAATATTATATATAATTATTCCATATCAATCCACACATCATATTCTTATTGCAAGAGGAAAGATACTTTTCTCATATATCAAAAACCTTTCAAATACTTATTTTAGTGTGTCTGTTAGTAATCCTATTCTTAAAGTTATTAGAAGTAATTGTAGTTAGTTAATTGTTACTGTTTCGTTGTTCTTACTGTTTCCTGCATAGTAGTAGTAAGTAGTAGACCTTAACTTTAGTGCTTATTACACATTGTATAACGTTTTCTTAAAACTTCAATATTTCCCTGTGGGATCGATATCCACGACTCCATTAGAGCCCTATATTACTTGATACGATATGTATAGTTACGTTGAATGCTTGGACTTAACAAAATTATTATAAATCTATAAATTCGAGTTCATAAATTCTTGCAAAATATAAAGTCGAGCAGCAACTAACAATTAAATAATTCTACTAATAAAGTGAAGTTCAAATATATAATCAAGAATCCTTCTCCTTGTTAAGAAATTTAAGTGAATGGATAATTAAAATTAGTTTAAAAACGGTGTTGTGCCAAATACGAGCATACCTATTCTTTACCATTTGGTCCAGGCATAAAGAACATTGACTAATCCTATGCTTGGTTATTGAATCTGCGGCTAGGCTGGGAGGATACCTGCTCTCACTTCGGAGCTCCGACGTTCCCCTCGCCTGAGGGCTAACATCTACACTTCAGCACACCCAAACGATAGGACTGAATTGAGGATTTTAGTCTGTCACTCTAAAATCTCCAATTCTACGCCCGATAAATATTATTTCCCTATTTATTTGCACCCTACTTTCAAATACTTTGGCCTCTCTGAATCTCGGATGTAATCTTCACTATAGTTGTTAAACTCAACATATTTTAACTAATTAGTTGGCTAGATTGAAAGTAAATTAAGATTTAAGTTAAAAGATTATCACAACTTCATTAAAGTTTTCTTCGCACACTAATTTAAATTATAATTTCACTAAAATATCAAAACAAGGAGAAAGACAGAAAAACTACTCAGATTTCATGGTGAAGATAAGACAAAACTTAGATTTCATATATAAAAACAAAGTTTTTCAAACTAAAATAAGTAATTACAACTTATCTCAAATTCCTACCCAAGCAAAATTCTTGAAGTTCTTCTGATCTCTTCCTTTCTTTACAGCACGCATAATTCTCCTTCGAAACGGCAAGGAGGAAGAAATCTCTCACTTCCCTTCCACTCTTACAATCTCTTGAAAAATTTCTCACAAATATTACTAATTGAACTCACTATCTAAAACTACAATGGAAACAAGACACTAACTAACACTCTAGTGACACACTATACACTCGATGGACTCACGGACAACAACAGACAACAATAATGGACTCCATTTTCGGCCCTAAATTATTTCTTTTAAAGTAGTTGAAGAGTTTCTAAGTGTTTCCCAAGCATCCCTTTAAAAATCGTTCACATTCGATGCACTTCGTGATAGAAACTACTTTCCTGCCGTCGCCGGCCTCGAGCGCGCCGTCAGCGGCCTTCTAGAATACCTAGCATTGGACTCTCTTTCATAAGGCCCGCTGTCGGCGGCCTCGATCTTGCCGTCGATGGGCTTCCTCGTAGTATTTTTCTGAACTCCTATATTAAATTTTCATATTTTTGGTCTTTTTGCTCCAAATTCTCAACTTTTTACATTTTTTCACTCTATTGTCCATAAATCAACATATCTGCAACAAATCATCAAAAATACCCTTCTTTAAAGTGCAATATCATCAAAATCAATATAAAATAGGCATAAAAATCTTAACATATTCTCAGTGGGTCAAGGTCGTGTCACCTCATAATTCATCAAATTTAATTCAAATGACTTTGAAATTTTTATCCTACCTTACTAATAAATTGATTAAAACGTCAGAGGAGAAAATGAGATTTTTCAAAATTTAATTTAATTTATATATTTATTTTCATGCAAAAATAAGATTTTCGGTGAAAAATCAATAACTTGACCAAGACAAATCCTAATCCCTTGAAATTTTTACTCAAGGTAGCCCTAGATTAGAGAATCACTTGGACCACATTTCATGATTTATTGAGTTTTAATTTAATTATTAGAATTATTTTAATTTATGGATTTTTAATTAATTATAAAATATTTTAAACTTTGAAAATTTAATTTTATATTTTAAAAAATCTCTCTGAGGTCAAGGAACCCAGAGAAAGAAATATCATATTTTCTGATTTTTATTTTAATTATTAGAATTATTTTAGTGAAAAAATTAAGAAAATTCATTTTTAGCCTCTTAAAAATTTATTTAAAACTTTAAAAATTTATATTTTAATTTTGAAGCTTACGAAAATTATGGGGATGGTTCCTAAGTAATTAGGATACCAAAAGTAATAATTTGGTGATTTTTAATGTTTTTGTGATTTTTATTATTATTTAATTATTTAAATATTAAAATATGATTTAAAATGAAAAATTTATAAAAGTTTAATTTTATTTTTAAAAGAACCCTCTGATCACAGAGAACTCCCAAAATCATTCTTATAAAATTTTGACATGTATTTTAATTTTTTAAATTCATTTAAGTGCCAAAAAGGCCATAAGACTTAGAAAAATTATTTAACCTATTAGATTAATTCCAAATGACTTCAAAAATTTTAGGAGAGTTCCTCTCTCCCTGAAGCATAGTGGAGAGCAATTTTTATGTTATTTTGATTTTTATTTTGTCCTAATTAATTAAAAGGTTGTTTTATGTCAAGTGAACAATTAGGCTTATTTTTGTCATTTTAAATTATGGCAAATTTCTCCTAAGACTCTCTGACCATAAAGAACCTACCATAAATTTTTGGTATTTTTTCTAAATAATATGCTAATTATCACATTTAATTTATCAAATAATAGACATAAACTTGAAAAATATGAATCTCTGTCTAGGGATCTTCTCTGACTTTAGAAAAATCAGGGAAGATCCCTCACGACAACATACCAAAATTTCAATTTGGTTAAACTCGTACATGCATGGAGAATTAAAAGATTGAAAATAGTATTTAAATTATTAAAAATAAGGTATGCATAAAAAATATTTCAAACTATTTCAACATTATTCTCCTCTGTTCACTGAGCAAGAGGGTATTTTCTTTTATTTTTATGATTTTTCTAAGCCAAGATATGAATTTTCTAAGCTCAGGTGATTTAAATAAATAAGGAAAAAAGGATTTTCCTACTTAAGTGACTCAGCGCCACCTCAAACTATGGCGGATCGAAACCCCACGTGGTGAGCTCTCATTCGATGCCGCCAGCTGACTGGGATGCCACACGGCCCACGGTCCCATTCCATCTTCTCATCCGGTGCGATCTGAACTATCTAATGAAAACATGCGCAATCCAACGGCTACCCATCTTCGTCCCCAACTGGTGTGATCCCGTGACTGTCCGCACTAAAACCCTAATTTCTCAGCCTAGACTCAACCAAATTGCTTCGAGTTTGATCCTATAGACTCGTCTAAGCATGGAGAACATATCCGTACGGTTAAACATGGTTTAAATTAACCCTAATTACATGGAGAATTCAGAGAAGCTCAGGAAGAATATGAGGTCAATACCTTGTCTCTGAGAAGTGAAGCTTTGATCAGAGATGCCCTACACCTTCGTTGGAGTCCCAGGAGCTCAAGGATGAAGCCTCTTGCCCTGGTGAAATTCCTAGCTATGAAAGTGACCAAACCTGATTTAGAGCTTTGATGGAAGTCTGGTGCAGAGGCGTTCTGTGATGGGGCTTTTAGTAGGGAACTTCTCCTCTTGCTGTGGGGATGGTGTCAGTGAGTTTAATTTGAGTTTGGTGGAGTTTAGGGAGATGTCCTGTTTCTGGCCTAAAATTGGACTTCAAAATTGAGCTGGGTCGGTGGGTCTCAGGGCAGGAATGCAGTGGGGATTGGCTCCTCTATGCTGTGGGATGGTTCTGGAGTTATTTTGATAGAGTTTTGTTAAGTTTTGGTTCAGCTCTTCTTTTGGCCGTGAAGAGTGGTGGCTTAAATAACCATGGATGGGGTGGCTACCAGGGCTTCAATTTAGGTGCAAAGAGCTGCCTAGGTGGAGTGCAGAGGAGCTCAAATGGAAATTTTATGCTGACTTGGCCATTGGGTGGAGTTTGGGTTTGTTTGGCTTGGAGGTGGCTCTCGATCTTGGCATTTTTTGGCCACTAGGCCGGCCGGCCAGGCCAGGGGAGCTGGCCATGGGTCAGGTCAATCAGTGGGGGAGTCTTAATGGTGATTAATTGGTTTGGGTAAGGTTTGGAGTGAAGCAAAAGAAGATTTAGCCACTTAAGGGAGGAAATCCCCTAAAATGGGTGACCTTTGGTCCATGGCTCATCTAGCTTAGGCTAGGTGGATCTAGAGTAGTTCCTAGAGTTCAGTTAGTGGCTGTGGATGAGTTGGTTTGGTCACATTTGAGATAATTTGGTTAAATTGGGTCATAGGTTCATTTGGGTCACTTAGGGTTCAGATTAGGCTAAATTGGGTTTGAGCTTGGGTTGGGCCAAAATGATTGATCAATATTGTGTAGATGGTTGTAATGAAGATTTTTCATGAAGACATGGAATGGTTTTGAATTCAATTGAGGGGACAATTTTGTGGGATTTGGGATTTTGGCCACTTTGGGCATGTTGGGTTAACTTGGGTTTAGGTTAGGCTAGGTTTGGGTTCATGGCCAATTGAAGGTTCCAAATGGTTTAGGGGGATGTCATAAAGAGTTCCCAAAACCAATTGGGTGGAAATTTTTGGAGTCGGGCAATCAATTTGGGAGATTTTGGCATATGACATGTTTGGGTCAAAATTGGGTAAGCTTGGTTCAAGTGGATTTGAATTAGACTTGGGCTCAAATTGAGGTCAATTAATGGTTCAATTAAATTTAGGGGATTGTTGTGAAGGGTTTAGAATTGAAATTGGAAAGAAATTGATTGGTATTAGGTCAAATTTGGGGAATTTGGGTCACTTAGGCAAAATAGGGGATTTTGGGTTTTAAGTGAAATTTAATTCAAATGTGGGTTAAATTGGGCTTAGATTTGGTTTAGATTGGTATTGGAGATGTTGAATTAAATTTTGGAATTGAAATTGGGCAAGATTGGGATGAATTGGGTTGACATTGGGTTTAATTTAGGCACTTTTGAGATAGACAGGTCAAATTGGGGCTTTTGGTTAAATTTGGCTAAATTGGCCAAATTGATTCATGTGCTAGTTAAGAGGAATGAAAATAAGAATATTTGGGAGGTTTTGGGAATTTATGGGAATTTTTGGAATATTTGGAATTTTGGGCTAAGAGGAGCATTTTGGTCATTTTGGGGAAATTTGGGGGAATTTGGCAATTTTGGGTAGTTTTGGCTAATTAGAGTGGTAGGGAGTATTTTGGGATGATTTATGGAAAATTGTCGGTAATTTGGGTAATTTTCAAAATTTTGGGGGATTTTAGGATTTTGGGGGCATTTTGGGTATTTTAGGTATTTTGGGTATTTTGGAGCAAAGTGGTTAGAAATTTGAAGTTTTGGGAAAATTGGGATTAGTTGAGAGTTAGTAATATAAAATTATTTTGGTTGAGCCATGGACCAAGGGTCACCCTCATTTGGTCTTCTATGTGTTGGTACTAGCCAAACCCTAGCTTGAGGCTAATGGCTTGGGAAAACAACTTACATGAGTTTCCAAAGAGTAAGGGGATCAAAAGGTGATGTGCTTTGTTTTGGGTTGTGAGTGTGTAGTGTGAGTGTGGTGTAAGCTCCAGACCTCCCAGGGTGGATCCTATGGCCTGATCACCTATAGGAGACTTCCCTTGGGCTTCCTTATGCTTGGTCTCTTCCTCCCAAAACTGGAGGTTAGGCCTTAAGCATATGAAAACTCTAAGTGAAGTAAGAAAAGTTTGAATTTCTATAGGGAGGGGTGCCTTGACTAGTCTTCTAAGAAAGTCACCAGGAGAGTCCTATGGCTAGACCCTAAGCTATTCTAAAGAAAGACTGGACCTCAATCAAAAGTGAGGTCAACAAGTCAAGGGCTTTATCTTTTACCCTCTTAAATACTACACTTTACCAGACATACTTTGATCATATGTGGCCATAACGTTTAAGAAAACAAGTAGCCTAACAATCGTTTAAGAAAACTAGTAGCCTAGATGATTGTTAATGAAGTACACTCTGGATTATATGGTGCCCACCAATTGGGTCCCAAAAAATCAAAAGAATGGGATATTACTGACTAAAGATGATTAAAGATTGCATGAAGACTGCTAAACATTGACATCAATTTGAATTACACGATATAGTCTTGCAGTCTTGCATCAAACCCCTAATGTAATACATCCAAATATTATCATGGCACCTTTGTATGTTGGAGCACAGATATTATAAGACCTATTGATCTTCCCTTATTTAAAGGATGTTGGTTCATATTATCTACCACAGATTATTTCTCTAAATGGGCAGAGGCTATACCCTTGAAAGAAGTTAAAGCTCATCACGTACTCTAGTTCTTCAAGGCTCATATTATATATATATTTTGAATCCATCATCAGATCATATATGATAATAGTAATTCTTTCAAAAGTATGAAGATCAATAATTTTGTGACTCGACACAATAATGATTGGAGTTACTCAACCATCTACTGTCATCGAGCCAATCGATTAGTAGAAGCTTTCAAAAAAAAAAACTAGTCAAATTTTGAAGACGTTACAGAACAAAAGGAAATCACATGAAAAATTGATAGAAGCATTGTGGGCCTAACAAACTGGACAAAATACCCCCACTCAATCCATGGCATTTTCTTTATTTTATGGGTCCAAAGCCATCCTTCCCCTATAAGTACAACTTCCCTCTTGGAGTGTTTTGATAGTCATTTCAAGCCCTCCATTATTGAACATCCATTTATGGTAAGAAGAACTTGAGGGGCTGGATGAGATTCACCTAATAGAAAAAAACCTCCAGCTATATCAATCCCAAATGATTTAAGCCCACGACAAGTTGGTTAGTCCCCAAACGTTTCATATAGAGGAATTGGTCCTAGTCCATAAAAGACCATTTCTAACTCATCAAAAAAATAGTGGAAACTTTGAACCAACATGGGAAAGCCCTTAAGCAATCAAGAAAGTTTATCAAGGTGGTACTTATCAATTGATAGACCACAATGGAGAACATCTGAAGGGTGGTATTTAAAGAAATATTTTGTGTAAAAAGGGGTGTATGTAAAGAGGCATGACAGTCAAAATTATTGTAGAAATTTTTTTCTTTTTTAAAGTTTTTGTATATAAAATTGAAATGTAATTGAAATTATTTCCTTGAAATCTTTTTGCCATTTGATAAATCTTTCAAATTTTTTTGCTCGTCTTTTGTGAGCTTTTAGCGACAACCTACTCTTCATTTATTTGATTACAGGGAATTTCTTCAGAAAAGTTCACCTTTTGTTTCAATGTTAGTGTCTCTCTAAAAATTAATCGAGCTCATTTTACAAAAAAATTAGTCAATAGAGAATATGAACATAACATGCAATGATCTTGAAATGCTTGTGATTGAACCTGTGAAGACTTCCCTAGAGAAGTCACTAGAGATAGTGCCTCAACTGAAGATTAAATCCATATTGGTAATGCCTACACTCACCAGGACTCAACAAAGGAATAAGTGTCAAAAAAGGAAAAAGAAAACATTATATAATTGTAAAAGAAGCAGAATTCAAACAAATGTCTGTGAATGGATGGTTTGGAAGTAAGAAATAGCATCAATGATGATTATGGAGCGGTTGATGATACAACAAGGTGATATTATGTGGCTTCATAGCAGGATGGATGGTTTGGAAGCAAGAAATAGCATCAATGATGATTATCAGAGGAGAAGAGTGGAATATGATATAACTTATCATGATGCTCAGATGAGATTTATGAGCAGAGAAGCTGGTGTGATATTCTCTACTTGCCCCATTATATTCCATATCAGCCTAAGGAAGAAGAGTAGAAGAAGAAAGAGAGGATGATTGGTAGTATAGTATTCTTTAGCTTGTTATTATTGTGTAAATATTTGTGTTTTTTATTTGCTTTTGTGTAGTAGTTGTGTATTAATTGCACTTTTTTTATTTTATTTCTGTTGTATTGAAGCTTATGTTGGTTTGTCACTGTAGTAGTAAAATTGTAATGGATGTTGTATTAAGTGTTTAAAGTCCTATTTTATATGTTCTTTATTCTAAAAATCTCTGATATATATGTGAAAAATGCTTCTAACTATTTTATGCATGTAGTTAAATTTTTAATTAATACCTGCATGCTTTAGAAGAATCAAAATCCTAAGACAAAAAAGTTAATTTGTTTTCTATTTTTCTCTATCTTTTATTGATGTGATATGCACTGAAAAACTTAAGTTTCGGGGAAGAAAAATTAACTTTTATTTGTTCTCAAATAAAATATATTTTCAAAATTACTTTAAATTGACTTAAAATAGTTGACCTTAACTTTAGATAAGTAAGGAAGATTAACTTTATAGGTTTAAGAAATTTAGTGTAAGGTGATTAGACTATAATTGACTATTTAAAGTAAAGAAAACTATATGTTTGAAATGTTAAGAGACTCTATGATGAATCATTTAAAAGCTAATATATATATATATATATATATATATATATATATATATATATATATATATATATATATATATATATATATATATATATATATATATATATATATAGTAAAGAGGTTTCAACTTTAGGGAGAGGAGAGTGAAGTTCAAAATTATTAAAGGCTATCAAAATATAGTAATCCTCACAAGAAAATAAAAAGAAAGAAAAAAAGAAAGGATTGAAAGCAATCCCAAAAAAAAAAGATAAGAAAGAAAAAAAAGATATATGTGAGGAGAAGCTTGAGGAGATGTCTAATAAAAAATTGTCTTCACTTGAAACAACTTAAGGGAAGAGCTTAGTACATTTCTGAATTTATATTTAAAATATTAGCATTCTTACTAATAGAGTTCTCATGATCTTCTTTTTCATATGATCCTTCAAAGCACCCTTAATGTGACAAATTATGGTTATTCTTGAAATGAATAGGAAACTAGAACTCTTAGACTTGATTGCTAAATGTTTTATACCTATAGTTTTGACATAAGTTATTAAAAATACTTCTAAGAGTCTTGTTATTATATTCATTTAAATCAAAAACTATAGTAATCATTAAGTAAAGTTCACTACTATGAGCCATATTTTTATGTAGTAACAGGATAACTTGAGGACAAGTAATAGTTATGTTTGAGGATTTTGATGCACCAAAAATATATTTGATTTTTCATATACATTTTGTACTCTTTTTTGTGATAATACACTTTAAATAAAGGTATTTATCATATTTTAATACAGGTATGATGATTTTAGGCAAATGGAGCAAAGAGAAGCGAAAAGGAATGAATTTGGAGCGAAAAAGGCAAAAACTAGGAATTTGAAGTTCTGGCGCTGACAACGCGGTTTTCCAGAGAGTCCAGAATTAAATCACGCGATAGTGCGCTGACAGCCCCTAATGTCAGTGGAGGCTAAATTAAATGTATTTGGATGACTTTTCAAGGTATTCTTGAGGCAACTCTTGGGAAGTTCATTCCTAGACTATTTTAACTTGTTTTGGGTGCCAAAATTAGTGGTGTATGTGTGTGTGTGTGAGGAGAGTGTTGATGTAGGTGAAGTAAAGTGTGTGTGAGTTGAAGGAAGTTTTAGAGAGAGTTTAGAGTCTAGGGTTTGGTGTTCAGTGTTGTTATGTGAGGTATTCTTCTCAAAAGAGTTGTAGGAGGAGAGGGAAAGTGAGAGATTGCTTCTTCCCAACTATTCCAAGAGAGAATTGTGTGTTATTATGAAGAGAGAAGGAGATTCAAAGGAACTTCAAGGGATTTGCTTGGGCAAGAAATTAAGATAATTTGTATTTACTTCTTATTATTTTTTTGACTTTGCTTTCATATATAAAATCATTGTTTTGTCGTATCTTCCTCATGAATTCTGAGTAGATTTCTTTGCCTTTCTCCTTGCAATAATAAATGGTAATGTGATGGTTTGGATTAGATTGTTATATAAATGCTTAGAAATTGTGATGATTTTTCACTTCGTTCTTCATTTACTTTTCGATCTGCCCAATTGATATGTTAAGATATGTTGTGAAACACACGATCCCAAAGGCCTATGATTTCTATAACAAAAGTAGAGATTTCATTCAATGTCCATGAACGAGTGATGTAGTTCATGGGGGTTGGGTGAAAAGAAATAAGGAAATTTGGTTTGTTGGGTGTAGAATTGGAGATTTTAGGGTGATAGAATAAAATCCCTAATTTGGTCCTAGTGTTTGGAAAGTAAAGTGAGAGTTAGCCTTCAGGTGAAGGGAAGTGGGAACTCTAGAGTGAGAGCCAGTATCCTCCCAGCCTAATCATGAATTTAGGGACTAAACCTAGGATTAGCCAATGTTCTTTATAGCACTTGAAAGAGGGTAAAGAATATGTATGCTCTTATTTGGCACAATACAATAATAATACTAATCTATATCATTCACTCACCATAATATCATTGTGAGCGGGAGGACACTTTCTCTAAACTTGAACCTTACATTACAAAACATATTGTAGTAGTAGTTAACTTTAATTTGAAGTATAGAAATTAATTATGTGATCTTAAAATCTCTAGCATCGTTAAAATTTAGCATCTTTAGTATTTAATTTTGGTGTTTTGCAAATTTGAATATTGGATTTCTGTGCTACACTTTAAGGTTTGCTTCCTCCCCGTGGGATCGATAACCAGGAGTCCGCTAGAGCCCTGTACTACTTGAACGATATGTATATTTAAAAATAGATTGGCTAATATCTTATTAAACAAATTATTTCTTGTGATTGAACTGATATTAATTTTAAAAATTTATTCCTTAGTAGCTGTAGCCCGCGAGTCAAGTTTTTGGCTCCGTTACCAGGGAGGCAATAGTAAATTTAGTGGTAACTGAAATCTTTTAATTCGTATTTGTGTGTGAGTAGTTTTGGATCTAAAGGCTTAGTACCTTATGATTCTGAGTTAGAACGCACTATGATGAAATTCACTTAATTATTCAAAATCCTAATGTAGCTGCTAATTCATTTGAGCTTATACCTGCTATTATCCAAATGGTAAAAAGTAATCATTTTGGTGTAAAACCGAATGAAGATCCTAACTTACATCTTGCTAGTTTTCTAGAATTGTGTGTTACATTTAAATATGATGGAGTGTCAAACAATGTTGTAAGGCTTAGACTTTTTTCCTTTTTCACTATGGGATAAAGCTAAGGCTTGATTAAATTTGTTAGCACTTGAATCTATCAGAACTTGGAGAGAACTTTAATAAAAAATTTTATCAAAATATTTCCCTCCATAAAAAACTGCTAAGCTTAGAAACAACATTACATCTTTCTGTCAGTTTGAAGGAGAATCAATATATGAAGCTTGTGAAAGATTTAAAGATCTCTTTAGGAAGTTTCCACATCATGCTATACCAGATTGGTTAATAATTCAATTATTTTATAATAGATTAATGGGATCTCTTAGATTGATCATTGACGCTACTGCTGTTGGATCACTAATGTCAAAACTCTTTGATGAGGCATATACTTTATTGAAGATATGGCTACTAATAATTTTCAATGGCCCTCTCAGTGGGTAAATCTAAAAAGAGTAGCTAGTATTCATGATTCTGACGCAATATATATGTTGGCTTCTCGAATTGCTGCTATTTCAAAGAAAATAGATCAATTCGGAATAAACTATTTTCAAATACTTCAGGTGTTAGAGGAAAATTCATTGGGACATATAGTAGATACTTAATCATCTTATGAGACTTTGAATGATATAAATAACAGACCCAACAATCCTTATTACAATTATTATAATCCTAGTTGGAAAAAACTACCTAAACTTAGACTGGAATAATAACATGGCTATTGCTAATCCACAGTGGGGAAACAGTTTTGTAAACCCATTGAGAAATTCGAACAACCAGGGAAACACTAGATAGACCTTCTTACACTCCAGGTTTCAATAGTATCCCGCAATTTAAGGAAAAGAAGTTGTCTATAAAAGAATTGATATTAAATATGGGTAATAAACTAAAATGTAAAGGGAACCAATTACAAAGTCATGGAGCTGTAATTAAAAATATTGAACATCAATTAGGACATATTGCTATTGCACTTAGTAATAGACCTTCATGAACGTTCCCTAGTAATGTTGAGATTAATTCAAAGGATCAAAATAAAGAATAGATTCAGGTTATATAGTTAAGAAGTGGAAAAGAATTGGAATCAAGAGTGCAAAAAGATGTTGAAGTTGAAAAAGAAAAGGTGGAAATTGAAAAAAGTAATGATAATACATATCCCGATTTAGAATATTCGCTAAAACCGATTGTTGACCTCATTTTTGATGAGGTCTTCTCTTCTTCTCTTTAGTACTTAGGATCTAGCCTTAGGCTTTTCCTTTGACTATCTTAGAGGACTAGAATTGGGATCCACCACTTAGAAATTCAAACCACTTCTTAACTCCCCGCAAACTCCACAAACTTGATTGTAGACCCCTAATCACCTAGAGGGTTGAGATCAAATGTGGAAGTTTAAAGGATGAGTTCCTATAGGACTCTTTGGCCTTAGGACCGCCTACGGGTGGCCTGCCTGCAGTGAAGGGGCTGACTTACACACACACTACACTCATACACTACACTTCCATACACCTCCTAAAACCACACCTATACCTAACTTGACCTCCCGACTCATGTAAGTGATTCACATGGATGGTCCTTAACCCCTAAGCCCTCGGCAAGAGGTTAGGAACAACATAGTGAATGCCTCAAATGAGTCCCTTCATGGCTCATATGGGCTTGATGTGGCTTCATGGCTCAACCAAAATGATTTTATTCCACTTATATTCACCCAATCTTCAATTTTCCAAATTTTTAATTTTTTGACCCCCGGGACCCTACACCCGCCTAACCTACCAAATGCCCTTGGAACTACCCAAAATCTCCAAAATCACCTAAATTACCCAAAATTCCTCAAAATTAATTCTAAACATTTCCACATCACTCAAATTGATCATTCATATCCAAAAATACCAAAGATTCCAAAAATACCTCCCAATACCCTCCAAATACCCAAAATACCCCTCTTAGCCCAAAAATCCAAAAATTCAGAAAATTCCCAGAAAATTCCAGAAAATCCCAAATATTTCCAATTTCATTTTTTTCAACTACACCATGGGCCAATTTTGTCAATTTACCCCACTTTTATCAAAACCCCCAATTTGACCCATTTTAACCCAAAGTGAACCCAATGTCAAACCTAACCTACCCAATTGACCCAAATTCTGGTCTAATTCAATTATAAACTTCAATTCAACATCCCCAATACCAATCTAGACCCAAATCCAAGTCCAATTTGATTGACATTTGGATCCAATTTCACTTTTGGCCTTAAAGCCCATTTTGGACCCATGACCCAAACTTAGCCCAAACTCACCCAATTCAACTCCAATTAACCCCAAGTCTTTTCTAAACCTTCCTTAACATCCCCATAAACAAAACACTAACATGATTTGCCCAAAATTTAAACCCAAACCCCACTCAAATTCAACCCAAAATCAAAAAGCCCAATTTTGACCTAAACCTAAACCTAGCCCAAATAGACCCAAACCTCAAAATCAAAACCTAACCTAAGCCAAAACCTCTTTGAAACACTCCCATAAACATTTCCCAACATTAATTTTACATCAATTTCAACTCTAGCCCAACTTTGGCCCATGGTAGCCCATTTTGGCCCACCTTAGCCTCTTTACCAAAAGGCCCATATCCAACCCAATTCAAACCCAAATCACCTCAAAATTGTTTCAAATCACTCATGACACATCCCTAAACCAAACTCAACAATTATTTGGCCCAAGTCTTTACCAAAATTTCATCCCAAAATCCATTCTAAAATTCAAAAGCCCACTTTCCTAAACCATTTTAAAAGCCCATCTAAAACCATTTCAATGAGCCCAAAATCTACCCTAAAGCCCACATGACATTTCCATTTGCCATCCACTTAATCAAAGCCATTCCCTAAGTCCTAAATTCATCATCAAATCATCCCAAATCAAGTCTTATCCAAGTTCTCATTAAATTATCAAAAAAATCCCAAAACCCATTTTCATGAAATTGACCAAGCCTTTCCCCAAGCCAAAGGTGAGCCATGAAGCCATGCATGAGCCACATGTGAGCCATGAGAGCCTTGGACACTCCACCATGCCATATTGGGTAAGAAGAGGGAGGGCTTTCCTTAATCCCTAAAGCTCATTAGCCTTAATCATGATTCACCTAAACTTAAATTTAATCCAAATATATTTGGATGGAGACTTCTCCATGCCAAACCAGCTGATCCCTTTGATCCCCCACAGCACCCAAAGCCACCTTGAAGGGTGCACCAAGCCCAAATGGGTGAATTGACCCATTTAGACTCAAAACTAGCCATGCCCCATTCTACTTTGGATCAAAACCTTTACACATGCAATTGCCAATTGCTTGCACCAAGCCCCAGCCACGACCCACCTGACCTTGAGGGTGACCCATGCCCGGCCGGCCACCACCACGACCGCCGGAAACCACCGAGCCGAGAGCTCACATGTGAGACCAAACTTGGAATTCTCACCTGCCGAGCCGCCTCATGCCCAATGGCCACCATGGTCGTTCTTCACATGACAAGAGCGACTGATCCCGACCCTCAACTCCCCCGGGAGGCCCTACGACCATGCCTATTTAAACCCCTCACCCTCACGGCCATGGAGGTGAGTTGCATAAACCTCGCCGAAACTCGCCAAAATTGTTCCAAACCCTACTCCACACTTAGAGCGAGTTGATCCCCAAGTGTCAATTTGCCCTAATCCCCATCGACGAATCCGATTTCTCAGCCGAAATTTCACCCAAAACCAGGACATCTCCTCGCAGTGAGCCAATCCCCAAATTGATTGGTCCTACACCTTCACCGGACCAAGGAAGAAGTTTCCACTCGAAAGCCCCATCTCCGAGGCCACCCGGTTGCTCCGGCCTCCAAGCTTTGTGATCGAGCGTGGTCACTTTCATAGCTAGACAATTCATCGAGCCGAGGACTTCATCCGGAGCTTACTTGGACCCGATCGAAGGTGACACAACTCTCGGATCGAAGCTTCACTTCTCGAGCAAAGGTATGGACTCCCTCTTCTTCCCGAGCTTCCGGAGATTCTCATTTTAATTTGAGTCAATTTAAATGCATGTTTACCGTATGGATGTGTTCGTCTCTTCAAGACGAATCCATAGAGCATAAGAACACGAAAATCCATTGCGAATCGAGTGAGTTCTTAGGGTTAGAGTGTGGACGGTCACGGGATCGCACCAGTCGTAGACGATGACCAGGAACCGTCGGATCGCGCGTGTATCGGATGGACGGCTTGGATTGCGTCAGACAAGCAGATGGTGCATGAACCGCGGGGCCCCGGGCAGCCGAGTCAGATGGCGGCGTCGAATGGGAGAGCGCCGCGTGGTCGTTCGGAGATGCCGAGGATGACGGGCGCGCGCGTGGATAAGTAGGAAATTAGGGATTTTTCGATTTATTTAAATACCGAACTTTAAAAATCCATATCTTTGTGTAGAAAAATCACAAAAATAAAATAAAAATACCCTCTTGCTCGGTGAACGGAGGAGAATAATGTGGAAAAGAAATTAATTAATTTTGTCTAGTATTTTATTTTTAATTAATTATTTACTCCCTGCATTATTTTAATTCTCCATGTATTCATACAATTTACCATGGCATGAGACCATAGGGCTTTTGAAGCCTCTGAACTTAGGAACATTCCCTGAATTTTCCAAGGTCAGAGGCCATCTATGTGAAAGGTTATTGATTTTTCAAATGCATGTTGCTGTTTTGAGTATTTTAATTCCAAAAATTAGCATGTTGTGAAATAAATTCTAGGAAAATTTGGTGATGTTCCTTATGACCAGAGAACCCTAGGAAAAATAGGACTTGGGTTAATTCACTTAAGATAACCCTAATTGGCTTAAACGTCCAAAATAGACCCCTAATTAATTAGAGCTAACCATACATCAAATTGACTTGAAATCAATTCTCCACTGACCTTTAGGATCAGAGGAACCCACCATAAAAATTTCAAGTCAATTGGACTTGGTTAGCCCTACTAAATGGGTTGATTAAGCCATTTAGTCATTTTAAACTTTAAAAATTCATAACTTTCAAAATACCTTTCAAAAATTCACCAAATTGGTTTTGGAGCCTCTCTGATATCAGGGGAATTTAAGAAAATTAAAATTTCAATTTTCTAAAAAAGTTGATTTTTCATCATTATTTTAATATTTTATAATTAAAAAATAATAAAAATCACAAAAATAATAAAATTCACCAAAATGTCATATTTTGAAATTTAATCACTTAGGAACAAACCCCATATTTTTCTCAGGTCTATTTAATGAGATATTAAATTTTAAAGCCTTAGGGTAATTTTAAAAATTAAAAAAATGTATTTTCTAGCATTTTCACTAAAATAATTATAATAAATCAAAGAAAAATCAGAAAATTTTAAAATTTGGTTCTCTGGAATCCTTGATATCAGAGAGAATTTTAAAAATTATAAAATTCATTTTTCAACTTATATTCTATTTTTAAATTAATTAATACTCCAGAACTTAAAATAATTCTAATAAATAAAATATAATTCAAAAAATCACAAAAATTGGTTCAAGTGGTCCTCTGGTCATTAGGAATGTCCCATAATTTTCTTAAGGACAGAAATTTTCCCTTGGTCATATTATTAAATTTTCCTTGGAAATCCTTATTTTCCACCAAAAATAATTATATAAATAAATTAAATACAGAAAAATCACATTTTCTCCTCTAGTGTCTTCATTGACATATGAGTGAAGTAACATAAAAATTTCAGGTTCATTTGAGCTCAATTTAGTGAGTTATGGAATTATTAGGCTTGAAGGGCAAAATGGTAATTAAAATCTTAACCCTTTAATTAAGACTTTAGGCTTAATGAAATTAATAGGCAAAATATTTGATTTTAACTTGATTTAGATGATTGAAATTTAGATAATTAAAGGGTAGAAACCTACTAAATAATTTAAAATAATTGAAATAAACCTTAATTAAATAATTAGTTAAATTTGGAAGAATAATAAAATCAGAATTATTAAAATAGGGATGTTATTAAGAGATTTGTTCTTTAATTTAAAGATCCCTAAATTAATCATCCCAATAATATTTAATTCCTAATTAAAATGATAATTCAAGTTTAAGATTTAAAATGCTAAAAGGCTTAATCATTAAATTAAATTAAAGTTAAAATTATTTAAAACAAATTCCTTTAAAATTAAAAATTAAATTAAAAAATTAAGAATTAAATTAAACTAAATTAAATTAAATTAAATTAAATTAAATTAAATTAAATTAAATTAAATTAAATTATATTATATTATATTATATTAAATTAAATTAAATTAAATTAAATTAAATTAAATTAAATTAAATTAAAAGTAAATTAAATTAAATTAAATTAAATTAAATTAAATTAAACTAAATCATATTACATTAAATTAACTTAAGTTAAATTAATTTAAATTAAACCACATTAAATTAAATAAGTTAAATTAAATTAAATTCAATATAAAGACATGAAGAATTCAAAAATAAATCTAAAATAACTTGAACACTATTCCAAACTTAAATCATTAATTTGAACTTGAATTTGAATCACAAATCATTAAATATCATTTTGCCCTTAGGAGCTTTTACTATTATAACTCCTAAATGGAGTATCAAGTGAGATGACACTTCACTCATAAGGATATTCAAACATCCTAATTTATCGAGCAAGAAATAAAACTTAACTCGAACACACTGGATGATTAATTCACTTGAACAATAGAATTCATTTGGACTTAGGACAATCCCGAAATATTGAAAAGATGTTTAAGATTCATCTTAAACACTTCCTCAATATGATGGAATGTCCTTAAGAACAAATTGAGCTTAGTTGTTCTTTGGTGAAGAAAATCATCCTTAAAACCAAAATTGAAGACCTAGACGTCATAGGAGATGACTAGCTATAGGATTAGGAACTTGGTAGAAAACCATAACCTTTCCCTTAGCTTTACCTAGGAACTTACTTTAAATGCTTAAATATTCTAACTGTGTTTTAAGTGCGGCTTGGGATGACGGGAAGACCCTCCAGGTACGCTTTTATTTTATTGCGATTTACTCTATTGCAACTTATTTAATCGCATCGCACTTACTTTTCTTGCATGATAAACAACGGTTGCATGAAAACCTACACCTTTAGGACAGAAACCAAAACTGAAACCCATAACTAAATTAAAAGACACTACAAGATAAAATTCACAGCCACAACATTCAAAATATAAAACAACTCAAAATTTAATCACAAACAGAACAACAAAACTACAAATACAACTAAATTAAAACGTCTCATTGAATGATCGGGAATACCTCGGATGATGTAACCCACGTGTTGCTAACGGGATTTCCCACGGTCTAAATGAAAGTGCGGAACTCATTTAGTTGAGTTTAGCAAATTCATCTGGACTAAGTGAATTTGATGAAAATAACGGTGCCGGGATGACGGAACCGTGGGATCTTAATCGGTTCTGTTTAATCAACTTTAAAACCTGTTTTAATTAAAACATAAAAACACTTGGAAATTAAGACTTTCTTTAAACCAGAACACTTCTCTCATCTCCTGATTTATGATTTCTAAAACTAAACCTCTGCAACAACAAGGAGCTCGGAGCATGGTGGGCAGCACGGCCATCGTCATCAGCAAAACTGAAATCTACATCAGCAAAACTTTCTTAAAATTAAATAACCAAGCCATAGGACTTCGAGGTAGTTTGCCTAGGGCAACAAAAATCCTCAACTCTTCGTTAGGCATTTGCATGATCATATCATTTAAATTAAGCCCTAACCGGTCTTAGGATTTCCGAGGTAGTCGTCCGATACGATATAAACCCTCACATCTTCGAGGCTATTTGTATGATTTTATCATACGAATATAAGTCCTAACTAATTAAAATTGGCGGGATCAAAATACTAAATAAACATTAGGACCTTCCTAAATTCGAGCCAAACAATAGGATAGTCGGGAAATTACCGAAGTTCGCTTTGGATCCGTGATTTCTCCCGCCCTTCTTCCTTTGGACTCCTAAAATAAAATGTTCCAAATTTGATCCGTTCCCTATTGAAATTCAAAATTCAATCCTTGAAAACTTAAACTTTGAAATTCTTGAGAGCAAAACTACTGATTATTATCGAGAGTTTTCTTAGGTGATTTCCGTCACTTAAGATGTAATTAACTATAGGGGCTTGCCCTTATAGAAAACTTTAAGAACCCAGGTAATATAAACCCTACTTAATTCATTTATATTAAGCAGGGGAACTTGTCGGCTTATAAAATTGGTTCGCGGACGAACGGATGTCACAAATCTCCTAGTTTATTTAATCGAGCCCCATCATCGAGCGATGTGTCTATTCTTCGGGATAGATACACGGTTTGTGGTGCGGTGCTCGTTTATATAAACTATTTGGGATGTGAGATCAGTTTGATTTCATATCTTAAAACTTTTAAACTTAAAATTACTTTCAAAAATCAAATGTTATCTTTTAAACTATATATATATTTAAATTAAATTAAAGTTCGCCGACAATTTCTGTAGGCGACCCCCCTTTTTCCAAATAAAACACATAACCTAAAAATAAGCCGCACACCGATGAAAATTACCATTGAAAGACCACCACCTCTGTTTCCTCAAAGATTGAAACAACAAACATTCCTTTTGTTGAAGCCTTAAAAAATGCATAATTAAGTGAAGTTTATGAAGATTATTTTAAATAAGAAAAGGAAGTTTACAGATAATGAGACTGCAACACTCATTGAAGAGTGTAGCGGAATTATTCAGAAAAAGCTTCCTGAAAAACTAAAAGATTCTGGCAGCTTCACTATTCCTTATGCTATTGGAGAAAAGTTTTTTGGAAGAGCGTTTTGTGATATGGGAGCCAGCATTAATCACATGCCTCGATCAATTTTTAAAAGGTTGATAATAGTTTCCCCTAATGTCAGCATATTTTTTAGGTTTGTGTTTTAAAAAGGAGTCGCCTACAGAAATTGTCGGCGAATTTTTAGATTTTAAATTTAATTTAAATATATATATATATAATTTAGAAAGTAGCATTTGATTTTGAGAATAATTTTAAGTTTGAAAATTTTAAGATATGAAATCAAACTGATCTCACATCCCAAATAGTTTATATAAACGAGCACCACACCACAAACCCTGTATTTATCCTGAAGAATAGACACGCTGCTTGATGATGGGGCTCGATTAAATAAACTAGAAGATTTGTGACATCCGTTTGGTCTGCGAACCAATTTTATAAGCTGACAAATTCCCCTACTTAATATAAATGAATTAAGCAGGGTTTATATTACCTGGGTTCTTAAAGTTCCCTATAAGGGCAAGCCCCTATAGTTAATTACATCTTAAATGTCCAAAAACACTTTAGAAAACTCTAGATAATGATCAGTGGTTTTGCTCTCAAGAATTTCAAAGTTTAAGGTTTTAAAGGATTGAATTTTGGAAATTTCAATAGGGAATAGATCAAATTTGGAACAATTATTTTAGGAGTCCAAAGGAAGAGAAGTAGGAGAAGCTGAGGATCCAAGAAGAATTTTGGCAACTTCCCAAACTATCCTATTGTTTGGCTTCAATTTGAGAGTTTATTTAATGTTGTAATCCTGCCAATTTTAATTATTTAGGTCTTATATTCGTATGACATAATCACACAAATAGCCTCGAAGATGTGAGGGTTTGTCGTACCAAACAACTACCTCGGAATCCTAAGACCAGTTAGGGCTTAATTTGCATAATATGATTATACAAATGCCTAACAAAATGTTGAGGATTTATTTTGCACTAGGCAAACTACCTCGAAATCCTATGGCTTTGTTATTTAATACTAAGAAAGGTTTTGCTGATGTAGATTCAGGTTTTGATGGTGATGATGGCTGTGCTGCCCACTATGCTCCAAGCTCCTCGTTGTTGCAGAAGGTTTAGTTTTAGAAAGTGAAAATTAGGAGATGAGAGAAGTGTTCTGGTTTAGAAAAAGTCTTAAGGTTCAGGTGTTTTTAACATTTTGTTAGGGGAATCTTAAAGTTGGTTATAACAACACCGGTTAAGATCCCACGGTTCCATCATTCCAGCACCGTTATTTTTATCGGATTCACTTAGTCCAAATGAATTTGCTAAACTCAACCAAATGAGTTCCACACTTTCATTTAGAACGTGGGAAATCCCGTTAGCAACACGGAGGTTACATCATCCGAGGTATTCCCGATCATCCAACAAGACGTTTTAATTTAGTTGTAGTTGTGGTTTTGTTGTTCTGTTTGTGATTAAATTTTGAGTTATTTTATATTTTAAATGTTGTGGCGGTGTATTTTATCTTTTTGTGACTTTTAATTTTGTTTTGGGTTTCAGTTTTGTGGCTATCCTAAAAGTTTTAGTTTTCATGCAAGGTGACATTCTTGTTTAACATGCAAGAAAAGTAAAGAGCAGTACAGGTAAGTAAATTGCAATAAAGTAAAAGCGTACCTTCAGGGTCTTCTCGTCATTCCAAGCTGCACTTAAAACACATGTTAGAGCATTTATATAATTGCAAGAAATACTTAGGTAAAGCTAAGGGAAGGTTTTGTTTTTCTACCAAAATCTTAATCCTATTGCTAGTCAATTCCTATGACGTCTAAGTTTTTGTGTTTTATGGATGATTTTCTTCACCAAAGAACAATTACATTCAATTGTTCTTCTAAAAAATCCCATCATATTGAGGAAGTGCTTAGGACGACTCCTAAACATCTTTTCAATACTTCTGAGATTATTTTGAGTCCAAATGAATTTCATTGTACAGGTGAATTAATCATCCAAGAATTTAGTTCAGTTTTGCTTCTTGCTCAGTGAACTTAGATGTTTTAATTATCTTATGAGAAAGACGGCATTCACTTGGCATTTCACTTAAGAGTTATGTGGGTGAAAGTCTTTAGGGGCAGGTTAGGTTATTAAGAAACTTAACCATCTTGTTTGAAGTTGAGTTGTTTTTTTTTTTCTTTAAGAATGATTCAAATTAATTATAATACTTTAGTTTAATTATAATTGTTTTATGTTATTTCAATTTGATTGTGTAATTTCAAAAGTTGATTATTTAAAAATTGTTTTAATTTTAATTTTAGTTATATTTAATTTAATTGCATTGACTTGAATTTGATTTTAATTTAGTTGCATTGATTTAATTTTGATTTAAAGTTGTTCAAATTATTTTAAAATTGTTTTAATTTAATTATATTTAATTTGGATTGTTTTGAATTAATCATGTCATTTTAAAATTATTTTTAATTTAATTAATTATATTATTTTAAAATTGTTTATTTTTTTATTAAATTATCTTGGAAATTGTTTTAATTTGGTTATTTGATTTATCTTAGAAATTATTTTAATTTGATTATTTAATTTATCTTAGTTTTCATTAATGAGTTATTAAATTAATATTAAGTGGTAGTTGATTCCTATCATTAATTAAGTGTTAAGATTAATAAATTAATATCTTCCAAGATCAAACCCCTTCACGTAATACATTCTCCTTTAATTAACCTCAAATTTTTAATAATTTAAGAAATTATAACCATTTTGTTTATATTGGAAAAGTGATATCATCTAAGGAGATTAATTAGGATCATTCATTAACCATTACCCAAAATTAAGCTTAAATATTGATTAAGGCTAAATTTCAATAATTACCATTTTGCCCCTTAAGCTTGTTCACTTCATAATTCATTAAATATAACTCAAATGACTTCGAAATTTTTATGTCACCATACTCATGGGTCAATTAAAATATCAGAGGAGAAAGTGTGATTTTACTATTTTTAATTTAATTTTAATAATTATTTTTATGGAAAATAAGGGTTTTCAATGAAAATTCAATAACATGACCAAGGTAAGGTTTCTATCCTTAAGAAAATTATGGGACTTAACCTAACATTATGCTTCTCTTTTAAAAGCCAAAATTCAGCACCATAGAGCATTACAGGTCTCACCACCATCTTATTAAATTTTCCTTTTAGTCCAAGCGATACTTTTCTATCACATAAAAGGCCGGACGCATTCCTCCACTTCAACCAACCAACCTGAATTCTACTATTAACATCCCCATCTATATCACCATCGCTTTGAACAATGGACCCGAGATATCTAAATTGTTCACACCTTTCAATAATTTGATCACCCAAAGCTACACTTCGTCACTAGGTAGAGGACCATTTGGACCAATTTTGGTGATTTTTTTAATTATATTTTATTTATTATAATTATTTTTAGTTTTGGGGTATTAATTAATTATAAAATAAAATTAAAGTTTAAAAATGGATTTTATATTTTTCTTAAGTCCCTCTGACCTCAAGGAGTCTAGAGAAATAAATTTTATATTTTTATGATTTCTCTTTGATTTATTAGAATTAATTTAGTGAAATGGTTGGAAAATCCATTTTTTAATATTAAAAATTTTCTTAAGCCTTTAAAATTCAATATCTTAACCTAGGGACTTAGGAAAAATATTTGGTTAGTTCCTAAGTGATTAGGAGACCAAATATGACATTTTTATGAATTTTAATATTTTTATGATTTTTTATTATTTTTAATTATTAAAATATTAAAAGTTAGGTCAAAAAAGAAAATTTTAGAAAATTTCAATTTTAATTTTGTTAGACTCCTCTGATATCAGAGGGCCCACAAAACTGATTTGGTGAATTTTTAAACTGTATTTTGGGTTTTATGAATTTTTTAATTTTAAAAGTGACCATACAACTTAAATAATTCATTTAATGGCTTAAATTATTTCCAATTGACTTGAAATTTTTATGTGAAGTTCTCTACATCCTAAGTGACAATGGAAAATTATTTTTAAGTGATTTTGATGTGTGGTTACTCCTAATTAATTAAAGTTTATTTTTTAGTGTTTAGGCTAATTAGAGTTATTTTTAAGGAATTAAATCAAACCATAATTTTCCTAGGGTACTCTGGTCCTGAGATACTTCCCTAATTTTCCTGGAATTTTTTAAGTAATATGCAGATTATTGGAATTTAAATACCAAAACAGACACAAAAATTTGGAAAATCAATAACTTGCCACAGAGATGGCCTCTGGTCTTGAAAAACTCAGGGAATGTTCCCAAGAACATAGGCTACAAAAGTGCTATGGTCTCATGCCATGGTGAATTATATGCATGGATGGAGAATTGAAATACTTAAAATAGTATTAAATTAATTAAAAATAAAATACTTAACAAAAAAACTTAATTCTTTTTCCACATTGTTCTCCCCTGTCGCTGAGCAAGTGGGTATTTTTCTTTTATTTTTGTGATTTTTTTATGCAAAGATATGAATTTTCAAAGTTCTGGGTATTTAATAAATTCAAAAAATCCTAATTATCTACTTAAACCAGTCAGCGCCGCGTCATCCTTGTCCGGGTTGAAAGCACAGCGTCGCTCTGCCATTTGATGCAGCCAGCTGGCTAGGATGCCACGCAGCCTGCGGTTTCCTTCCCAGCTCTCATCCGACGTGATCCTGGCCGTCCATCCGATACACGCTGAATCCGACGGTGGCTGGTCATTGTCTATGATTGGTGCGCCCCGAGAGCCGTCCACCTTCTAACCCTAAGATCTCACTCAATACTCCACCAAATTACATGATCTTAGGCTCTATGAACTCGTCTCGACAAGACGAACACATCTATATGGCTAACATGCATTGGAATTAACTCAAACAAAATGGAGAATCGAAAGAATCTCCCGAGAAGGAGGAGTTTAATACCTTGGCTCTGAGAAGTGAAGCTTCAATCAGAGGGGCTTGGCACGTTCGTTGGAGTCCAGGGAAGCTACGAATGAAGCCTAGAGCTGTGGTGAAATGCCTAGGTATGAAAGTGACCAAGGACGATTTCAAAGCTTGGCCAATAGGAATAACGGCTGGCCTGGTGAGGGGGCTTTTGCTGGGGAACTTCTTCTGTTGGTCTGATGAAGGTGTAGAGTCAATTAATTTGAAGATTGGCTTACTGTAGTGAAGTGTCCTGTTTTTAGGCTGAGAATTGGGCTCAGAAATTGAACCCACAGAGGGGGTTTTAGGGCTGGATTTCACTGGGCATCAACTGCTCTAGGTTAGGAGAAAAGTTTGGAGCAATTTTGGTAGAGTTTTGGTAAGGTTAATTTTTCATCACCTCATTTGGCCGTGAAGGTGGTGGGTTTAAATAGACATGGATATGAGGCTTCCCAGAGGTAATTGAAGGCTGGGATCAACTGCTCAGGGGAGGAGAAGAAGAGCCATGGTGTCCAATGAGGTTGGGATAGCTCAGCAAGAGAGAATTTGAATTTTTAGCTCACATGGAGCTCTTGGCCATGGTGTTTTCCAGCGATCCAGGCGGCTGGCTGGCAGGCATGGGTCACCATCTTGACCAGTGAGGTCAGGGCTGGGGTTTGGTGAGTTCAATTGGCTTTGGCCATGTGTAGAGGGGTTTGATTTAAATGGTATAAGAGAGGTTATGTTGGGCTCAATTGGGTTCAATCATGGTTTGGGGTTTGGTGCACCCCCCAAGGCTTGACTTTGGGTTGAGGGAAAATCATTTGGGTCAGCTCAAAGATGGGTGGTGAAGTCTCCATCCATGGTGAGGTCGCTAAACTTAGTTAACGTGTAACATGAATGGGGTTAAAAAGTTTAGTGAAGGGTTAAGAAAGAGGCTCCCTCTTTTGCCACTAATGGCATGGTGAGGTGGAAAGGGCTCTTCATGGCTTGCATATGGCTTATGCATGGCTCTATGGCTCCATTTGGCTTGGGAAAAGATTAGATCACTTGCATGAAAATGGGTTTCAGGAATTTTGGATATTTTGATGAAAATTTTCATGAAGCTTGATTTGGAATAGTTTAATGATGGTTTTTAAACTTAGGGGTGATTTTGATTAAATGGATGATGGAAAGAAATGTCATGTGGGCTTTGGATTGGACATTTGGGCTTTTTAAATTTGATGAAAATGGGCTTTTAAAATGCTTTAAGGGGATGGGCTTTTAGATTTTAAAATAAACTTTAGGACAAAAATTTTGTAAAAGATTATGCAAATAAATGTTGTATTTAGTTTAGGGATGTGTCATGAAAATTTTAGAAAATATTTGGTGTCATTTGGAGTTGAATTGGGTTTAACTTGGGTCTTTTAATAATAGAGTCAAAGTGGGTCCAATTGGGCTAACTTGGGCTAAGGTTGTGCTAATGTTAGTTTTGATGTAAAATTGATGTTGCAAAATGTTTATGAGAGTGTAACAAAGAGTTTTCAATTTTTGTTGGGTCTTAATTTTGGGATTTGGGCTTGTTTGGGTTCATGATTGGTTTAGGCCAATTTTGGGAATTTTGGTTTAGGTTAGGCTTGGGTGAAGTTTTGATCCAAATATTGGGTAAATTAAGTTAGAGCTTTGTTTGTGGGGATGTTAGGAAGATTTCAAAATAAATTTGAGGAAAATGGGGTGACATTTGGGTTGAATTTGGGATGGATTGGGTTGGTTAGTCATTTTGGGCCTTAAGGGCCCATTTGGGACTTTTTGATCAAATTGGATTAAATTCACAAAATTGAGATATGCGGCAGTTAAACAAAATTAAATTGGGAATATTTGGGATTTTTTGAAATTTTTGGAGAATTTTTAGAATTTTTTGGATTTTTGGGTCAAAAAGGGCATTTTGGGTAATTGGAGGGTATTGGGGGGTGTTTTTGGAAATTTTGGTATATTTGGCCATGGATGATCAATTTGAGTGATGGAGAATATTTAGGATTGATTTTAAGGAATTTTGGATAATTTAGGAAATTTTGCAAATTTTGGGCAATTTCAAGGGCATTTGGTAGGTTTGGTGGGTTTAGGGCCCCGGGGGTAAAAAATTGAAATTTGGGGAAAATGAAGATTAATTAGGTGTGAGTAAAATGAAACCATTTTGGTTGAGCCATGAAGTCATATTAAGCTCACAAGAGTCATGAGAGGACTCATTTTAGGCACTCAATATGTTGTTCCTAACCCTCTTAGCCAGGGGCTTAGGGGTTAAGGTCCATCCATATGAGTTACCTACATGAGTCAGGGAGTTGAGTTGGGTGAGAGTGTGGTTTTAGGGTTTAGAATGTGTGTGAGAGTGTGGTGTGTGCAAGCTTGCCCTCACCAAGACCAGGCCACTCAGGGTGATCCTAAGGCCAAAGAATCCTATAGGAAACTCATCCTTTAAACCTCCACATATTGATTTCAACCCTCCAAGTGACCTGGGGGTTTACAGTCAAAATTGTAGGGTTTGAAGGGAGTCAAGAAGTGTTTGAATTTCTAAGTGGTGGGTCCCATTTCTAGTCCTCTAGGATACTCGAAGGGAAACCTATGGCTAGATCCTAAGTACTAAGGAGAGAGATCATACCTCACCAAAAATGAGGTCAACACCTACTTCAATAACTCCTCAATTAGCTAATCATTCTATTACTTATCCGAGAGGAGTTGTTGAAGATGTTTTAGTGAAGGTTGATAAATTTAACTTCCCTATGGATTTTATTGTTTTAGATATTGAGGAAGATAAATAAATTCCTATAATTTTGGGAAGACCATTCCATGCTACTGGAAGTGCTATGATTGATATTCAAAAAGGAGAGTTAACTATGGGAGTTAATGATCAAGATGTGACATTTAATATATCAAAAGCTATGAAGTATCCAACAACAGGAAAAAGATGATGACTGATTTAGAATGGAAATATGTGATTATCTAGAAAATAAGCATTTTAAGGAGAAGTTTGAAGAGAAACTTGAGCAATAAAATTTAAAATGTGAGGATGAAGATGAAATGGAAAAAAAAATTTGCTAAGATAGATAACGAAGGACTGAATTATGTTCAGGAAAGATTTGAGATTATGGATATTACAAAAAATGAAAGTAAAAGTTTAACCCCATCTATCGTAACACCTCTTGAACTTGAGTTGAAAATACCTCCTAATCATTTGAAGTATGTGTTCTTAGGAACATTATCTACATTACCAGTTATTGTACCTCAGATTTAAATGATTTACAAGAGTAGAAATTGCTAGATACATTGAAAATATACAAAAAAGCTTTTGGTTGGATATTAGCCGATATTAAAGGAATCAGTTCTTCGATCTGCATGCATAGAATTTGTTGGATGAACAACATAAACCTAAAGGTGATCCACAAAGGAGATTAAATCCATTAATGAAATAAGTAGTGAAGAAAAAATTTTAAAATGGTTGGATACCAGAATTGTATATCCTATTTCAGATAATGCATGGGTAAGTCTGATTCATTGTGTTCCTAAGAAAGGAGGAATAAAAGTTGAGACTAATGAAAGAAATGAATTAATAACCATGAGACAATTCACTGGTTGGCAAATATGTATAGATTATAGAAAATTAAATGCTACCACTAGGAAAGATCACTTTCCTTTACCTTTTCTAGACCAAATGTTAGAAGGCTTGCTGGGCACTAATATTTTTGCTTTTTAGATGGATATACTGGCTATCATCAAATACCAATTTCTCTTGAAGATCAAGAACATACCACATTTACTAGTTCTTATGAAACATTTGCTTTTTGATGAATGTCCTTTGGATATGTAACATACCTGCAACATTTCAAAGATGAATGAAGTCAATTTTCAGTAATATGATTGAAAATGGAACAAAAGTTTTTTATGGATGATTTATCAGTATTTGGATCTTCATTTGATGTTTGCTTAAATAATTTAGAACAATTTTTGGAGTTATGTGAAAATACAAATTTAGTTATAAATTGGGATAAATATTAATTTATGGTTGCAGGAGGAATTGTGCTTGGGCATAAACTTCTGAATATGTTATGGAGTGATTGATGATACAACAAGGTGATATTATGAAGCTTCATAGCAGGATGGATGGTTTGGAAGCAAGAAATAACATCAATGATGATTATCAGAGGAGAAGAGTGGAATATGATATAGTTTATTATGATGCTTAGAGGAGATTTGTGAAGGGAGAGCTGGTGTGATATTTCCTACTTGCCCCCATTATATTTCGTATCAGCCTAAGGAAGAAGAAGGAGCAGAAGAAGAAAGAGAGGATGATTGGTAGTGTAGTAATCCTTAGTTTGTTATTATTCTGTAAACCTTTGTATTTGTTATTTGCTTTTGTGTAGTAGTTGAGTAGTAATTTTACTTTTTCTTATTTTAGTTCAGTTGTATTGAAGCTTATGTTGGTTTTACACTGTTGCAATAAAATTGTAATGGATGTTGTATTAAGTGTTTAAAGTGGCATTTTAAATTTTTTTTACCCTGCAAATCTCTGATATATATGTGAACAATGCTTCTAACTATTTTATGCCTGCAGTTAAATTTTTAATTAACACCTGCATGCTTCTGAAGAATCAAAAGCACGGAACAAAAAGGTTAGTTTGTTTCTTTTTTTCTCTCTCTTTTATTAATGTGATATGCACTGATAAACTTAAGTTTGAAGAAGGAAAACTTAACTTTTATTTGTACTAAATTAAAATATATTATCAAATCTACTTTAAAATGACTTAAAAGTAGTTAAGCTTAACTTTAGATAACTAATTTTTTATTTCATTTAAATATCATAGTAGATTTAAATCAAAGTTTTTAGTAATGAAGGTTAACTTTATGGGGTTAAGATATTTATTATAAGAGGATTAGACTATAGTTGACTATTTAAAGTAAAGAAAACTGTATTTTTGAAATGTTAAGAGACTTAGATGTTTATGTGAGGAGAAAAGATTGTGACTCTATGATGAATCAGAAAAAATTGTGACTCTATGATGAATCATTTAAAAGCTAATGTATATTTAAAGTAAAGAGGTGTTTCAAGTTCCAACTTTAGGGAGAGGAGAGTGAAGTTCAAAATTATTAATGTCTATCCAGATATAGTAATCCTCACAAGAAAAGAAAAAGAAAGAAAAAAAGGATTGAAAGCAATCCCAAAAAGAAAAGAAAGAAAAAGAAAATATATGTGAGGAGAAGCTTGAGGATATGTCTAATCGAAAATTGGCTTCATTTGAATCAACTTAAGGGAAGAGCTTAGTTACATTTTTGAATTTATATTTAAAGTATTAGCACCCTTACTAATGGAGTTCTCATGAGCTTCTTTTTCATATGATCTTTCAAATAACCCTTAATGTGACAAATTATCGTTATTCTTGAAATTAATAGGAAATTAGAACTCTTAGACTTAATTACAAAAGGTTTAATACCTATATTTTTTACCTATGTTATTAAAAATATTTCTAAGAGTCTTGCTATTATATTCATTTAAATCAAAAATCATAGTAATCATTAAGTAAAGTTCACTACTATGAGCCATATTTTTATGTAGTAACAGGTTTACTTAAGGACAAGTAATAGTTAAGTTTAGGGGTTTTGATGCACCAAAAATATATTTGACTTTTCATATACATTTTGTACTCATTTTTGGTGATATTGAACTTTAAAGGAATGTATTTTCTTTTTTTGTTGCAGGTATGATGATATTAAGCAAATGGAGCAAAGAGAAACGAAAATGAACAAATTTGGAGTGAAAGAAAGCAAAAACCAGGAATTTGAAGTTCTGGTGCCGTCAAACCAGGAATTTGAAGTTCTGGCACCGACGGTACCAAAATGGATGACGACGGTACGTTTTCCTAGAGAGTCTAGGATTAAATAGCTGATAGGGCACCGACGGTGCCATATAAGGCTCTGACGGCGCCATATTGGGCTCCGACGGCGCCCAATGTCGTTGGAGGCCAAATTCAATGTATTTGGATGAATTTTGAAGGGATTCTTGAAGTAACTCTTGGGAAATTCATTCATAGACTATTTTAATTTGTTTTGGGCCCCAGAATTAGTGGAGTGTGTGCGTGTGTGTGTGAGGAGAGTGTTGCTGTAAGTGAAGTAAAGTGTGTGTCAGTTGAGAGGAAGTATTAGAGAGATTTTAGAGTTTAGGGTTTGGTGTTTAGTGTTGTTTTGTGAGGGATTCTTCTTAAAAGAGTTGTAGGAGGAGAGGGAAAGTGAGTGATTGCTTCTTCCCTACTATTCCAAGAGAGAATTGTGTGTTATTATGAAGAGAGAAGGAGATTCAAAGAAACTTCAAGAGATTTGCTTAGGGAAGAAATTAAAATAAGTTGTATATACTTCTTATTATTTTTATGACTTTGCTTTCATATATAAAATCATTGTTTTGTTGTATCTTCTTCATGAATTATGAGTAGATTTCTTTGTCTTTCTCCTTACAATGATAAATGGTGATGTGATGGTTTGGATTAGATTTTCCATATAAATGCTTAGAAATTGTGATGATTTTTCTCTTCATTCTTCATTTACTTTTTGATCTGGCCAATTAAATTGCTAAAAGTTGTTGTGAAACATACGATCTAAAAAGGTTATGCTTTCTACAACAAAAGTGGAGATTACATTCAATGTCGATTAATGAGTGATGTAGTTCATGAGGGTTGGGTGTAAATAAATAGGGAAATATGATTTGTTGGGCGTAGAATTAAAGATTTTAGGGTGACAGACTAAAATTCCCAATTTGGTCCTAGTGTTTGGAAACTAAATCAAGAGTTAGCCTTCATGTGAAGGGAAGCGGGAGCTCTGAAGTGAGAGCTAGTATCGTCCCAGCCTAACCACGGATTTGGGGACTAAACCTAGGGTTAGCCAATATTCTTTATATTACTCGGAAGAGGGTAAAGAATAGGTATGCTCCTATTTGGCACAATACAATAATTATACTAATTTATATCATTCACTAAACATAATATCAATTTGAGGGGGAGGACACTTTCTCTAAACTTGAACCTTGCATCATAAACCTTATTGTAGTAGTAGGTAGCTTTAATTTGAAGTATAGAAAGTAATTTCATGATCTTAAAATCTCTAGCATCGTTAAACTTTAGTATCTTTACTATTTACTTTTTGTGCTTTGCAAATTTGAATATTGGATTTTTGCGCTACGCTTTAAGGTTTGCTTCTTCCCTGTGGGATCGATAACCAGGACTCCGCTAGAGCCTTGTATTACTTGAACGATACGTATACTTGTGTATAGATTAGTTGTTATCTTATTAAACTAATTATATTTTGTGACTGAACTAAAATTACTTTTAAAAATTTATTCCTTAGTAGCTGCAGCCCGCGAGTCAGGTACCAACACAAATGAGATGCTTTCATCAAGAACTAACCAGATAGGCATGTTAGTTCTATTGATTGAAGAAACTTAAAATAGTCAGGAAGCTATGTATCCTAATTAAAACATGGGTAGGCTAGATAAGTAAGGTGGCATAACAAATACAACATGTCTCCGACAAAAAATATCCTGGAAGTCAACGTGATTCTTGTTGTTTAAAAGTATTGTACATTAGTGTAAGAAGCTAGATGACAAAGATGCTTAACTAAATACTGACTAACTAGATTAAGGAAGGTGGTCTAGCCAATTATGCTATTTAACAACCTGATTAAAATTGATGTAGTCAATCAAAATATCAAAGAGTTTTAATGAACTAGGTGGTTTAACCATGGTTGTGTAGCTTTACACTAAACTCAATTATACCTTTAGAAGGATATTTACCATGTATATTTATGATGAGTGAGATACTATTATTTTTTACTCCACACGAAATGTATAAACAAAAGTAAAGAGTACATTAAGAATAGTGCATGTTTTCTCTCACAAAGTTTTTTTAAGTAAGAAAAGTGCATGTCTTCTCTTACAAATTTTTCTAATCATGAACTTCATTACATGATTTCCTAGTAAATATAAGATATCATCACAAACAATTCTCACATAAATGAAACATCAAAAGGAATGAAATATATTGCTTAAATTTTATTTACAAAATACATCAAATATTTGAGCATCAACTCTTATATATCAAACATAAAATATGCATGTCATAATATATTTTCAAATATCTCCCATTGGTATGAGCATCAGATGAGATTCATTTATGTTAATCAGCAAGTAGGATCCTCCTTCATACGCCATTCAATCATAAAAGGAACTTCCCAAGTAAAATTTCGCATGCCTACGATGGTGAGTCATAATAAGGATGCATAAAACTGGCACCATGTCTTCAAGTATAAAGGTCCTTGACCTTATCAATCAATCATGGTCTCTAGCCATTTGATCATGAGATAGTCTGAGGTTTTGTTGGGCTTGCAATCTAAGATATCAAGGTCATCAAGTTAACTCAGATATTTTTATCACTATTAATATTATGCTTAGGGCAACCCCCAATGAAGGTAGTTCAACAATCAAATGAAAGGACTAGTTTTGAACCAAAGGTTAATATGCATGGAGTAGAATAAGTGGGTGTACAGTAAAACATGTGATATACTCATAAAGCTCCTTAGAGAGCTTTTCCTACTACTATTAATTTTCTCCATGAAGGATTTTAATCATTACACCTATTAAAGTTTTATTTAAAGCTTCGGCCAAGCCATTTGTTCTTGGGTAATAGAAAGTGGAATATTGCCAATCAATTTAAGGTTGATGAGCAAGCTATTAATTTTTAATTTCTTAAAAGCTAACCCTTTAACATAAACGATTTGGAACAACAAAACAAATCAATAAATGGTATTATTCTTAAGAAATGTAGTAGCCTTTAATTTTCTAAAAGGGACAACTTCCACCCATTTAAAAAATTATTTAGTGGATGCAAGACTAAATCTATGTCTTTTAAAGGATGGATGGAAACTAAGCCTTATAATGTCTGTTCCCTAGGATTCAAAGGGATATGATGTTACTGTGGGATGTAGTGAATTTAGGGGTTAATGAAGTAGGAGGCTAAAAAATTGACACTGAGGACATCTCTTGGCATTATTCATGTAATCAAGAGTCAACAAAGGCTAATAATAACAAATCCACTTAATTTTTATTTTCATGTTCAGGCTTGATTAATGGGACCAAGTATACCTTCATGAAATTTAGTCATGAATTTTTGGGCTTTATCTCTCGCGACACAATACCATCAGAATTGCTTAAATGAGTGTCGATTTAATGTAAACATTGATGTGGGCTAGTACGATGAGTTAATAAATCCAAAATGAGATAAATTGGCTTTAGCTCAATTAGATCAGGTTCATCAACGCATTCACAAGTTGCTGCTGTTGATTTGGTTTAATATGGTGAGTCAATCAATCTGAATTGAGATACATTTTTTAGCTCAGTATGGCTAGATGGGCACTAAAGCTATGTCATTGCTTACTTAGGTTCATCAATTATGCTGATAAACTGGCATTTAAAGAACTGGCGCCTTGACACATTAAATCTACGATGGGTCTTAACATGGTCATTGCACACCAATGGGTTAAGACTGCTAGGCCCATCTAGTTTGGACTAGAGGAACAAAATAGTATTCGTTCTTTTTTAAGGAGATTAAACCCTGTCATGGCCCTTGTATTGAGCACCTTGGCTCAATGCTGGTATTGTATTTTCATGTAAAGTAAAGTAGTGGCTTAGCTAATTTGAACTAATTCTAGAGCAAGTAACTTACTTGCCAGGATTCTTTTAGTCATTGAAAACCTAAATAAAATAAGCAAACAAAAAATCTAAAATAAATAAACAACAAAACAAATTTAGCAAGTCCTTTTTGATTCGTTGACCTAAGTCCCTGCACATGATTCGATGTCAATGTTGACTCTATAAATTTAGTAGAGTATGTACAACTCTTTGGTACATTCATTGTACAACATAAATAACCCTTAAAAATCTAAAGCTAAATGGATTACTTTTAAGATAATTAAGGAGCTTAGAGTAGATGCTAGTCCTTGAACTATCTACTCTAGATTGACCACTTGACTTATTTTCAATTTAGATCCCCATGTTATCTATCCGGATCAAGTCAACCCATGTGTACCACTTAGGTTGAGAATAAGTTATTATCTTTCCTTAATGTATTCAGGTATAATACAAAGACACCTGAAATTAAAATCAAGTTCCCCAACAAAACAAGTTCAAATTTTCAAACCCTATTTTGACTAGTTTTTCATATTGATCATAAGCTTCAACGTTGTGCTTCCTGATTTTCCTGATTTAGTCATTTTGTCTTATTGTGGTTGTAAGTTCTCATGCTTTCCACCTGAGTATACATAGTTTTGGGTCGATAACAAGCTCCATTGTTGTCCTTCCTGATCTTATCATTCTGTTCATTACTTGGATTGGATATAAATCCACCAGGTTTTTCATCCTAATGTGTTCAGGTAAAACTGAAAATCCCCGGTGGATCCCAAAACTACAATCCAAAAAATCCAAGCGCAGTCTTCCCATTAATTATTTTGTTCAAAGCGAATATGTTCGTCGTACTTTAAAAAGTTTACCACAAATATTGGAGTCAATGTGTTAACCTCATTTTCTGGTCACATTTTGTTTTCGGAGTTATATAAAGCTTTCAGAAAGGTCCAGTGCCTCTAAACACTTAAAGAACACATTGTGCCACTTCTTACTTGGACTGGTCATGCCTTTCTAGAGCATAACCATGCCAGCCTGGGCATGGCCAGTGAACCAACCCGCAATAACGCAATAATTTTTGCTTCCAAAAGATGGCCAAAAACTTGAACCAAAATTTAAATAGCGGCTAGTGTATAAAATTAAAATGTTGTAAAATTTTAGAAAATATTTTACACAAAAGGGGTACTACGCAAGTATACGTATCATTTCAAGTAATATAGGGTTTTCTTTTATAACCCCAGTATCGATCCCATAAAGAAGCGAGGTAAGCAATCCTTTAGGCTAATTCCAGTCTATTTCTATAAGGCTTAACGTTTTTGAATCATCATGAAAATCCATTTCAATCTCATTTGTTAACTTATTCTTAAAACTTTCTTGGAAGTGGTCTTTACTTAGATAATCAATTTCATCTATCCAAATACAATCATCATCTTTTCTCTCAACTGGATATTTCATAGTCTTTAGTACATCAAAAGTGACTTTCTGGTCATTAATATTCATAATCAACTCTCTTTTTTGCACATCTATCATAACTTGTCCAGTAATAAGGAAAGGTCTCCCTAAAATAATTGGAATTTCTTTATCTTCCTCCATATCTAATATAATAAAGTCCAAAGGAAAGATAAATTTATCCACTTTAACAAGCACGTCTTCTATAACTTCTTTTGGATAAATGATAGATCGATCAGCTAACATAAGGGTTACAGTAGTGGGAGAAATATCGACTAAACGTAACCTTCTAAATATAGATAGAGGCATCACATTAATGCTCACTCTTAAATCACATAAAGCTTTTCCACATAATCATTCTCCAATTGCACAAGGAATTGTAAAGCTACAAGGATCTTTAAATTTTCAGGGAAAATTTTTCTGAAGTATAGCGCTGCACTCCTTACTTAGTGCAACTGTCTCGTAATCCCGAAATTTCTTTTTCTTATTTAATATCTCCTTCATAAACTTTGCATAACTTGGCATCTATTCCAAAGCTTCAGTGAAAGGAATATTTATCGTTAACCTCTTAAGTGCTTTCATGAACTTTGAAAATTTTTTATCCAACACATGTTGTCTAAGTCTTTGAGAAAATAGAGGTGGTAGTCTTTCCAAACTGATTTTAGTTGGAGAAATTAATTTTTCCAGATCCTTAGAAACATGTTTTTCAGGTCTTTTAGTTTCCTTTGTTTCTCTCACAACATCTTTCTCTTTTCTAACCACATCCTCTATCTCTCTTCCACTTTTTAATTGGACAGCTTCTACTTGTTCATTAGTATTCTCTTTAGGGTTGATCTCAATGTTGCTAGAAAGTATTCCTTGGGGTCTATCGTTAAGTGAATTAGCAATTTGTCCCAGTTGATTCTCTATATTTTTAATCGCAACATTTTGACTTTATAACTTGTTTCCCATTTGCAATACCACTTCTTCCATAGACATCTTATCCTTAAATTGTTGATCATTGTTAGAGTCCGGTGGATATGAAGGTCTATAGTTTGTGTTCCCCCTGATTATTCTTACTTCCATTAGGATTCACATGATTATTTTCCCATTTTTGGTTTCCACCATCAGTAGTATGATTTTTAGTTAAATTTAGGATGGTTCTCCCAACACGGGTTGTAAAAGTTAGTATATGGGTTGTTTATGGTATTTAAAGCATCATATGATAAGTTAGAATCAATTATATGTCATAATGAACTTTCCTCACTTACAGAAGTAAATTGAGGCTAGTTCATTCCAAATTGGTCCAACTTCCTTGATATTGCGGCAACCTGAGATGCAGGAATTGTAATTACATCTGTATCATGAACACTAGCTACATTTTTATGATTTACCCATGCAGAGAGCCATTGAAATTCATTTGTATCAATTTTTTCAATTAATGCATACGCTTCATTAAATGATTTTTACATTGATGAACCACCAGAGTAGCATCAATTATAGACCTAAGGGATCCTACTAACCCATTATAAAAAGTTTGAATGATTAACCAATCGGGCAGAGCATGATGTGGACACTTTCATATGAGTTTCTTAAATCTTTCTCAGGCTTCGTATATTGTTTCTCCTTCATATTGACAAAATGAGATAATATCTTTTCTAAGTTTAGTAGTCCTTGAAGGTGGAAAATACTTAGCTAGGAATT
The DNA here is from genome assembly GCA_022702705.1 of Papilionanthe hookeriana x Papilionanthe teres. Lineage (NCBI taxonomy): Eukaryota > Viridiplantae > Streptophyta > Magnoliopsida > Asparagales > Orchidaceae > Papilionanthe > Papilionanthe hookeriana x Papilionanthe teres. The sequence continues at coordinate 128,123,244 of CM040421.1, read as the reverse complement.
TCTGAGTTAACTCCTCCCAATTTTTAATAGAGCCAGGTGTTAATGAGTATAACCATATTTTAGCCTTATCCCTTAGTGAGAAAGGAAAAAAGCCTTAGCCTAACAGCATCATCTGACATACCGTTATAACGAAATGTATCACAAAATTCTAGAAAACTAGATAAGTGTAAATAGGGATCCTCCAAAGGAGTTCCCACAAACTGATTATTCTGCACCAGTTGGATAATCTTAGGATTTATTTCAAACGAGTCAGCTTCTATGACAGGGTTTTATATAATTGAGAGAATTTCATCTGTCGTAGGATTTACGTAATCCCTCAATGAAGTATGATGATTTTTCAAGTTATTATCTTGAAAGTTTTCCATTTCCATTTCTAGTTTTTCGAGTCCTTTCTGTATTTTTATTTTTTTATTTTTTCAAACTCGGGATTATAAGGCACAAGCCCTGCAGATCCTTTGTTTTGTATACATAGTACAACAAACAATACATTAACAATTAAACAAATAATAGATGAAATATATTCAACACAACAAAATATTTTCACGAACACCTTATTTTTCACACAAATAATTTTTTTTATTTTTTTCACAACACTCTTTCATATAACAAAACACTTTTCACAAAAAATAGTTTTTACGAAACTACAATTTTCCATGCCTAAACCTAATTATTTCAACTAAAATTCTCCTAAAGTTCTTACCGAAGCTTCCCCGGCAACAGCGCCAAAAACTTGACCCAACCCGCAATAACGCAGTAATTTTTGCTTCCAAAAGATGGCAAAAAATTTGACCCAATTTTTAAATAGCGGCTAGTGTATAAAATTAAATTTTTGTAAAATTTTAGAAAATATTGTACACACTAGGGGTACTATGCAAGTATACGTATCGTTTCAAGTAATTTAGGGTTTTCTTTTATAACCCCAGTATCGATCACACAAAGAAGCGAGGTAGGCAATCCTTTAGGCTAATTCCAGTTTATTTCTATAAGGCCTAAATTTGGAATGTTGATTAAAATGGGTTTTCTAATAACTAATCTTAAATAAAGTTCTTAAATAAAAAAATATCTGATTGATAAATTGGTTAGGAGAATTTTGAGATGTTAAAGACTACCTTTCTCTTACAATTACATAGAGAATGTGTAGGAAAGAAATTCTTAGAATTTATGTAGTAGTGCCAAATAGAAGCAATCCTATTCTTTACCCTTTGGTCCAGGTGTAAAGAACATTAGCTAATCTATAGATCGGTTCAGGATGTTTTATTAGTAGAATGGGTTAATCTAGGCTCACACTACTAGATGTCTAAGGGTGGCTATGGTCGGCCCTACCAGTGACCCTTCCCTTTCTATAGATCAAATCATTAGAATTTTGTCTATTACTCTAAAAACTAATCAATTCTGTGCCTAACAAATAATATCTCCCTATTTATTTGCACTTCACCTTGAATAACCCGCATAAAGCCTTCGATTACCCAAGGATTCATGTGATATCTACTAATTAAGAACTCATCTCCGGATAGGTCTAAAAATTATTCAACGGATTTTAACAATACAAGTGATCAATTTGTAAAGTAAATGAAGATCCGATATGAATATTATCACCATAATTTAATAAGAGAATATCTAAGCAAATCTTAATTCCTAAACATGCATCTATTTCATTACAAAATAAAAGTAAATGAAAATAATGGCATAAGAAGTAAAAGACTTGAAAGAATTGTGTAATAAATTAAGTGCCAACAAGGAACTTATTTCATTAGTATTCTATTATATTTATGCAACTATATGTCACCTAGAAGCATCTAATAGATAATTCTATCATAAAAATAATTTTCCTGCACATGCCACTACTTCATATTAAAAGAAAGAGTAAAGAAAATCACTTACGAAGCATAGATAAATCACGACAGAAAACTCAATTTAAAACAAAGAAAATCCACTAGAAAGTGTTTACAACAATTACAAGAGAATGAAGAACACAATACTTAGCTTTTTCCCTCTGAAGGAAAGAAGAAGATCTCTCCACCAAAGTCTCGCACCGATCCATGCGCCGCTCGTACATCCCTTACATAAATATCTCAAAATCCCTCACCAATCTCTCCATAAGATGTAGAAATCTCCATCTTCATGACTCTAAAATGACTAAAATGACTAAGGGGGAAGAAAGAGAGGGGGAGAGAAAGAGAGAGACAAGAGATAGGCCCTTTTTCCTGTAGAAATATCTCCTATTTATAGAGCTCTAAAAATGGCCAAGGGTTGCTTAAGGCACCTCTTCAAAAGTAGTCCACATTCATTGAATCTTCTAGAAACTGACTCTGGCGCCTAGGCCTTGATTCTGGCGCCTAGGTGCCGTTTCTCGTCACTGGTGCCTAGGCGCCGGGTTTGGTGCCTAGGCGCCATCCTGTGCGCAGCTTCACTGCTTTTCTCCATTTGGCTCCATTTCGACCCATTTCAGTTGCATTGCATTCCTAACATCTTCACCTACAAGATAGACATGAAAACAACCTTTCTCAAAAGTATATTTTCATTCAAAAACATGTGAGAAATATAAAAGATATTAAGCATAGAAAGACATATCAATATGTGCTAAGTTAGAATTTTTTTCCTTGCTTATTTTGGCTCAAAATTGCATAGTTTTTGCTTGATTTTCTCTAAAATCATATTTTTATACTTGAAGACAAAAATATGCAAAATTCCTTCCTTTAAAGTGTAATATCTTTAAAAATGTGCATAAAGTTAGCATGAAATCTACAATAAAAATAGGTAATTTTTAAAGTGGATCAGCCATGCCCCCAGTTCTGTTGGCTTGGTCATCTTTAGTCGACTACGCCATTGAACCTTGACCTTCATCCACGGATCCTTATCTCAAACGTCCATTCGATCAGATGGCTGAAAACATCCGATAACTATCGTTGATTGCAGAAACTACTAAAGTAATCTAGAATGTCAATCTCTCATGTGAACGACAACCTAGGACAAATGCCAACGGCTATACAAGGCGGTTGATCATCCTTGTCGAAAGAATGAAGTAAAGTAATCTAGTTGTAAGGGAATCAACTGGAGTGTGCCTAAAATCCAGTGAACACTTCTTCTTCTTATTCTTAGAGTGACATCTTTAATCAGAGTTCTTCAATCTCTGGTCAGCCAATGGTTGGTAAGTTTTTCCTCTCTTTCCTTTTAAGTAAATATTTCTAATTTTTAAGTGTTTCAAGTTAAAAATCTATGTCTAGGTTAACTCATAGCCTTGGATTAGGCTTGGGTTTGGGTTTGACTCAAGTTGAATCAAACCTGACCTAATCTTATTTCGTAAACAACCTAACCCAAACCCTAAAACCTAACTAAGGTCTGAGCCAACCCAGATCGGACCAAACCGAGACCCAACCCGACTCAGGTCTAGCCCAACCTAACCCAAACCCTAAAATCTAACCCAGGTCTGACCCAAATAAAACCTGAGCCAACATTAACCAGACCCAACCCACATCTAGCTCAACTTAATCCAAACCCGAAAACCTAACATGAGTATGTTCGAACTTAGATTTGACCAAACCAAGATGCGACTCATCATAGGTCAAGCCCAACTTAATCCAAACCCTATAACCCAACCAAGGTAAAACCTAACCCAGGCCTGACCCTATCTAGACCTGACCCAGCTAAGGTCTAGCCCAACTTCACCCAAATCCTAAAACCTAACCCAGGTCTGACCAAACCCAGACTTGACTGAACCAAGAACCAACCCAGCTCAGGTCTAGCTCAATCTAACCCAAACCCTAAAACCTAACCTAGGTCTAACTCAAACCCTCCTAACCCAACCTACACCTAGCCCAGCTCAGGTATAGCGTAACCTAACCCAAACCTTAAAGCCTATCCCAGGACTGAGCCAACACAGACCTGACCCGCCTAGACCAACCAAACTCAGATCTGGCCCAACTTAAAACCTAACCTAGGCCTTACCCAACATAGACCTTACCCTACTTAAACTCGACCTAGCTCAAGTCTAATCCAACTAATCCCAAATGATCCAAAATATCCTGAAATTATCCAAATGACCCAAAACACCCTGAAACCTCCCTAAAAATCCAAAAGACCTTGAAACCACCCAATAACCCAAAACACACTGAAACCACCTTAATCACCCAAAATGTCCCAAAAAAATGACCCAAAACACCTTGAAACTACCTAATAACTCAAAACACTCTAAAACCTCCCTGTTAATCTAAAACACCTAAAAGTCATCTTAATAACCTAAAATATCCCCAAACTAACAACACTAAACACCCCAAAACTACTTAAATGACCCAAAATACACCTAAAAAACATTTCAAACTACCCGAATGACTAGAATACCCCAAAACCATTGCATTTCCCTAAAATTAACTCGAATATCCTAAAACAAAAATAGTTAACCCAAGTTCAATCCTAAACCTAAGTTTAATCAAGGCTATAGTTATGTTATTTCATGCATGTCTCCATCTTTTATTGTGTTATTTCATGTTTAATTACATTATTGCGTGTCTTTCATGTTCTATTTCATGCTTATTATATTCTTTCTCCATGTTTAAAAACTAACAAAAACAACAAAAAGATAAAAATAACGAGATGGAAACCCCTTTCAGGAGGTATTCTTCTGAAACAAAAATGTAATGTTAAAAATAACAAACTTCAAATCTTAGAAAACCATGATTATCCAACATGTCTGGCAAGATCTAGGAATTGAAAAAATGATTAATTGAATATTAAACTTCAAATTAAATTAAAATACCCTAAGATAAAGAAAAAGAATCAACCCTAAGATAATCTTCCATGCTCTCTAGGTTAGCTAACTTTAATACCAAACTTAGGGTCATACACCTACCCCTCGTTAGTCTGAGTATAGAAGCCTAGGTTAGTCTAGGTACCCTAGCTAGCTCTAAGGACTAGGACCTATAAAATAAATAAACCTACCTCTTGAAGCTAGAGGGAATACCCTAGAAGGATGTAACTCATTGTTGTAGATGAAGTTATTTAAGATTACTTTGAAAATTTGGTTCCTCTGAGCTACGAAACTTAAGAAGGATACTTGTTTATGAAGTTGGTCATAATGGATGGATATTAGTGTGGTCGAGATGATGAAAAGCCAAGGACATTTTAATCAGGTACATTATTCTAAAGGTCTAGGTTAGCCCACATATTAAGATTCCTTGTAGAGTCTAAGGTCTCATTTTCCAACTAGAAATCTTTCTTACCCAACTCTCTCCGTATTGTAGGGTTCTTAATTACATATATCAGTAAAATCAAGTGTTGTTTATTAATCTCTTGACCTAAACTGATCAATTTAATTTCACCTTCTGATGTTTTAAAAATCACTTTCGATCAGATATACCTCTTTATTCGGGACCTTGTTTTGTAAATCTCATTCATCCTTCTAAAGAATAATCTTCAATAATTTGGTTTATCATATTAGTCAAAAGTTTTCATTTGGTCCTATGATCCTATAGATGTAATTAACTATGAGGACTTGCTTTTATAGGAAATGAGATCCCTAAAATTAAATCTTGTCTTACGATCATGAGAAAAATCCTGGTTCTTTAGACCCATAAAAATTTCCTCATCCTGATGATTATGACCATTCTAAGGGAATATTTCTATCCTTTAGAGTAATATATTATTCTTTGAATGTTGTATCAGATCATTCAGGTAGAAGTTTTCCAAGGTCCATGGTGACCACTTAAACAAAACCCACCAAGCTCTATAAAAGGCAATGAATCCTAAAGGTTTTGTAGAGATACGCCAAATTTATACTTTAAAGGGTTCCTTTTTAGATCATACTTTGTAATTCACTCAAAAATAATTATTTTATCTGAAATACTATCTTCTTCAAATTAATTCTTAACCATGAAATCTTTTATATAACCTTTAACTCGGTGATTTGAGGGCCATTTAGAATTGGTTATAACCAGACAAGCCGTCATGAAAGAGACCATTGAATGAGATGAAGCGTCATATATCATAAGATCTAGAATATGTAGAGGAAATTCATCTTTTAGGCAAGAAATATTTAAGTCTGGAAAGTCAATGCAAACTTGTATCTGTATGTCCTTCTTTTGAATGGTTTCGATATTTGCTAGTCATCTAGGGTATGGTACTTTTATAATGAATCCATTCTGAATGAGCTTCATGGTATCTTTGATAACCATTTGCTCTATATTGAGATGCATTATCCGAGGAGATTTATTCATAGGAGTGATACTCAGATCTTTGGCCGAGTTATGACAACTATCTCTGGAGATAAACCAGTTATCACAGCATAACTCCAAATAAGATAGCCACACTATTCTTTAAATGATTTCTATGAATTTGCTAGACATAGAATCCAACAAGAGCTTTCTAATAAAGCATGGTTGAGTATCATCAAATGTACCTAAGTTGTTCTCGATCAACTCGTCAGTAGTCAAAGAAACATCATCCTTCAATTCAAGAAGAGCATCCTTAATTTCAATTTCCTTGTCATTAGAGGTGAGAACTTCATCATGTTCAAATGTATAAGTTATTCTACATGAAGTGATGAAATGTTTAACTTTATTTTGCTTTTTAGATATCTTTAACCAAACTTCTCTCAAAGGGGGCTGTTTTGGGGGTTTTGGGGGTTCTATTTTGTTACATAGCCTTACACATGTTGGCTTTACAAACAAACTCTTTTTGGGCCACAACCCATATTCAAAAAAAATTTTAATAAGAGGAGAACAGTAATAATAAAGTGGCATGCTTCTATTTTTTCATTATTATCATTTTAAAAAATTAAATCAAAGTTGGTTAACATGCATATCAACCTTATAAAATAAAATGGCTTTTTCCTAATATTTAATTATATGAGGTAGATAAAAAATCCAATTCTCATCAACCGTCGATGCACTTGTAGTCGTCAAATCTTAATAATGTCCTATGGAGTGGGCACAATAATTACTTTCTCATTCCCACGTTGGCTTGGTAAATAAACTATTTTTTTGCAATAACCCATTATCCAAAAGTTTATTAATAAGAGGAGAACACTAACAATAAAGAGGCATGCCTCTATTTTTTTTATTTTTTTCATTTAAAAAATTGAATCGGAGTTAGTAAACATGAATGTCAACCTTATAAAACAAAATGTTTTTTTTTTCCTAAGATTTAATTATAGGAGGTAGATAAAAAAGTCCACAGCTCATCAGTCATCGATGGACTTGTAGTCGCCAAGTATTTATTATGTCCTTATGGAGTGGGCTCAATATTCAATATCTCATTGTTCAAAGACAAGTTGGACAAGTAAGGGACTATGAGAGTTGATAATACCTTTTTAAGCTAAAAGTGATAAAGATATCTTGTCAATAAAAACTTCTTGATCATGACCATGCGCTCCTAGAGTTAGCCATTAGCATGATCTCATCTAGTTCAAAGTTAGTATCTAGTTTAGTTGTTATTTTTATCTTAGAAGATGGCTTGATGGGGAAAACCCAATCACATCTCGATATCATTAAGGAATGACACATTTTCTCTTATTTTACTATCTCATTGCAATTAACTAAAAAAGATTTAATAAAGGGAGTGGCCATGGATGTCCTATGACACGCATGGTTGGTAGAGGCACCTTTTTAGAAGGTACTTAGTACTCAACATCATCATAAATACCTATCTCACTAAAATAAAAATGCTAGACATATTCTGAAATTGAGAAATCATCTTCTTCACACATGTACTAATACATTAGTGTAAGGTAGTATTGGTATTAATTTTCATTTTGTTGTCTTATGTGAAGGATACCCACTTGAATGGCATGAGATTGTATATCATTAGTCATAGCTTCATGTAGCTCAACACATTTATTAGGACCCTTCAGTATGTGTTTTTATCACTGAACTAGGGTTGGAGTTACTGTAGCCTTACTCAGGAGAGTTCAAATTTGATTTGAGACATATTTATTGTCCATTTGAATGCTTAAGGTTCATTTTTCTTCTATGTGAATCTTTCCATTTTTAAAGGAATCTATGAAACTCTCTAACGTGAGCTAAGGCATGAATATAGGGTTTTTGTCATTGTACCCGTGCCATGGTCTGGCACACCCAATTGGCAATAAATCTTTGATATATCACCTATAAAATGTTGAATTTAAATTTAAGGGAGTATATTTCTGTGATAATATCCTCCTATAGCTTTATGATTCAAGAAACCCTTTGATAGGGGTGCCATGCACAATATTAGGGTTTGTACCGCTATGGTAGTGCCAAAGGAATTAAGTTTAATTGATCTTATTTTTTTGATTTAACACCTTATAGAGGTTAATTTTGATGTTTAAAGATCATATTCCATCCATTCATGACCTTCTAAGGTCCAAGAGATCCATAAAATACCTCCCCACTCATGCACGTGCCAACACCTGCGTGCGTGTGCAATTGAAGGCAATCCATGCCTCCGGTCTAAATAACAATACTAGCACTAATTGCCATATTAAGAAGTTCAAGAGTGGTTTCTTCCATTAGGGGAAATGGCCCCATCACTAAAAGGAAATTTCTCGACTAAATTTTCCAGACTTCTGAGCGAGTCACGCGGGAGTTTCTATACTTCCTCAAGGTCATCATAGTGTGACAATGAGATATAATCATTAGTCCATTGTGAAAGAAAGATTCCTATAATCTATTGTACTAGTATCATAACCTACAATGAAGTCACTTACAACCCTTGGAATGACATATGGAGTTGTTGCACTGAATGTCACTATGAATGTTGTTGTAGTCGCATTGTCTGCACTTGTTGTAACTTCCTCTTGTAACCATAAAAAAAATCATGTTTTTGCTTATTTCTTATCTTTTTTTAGAAATAAAATAGTTGATATTTCATAATCTAATAGATGAAGGTTTGTGGATTATCTCTGTAGATACTCACTCCATTTTTCTTAAAATATATATATATTGTGAGAAAGGGTAGACCTTCCACTGAGGCGTACGAGTATATCCCATATTCTAAATGGTTTGTCCCCCTCACAAAAAAAAGTTTGATGTGGTTGGCAACCCCAGACAACATGTTGCTTAATTACAAGCACTTTGTTGCAATATAAGTAATAATGATGCATTATTGCACTGCCTCTTCATCATGAGCATTGTCGGCTATTTTTAGGTTGAATATTGTATTTTTGAAAAGGGGTCGCCTACAGAAATTGTCGGCGAATTTTAAATTTAATTTACATATATAGTTATAATTTGGAAAGTAGTGTTTTGATTTTGAAAATGATTTTTTTAAAAAAATTTTAAGATATGAAATCAAACTGATCTCACATTCGAATAGTTTATATAAACGAGCACCGCACCACAAGCTTGTATATCTATCCCGAGAGAATAGACACACTTGCTTGATGATGGGGTTCGATTAAATAAACTAGAAGATTTGTGACATCCGTTTGTTTTGCGAACCAATTTTATAAGCCGACAAGTTCCCTGCTTAATATAAATGAATTAAGCGGGGTTTATATTACACAGGTTCTTAAAGTTCCCTATAAGGGCAAGCCCTATAGTTAATTACATCTTAAATGAAGTGAATCATTTAAGAAAACTCTCGATAATGATCGGTGGTTATGCTCTCGAGAATTTCGAACTTTAAGGTTTTCGAAAGGATTGGATTTTTTTGAAAATTCAAAAGGATTAGCTCAAATTTGGAACATTTATTTTCGGGAGTCCAAAGAAAGATAAGTAGGAGAAGGCGAGGATCCAAGAGGAATCTTGGCAACTTCCCGACTATCCTATTGTTTGGCTTCGATTTTGAAAATGAATTTATTTAAGTTTTAATCCTGTCGATTAATTATAGGAATTACATTTACATAATCACCTGATTATGCAAATAACCTGAAAGATAGGAGGATTTACGTCGTATCAGACGACGACCTCGGAATCCTAAGGGAGTTAGGGCTTATATCGCACGGCAGGGCATGCAAAGGCCTAAAAGAACAGGTGAGGATTTATGTCGCACTAGGCGGACTACCTCGAATCACTATGGCTTGTTGTTTAAACTAAAGAATAGTTTTCTTGATGTCGATACGAGGTTTTGCTTGTTGACGATGGTCGTCTTGCCCTCGAAGTCGTGCTCCGTGCTCCACGTCGTAGCAAAGTTGCAGTTTAAACTTAAATCTTAAGTTAAAGTGAACATGCAAATCATTTTATTTCATCTTATTATTATTATCATTTTCATTTTCATTGCAAGCGTGAGTGTGTATTGCAGTGACAGGTGTAGCAAAAGAAAGCAGTAAACAGGAGCGTGCTATAGTGAATAACATAAAGCACCTATCACAAACAGAGTATGCTAAGCTAAGCAGGAAACATGCTAAACTAAGCAGGAGTAACATGCTACGACAAGTAAAACATGCTAAGCAAGTATGTGTATCGAAAGTAAGCAAACTAGCCTAACGGGGATATATGCTTTGAAAAGTAAACATGCTAAACAGGCATAAACTGAAAGTAAACAGGCTAGACTAGCAGGAGTATGTGTTGAAAAGTAAAGCAGGTATAACAGCAAATAAAGTAAATGACAGTGTTGCAGAGGTACCGTATGTTTTGCTCATACGCGACACACTGTTACCTGTTTATTATTATTTTCATATTTTTCTTATTTCCTGCAGAAGAGTCGTTAGCGCAGAAAAAAAAACAAGAGTAAAAGTAGTGGGAAGGAACCTAGCTCAACAGGAGTACTACGGTACGTACAAAGGAGCAAAGTATGAAAACCCAACGGTAAAACAAAAGAAAGACGGCAGGAGAGCGAATAAAATCGTGAAAGAAAGCCAGAAAATCGAAAAGGAAAATAAAAGAACGTCCGTATAAAATTCTGAGAAAAGTCACGAACGAAAAAAACAAAATAAAGCCGTAGAAAACCGCAAAAACACCGGAAGAATCCCACAGATGGCCCGCTAAAATCACGGCGAACCGTAAGAAAGCCATGGGGCATCTGGGAAGAAAGACCTGTAAGCACGGTGGTGTTTCGGACTCAGAGCTGTGCTAATATCCGGACTTGAGTGCTGACTACCAGACCGACTTTCTGCAGAAGGCAGTCCTAATCCGACTCGAATAGCCAACCGTGGACCTTTATAAATTTTCATACATTTCATTTTTGGTTTGCATGCAAGTAAAAAGCCATAGGTAAGTAGGCTGCGTAGTAGTGGAGGTAGTTTTTATATTTTTCAAACATATGTATTTTTTTTGTTTTAAAATATTTTTTAGTCCACAGGTTGACTACCCTAATAGGACTAGAACTACGAACATCCTTAGACTGTCGGCAGTAGAAACCCCAAGGACGGGCGAACGGTTCCGTGGTTCCTGCTCTACTCTCTATAGAGTCTCTGAGTCAGGCGGCCCCATTCTATGATTCTCATAATTTTTCTTTTTGCAGTCTCATCAATGTCCCCACCGCACTTACAGCCTTGCTTGATGGCCCCACATATAGCCTAAAGGGGCTATATGTGCACACCTACACGTCCTCAGTAGGTGCGGACATTGAACCAAGAAGCGAGGAGAAAATCAAGGGACGAGGGATCGATGAAAGGAGAGAGGAGAAAACAATTCACCTAACACATAATCGTAAAACAAGGTGAATTGGTTCTCAAAATCAATCAACTCAAGTCAATCACCCCGGACTCCCGACAATCCTCACTCGTCCTAAAGAAAAGACCTAAAAGTGTCGCTACGCTCGTGAAGTGACCTAGACCTCTAGGGTGGTGCCAAATCCTTCCCACAACATTCAGGTAATGGCAAAGAAAAAGGAAACATAAAACAAAGCTACGGGGAAAGAAAGTAAAATGGAATGAAGTAGAACGAAATCAACCAAGAAAAATCGGGCAGCATAACGGTGTAAAAATAAATTTTGCACACCTGCAATTTGTATAAAAAGAAATGTCGCAAGCATATGTATGTAACAACTAATGTTTTCATCCATCCCAAGCATGTATAGAGCATGTTATAACTCTCAAAACCATAGGATAGCTTGCATAAAAATAAATAAATAAATAAATAAATAAAAGAACTTCAAATTCCTACAAGTAAGGCACACTTTTATGCTTGGAGTGAGGTGAAACATGTGTGCAATTATAGTTTTGATGTTGTATATGCGAATACATGTTGAAATAGATGAAGAGCAAGCACACATAACTTCAAATTTTGATGTTTCAAGCGGGAACATGTTTGAATCCGAAAATTGCAAATAAATTCACCAATTTATTCTCATATTAGCTAGCCGTCGTTGAGCCACAATAAAGAATGAAAACCAAGCATTCCATTTTAGTGCAAATAGGAGCAGCTTCCTACAACTAAAAGAGCCAAACCGAGCCCACCAAATTGAGCCTCGAGAGCTTTAGAAATTACCCATTTCTTTTTGCAAATATTTCCATTATAAGAAGGCAGCAATACAAAGCAAAACCAAGCCACTAAAACAACCTTTGAAAATGCCTAGTAACCAAATTCTCATTTAACGTATAATTTGAATAGATGGGGCAGCAACGAGAGGAGAAAAATCAAGCCCACAGCAAGGCAAAACCGAGCCCAACATAGGGGGCAAAAACCGCAGCAATCACAAGGTTAAAAGCGAGGTATCACAAAGCCAACACCGAGCTCGATATAGGGGGAAAACCGCAGCTACAACCGAGTCTCGAAATAATGTTCACATCTCACTAAAACGATTTAGCAAATAAGGGGGCTTTCAAATAGGAATTTCGACACTTAGAAGCAGGTACAAGTTACATAAACAAAAGAAAGAGGCATCCATAAAGAGCTAAAATCGAGCCATTCAGCACACCAAAACAGGGGTAAAAGTGTAGCCCAAAATGGTGTCTAAAGGGCCAAAATCTGTCATGTATGTAAGTATGAAGACATATATTTGAAAGGTGCAAATACACATGAATTGGGTGGCAGATATGTAAATGCATTAAACTTGGGTGATATATATGTAAATTGTGAAGTTTAGGCATTGGACATGTAAACATATAAGAATCGAATGGCATGTATGTGATTTCACTAATTCACAATAAATCTCTAGGTTTTCTTATCTCAAATAATTTTGCATTGCAAGCCTTCCTAGCATCAGTCATGTTTCCCAGAAAATGTATTTCGAATTTGCACAACTCACTTATAAGTCCGAATCATTCCTCTCGAGGAATAGACTACCAAATCATATAATAAATCGTGCATCTTATAATATATCTCTCCCCACGATGCTCATCAAAAGGATTTTCTAGCCAAAGCATTAAAATACTTTCCTCCAATATCATCCCAGAATCTCTTCTTCAAATAAAGATACCTGAATGGAACCCAATGCAATCCATATTCAGACTAAATCGTCTTTATCAAACGGATGATCTTGTGGGGAATATGCCACAAAATGCAAAACAATTTCAAATTCTTATTTCAGCACTTCATAGATGTGCTGTAAATGACTTGTTCCATCTATTTCCTAAGCTCGAGAAAAATGAAGATACAAATAGTGGATGAAAAGTCGCTTTAAACAACAAGCCAGAAACCCACAACCATTGCTGCACTTCAAAATCTATCCCCCTCCAAATGTTTCAGATTTGGTAATAGAATAAGTCGAGCCTCAACTTTCCAACACATATAGGGAAACCATGCACATTCATACATGCCACCCGATTCTTCACATATTTACATATTTAGCACCTAAATTTCAGACTTTCACAAATGAGGCACGAAAGCTTTTAGATTTTTACAAATGAAACACCTAAGCTTTTCAGATTTTCAAAGTATAAGCATCGAAGGCTTCGCGAGCTTTACAAATAAAGTAGCAATGCTTTCAGATTTTAAAAGTGAAACACCAAAACACTTCTCTCCCTTTGCAAATCATAAATAAAACATTTTCAGATTTCACAAAGTATAGGCATCGATACCTCCGAAGTTCGCAAATAACGAACATTTCAAAAGAAAAGCAATAGGCATCTAGATGTAAGCTTTATGAGTGACGAACTTTTAAGTACTACACTGCATACAATATCTTGAAAAGTATATAATCATGTCTTCCCGAGTTCGGTTGTAAAGCATACAAATACACATGAGCGAGTGTATCAAGCCTCAAGATTTTAAAAAGGATATTAAAAAAAATATATAAAAATAGATAAAACTATAGGTGTTATATACTGTAAGCACATGTGAAGTGTATCCTACATGCATAAACATATGTCACATAGCCACCAGCATGTCTCAAATTCATCAAGCAAGCCCCAACATTCAAAAGAGAGTCAAAATAAAAGGAGGAGCTCAAAATCGCAAGGAACAAATTACCCAGCAAAAGGTCCAACAAATAAAGCTCAAGTAGAGACTCAACAACTCCAAAGCTCCCCAAAGTTCAAAAGTAGCCCCCCAACACAAGGCCAGCACAAGAGAGCCCCGGGGAGCGAAGCCAGAGCAATAGCCGGACTCGAAACGGCCCAAAACCGAGAGCGAGCGGGGGGTTCAAAACCGAGAAAACAAAACCAGAAAGACAGCCCCCAGCTCCTTTTAAAACGAAATAATGTTTACTTTCAACCAAGATCCTAATGAGCCAAGGTAAGGCTTAAAACTTAGTTAAACATGAAGCTAAATAAGCATTTTCATATATCCAGCATATCCAAGCATAGAACCTCAATATATTTCAAATGAAAGTAAGTGTAAGGCTCCTTTAGATCAATTTAAACCCTTTCCTAACATGCTCTTTAGTGAAGAAGAGGTAAGAAGAGCAAGAAGCAAGCTCCACATGCATATAAAACTAAATAAACCATTCCATGCTCCACATCAAGTTAGAATGAGTAAAGAAGAGAGGAAAAGAAGAAGATCTTACTTCCCGAATGAGTGGGAGAAAGACCACAAGAACCTTCAATCCAAAGGTCCCAAGAACACCAGACTACAGGCACTCTCCAACGATAACCCAAAATTTCGGCAGAACCTCCCCTTCACTTAGAATTTCAGCCCCCCTTTCAGTCTTCCACAAGAGGGGTTTATATAGCCAAGGAGGAGGAGACGGAGTTACCTACTCTTACCTAGACGGTGAGCCGAAGCCATCGGTGACAGGAGAAGTCGCGACAAAAAGGAAGAGGCGACAAACGTCGCGACGGAGAGCGAGGAGGCGTGGAGGACTTTAGCCAGGGGAGCAGGGAGCTTTACCAGGCATGCGTACGAGGAGGGGACCGAAGTCTTGCGAGGAAGAGGAAATGGCTTTCGACGAGGAAGGGAGGCGCTCGGCTCGACGCTCCATTCGGGAATGGGAGAGGGGAGCGACGGCTAGAGGCGTGAGGGAGAGTGATGCGTGGGTTTAGAATTAGGGATTTTAGGTTTTTTTTTCTTTTTATAATGTTTTAGTCAAATTTCGCCGATTCGGACAAAAATCAATCCCGCACGAAATGATATCAAAATTAGTGTCCTTCCTAGGTAATTTCGATGTTCCGGACGCAACGGCGCAGTGCGTTTCGTCATCCGGGGCCGTTTGGACAACCTCGTTATCAAAACAGGTCAAAAAAGGTCAAATTTGGAAATTTCACGATTAAATCAGATTTGGTTGAAATTACAGATTGAACTGGTAGCGATCGAATGTTGCATTCAGTTTAGGGGAGTGTGTCAAAGCTTTTAAAATTTAAATTTAGAAGAAAATGGCTAGCGTCGGGTCAATTTGGGTCGAATCGGAGCTTAGGTTGGGCTTAGGTCAAAATTGGGTTTTTGATGAAATCGGCTTAAATTGACAAAATTGGGCTGTGGTGTAGTTGAACAAAATGAAATTGGGAATATTTGGGATTTTCACGGGATTTTCTGGGAATTTTTGGAATTTTGGGTTAAAAAGGGTATTTTGGGTATTTGGAGGTTATTTGGAGGGTATTGGGGTATTTTGGTGGGTTTAGGGTTCAGAATGTGTGTGAGAGTGTGATGTGTGCAGGTCAACCCTCACTAGACCAGACCATCCAGGGTATTCCTAAGGCCAAAGAGTCCTACATGAAACTCATCCTTTAAACCTCCACATATTGGTCTTAACCCTCCAGTGGCACAGGGGTTCTACGATCAAACATGTGGGGTTTGAAGGGAATCTAGAAGTCTTTGGAATTTTTAAGTGGTGGGTCCCATTTCTAGTCCTCTAGGATTAGTCAAAGGAAAAGCCTAAGGCTAGATCCTAAGGACTAAGAAGAGAGAAAAGACAATACCTCATCAAAAATGAGGTCAACAAGCATGTCTCAGTTTGCCTTTGAAAAGTACAATGATTTACAAAATGGCACCTTCAGAACATTTTCCAAGCTCGTGTATTTTCTGTCAAATGCTTTACCAGGGCACACCACTAGGTCACCATGAGTGATTTTATGTTATCCCAACAACCTAATGAATCCTTACTAGATTTAATTATTTGATGGAGAAGCTAAGGCATTAAGTGTGAGCCTCTACTTCAAGAGTAGCATGTCGTCACCTTTTTGTGGGAAATATTAAAGGCCCCATCTTGGTCTTGTTGAAAATGACCAAAATAAAAACTTTCTAGAAGTTGATCAAGAAAGTGGCTAGATGTAGGATCCCATAGAAGCCTTGATCTTGAAAAGTGAGATTGATAAGACCAAGGAAAAAGAAAAAGCCTTTTGTTGTGAGTCCTTCGTAGAGTATGAAAGAGATCTTGATGTTGAAAACATATGATAATATGCATAAAAATCTTGTCAGATCTGCAGAACCAGCTTGCTTACCTCCTCTGATGTGGAAAATCCATAATATGGATCAAAGAAAGTCTAAGTTATATGTTCGCATAGTTTTTTTTAATATTGTTGACCTCATTTTTGGTGAGGTCTAATCTTCCTCTTAGTGCTTAGGATCTAGCCGTAGGACTTCTCCTGGACTATCCTAGAAGACTGGAGTTGGAACCCACCATTTAGAAAATTTTCAGCCACTTCTTAACTCCTCTTGGGACCCCACTTGGATGGTTACAAACCTCTAAATCACTTTGGTGGGTTAAAACCACCGTATGGAGACCCAATAGTGAGTTTCTATAGGGATGTTTGGACTTAGGGTAACCTTTAGTGACTTGGGCTTCTCTTGCACACACACACACCCCTAAGCCATTTGAACCAAACCTTAAACTCTTCCCCTCCCAAACCACTTCTACTCAATCTTGACTCCACCAAAATGGTCCCATTCTTCACCCTTTAAAGCTACCTTCATTTTTCCAAAATTTCAACAAAGCTACCAAGGGGTTTCCCACAAAACTCTCACAAAGCTACCTTCATTTTATGTTAGGGGAAACCCCTAGGTAGAGATCCATATTTTTCAAGTTTAGGTGCCTCCTTTAATGAATTAATTCCAAAACACGTTGTTCATAAAAATCTAGAAAAATTAGGGGAAGTGTCTAAGGACCAGAGAACCCTAGGAAAATTATGATTTGATTTAATTCACTAAAAATAACCCTAATTTGACCAAACACTCAAAATTGAATTTAAATTGATTTGGAATAACCACACATAAAATGACATGAAATCAATTCTCCACTGTGCTCTAGGATTAGTAAAACCTCACATAAATATTTCAAACCAATTAGAGTTAATTTAACCCACTAAATGAGTTACTTAAGTAACATGGCTATATTTGAAATTAAAAATTTCATAAGACCCAAAATATAACTAAAAAATTCACCAAATCAATTTTGGGAGTTCTCTGAGATTAGAGGAGTCCAGAGAAAATAAAATTGGATTTTTCATGAAAAAATCATTTTTAATCATTTTTGAATATTTTAATCATTAAAAAATCATAAAAATCATAAAAATATTAAAATTCACCAAAATGTCACATTTGGCCCCCTAATCACTTGGGAACCAACAAAACATTTTTTCTAAGCCTCTAAGTAAAGATATTAAATTTTAAAGGCTTAGAGTAATTTTTAATATTTAAAAAATGTATTTTTCAAGCCTTTCACTAAAATAATTATAATAATTCAAAGAAAAATAAAAAAAAATACAAATTTTGTTTCTTTAGACTCTCTGACCTTAGAGAGACTTATGAAAAATATAAAACCTAATTTTCCCCATCACTTTTATTTTATAATTAATTAATACCCCAAAATTTAAAATAATTCTAATAAATAAATTAAAATTCAAAAAATCACCAAAATTGGTTCAAGTGGTCCTCTAGTTAGTAGAAACTTCCCACAATTTTCATCAGGATAGAAGTTTCACCTTGGTCATGTTGTTGAATTTTTATTGAAAATTCCTATTTTCCAATAAAATAATTATATAAATTAAATTAAAAATAGAAAAATCACATTTTCTCCTCTGGTGTCTTAATTGATATGTGAGTGAGGTTACATAAAAATTTTAAATTCATTTGTTTTTAATTTAGTGAATTATGGGATGAACAAGCTTAAAAGGGCAAAAGGGTAGTTAAGGAACCTTAGCCTTAACTAATATCTAGGCTTAACCAAAGGGAAGGGTAAATATTTGATCTTAATTTTCCTCTTGGATGATTAAACATAGGGATTTAAGGGATAGAAACCCATTCATTACTTTTAATATTAAAGAAGAAAACTCAATTAATTAAATCATTAAGCTTTGGAGGTTAATTAAAGCATAAGTTGTTAATGATAGGGGATTTGATATAGGAAGACTCTAAATTGAATCCCTAACTAATAAATTGATCAAATACTATCTAAACTTTACTAATGAAACCATAAAATGATAATTAAAATTAATAATTAAAAAAAATAATTTTGAAATCTTATGATTAAATTAAAACAATTTAAAATATTAAAATTAATTTGAAATAATTTAAAATTAAATTAAAACAAATTTAAAATGTAAAGATTAATTTGAAATAATTTAAAATTCATAATAAAATTAAATCAATTTAAAATATTAAAATTAATTTGAAATATAATAATTAAATTAAAACAATTTAAAACATTAAAATTAATTTAATTGAATTAAAATGATTTAAATACTTTTTCCAATTTAAAGTAATATTTAAAAATCAACTAAAAACTAAATTGAATCATTTTAAATCACTAATTCAACTTCAATTAAGAATAGTTAAGTTATCTAATGGACTAATTTGCCCCTAAAGACCTTCATCTTTATAACTCCTAAATAAAGTGTTAAATGAATGTCACCTTACTCATAGGATAATCAAACATCCAAGTTCGCTGAGCAAGAGCCAAAACTCAACAAAAACCCGGACGATCAATTCATCCATATAATGAAATTCATTTGGACTCAAAATGATCCCAAAAATAATGAAAATATGTTCAGGACCCATCCTAAGCACTTTCTCAATCTAATGAGATGTTTTAGAAGAACAATTGAATTTCATTGTTCTTTGATGAAGAAAATCATCCCCAATACACCTTAGCAATTCACTAGTGATAGGATTAAGATTTGATAGACAACCAGAACCTTCCCTTAGCTTTACCTAGGTGTTTCTTTCAAAAATTTAAATGCCCTAACATGACTTTTAAGTGCAGTTGAAAATGATGGGAAGACCTGCCGGGTATGCTTTTATTTTATTGTAATTTACTTACCTGCACTGTACTATACTTTCCTGTTTATAAGCTTGCATGTTAAATAACCATGTCACCCTGCATGAAAATTAAAACCTTTAGGATAACCACAAAATTAAAATTAAAATTAAAACTAAAATCAAAACAAGATAAAATTAACCGCCACAACATTCAAAATATAAGATAACTCAAAATTTAATCACAAACAAATAACATTACAACCATAATTAAAATAAAATGTCTCGTTGGATGATCGGGAATACCTCATAGGATGTAACCTACGTGTTGCTAATAAAATTTCCCATGATCTAAATAAAACTGTGGAACTCATTCAGTTGAGATTAGAAAATTCATTTGGACTAAGTGAATCTGATGAAAATAGTGGTGCCGGGATGATGGAGCCGTGGGATCTTAACCGGTTCCGCTTAATCAAATTTAATATTTCCCCTAATAAAACTTAAGACATTGAATTTAACACACTAGAAAACATGACCTCTGAACCATGAAGCTTTTCTCATCTCTTGATTGTCACTTTTTAAACTAAACCCTCTGCTACAACAAGGAGCTCGGAGCAAGTGAGGTGGGCAGCACGGCCATCTTCAATAGCAAAATAAATCTTCGTCAGCTTAACTTTCCTTAGAAATAAAAAACCAAGTCATAGAATCTTGAGGTAGTTTGCTTAGTGCAACATAAATCCTCACTTCATCCTTTAGGCATTTGCATAATCATATTATGCAATTTAAGCCATAACTGGTCTTAGGACTTCGGTCGTTGTTCGTTACGACATAAACCCTCCTATCTTCCACGCCATTTTTATGGTTATATCATACAAGAGTAAGTCCTAATTAATTAAAATTGGTAAGATTAGAACCTTTAATAATTCTCTCAAATTGAAGTCAAACCATAGGATAGTTGGGAGATCATCGAAGCTTGCTTCGGACCTTTGATTTCCCCTACCCCTCTTCCTCTGAATTCCTGAAATAAATTGTTTCTATTTTGTGCCGCTCTCTTTTGAATTTCCAATGTCCAATCGTGAAAGCCTAAACTTTGAAATTCTTGAAAGCAGAACCACTGATCTTAATCTAGAGTTTTCTTAAGTGACTCTCGTCATTTAAGATGTAATTAACTATAGGGGCTTGCCCTTATAGGGAACTTTAGAACCCAAGTAATATAAACCCTATTTAATTCTTTATATTAAATAGGGGAACTTGTTAGCTTATAAAACTAGTTTCACAGACTAAACGGATGTCGTAGATTCTCTAGTTCATTTAGTTGAGTTTCACTATTCAAGTGATATGTTTACCCTTCGAGATAAATGCATTACTTGTAGTGTTACACTCGACTAATCTAAAATATCAAATGTACGATATTTCGTTTTATTTTTTTGAAATTATATTACTATTTTTCAAAAGTTATATCATTATTTTAAATTAAAATATTTTAAATCTAAACCACATTTTAAAACCTTCTTTTCAAATTTTAGCGGCGGACAAATATACACGTGTAAGATGCTCATTTAAGAACTAAGGAACCATGCTTGATTCATGTGTTGATCCTTGTAGAGCAAGACATTCATCTAGGTCCCTCCGATGTATGTTGAGAAGCACAAGGCTGAGGTCACTCTGCTGGACTATGGCCATCGCTTAGGCGAAGATGGGCTGGCATTTTGTCTGCCAGACTGTTTCAATCAGACTAATGGGTCACATTCAGCACGACACATGCAAATTAAAAAATGGTCTTAGATGAAAAGACAAGTCATACAAGCACGTTTGGAATGTTAATTGTTCCTAGAAAAGACACTCATCTTCTTTGGGATTCATGCACAGGTCTCATTCGACACGATGCATACAAATTGAGGCTAAACTAACCTCAAACGACATTACAAACCACACGAGTGTGTCCAAAAATTTGATGTTACCTAGGAATGACAACTATATTGTTAGGATTTCATGCATGGTCTGATCCAACATGACACACATAAATCAAGGCATTCCTGAGCCCATGCATGCTCAATACCCCCAGCACACCAACGTGCGCTCTTGGCCACATCCAGCCCACATGCAAGCAACTCCACCTATCATGTGCTAGCAAAATCTAGCCTCTAGGCTAATCCATCTACTGCAAGTGCTTGCTAGCGGGCTTGCCAAATCCAAGCAAATCCAGCCTCCCGGCCAAGCCCTCTACCTCCAAGCACTTGCAAGTGCACTTGCCAAATCCAAGAAAGTCTCACTTGCGCTCACGTGCGTGCAAGCCAGGGCCTCCATCTGCACACCCACACTACTAGAAAACCGCACGTACATTCTCTTGTGTGCTTCCTCTCCACTTCCACGCACAAGCGCCTCCAGTGTACACCACTCATGTGCATCTGTTTACCCAATGAGCTCCTTTTGGCACATCTACACTCAGCGCAATCCCCCTTCCATGCAAGTCTCTACAAGCATGTGAATCCACACACTAGCGTGCCACCCAGCCTGCCTTCATGAGCGTAAGAGCCCATGTGCCTTAGCCTGCCCGTGCCCGCACCTGTGAGCGTGCAAGTGCACACGCGTACACATGCTCTCTTGCACGCACTCAGCTACCCAAATCTGCCACTAGCCAATTATTTTTTAACTTTTTGGCCCCCAACTTATATCTTGAGCAGTCATTGGTAATGCAATGAATTAATGGAGTCCAATAGAATGTCTTCATATCGGCACACCTCCCCAACACCCAATGGGGAAGGCCTTATGTGGATTGAACTCCATTATTTTATGGATTTGGAGGAAAAATTCCCTCCATTTTTATAGGTGACTTGGAGTGTTAAGGGACCAATCCAAATTTAACAAGGGAAAGACTTCATTTTCAGTTGGAGAGTTCATCTAGAGCTGAATGGAGAAGCTTGAGAACAAGCAAGCCGTCTTTCTTCCTCATTTTTCCTCCTCATTTCTTCATCCACTTTTCTTCTCTTCTTCATCTTTAGTGAGAAGACCATCTTCTCCTTTTCCCTCTACCAAGTCTTTTAGAAGAGAAGGTAAGAGTGAGAGATTTTCTTGAAGAGGAGCCCCTTGGAAGAAAAGAGGCTCCTCATTTGGAAGGACCTCTACAACTTACATTGGAGAAGGCTTCATCTCCTCCTAAAAGGAGAGCTTCGTCTGGCATGTGTAAAAGGAAGGAGACAATCTTCTCTCCTCCCTTGGGAGAGCTTAATCTATAAGATGAGGTACTTTTTCAGCTGCCATGTTGGTGAGACTCTTTAAAATATTGCATTTTCATTCTTAGCCAGCCCTAGGAATAAATTTTTATAGGTTCTTGTGGGTTTGGTCATTCAAACGAGGCTGGTTTGACCAGCCACCCAGTATCATTTGCTCAATTGATCCTATTGCTAAGTGGCAATGGGTCAAACGATACTGTTTGACCTGTCCATACACCTTTTGATTGTCCAGCTTTGTGGTATCGTCATGAGTTTGGTCGCCAATACTAGGCAAGTTTCCAGTTGACACTACTCATCAAGCTTATACGCCTATTTATTGGCCAATTATGTCTTAGAGAAAGCCTTAAGTTAGGACTTTAAATTCATGGACAAAACACTTGTGAATCCTGAGTGATTTCCTTGCAACCCTTAGAACTAAACTAAAGTGGGTTGGAATCCCTATTACACACATCTTTGGTGATTTCTAATCCTCTTTATAGGAGTTGGAATATTTAGATCTCATGAAAGTAAGAAAATCTTCGTAGCTAGCTTATTTTACAAGATCGTGGGGAGTCATAGGATTGAAAAAGCTTTGTAGCTGGTTGACACGCCTAAAACATATACGCTTTTTGCTATATCATCTTACTCATTTTTTATGATATTACACTCTAAAGGAAGGTATTTTGTATGTTTTTTTGCTTTTAGGTACAAGAAATGGTAATTGGAGCAAAAGGAAGCAAAAACGGTGCAATTTGGAGCAAAAACGAGCAAAAAATGAAATTCCGCCCTGACACCTTTCGATAAATCTTTCGATGCTTAATTTCTTTTACACTTATTACATATTTTTGAATGAGATTAAACTTTAAAGAAAGGTTATTTTTATTCTTATTTTGTAGGGCTATCTGTTACGAACGCAACGTAACTAAAACGGGGTGAATCTGAGCTAAAACGGAGCGAAACGGTGGAGCTGCGCAGCAGTCTGCTCGCCGAAGGTGGCCTCGATCTCACCGACAGCAAGATTTTCCAGAGACGATCGAAATATGCCAGAAAAGCTCGCCGACAGCGCCCGGGAAGATTCTAGACCGACTTTTGGCAGTTTTGCGCCAAAATTCAACGTATTTGGACGCTTTTTCGAAGGGGTGTTTAAGGGAACTCTTAGGAATTCATCCATACTCTTTAAAATGGCGAATTTAGGGTAGAAAAAGAAGTGGAAAGTAGAGAAAAAAAGAGGAATGTTTAGGATTCTTAGATTAAGAGTAGAAATGTAGATTTCTACCATTTTGGAGAGATTGTAGAGGAGATTTTGAGAGAATTTGTAAGGGATTTCGCTAGCATTGCATAGATCACCGGGAGGCTTTGTCGGAGAGATCTTCATCTTTCTTTCAAAGGGAAAAAGCTAAGTATTATTCTTCATTATCTTATAATTTTATAAACAATTACCTAGTGGATTTACTTTGGTTAAATGAAGTTTCTGTTGTATTTTCTTTATGCTTTGTGACGCATCTCTCTTACTCTTTCTTCTTCTTTAGAAATAGTGGCATGAGAAGATTATGCCATTATTTTCATTTTACTTTTCTTTTGTAATGAGTAGAAATCATGTTTAGGATTTTGTGATGCATGTTAGAAGTGAATTAAATTATAAATGTGATGTTTTTTTGCACTTCATTTACATTACAAAAAGAGCTCGTTGTAGTGTTAAAATTCGTTGTAATTGCATTGACCCGAAAGGGCGGTGTAATTCTCAACAAAGTGGAACCACGTTCAAATTCCATGGATGGTGAAGTTCATGGGGATTGAATGCAAATAAATAAGGAAATAATATTAATCGGGCATAGAATTTGAGATATTAGAGTGACAGGCTAAAATCCTCAATTTGGTCCTATCGTTTGGGTGCTGAAGTGTAGATGTTAGCACTCAGGCGAGGGGAACATGGGAGCTCTGAAGTGACAGCCGGTATCCTCTCAGCCTAGCCGCAGATTCAGTAACCAAGCATATGATTAGTCATTGTTCTTTATGCGTGGACCAAAGGGTAAAGAATAGGATTGCTTCTATTTGACACATACAATATTTAATGCATCTCATTCCTATACATTATCCATTTCATCACATAAGAATAGTAGTTTTTATTACCTCAAAATTCTCCAAACCAATTCCTCGAAAAAGGGTTATCTTTAATATTATTATTTGCACTTAGTTGTAGTTACTATCTTTACATTTAACACTTGCATTTAGGAGTAGTTGCTAGATAAAACACAATTTTAATTGACATTCCAAACTATGGACTATTAGTAGTAAACTTGAATTTGACTAAAGACCTCTTACTTCACTTCCTCGTGGGATCGATACTGGGATTTTTAAAGAAAACTCTGTATTACTTGAAGCCATACGTATACTTGCGTAGTACCCCGAGTGTGTAAAATATTTTTTAATTTTTATATCATTTAATATTTTGCACCCTAGCCACTATTTATAAATCGGGTTAAGTTTTTGGCCATCTTTTAGAAGTTAATTTACTACGTAATCTCGGGTCGGGCCAAGTTTTTGGCACCGTTGTCGGGAAGCTTTGGTAAGAACTTTAGGAGAATTTTAGTTGAAGTAATTAGGCTTAGACTTGGAAAACTATAGTGTCGTAAAAACTGTTTTTGTGTGAAAAGTGTTTTTTGTATGAAAAAGTATTAAAAAAATTGTTTATATGAAAAATAAGGTGTTCGTGAAAATATTTTGTTGTGTTGAATATATTTCATTTATTATTTGTTTAATTGTTAATGTATTGTTTGTTGTGTTATGTATGCAAAACAAAGGATCTGCAGGACTTGTGCCTTATGATCCCGAGTTTGAAAAAAATAATAAAACAATAAAAATACAGAAAGGACTAAAAAACCTAGAAATGGAGATGGAAAACTTTCAAGATAATAACATGGAAAATCATCATAATTCATTGAGGGATTACATAAATCCTACGACAGATGAAATTCACTTAAGTATACAAAACCCTGTCGTAGAAGTTGACTCGTTTGAAATAAATCCTGAGATTATCTAACTGGTGCAGAACAATCAGTTTGGGGGAACTCCTTTGAAGGATCCCTATTTACACTTATCAAATTTTCTAGAACTTTGTGCTATATTTCGTTATAACGGTATGTCAGACGATACGGTTAGACTAAGGCCTTTTCCTTTCTCACTAAGGGATAAGAATAAAATGTGGTTATACTCTTTAGCACCTGGCTCTATTAAAAATTGGGAGGAGTTAACTCAGAAATTCTTAGCTAAGTATTTTCCACCTTCAAGGACTACTAAACTTAGAAACGATATTATCTCATTTTTTCAATATGAAGGTGAATTAATATACAAAGCCTAGAAAAGATTTAAGGAACTCCTAAGAAAGTGTCACCATGCTCTGCCCGATTGGTTAATCATTTAAACTTTTTATAATGGGTTAGTAGGATCCCTTAGGTCTATAATTGATGCTGCTGCTGGTGGATCATTAATGTCAAAACCATTTGATGAAGCGTATGAGTTAATTGAAAAAATGGCTACAAATGAAGTTTCAATGGCCCTCTGCAAGGGTAAATCATTAAAATGTAGCTAGTGTTCATGATACAAATGTGATTTTAATTTTTGCATCTCAGATTGCTGCAATATCAAGGAAGTTGGACCAATTTGGAATGAACCAACCTTAATTTACTCCTGCAAGTGAGAAAAGTTCATTAGGGCCTATGATTGATTATAACTTATCATATGATACTTTAAATACCATAAACAACCTGTATTCTAACTTTTACAACCCAGGTTGGAAGAACCATCCTAAATTTAAATGGAATCATACTACTGACAGTGGAAACCAACAATGGGAAAATAATTATGCAAATCCTAATGGAAGTTGGAATAATCAGGGGAACACAAACTATAGACCTTCATATCCACCGAGCTCTAACAATGATCAACAATTTGAGGATAAGAATATGTCTATGGAAGAAGTGGTATTGCAAATGGGAAACCAGTTGCAAAGTTAAAATGCTGTGATTAGAAACATAGAGAATCAACTGGGACAAATTGCTAATTCACTTAGCAATAGACCCAAAGGAACACTTCCTAGCAACATTGAGATCAACCCTAAAGAGAACACTAATGAACAAGTAGAAACTGTCCAATTAAAAAGTGGAAGAGAGATAGAGGATGTCGTTAGAAAAGAGAAAGATGTTGTGAGAGAAACAAAAGAAACTAAAAGACCTGAAGAACATGTTTCTAAGGATTTGGAAGAATTAATATCTCCAACTAAAATTAGTTTGGAAAGACCATCACCTCCATTTCCTCAAAGACTTAGACAGAATGATATGGATAAAAAATTTTCAAAGTTCATGAAAGTACTTAAGAAGTTAACGATAAATATTCCTATCACTGAAGCTTTGGAACAGATGCCAAGTTATGCAAAGTTTATAAATGATATATTAAACAAGAAAAGGAAATTTGGGGATTACAAGACAGTTACACTAAGTGAGGAGTGCAGCGCTATACTTCAGAAAAATTTTCCTCGAAAACTTAAAGATCCTTATAGCTTTACAATTCCTTGTACTATTGGAAAAAGATTATGTGGAAAGTATTATGTGATTTAGGAGTAAGCATTAATGTGATGCCTCTATCTATATTTAGAATGTTAGGTTTAGTTGATATTTCTCCCACTGCTGTAACCCTTCTATTAGCTGATCGATCTATCATTTATCCAAAAGGAGTTATAGAAGACGTGCTTGTTAAAGTAGATAAATTTATCTTTCCTTTGGACTTTATTGTATTAGATATGGAGGAAGATAAAGAAATTTCAATTATTTTAGGGAGACCTTTCCTTGTTACTGGACAAGCTATGATAGATGTGCAAAAAGGAGACCTGACTATGAATATTAATGACCATGAAGTCACTTTCCATGTATTAAAGACTATGAAATATCCAGCTGAAAGAAAAGTTGATGATTGTTTTTGGATAGATGAAATTGATTATCTAAGTAAAGACCGTTTCCAAGAAAGTTTTGAGAGTAAATTAACAAATGAGATTGAAATAGACTTTCATGATGAGTAAAAAATGTTATGTAAAGATGACTGTATGTATGTTTAGGAGAGGTGTGAAATGATGGACGCTACCAAAAATAGTAAACTTTTAATTCCATCTATTGAAAAAATCTTATGAACTTAAGATGGATGTACCCTATACAATTTTAAAGCTTATCTATTTAAGGAATTCATCTACATAACCAGTATTTATATCTTTAGATGCGACTCAATCACAAGAAAAACCTAAATTGAATGATGAACATGATAAAATTATTGAACTAGGACTTAGAAGAGAATTTAAGCATAAATTCCAAAAGAACTTTGAGTTGAGAAAAGAGGATAAGGATATTGGAAGACCATTGGAAGAAGTTCCTAAGGAATTAGAAAAACCTATTTCCTCAACTAAGATAGATCCTCCATCATTTAATAGTTATAAAGGAGAAGAATTGGAAGATAACTTGAATCATAAGAGTGACATAGAAGAATTTGATCCACGAATACGAATTATCTAAAGAGAATCTGATCCAAAATTTGGGAGATATTGAAGTATCTTATAAAGATCCATTTCTTATAAATTTCAAGGATGATATTAAAATGCGGATTGAGAAAATCAATAGAAGAATATTGGATATAGAAAGAAATATGAGGAACAATGATATAAATCCAACTGAAAATGAAAAGCTGAATGAAAAATTAAAATTTTAGAATTTTATAGGAATCCCTGGATCTGGAAATGATTGGGCGATTGATCGAGGATTACTTAATTAGAAGTTTGATCCATGAGGAATCATTTGTCGGGCTCGTGACGTTAAAACCAAGCGCTTTATGGGAGGCAACCCATAGTTATCAATGTGCTTTGATTTAGTGTGCTTGAGAGTCATGATTGTTAGTATTGTATGGTGTTCGGATTAGTGGATTGACTTGATCTTTATGTGTCATTATGGATTGATAAGTTTGATTTTTTATTGGCTGATGTTTGAATTGTTAGTTGTTTGATTTGATCTTTGTGTGTCATGAGGGAGGTGATTCCTTAACTTCTTATTATGGCTAGACTTGTTCTCTTGTAGTAGTTGGATTGACGAGTCCACTGTGACTTGGGTCTCACCCAGACTTGAGTTTTACAAGAGAAATCATGAATTTCGAACATTGATAGTTCCATCTTAATTTGTTACTTCCTTTATGCAACTTTATTTTCATTAAGTAGGAGTCGCGAACTTATTTGATGAATACCATGTGGATGATCTTACACTATTATTATAACTGTTAGAGGTGCTTAATTATAAGGATTAGGTGATGTCTGAGATTGGTGCCTAGGAGCCAATATATCAGGGGTAATCTTTTCTTTGGGATTATAATCTTTAAAATCATTTAAAAAAGTACATAATTTACTAGTGTAGTGATTTCGTTAGAAATTGGAAGTAAATCAGTGAGATGCAATGAGTTAAATGATGAATTGACCTCATTTATCTTATGTATGTTTATGTTTGTGTTACAACTTTATTTTGGTCTTGAAGAACATTTTTATATTCCCATGCTGATACATGTTAGCTAGTTAGACTTTGGTTTAGTTAATTTCATTCTGGAATGATTAGTTTAGATTTACTTTGTGCTGCATATTGTTCTATCCTAATGAATACTTGTAAATGGTTTTGATAGACATTTGTGGCAGATAGAATTTCTAAATTGTTTTCTTCCTGCTTATATTTTTTGTACTGAATGCTATATAAGTTAAAAATTAAGTTTGGGGGTAGGAAGAAAAATAAAATTTTAATGTGAAAATACTTCCTTTTAGTGTAATTTTATTACAGGCATGTTTTAGGTTAGCTTTACTTTCTCCTACAGTCATTCTATCCTGATTATGCATGTCTATGAATTTGATAGGATGTTTTAGTAGTAAGTAGATTCAACCTTTACTTTTTCTTCCTGCTATATTTTATGGAATTAATTGCAAAATATTTTTGAAATTTATGTTTGGGGGGAAGAAAAAAATTAACTCTTATTTGTTCTCAATTATTATATTTTCAAAAATTATTAGCATAACTTCTGGCAGTTGAAACTCGCTTGAGATAACTAAAAATTTTTATTTTAGTTGAATATTATGGAAGGATTAGATGAAAGTTTTAGTAATAAAAGTTAATTTTATAAGGATAAGATAATTGGTATGAAAGAATTTGATTATAGTTAACTATTTAAAGTAAAGAAAACTATAGTTTTGAAATGTTAAGAGACTTAAAGTATTGTGTGTTAAGAAGATATTGTGACTTTATGATGAATAATAATGCTCATACCTAATTATAAAGTAAGGATGTGTTTCAAGTTTAAAATTTTGAAAGAGAAGAGTGAAGTTCAAAATCATTACAGACTCTCCAGATATAGTAATCCTCATTAAAAAAAGGAGGAAAAAAAAGAGAAAAAGAAAAAAGAGTGAAAAAAGGGGATTAAAAATGATCGCAAAAGAAAAGGAAAAAAAAGAAAGAAAAATATTTTTGAGGAGAAGCTTGAGGAGATGCCTAATCAAAAAATTGGCTTCACTTGAGTCACCCTAAAGGGAGAACTTGATTTCACTTCTGAATTTATGTTTAAAGTATTAACCTACATTCTGATGAAGTTTGCATGAACTCCTTTTTCATATAATCTTTCAAGGCATTCTTAATGTAACAAATTATGGTTTATCTTGATATAAATAGAAGACTAGAACTCTTAGACTTGATTGCTGAATATTCTTATACTTGTAGTGTTAACCCAAGTTACTGAATTTCTTTCTAAAAGTCTAACCAATATATTCTTTCAAATGAAAAATTTTAGTGTCTTACAGGTGAAAAAGTACATTTCCTTGAGTTATATTTTTATGTAGTAAAAGGGTTACTTGAGGATAAGTAACAGTTATGTTTGGGGGATTTTTACACGCCTAAAATATATACGCTTTTTACTATATCATTTTACTTATTTTTTATGATATTACACTTTAAAGGAAGGTATTTATTATGTTTTTTTAGTTTTAGGTACAAGAAATGGTGATTGGAGCAAAATGAAGCAAAAACAGTGCAATTTGGAGCAAAAACAAGCAAAAAATGAAATTCTGCCCTGACACCTTTCGATAAGTCTTTCGATGCTTAATCTCTTTTACACTTCTTACGTATTTTTGAATGAGATTATACTTTAAAGAAAGGTTGTTTTTATGCTTATTTTGTAGGGCTATCTGTTACGAATGCACACAACTGAAACGGGGCGAATCAGAGCTAAAACGGAGCGAAACGATGGAGCTGCGCAACAGTCTGCTCGCCGACGACGGCCTCGATCTTGCCGGCGGTGAGATTTTCTAGAGACGGCCAAAATATGCCAAAAAAGCTCACCGACAGCGGCCTCGAACCCGCTGAAAGCGGCCGAGAATATTCTAAACCAACTTTTGGCGGTTTTGGTCCAAAATTCAACGTATTTGGATGCTTTTTCAAAGGGGTGCTTAAGGGAACTCTTAGGAATTCGTCCATACTCTTTAAAATGGCGAATTTAGGGTAGAAAAAGAAGAGAAAAGTAGAGAAAAAAAAAGAGGAATTTTTAGGATTCTTAGATTAAGAGTAGAAATGTAGATATCTATCCTTTTGAAGAGATTGGAGAGGAGATTTTGAGAGAATTTGTAAGGGATTTCGCTAGTATTGCATTGATCACCGGGAGACTTTGTGGGAGAGATCTTCGTCTTTCTTTCAAAGGGAAAGAGCTAAGTATTGTTCTTCATTATCTTATAATTTTATAAACAATTACCTAGTGGATTTGCTTTGGTTAAATGAAGTTTCTGTTGTATTTTCTTTATGCTTTGTGACGCATCTCTCTTACTCTTTCTTCTTCTTTAGAAATAGTGGCATGAGAAGATTATGCCATTATTTTCATTTTACTTTTCTTTTGTAATGAGTAGAAATCATGTTTAGGATTTTGTGATGCATGTTAGAAGTGAATTAAATTATAAATGTGATGTTTTTTTGCATTTCATTTACATTACAAAAAGAGCTTGTTGTAGTGTTAAAATTTGTTGTAATTGCATTGACCCGAAAGGGCGGTGTAATTCTCAACAAAGTGGAACCACATTCAAATTTCATGGATGGTGAAGTTCATGGGGATTGAATGCAAATAAATAGGGAAATAATATTAATCGGGCGTAGAATTAGAGATTTTAGTGTGACAGGCTAAAATCCTCAATTCGGTCATATCGTATGGGTGCTGAAGTGTAGATGCTAGCCCTCAGGTGAGGGAAATGTGGGAGCTCCGAAGTGAGAGCCGGTATCCTCCCGATCTAGCCGCGGATTCGGTAACCAAGCATAAGATTTGTCGATGTTCTTTATGCTCGGACCAAAGGGTAAAGTATAGGATTGCTCTATTTGACACATACAATATTTAATGCATCTCATTCCTATACATTATCCATTTCATTACATAAGAATGGTAGTTTTTATTACCTCAAAATTCTCCAAACCAATTCCTCCAAAAAGGGTTATCTTTAGTATTATTATTTGCACTTAGTTGTGGTTACTATCTTTACATTTAACACTTGCATTTAGGAGTAGTTGCTAGATAAAACATAATTTTAGTTGACATTCCAAACTAAGGACAATTAGTAGTAGACTAGAATTTGACTGAAGACCTCTTACTTCACTTCCTCGTGGGATCGATACTGGGGTTTTTAAAGAAAACTCTATATTACTTGAAGCGATACGTATACTTGCGTAGTACCCCTAGTGTGTCAAAAATTTTCTAATTTTTATATCATTTAAGATTTTGCACACTAGCCGCTATTTATAAATCGGGTCAAGTTTTTTGCCATCTTTTGGAAGTTAATTTACTACGTAATTGCGGGTCGGGTCAACTGGTCCATATTTAACATGGTGGATAATTGCTCCTTCGAGAAAATTAGAGAGCTTCCCTACATCCCTCGCCAAAAGTAGAGGCGACTACCTCACAAATCCATATTTTGAACTCTATAATCTAAGCGAGGTTATTAGGAGCATTTTGACTTACCACTAAACCGACAAATGGGTTTCAATTGTGTATTGATATGTAAGCTTTCATTCTTTAAAATGTGCATTAAAATAGATAATTTTGCATGTTATAGGGTTTGGCTAGCTACTACGGGGTTTTTTTGACTCGCTAACCGGTATTGTCTGGTTCAATTGATTGTCTATTACCTGGCAATCTAATTTGCTGACCGATACCGGTCTGCATGAACATATGACATCTCATAAGCCAACCATTTATGTCTCATATGTTGCATTATAATCTAATCATGTTCATTGTATCATGTTTAACCCATGATGCACACTTATATGTGCTTTGTTGTATTGCTTTAAGCACAATCGTATGTTTTAATCATGTTAAATTGGCTTCGTTGTGGGTGCTTAGCATGCCACATTTGGCACATTTTTATATGCATAGCATATCACACTTAGCATCAAGGTTTATGTTTTTCATGCCACATATATTCATATGTCTTCCATGTCTTGAAAAGTTACATGTCATATGATCATACATACATTGCACTTTGGCTTGTCATTTGCACATGGTTTCCATCCTTGGTTAATTGCATAAGGCTCACAATTCCATATGTCGCATGGACTTAGGAAACTGTCTATCATGCCACACATGTCTGCTTTAGTGGCCATGGTGTGCTAGGTCACCCTTTAGATAAAATATTAAAGTTCATTGATAGCGACTTTATATATGCTTAAAAATGCAAGAATTTATGAATTTAGATTTATATATTTATAATAATTTAGTAAAGTCACAAATTCAACGCAAGTATACGTATCGTATCAAGTAATACAAGGCTCTAATGGAGTCCTGGTTATCGATCCCACAGGGAAGGCAACGTTCTTGAAATTAGATAATATAGCACTAAAATCTAATACCAACTATAACAATTGCTCAAGTGTACTACAACTAGTGAATGCAAAGTATGGTAATAATCAATCTACTACAATTACTTCTACTTACTAAACTAATTTAACTAATACACACTAACTTATGTGATTTATAAGATACTTCTATGTGAAAAGTGTCTTCCTTCCTGCATAAAGATTATGATGAAGAATGATGAAGAATGGTAATTTTCTGTATTGTGCCAAATAGGAGCATATTTGCTTCTTTACCCTTAAAAGAGTACCTCCTCTTCCAAGCATGTAAAGAACACTGAGATATCTTAAGTTTAGTCACTAAATCTAAGGCTAGACTGGGAGGATACTGACTCTCACTAATAAGCTCCCACTCACCCTTCACTCGAAGGCTAACCATAGGCTTTAGTTACCAATCTTAGGACCAAACTGGGGATCCCATTCTGTCACCATGAAACCTCCAATTTGAAGTCCATCCAAACTCATTTCCCTATTTATTTGCACTCAATCCCCATGAACTACGCAATTCATTCACGGACATTGAATGGGTTCTTCATTCTTGTTGTAGAACATTCAATTCTTTTGGAATTAATGTTCCTCAACATATTTTAACAAATCAATTGGCCGGATCAAAAAGTAAATTAAATTCCAAATGAAAGGACCATCACAACTTTTATAACACTTTAAGGGCGCATCAATTCCACATCACCACATCATCACTACTTTATGCAAGAAGAAAGGCAAAGGAAACTACTCACAAATCATGGAGAAGATACAATAAAACATGGATTTTATATATAAAAGAAGAATCATACAAATCACAATAGCAAATACAACTTATCTCCTTCTCTTCCCCAAGCAAATTCCTTTTTTATTCCTTGCAACACTTCATTTCCTCCTTGGAACAAAGATGAAGAAGCAATCTCTCACTTTACTCCCTCTTCTCCCCTCCTTAGAGAAGAATCTCTCTTTAAATCACAAACCCTAACTCTCGCTCACAATTTCCTTACACTCTCTACAGTAATCCTCCTCATCTTTTTCATTTTGAACACTTAATTTTATGTTAGGAACGAATTCCCCAAGAGTTTCTTCATGCACCCCTTTAAAAATCTGCCAAAACTCTTCAATTTGAAATGAACCAACATACGGCGCCGGCGGCACCCGATAATGGCGCCGGCGGTGCCCTATCCTGCCAATAATTGCTGAAGTTTCTGGAAGAGGGCGCCGGCAGTGCCAGAAGCTATTTTCCACCAAATTGCTCCATTTTGCTCCAAATTCGTTCCTTTTTGCATCTTTTCGCTCCAATCACCTATAATCATCAAACCTGCAACAAATCATGAAAAATACCTTTCTTTAAAGTGCAATATCACAAAAAATAGGTAAAAATATATAACTAAAAGAGTATATATTTTTGGTGCATCAGAATCCCCCAAACTTAACTATTACTTGTTCTCAAGTAATCCTTTTACTACATAAAGATATAACCCATTGCAATGTACTTTTCACCTGTTGAATACTAAAATCTTTCATTCAAAAAAATATATTGGAAATACTTTTAGAAAGAAATTCAGTGACTCAAGTCAACTCTACAGGTATATGAAAATTCAGTAATCAAGTCTAAGGGTTATAGTCTCCTATTTATTTCAAGAAAAACTATAATTTGACATATTAAGAGTGACTTAAAATATTATACAAAAAGACTTTCATGCTAACTTCATCAGAATGTAGGCTAATACTTTAAGTATAAATTCAGAAATGAAATCAGGTTCTCCCTTTAGGATGACTCAAGTGAAGCCAATTTTTGATTAGGCATCTCCTCAAGCTTCTCCTCATCTTTCTTTTTTTTATTTCTATTTTCTTTCTTCTTTTTGGGATTGTTTTTCAATCCATCTTTTCATTTCTCTCTTTTTTTTCTTTTTTTCTTTTGA
Organism: Papilionanthe hookeriana x Papilionanthe teres; assembly: GCA_022702705.1. NCBI lineage: Eukaryota > Viridiplantae > Streptophyta > Magnoliopsida > Asparagales > Orchidaceae > Papilionanthe > Papilionanthe hookeriana x Papilionanthe teres. The sequence goes on along the minus strand of CM040421.1, from coordinate 128,087,764 downwards.
TGAGGATTACTGTATTTAGATAGCCTTTAATGATTTTGAACTTCACTCTCCTCTTTATAAAGTTCAAACCCAAAACACCTCTTTACTTTATACATAAGTATCAACTTTATTGTTCATCATAAAGTCACAATCTTTTCTCAACATATAATACTTTAGGTCTCTTAATAATTTCAAAAATACAGTTTTCTTTACTTTAAATAGTTAACTATAATCAAATCCTTTCATACCAAATATCTTACCCTTATAAAATCAACCTTTATCAACAAAATCTTTCATCAAATCTTTTTCAATATTTAATTGAAATAGAATCTTAGTTATCTAAAGTGAAGTTCTACTTGCTAGGAATTATGTTTATATATATATATATATATATATATATATATATATATATATATATATATATATATATATATATATATATATATATATATATATATATATATATATTAAATATTTTAATTTAGGACAAATAAGAGTTAATATCCTTTCTACCCTCCCCCAAACTTAAATTTTTGCAATATAATAAAAGAGATTAAAAGAACTAACCTTTTGTGCTGGAATTTTGAAATCTTCATAATCTATCTGGTATTAATCAAAATTTTACAGCTAGCAAGTATGAAACAATTAGTAGCAGTGATATATATAACATTTAAAAATCTGCTGGGGTAAAGAAAAAAATACCAACATTGACACATTTTTTAACAAAACATTACAAATACTAATAAACTATCACAACATTAAACATAACATTTAACATTTTTAAAGTTTCAAGTGCAATAGCTACATTAAAAAAAATACTACAGTATATCTAAAATAAATACTACAAACAACTTCACACACTACAACAGTACAACACAACGACATATAACAAAACACAAAAGTACAACACAGAAGTATAAAACTACCACTCATCATCACCAGCATCGTCAGCAGGGTGAGAAGGTCCAGGCCTGTACGGTGTATAACCAGGGAAAGTAGGAAATATCACTCTAGTATCTCCTCTCACAAATCTGGCCTGAGCATCATAATAAGTAATATCGAACTCAACTCTTCTTTGCAAATAGTCTTCATTCACATCACTCCTGGCCTCGAATACATCCATCCGACTATGCATCCTATCAATACTATCACTTTGCAATCTCAGTCGCTTCATGACATCAGATAGTATCGGGGCTCGGATGTAGATGGAACATCATGGCTCGTGGTAGGAATATCGGTACTCTACTTTCCTCTCTTGCACCCACATGAGCCTCATAAGTACGAATAATGGTCTTCATAATCGGTCTCAAAGGTATCGCCACTTCCTCAGAACTACTATACTCAACTCCAGACTGAACACAAAGGGCATGAATTAGGGCGGGATGTCCTAATCCATCAGTGGTTTCTCCTTTGGCAATAGTGTGAATGCTCTTGAAAATAATGGCTCCAATATCGATCTTCTTCATATTCTGGATGCAATAATTCAAAATAGCTCGATCCCTATTAACTTTGTTGTGATGATAAGAAGGTAACAGTCTCGCAGAAATGAAATAATGCCACGCTTTAGAAGTAACATTTAAAGTAGAAGCAGGGAAGTTAATCATCTGTCTCTGATTCATCTTTCACTCCCCTCTTCCATCGGTCAGATACGTGATCACACTCATCAAATTCCCCTCACTAGTATCAAAATTCTCAAATTCACAAAAAAAAGGTTTTTGATTTTGACAAAATGTGTTGATATGTGGTGGGGTGAAGTCAACTAGTTTCTCTCGGACTAGCACATATTCCGTCTCAGACCAGAGCACATTAGCATAAAATTCTCGGACTACTCCCAAAACAGCATTAGCAGAAAAGTAACAGAAACGCTCCCAATTTCGCTTAGAAATCAACTGTTCCACAGATCCACCAGGATTCTCAAACGCTCGATCCTAAATACACTTCTTATTTTGCAACAGAGAGTTGAAGCAAAACTAAGCCTTAATATTAACAAATCTTTCATCGTCCCAATCAAAGTTTCGCTTCCCCTTACTCATTCTAGGAGCCATGTGAATTTCTAAAAATTGCAAAAATTTACCAATAAATCCCAAATCCACAATGTACTAACTCCAAGCATTAATCTAAACAAGTAAGAACAAATTCCACCATAGGAAACCTCATTTTTTCTCAAAAATCTCCAAAAAATATCATCCAAACAATGTGAGAGTTTCACATGGAGAAAATCCAATAATTTTAGCTTAAAGTAAAGCTCTTATCAAGAGAAGTGCAGATCCGGCCTCAGAAATCCTTGAAATCTTCTCTACTCTGAGATCTAACGAGCCCTAAAGCTTCAAAATCACGAACATGGAGGTGGGAGACGAAGGAAATGGCAGAAAAATGGGTCCTAAGCAATTTTCGTGAATTTTTAAGGGTCCCGGGCTATTTTCAGCATTTGGGTTCAAAATTTGGATTTGGGCACTCTAAATAATAGCCAAACTTTCTAGATTTTGGTGCAGGCGGCGCCAGTCCAAAATTCCATTGGGTTCAAAAAAATTTTTTTCGCAATTTCAATAGTTTCAACCTCTGCAGTCCTATTTAACACATCAACAAGCATCTATTTCATCTCACAAACACTAAACAACATCACTTTACACAAAAAACACATCACATCACTTTCATATATAAAATCCACGATACAACGATTACACACATATGTTCATCAAATAAAAGCAACACTCCTTAGATCCTTAGTGTTGCAAGTATACTACGATAAGCAAACACTAAGTCCTAAGTACACACAAGAAATCAAAGCATAGTTCAAGCACACCCTACTAAAGCAAAGCAAACACTCAAACACAACAAAGCAGCATACATAATCCACTAATTACTCCTAATCAGTCTCAGAACTATCAACCTCTCTAATGACTCCGATTGATTGACTATGAACGAACAGATTGTAGAAGGGACGATATGGGAATTCATCAGATGAATCTTTAGCCACCACAGCATTCTTCTTCAACAGATTAATCAAACCCAACTCAATCCAACCAGTATGATCAAATTGCTCTTTCATCCTCCAATCAATGTGATCAAATAAATAAAAAATATTATTATTAGCATTCAAAACATTCTGTACCTCATTTTCTAAGTTCTTTATCTTCTTGAATATCACCCTCGAACTTTCAGAATAGAAAGTCTGAATAGGTTGTAAACTCTCAGCAAGCAAATCTATATCTCCTTTATCTCATACTGCTCGGTAGTCATAAAGATCATTTGGATCAATAGGTCTCCAGGGGAGAAGAACTTTTTCCCAACTCTCATATGGTACTTGTGATTGACTACATAACAGAAATATGGTGCACGGGTGTCCAAGCCCATATTTAGATCCATGTACAATCAATCCCAAAATAGATTTCATAATGATTGATCCAATATCCACTGGCCTTCCAGTTTGTATACAAAAATTCAAAATAGCACTTTCCTTCGTTACCTTACTTATCTTCATAGTAGGAATTAATTTTACCGAAATAAAGTAATGCCACTGCTTTGATACCGGATTTAAGGATGAAGAAATGAAACTGATATATCCATTATCCCTTACTTGCCATTCTTCATTCTCATCCATCAAATAATGATAGATTTCATTCATATCATCGCTTGTCGCATTAAAATTTGCATAATGACAAATAGGTACATTCTCAATCATGAAGAGAACATTAATTCTCACAGGAGTGAATGGTACATACCTACCTCGCACAAAAACACATCCTTGGTTGATCCCATGCAAATTTGCATAAAATTCTTTCACGACCAGAACAACCACTGCTGCGGTAGTGTAGCATAACACTTCCCAACGCCTTTGCTTTACTATCTCTTCAACTCTTGTAGTCGGACTCTCCAAACCTCGATTCACAAAGCCTTTTTCCTTGATAATCCTTCTTTTCATCATCATCTTATGCGCATCGAAACAAACGATCTTCCGTCGGTTGTAAATGCGAGATCTAGGGAGTTCAATGGAGTAGGAATCCATGGGATGCGAATTGGGAAAGGAAGTTTTTGTTTTTCTGATGGTTATAGGTTTAAAATGGAGTTTTGGGGTGTTTTAACGAAGAAGATCCTGCTCAAAACCGCCAAAAACTGCATTTTAAAAATTAAAACCGTCAACCAAAATTTGGGCACTGGCGGCGCTCGATAGGGGCGCCGGCGGCACTCAAACTATAAATTCGGCTATTTTTAAAAGAATAGGGCACCGGCTGCGCCAGTGGTAAAAATTTTCACCGAACTGCGTTTGGCTCGAAATACTTCATTTTTGTAATATGATCCAATATATTTTAAATTTTTAACTTATTTAGGGGTAATTAGGATTCTTAAATTTCAAACTAAAAGCACAAACAACAATAAGCAAGCAAACACAACACATAAGTACACATGGGTTGCCTCCCATATAGTGCTTGGTTTAACGTCGTCAGCCCGACAAACCATTCAGTTAACTAGAATGACTCAGCAATAAAACCTCTTTGAAATCTGGTAAAAACCCTCCAAAGTATGTTTTTAAACGATGCTCATTAACCTTGAAAATATTTCCAGTTTTAGGATCCTCGATATCAACAGCTCCGAAAGAATGAACTTTCACTACAGTAAAAGGTCCCATCCATCTGGACTTAAGTTTTCCAGGAAATAATTTCAATCTCGTATTATATAATAAAACTCTTTGTCCAAGTTCAAATCGTTTTTTCAATATGTTCTGATCATGCCACAATTTCATTTTCTCTTTATAAATTCTATCATTATGATATGAGTCATTTCTAATTTCTTCCAACTCATTCAATTCCATTAATCTTTTTTCTCCCGTATTTTTCAAATTAAAATTCAACTCCTTAATCGCCTAATATGCTTTATGCTCCAATTCAACCGGCAAATGGCAAGTTTTGCCAAATACTAGTGTGTAAGGAGACATTCCAATAGGGGTCTTAAAAGCAGTCCTATAAGCCCATAATGCGATATCTAATCTAGCAGACCAATCTAATTTATGAATATCCACTGTTTTCTCCAAAATTCTTTTAATTTCCCGATTCAATACTTCTGCTAAACCACTAGTCTGGGGATAATAAGCAGTAGAGATCCTATGAATAATATTATATATTTCAATTAATCTGTTAATTTGATTGTTTTTAAAATGGGATCCACCATCAGTTATAATCACTCTCGGCATTCCATATCTTGTAAATATATTCTTCTTTAAAAATTTAGAAACACTCCGAGCATCACATCTTAGTAAAGCAACAACTTCAATCCATTTCGAAACATAATCAACAGCGACCAATATATATAAATTTACAAATGAAGGTGTAAATAGTCCTATAAAATCTAATCCTCATACATAAAAAATTTCAACTTCCAAATTATAATTCAGAGGCATTTCATTTCTTCTATAAATATTACATACTCTTTGACATCGATCACAAAATTTAACATATTTATAAACATCACGAAAAAGCGTAGGCCAATAAAATCTAGATTGTAAAATCTTATAAGCCATTTTATTAACACTAAAATGACCTCCAAATTCAGAATCATGACATCTCCGAATAATTGGATTGATTTCTTTATGTGGCACACATCTTCTAATAATCAGATCCTTACACTGTTTATATAAATAGGGCTCATCCCAAAAATAAAATTTAGCATCATATTTAAATTTTTTTTGTTGTTGTCTTGTTAAATTTGATGGTATAATATCACTCACAATATAATTCACAATATCAGCATACCAAGGCAAATTCTTTTCCATAAGAATATACAATTGTTCATCAGGAAAAGTTTCTGTAACTTCCTTCTCAAATTCAGATAATTTATCATATTCTATTCTTGACAAATGATCAGCAATTTGATTATCAGATCCTTTCCTATCAAATATCTCAAAATCAAATTCTTGCAAAAGGAGTATCCGTCTAATCAATCTAGGTTTAGCATCCTTCTTTTGCATTAAATACTTGATAGCTAAATGATCAGTATGCACTATACTTTTAGTCCCAATTAAATAAGGTCTAAACTTATCAAAAGCAAATACTATAGCTAATAACTCCCTTTCAGTAGTGGTATAATTAATTTGAGCATCATTAAGAGTTTTACTAGCATAGTAAATGACTTTGAAAATTTTATCATACCTTTGCCCCAACGGAACACCAATAGCATAATCACTAGCATAACACATCAATTCAAAGGGTTTCTCCCACCCAGGTTAAACAATTATAGGAACAGTGATTAATTTTTCTTTAAGTAATTCAAAAGCACACAAACATTCATCAGTAAAATCAAACTTGCTATCATTTTCTAGAAGTTGGCACAAAGGTTTAGTAGTTTTAGAAAAATCTTTAATATAACGCCCGTAAAATCCAAAGATGTCCTAAGAAACTCCACACCTCTCTCACGAAGTGGGTGGTGGTAATCTCTCAATCACTCGAATTTTAGCAGGATCGACCTCCATACCATATTCAGAAATTTTATGCCCAAGCACTATTCCTCCTGCAACCATAAATTGACATTTTTCCCAGTTCAGAACTAAATTTGTTTTCTCACAGAGTTCCAATACTTTTGCCAAGTTTTCCAAAAAAAATATCAAATGAAGTTCAAAACACAGAAAAATCATCCATGAAAACTTCTATTTCATTATCTATCATACTACTAAAGATAGACATCATACATCTTTGAAAAGTTGCAGGTGCATTACACAGTCCAAAAGGCATTCTTCGAAAAGCAAATGTTCCATAGGGGCTAGTAAACGTTATCTTTTCTTGATCCTCAGGAGCAATAGTTATTTGATGATAACCAGTATATCCATCCAAAAAGCAATAGTACTTGTGTCCAGCAAGTATATCCAACATTTGATCGAGAAAAGGAAGAGGAAAGTGATCTTTTTGGGTGGCAGCATTCAGTTTTCTATAATCAAAACAAATTCGCCATCCATTAACTTGTCTAGTAGGTAAAATTTCATTCCTTTCATCCACTTCCACAGTCGCTCTGCCTTTCTTCGGTACACAATGAATTGGATTTACCCAAGCACTATCCGAAATAGGATAAATAATTCCAGCATCAAGCCATTTTTAAATTTTATTCTTAACTATTTCTTTCATTATAGGATTTAATCTCCTTTTTGGATCAATTTTAGTTTTATGTTCTTCATTTAATAAAATTCTATGCATACAGATCGAAGGACTGATTCCTTTGATATCTGCTAAAGTCCATCCAAAAGCTTTTTGGTATCTTTTTAAGATTTCCAATAATTTTTGTTCTTGATATTCATTTAACTCCGAAGATACAATAACTGGTAGGGTAGATGATTCTCCCAAGAACATATACTTTAAATGCATAAGGAGAATTTTCATCTCAAGTTCAGGAGGTTTAATAATAGATGAAATTAAACTTTTATCTCCACCTTCCATGGTTTCTAAAACTTCAAATTTCTCTTGAATATACTCCAACTCCTTATTCTTCTCATTATCTGAATCTTTTTCATTTCCAGTTTCATCTTCAATTATATTTTCATATTCCACTTTTTTTTCAAACATCTCTTTAAAATAATTATTTCTCAAATATTTGCAGACTTCCATCCTAAAACATTCATTATCTTTTGTAACTAAGGGATACTTCATAGACTACAAAATATTAAAGGTCACCTCTTGATCATTAACTCTCATAGTTAATTCCCTTTTTGAACATCAATTACGACTTCTTCCAAGTAGCTAGGAATAGTCTTCCTAAAATAATTGGAATTTCTTTATCTTCCTCCATATCAAGCACAATAAAATCCACAGGAAAGATAAATTATCCACTTTCTCTAACACATCTTCTACCACTACCTTAGGATAAGTAATAGAACGATCGACTAATCGAAGAGTTACAGATGTAGGAGAAATTTTTCTAATTCCCAATCTTTTGAAAGTTGATAAAGGCATAAGGTTAATACTAGCTCCCAGATCACATAAAGCTCTTCCAAAAAACTTTTCACCTATAACACACGGGATAGTGAAACTACCAGGATCTTTAAGTTTTTCAGGAAGCTTTTTCTGAATTATTGCACTACACTCTCCGCTAAGTGCGATAGTCTCATGATCCATGAACTTTCTCTTCTTTTTAAGAATATCCTTCATAAATTTCGCATAATCAGGCATCTATTCTAATGCTTCAACAAAAGGTATATTTATTATTAACTTCTTAAGGCTTTCCAAAAATTATCCAAATCTGTTATCTCTATTCTTCTGCTTCAATCTTTGAGGAAATGGAGGAGGTGGTTTCTCAACAGTAATCTTCATTGGTTCAAGAGGATATTCCAGGTCTGGATAAATCTTATTTGAACCTTTTTCAATATTCACCTTCTCCTTCTCTTCTTCAACTTCTTTCTGCACTCTAGTTTCTAATTTTTTTCCACTCCTTAATTGAATAGCCTTAAGTTGCTCCATGTTTTGATCTTTTTGATTGATCTCCACATTACTAGGAAGCGTTCTAGAAGGTCTATTATTAAGCGCAGTGAAAATATGTCCCAATTGATTTTCAATATTTTTGATTGCAACACCTTGAACTTGTAATTGGTTTCTCATATTCAAAATCATTTCATCTGTAGACAACTTCTTATCCTTAAACTGTGGGTTATTATTGAATCCAGGAGGATAAAATGGTCTAAAGTTAGTATTTCCTTAGTTGTTTGAGTTTCCAACTTCTTATCCTTAAAATGCAAGAATTTATGAATTCATATTTATATATTTATAATGATTTAGTAAAGTCACAAATTCAACGCAATTATACGTATCGTATCAAGTAATACATGGCTCTAATGGAGTCTTGGTTATCGATCCCACAGGGAAGGCAACGTTATTTAAATCAGATAATATAGCACTAAAATCCAACACCAACTGTAACAATTGCTCAAGTGTACTAGAACTAATGAATGCAAAGTTTGGTAATAATAAAGCTACTACAATTACTTCTACTTACTAAACTAATTTAACTAACACACACTAACTTATGTGATTTATAAGATACTTCTATGTGAAAAGTGCCTTCCTTCTTGCATAAAGATTATGATGTGTGAATGATGAAGAATGGTAATTTTCTGTATTGTAGCAAATAGGAGCATATTTTCTTCTTTACCCTTAAAAGAGTACCTCCTCTTCCAAGCATGTAAAGAACATTGACATATCTTAAGTTTAGTCACTAAATCTAAGGCTAGGCTGGGAGGATACTGACTCTCACTATGGAGCTCCCACTCACCCATCACCCGAAGGCTAACCATAGGCTTTAGTTACCAATCTTAGGGCCAAATTGGGGATCTCATTCTGTCACCATGAAACCTCCAATTTGAAGTCCATCCAAACTCATTTCCCTATTTATTTACACTCAATCCCCATGAACTACGCAATTCATTTATAGACATTGAATGGGTTCTTCATTCTTGTTGTAGAACATTCAATTCTTTTGGAATTAATGTTCCTCAACATATTTTAACAAATCAATTGGCTGGATTGAAAAGTAAATTAAGTTCCAAATGAAAGGACCATCACAACTTTTATAACACTTTAAGGGCGCATCAATTCCACATCACCACATCATCACTACTTTATGCAAGAAGAAAGGCAAAGGAAACTACTCACAAATTATGGATAAGATACAATAGAACATGGATTTTATATATAAAAGAAGTATCATAAACCACAATAGCAAATACAACTTATCTCCTTCTCTTCCCCAAGTAAATTCCTTCAAAGTTCCCTTGATTCCTTTTCTATTCCTTGCAACACTTGATTTCCTCCTTGGAACAAAGATGAAAAAGCAATCTCTCACTTTACTCCCTCTTCTCCCCTCCTTAGAGAAGAATCTCTCTTCAAATCACAAACCCTAACTCTCGCTCACACTTTCTTTACACTCTCTACAGTAATCCTCCTCTTCTTTTTCATTTTGAACACTTAATTTTATGTTAGGAATGAATTCCTTAAGAGTTTCTTCAAGCACCCTTTAAAAAATCCACCAAAACTCTTCAATTTGAAAATCCTGCCAATAATTGCTAAAGTTTCTGGAAGAGGGAGCCGGCGGTGCTCATTCTGGCATCGACAGCACCATAAGCTGTTTTCCTTCAAATTGCTCCATTTTGCTCCAAATTCGTTCCTTTTTGCATCTTTTCGCTCCAATCACCTATAATCATCATACCTGCAACAAATCATGAAAAATATCTTCCTTTAAAATGCAATATCAGCAAAAATAGGTAAAACATATAGCTAAAAGAGTATATATTTTTGGTGCATCATTCATCTATTGAGAACATTCATCTCACGTCCAACTTCTTGATATGACCACATATTTTCATGTAGAGGAGCTTGGCATATTGTGTGCACTTCAGTGCACAATGTGGGTGTCCATGCCTTTTGGACACTTACATTTTTAGAGAGTTTAGTGTGCTACACATGTTTACTTTAGCCACCGTAGCAAGTTGATCCTTTAAGATACGATGTGGGTGTTCACATCTGTTAAAACATCCATGCCATGCCCAACCTTTTTGGTGTGTCTAAAATGTCTGCTTGAGCAGTCGTGATACACCCACCTCATTTGCATTTTTTTTTTTTTTGCATGCACATCACACAGTTCATTTAAGTGGCAAGTAAATTCATTTAGAGGAGTGACCATTTGCTGGTCTTAAAGCTTAAATGAGCTTTGCTCATGAAGATATATCAGTAAGCAATGCAAGTTTTCGTATTAAGAGTAGCAAACCTTATAATTGTGCTAAGGATCTAGAGGATCTAATGATTTAAGTAGCAAATAAATTCATTTAGAGAAGTGAACATTTGCTGGTCTTAAAGCTTAAATGAGCATTGCTCATGAGGATATATCAGTAAGCAATGAAAGTTTTCGCATTAAGAGTAGCAAACCTTATGATTGTGCTAAGGATCTAGGGGATCTAACCAATGTTACCCACCATGTTACATGTCTATATTTTATGACCCTCTTTTAAAATAAAAAAATATATATACTTTTTATTTCTATTATGATAGCCAATTATTTTAAAATTACACAATCTAGCTAGCAAGGCCATATGTAAGGCCAAGTTTTTGAATCTCTACCTGTGTGAATATCTTAGATCCCCTAGATGTTTAGGAAGGGACCAGAATTGGTGATCCTGTAAAAGTCATATACAACCGGTGTCTTGACCCGAGCACTAAGGTGTTGGGCTAGGATACTCATCGTTAATATTGTGTGCTAGGATAGGGTTAGGATGCTAAATAACATTTTTTGGGCCTGACTATTGTTATATGTGATGGTTTTTCTTGCCCTAGCCAGTCACCTTTATTTTTTTCTGTTATTGCCTTTGTGTGCTTACTTTGATTATGGACATTTGTTGTAGTATAGTAGGGAACTCTTCTGTAGTGAACCATGCCCATATATATGCACACATGTAGGTACCATAAAAGGGTGAGCTCGTGATGATTATGAACTAACCCGTTCGCTTGCAAAGTATTATTTAGCTCTCCCAAAATTAAAGGCATGGCTCAGATATGTCCCTGTTGACCTCAACTTTGGATGAGGTCTAATTCCTCTCTTAGAAGTCTAATATCTAGCCATAGGACTTTCCTATTGACTGTTCTAGATGACTAGTGATGGTGTCAATCTCCCTGAGAAGCTCAAACCACTTCTTTACTCTTTATGGATTTTCACATGTGTTGTTTTGACCTATAGCATGTAGAAGCTCAGAACCAACAAGAGGAAGCTCAAAGAGAATCCCCATAGGACTATCAAGCCTTAAGGAAACCCTGGGTTGCTTGTCCTTGCATACAAGCAATCAAACCTATCAAATTCGCACACCCTAAACCCTAAAATCACACACACTTGAGCTACTCCTTAACTCTCTTGAAAACAAATATGGGTGATCCGAAGCCCTTAGCTTTTGGTTATGATGGCTAGGACCAACATGTGAAGGCTTCAAGATGAGTTCTCATAAGGCTCATATGTCCTTAGGGAGGGTATTAATGGCTTGCATGTTCACCCAACCCAATCAACTCTAAATTTACCAAAATGTCCAACTTTTACACTTAAACTCCAAATTTCCCCAAAAATGATCAAAATACCCAAATTTCCCAAATTTCCTAAATTGCCCCAATATTCATTAAACCATTTTTAAATCCACTCAATTTTAAATTCAAGCCCAATTTCACCAAATTCCAAACCTAAATTAAAACTCAAGCCAAACCGTCCCAAATTAACTCTAAATCCAATTTTGACTAAATTTGAGCCCATATACCAAAAATCTAATATTACCAAAATTGTGTCCTAAACTCACCATGATGGGTTCATTTCCTTATGAAATTCCACATAGCCAATTTTAGATATCACATACATCAAGTAAAAAGCCCAAAATCAACCCTCTCATCTCTGATTTTAATTGCCCATATCCAAGTCCGCCACTCAAATTCTCCTGAATCCAAGCCCAAATGACAAACTCTTCTCCCATCATCAACTTAATCAAAATCCTTTCCCATGCAATTTAGCCAAGCCATGAAGCCACCTCCAAGCCACATGCAAGCCATGATAGCCATCCCATGTCATCAAACCCAAAGTGACAAAAGTAAGAGCCCCTTTAATGATCCCCTTAAAAGTGATTAACCACTCTCATGACCACTTAAGACCATGATTAACCCTAATCTCTCGGATGGGTACATCTTCACACTAATCTAGCTGGTCCATCTAACCTTGGTCAGCCATGAGAAGTCACTCAAATCTATTTCCATGAGCCTAGACCCAACCTAAACCCAAGTTGACCCAAACCCCTTTCTATTTCAATTAATCACATTTACAAATGGCACAACCCAATTGACTTCACAATCCTCCACCCCTGACCTCCTTGAGCAATATGGTGAACTTCCTCTAGCCGGCCGATCACCTAGGATGTTAAAAAACACCAAACCCGAGAGATCACCCTAGCCAAAACCCAAAATTTGAACTCCTTTGTGTGGTTCGCTCCCATTGGTCACATGCCTCCACCTTACCTCCAGCTAAGAAGCACATTGCACTCACTAGCCAGCCCAATTTAGCCCTCCTTACCTCTCTATAAATAGAGCACTACCTCTTAGCCAAGTGAGGTTGTTGCACAAAACTTAGGGAAACTCTGCCAAAATCACTCCAGACTTCAATTGCATCTTTCCTTAGCCCATTCTGATCACTTTCCTGTGTTGCCCTAATTTTGAGCTCTAAAAAACCAGGGTATTTCACGGCCACCACTCAAAATCTACAAAAAGTCCAAATTTAGTTGCTCAAAAGCTTCACCGGAGAAAAGAGCACCTTCCCAATCAAAACTCCTCTCTCCCAAGCACTTTAATCTAGATCAAGACCAAACACGAGCCACCCTCTGACCAAGATCATACATAGGCCTTATCCCAGGGCAAACCAACACTTCAAAGAGGTTTGTAGGACCAAGGTAAATTTCGAGAACTAACCCAATTAAGGCCTCACCACTTGGGCAGAGGTATAACCCGAAATCCCTAATTTACCCCTCGATTTGGATCTTTGTGAAAGAAATGTGTATTTCATACTTGTTTAACTGTATAGATAGGTTTGTCTCACTTAGATGAAGGTGTGGGAATAAATCGTGAGTAATTTCATTGAATATTGAGTGAGATCTAAGCGTCTTAGTGTGGATGGTTTTCGGGTTAGATCGATCGGGGAAGAAGAACAGATGATGTTTATTCGCGCGTGTACTGGGTGGACGGATTAGATCCAGTCAAACGAGGAGAAGGAATGGGAACCGCGGGCTGATTCAGTAGCTACACAGAAAGCACAAGAAAATCAAATGGCGATGCGTGCGACTTCAGAGAGGCTAAGGTTACGTTGGCGTTGCGTCATATAAGTAGGAAAATAAGGTATTTTTTATTTAAATAATTACAGAAAATTTAAAAATACATATCTTGGTGTAGAATAATTCTAATAATAAAATAAAAATACTCCTCTGCTCAATGAATAAAGGAGAATAATGTGGACAAAAAATAAAAAATATGTGTCTTATATTTATTTTTTAAAATTAAATAAATACATTAAAACTTGTTTAAATAAAAAAAAAGTTAAATATTAAACACAATAATGTGAAATTTGGAGGACTTACTCTTCATGTGCTTAAGAGTGTTATCTAATTTTTTCAAAGTTAGAGAACACCTCTAACATTGAAGCACTAATTTTCATTATTATATACCTTTATTTTAATAAAAAATTATAAAATTACAATATAAATTATAAAAATACAAAAATTAGTTTGATAGGTTCACTGTGGCCAAAGGACGTAAGGAAAAATAAAAATCAAATTTTAAAAGTTAAAAATCTAGTTTTCTATTTTTAAATTAATAAATTTATTAAAATTTAAGAAAATATAAAATAATTTAAAAAATTACCTAAATGACTCAAAATGAAGAAAATGACCTTAGATAGCCTCTGTGAAAATTTGACGGTCATTAAAATTATTTTTAATACAAAAATATATTTTAAATACAAATTTTTCTTAAAATAATTATAAAAAATAAAATAATAAAATAAATTATGAAAATAAGTTTGGAGTGTTTCTTGAGACTAGAGACACTTAGGAAAAATAAAATTGAAGTTAAAATAAAAAGTCAGTTTTTATGCATTTTTCTAATTTAAAAATAATTAAAAATAACAAAAAAATCACAAAAATAGAAATATACTTCAAAATGTCATAAATCTCACCAAAATTACTAAAAACAACTAAAAATACTTTTATAAATTTTTTGAAGTATAAAAATATATTTTTAAGTACTTATATATATATTTCTCTATTTTTGGATAAAATAATTATAAAAAATAAAAATAAAACTCACAAAATATGAAAATCACTTCTTTAAGTTCTCTGAAGTTAGAGAGATCAATAAAAAATAAAAAATAAATTTTTGAAATAAAAGTATGTTTTTTATTTCTTTATTTAACAAAAATCAATTAAAATTATAAAAATTAAAATACAATTCAAAAATTTATGAAAATTATTTCAAGTGGTTCTCTATCTTAGGTGAACCTCCTAAAAGTTTCTTAAGGATAAAAAGTATACTTTTGTTAATTAGTTTAATTAACATTCAAAATTCCTATTTTTGGACTAAAATAATTATTAAAAATTAAATAAAAGTAAAAAAAAGATAAATTTTTTTTCTGATGTATAAATTGACCCATGAGTAGGGCAACAACAAAGTTTTGAAGTCTTTGGAATTAAATTGAAGGAATTATGAAGCAAAGTACTCTAAGGGTACAATGGTAATTTTGAAATTTCATACCTTAATTAAGATTTAGTTCAAGTCAAAGGGTAAAATTAATCATAATTAACTCTCTGAGATGATTGAAACACAATAGGTTAAAGGGTAGGAACCAATTCACTTCATTTTCTACCAAAAGGATAAGATTGTAATTAATCAAATTGTCATGGTTTGGAAGATAATTATGTTTGATCCTAATGTGAGGGACATGAGTTAGGAAGACAATAATTCATTGATTTGAGGCCCCAAATCAATGGTTAAACACGATCCAAACCTTCAAAAATAATCAAATACATTTCATAAAACTTTTAAAAAGAAATTACAAATTTATCCTTATAGGATTTAAGAGCTTGGTAGTAAGCTATGTTTGATCTAAAATCATTTAAAGAAGTTTAGAAAAAAGAACATAATCAATCATAAACACCTTCAAAACACTACAAGCTCAAACTCAATTTAAAATGGTGCAAAATTCCTTAAACGACCAAGTTAGCCCTATGGGTACTTTCCCACATAGCCCTTATGCATGACATCAAACTAGTGACTAATTACCCTACTCATAGGTCAATTAAAATATTGAAGTTCACTGAGTATGAGTTAAAACATCACAACTAACTTTTAATTTAATCAGGGTTGATTAATTCAACAATGTGATAAGTTCAGATGAACTGGAAATGATCCAAAGGATTCTAAAGTTGTTTAGGGTTATGCTCTGAACACCTTTGCAAGAATTTTGATATTTTAGAGGACGTTGGAACTTATTATATTTAGTTGAAGAAACTCATACTCTAAATTCATAGTGACCAACCAAGATATGGTTCGCAACCCGTTAATTCACGATTCCAATAAAATACCCTACACTACTTATCCTACATTAAAACCCAATGCTCAAGGGTTTGAGTCTTGGATAAGTATTCAAATCCTTGTGAGCAACTAGGGTATTTGTTTATGCCACATATGGATCACCAGCCTTGTTGAAGTCGGAGGTCTAGGTGGTGAGGGCGATGAAGATAATGCTTATGTGTGTTAAATGTGAGATATTAGAATAATATCTCCCACCTCAATAACCTTCGGGGAGAGGATTGGACTGACGATAATATTCCCCAACTCTTGGTAAGAATGTTGTCCCTAGCTCACTTAGTGTTCCAATAATCACTGTCTAATCAAGGCGATTAATTGGTGGATTACATAATTTTTTTAAAAATATATTTACAATATAACAAAATATCTTTTCTCATGACAACAACACTCTTGGTTTCTAAGTAAACTATACATGTATGAAATGTTAAAGAATTCTTGAAATTCTATAAAGGTCCACATGTTAATCACTTTGATCAAGACTAGAAACTACCCTCCATAAATTATTTGGTTGGTAGCTCTTACTCAAGGTTGGGATTACAAAACACACAACCTAACTCTGAGCTCCCACATTTACCAAATTCTTACACTGAACTCCAATCTTTTATATGTGACATCATGTTTTGTTTTACTCGCTCGTGGTTTTCTTATGACCTGCTATGTTCTCCTTAAATCAAATCCTCTACAAATTATTTAAATTTCCAACATGTTTTTATAATATGTTTTTCTGTACTGAAACTTCTTGCAGCGATATCAGAGGCCCAGGTATATAATTTTATGATTTACGATTTTTTTATTGTACCTCTTTTTCTACATTCGTTTACAACGTACTTTATTTATATGCATATCTTCACATACTTGCTAAACTTTTAGGATAGAAAATAGCAGTCTGGTTACATAGGACGGATCACTATAACACATGAACAAAACACATCCCCTTTAATTTTATGATAGTAAGATTACTTAGCTTAACAATAATAAAAATTATAACATAAAATATAAAACTTTAAACTTGGTGTCACCATCAGTAAGGAGTTCAGAGCAAACTTCGTGGGAGTACGACAAGGAGCTTGGATCAAGCCGCAGGCAGATCTACTTCAAATAAACCATTCCTTAGAATTAAAACAACAAGCCATAGGATTTTGAGGTAGTTCTTCTAGCACGGCATGAATCTTCAATTTATCTTTAGGTTCCCATATAATCTTGTTGTGCAGCATAAGTCCTAACTCTTTTTTAGGCTATGAGGTTATTGTTCAGTACGACGTAAACCCTCCCATCTTCCAGGCTATTTACATGATGGGATTTCATGCAAGGGTAAGCCATCAATAATAAATTTGGCAGGATGAAAGAACAAATAACATCATCTTTAAAATTGAAGCCATACAATAAAATAGTTTGGGAAGTCACTGAGGCTTGCCTCAGGATCCATGACATCCCCTTCCTTTCACTCCTTTGATTTCAAAAATAAATATTCCTATTTAGTCCTTTCCCACTTAAATTTTCCACTTCCGACCTTAAAAAAACAAACATTGAATTCTTGAAGACAAATACCTCTTATCATCACTAAAAATCTTCTTAAGTGACTTCAGTCATTTAAGATGTAATTAACTATCGGGGCTTGCCTTTA
Source organism: Papilionanthe hookeriana x Papilionanthe teres (assembly GCA_022702705.1). Taxonomy (NCBI): domain Eukaryota; kingdom Viridiplantae; phylum Streptophyta; class Magnoliopsida; order Asparagales; family Orchidaceae; genus Papilionanthe; species Papilionanthe hookeriana x Papilionanthe teres. Next base: position 128,070,040 of record CM040421.1, on the reverse strand, counting down.
TAGGGAACTTGGAACCGAGGTAAAATAAATTCTATCTAGTCCTTCTATTAGATATGGGAACTTGTCGGCCATATATAAAAGTTTTGGAGACCAAATGGATGTCATAAATTCTTAAGTTTATTTAATCGAGTCTCACTATCAAGAAATGTGTCTATTCCTTGGGGTAGGTACATTGCTTGTGGTTTTGTACTTGTTCACTTAAACTATTAAATGTATGAGATCTTGTAGTTGTATATTTTCAAAATAAAAATAGTATTTTTAAAATAAAAAATTATATATTAAATAAGTGTATTTTCAAAGCAACTGACAAATTCTAATTTGAAGACTGACACTCCCAATTCTAAATTTTGAGAGAAGTGTATTTTAATTTATAAGGCTGATACACTTGTAACAAACTCTGATATAATGCTCTTAAATGATGATAATGGGCAAACAAAGGATATTTCCCTTTCTTATTAGTTTTTGCCTCTCATTAATAAACTTTTATATAATGAGTTGTTGCCCAAAAATTGATCTACTCGTCAGGCCAAGTTATGAAACGCTATGTTGCAGAATAGACTTTTAAGGGAAAGGTCCGATTTAGGATATGTTAAAAAGATAGATGGAATTAAAATCCCTAGTGCCTTGTATAGAAAGATTTCTACATATCATGGCAATGAAGCACTTGCTTCTAATAATGAGGAAGTCGAAGTTAAGGATGCCTTATGAATTGGAGGATTAAGTCTCCTCGATTATTAAAGAGTTGATCAAGGTCTACTGGGGTATAGTTGACGATCCTCATCCCACTTTTGTAAGAAATTTTTTTTTCTGATTCTATACTTGATAAAATCATAGAAATCTTGAAAGGCTATTGCAACTACCTTTCATGGAGTTATTATGAGATTCTTGGTTTACCCCGAGATGTGGTTTTACATAATTTAGCCATAAAATCGAGCATTGCTTCTGTAAAAGCAATTACCTTAGAGAAAGCAGCTCAGGATAGAGTCGTTGATCATTGATGAAACCAAATAGCTCATTAATGTTGGCTTCATTAGGGAGGTTTCATTCCTCACATGGCTAGCAAACATCATTCTTGTTCGAAAGAAGAATACAATTTTGCATAGAATTTCAAGACCTGAATATGGTTTGTTTGAATGATGATTTTCCTCTACCGATACCAAAGCTCATGACAGATTTGCTTCTTTCCATGTGATGTTCTCTTTTATGGATGGTATTTTCTGGTTATAATGAGATCCAGATGACTTCATAAGAAGAAAAACATACGAAATTTCATACCCCTATCGATATCATTTACTATAAAGTCTTGCCTTTTGGCATAAGGAATATCAAGACAACTTATCAACGTGCTTTGATGCACATTTTTGATGACTTACTATATCACCAAGTCGAATGTTGTAATGATGATGTAGTAACCAAGAGTCTTTCTGAAAAGGACTATCTTTTAGACCTAAGAATATTTTGAGTGCCTTAGAAAGTACGATTTGAAGATGAATTCTCTGAAGTGTGCGTTTGGCATATTTTCCAATAAATTTTTAGGCTTCATTGTTCGTCATAGAGACATTGAAATTGATCCCAGTAAAATCAAATCTATTATTGATATGGATTCTATTAAGGGTTTGACACAATTGAGTTCACTTCAAGCAAGCTTACTTTCACTAGGACTTTTATTTCAAAATTTATTGGTTGATGTCAACCTTTTTTCTGCATTAACTAAGAAGGATGTCTGTTTCAACAGGGATAAAAGATGTCAGAATTCTTTCGATGATATAAGCGCTATTTACTGAGTCCAATAGTATTAACAACTCTCATCCCCGAGAAATCCATCATTATATATATTGCTGCTCTAGATGAGTCGGTAGGAGCTTTGCTAGATCAAGATAATGACGACGAGAAAGAGAATGTCTTATACTGCCTTAGTTAGAGTTTCATTCCGACTGAAATAAAATAATTTGCCCATTGAGAAGCATTGCTTGGCGTTGATATTTATAGTTTAGAATTTGAGGCTTTACATGCTCTCACACCATATTGATTTGATTTCAAAGGTAAATTTCTTATAGTATTTGATGACTTTTCCCACTCTAGTTGGATAATTGGCCAGAAGGGTGATGATCTTTTCAGATTTGACATTTCATATGTTCATCAGCAGGTCACAACTGACAAGTGTTAGATGACTTTCTAGCTGCTCACCCGATTCCGACAGATTTGCCACTAAATGATGGTTCCGTGACAAATGTTTAATGATTGTCAAATTCCCTGTGTTCAGAGTTTTATTTTGATAGAACATCTTTCTTGAAGGAAGAACCGTTGAGATCTCCCTCAAGGGTGAAGTGGGGAATGATTTGAGTGTGGTATGCTGAAAGAACTGTGCAGTAATAATACGGACTAGTATGGGGGCTTGATTATGGAATGGAAAGAGAAATGTCTGTCCTCTTATAGACGCGTGATTAAATGCGGAAAAATCGTATTGTCTCATCAAACACTCCCATCCTTCTCCCTTTTATTACACCCTCTTTCTCTCTACAGTTTAACGGCCTTCTTTTATAATAAATTTAGTCTTTGAATGGTTGAATGCCTTATATGAAAGGGTGAAAGAAATAAAAGTAGAGAGAAGAGCTCATCAAATTACAATGGACGGTCTTCCATCTAAACAACTTATGGTAGATGTTTCAGACCCAAAGAGAAAGTGAGATCATTTAATCATCTTGGCGTTCATGGATTCCTCTTATAAAATTTTGTTGCTATATATCTAAATTTATAGATCTCCAATTTTTGGTTGGATCATATAGGAAAGTGATTCAGAAGACGGTGGTTATAGTGAGAGCTGAAGCTAATCTTGGGAAGCATAGAGGTGAGGCTCCACCTGATTACTGGTCTTGGAGGAAGTACGGGCAGAAGCCAATAAAGGATTCACCATATCCAAGGTAGTCTTTATTCCCTTTTTTTTTTTAATTCTGTTTTCTCCTTCTCACCTTCGTTTCTGTCTTTCAGAGAGATAATTCTATCTATTTCTCTTTTATTCTGCTCTAAGTTTGGCTCAATACTTTTTCAATTTCATTTATTTAAGCATGGCTCCAAATAAAGCACATTTGATTAGTCTATTTATTTTTCTGAACATTGAGATTGCATTTGGTTATTCAAATTTTGAAGCTTGTTTATTACCAATGTTACTGTATCCAAGCATCTTCTTTCAGTATTGATCACACCATTTTTTATTTTAATTTCTCTTTTATGATATTTTTTCATTGTAATTTAATGGCGAGAAGAAATTGTATTGGTTATATTTCATTTATTTATTTATTTACTTATTTTACTTTTTATCTTCTTACATTTTCTTGCCCTCTATTGTATTTAGAGCTTATTACAGGTGCAGCAGCTCGAAGGGTTGTTCTGCCAAGAAACAAGTAGAGAGGTGCAAAAAAGATAAATCACTTATTATCATTACTTACACTTCCAGCCACAATCATCCAGGCCCAGTCCTGTCCTCCCTTAACAAAGCTATTAACTCTTCACACATTCCCTTCCTCAAAGAACATTGCTGCTCATCTGAAAAGAGCAGAAATGCAGGAGATGTGGACGAATTCTCCATATTGAAGTGTTTACAGGAATCAACAGAGAAAGTTGAAGGAGAAGGTGACGCTTTTCCTTCCTCAATAGAACCAGTAAATTGTTCTTTGGAAAACAAAGATATATTTGATGAGCTTGAGGAGCTGCCATTTCCTTCATCCTTTAATAGCTTGGTTAGGAGCTGCATTTTTGATGAATGAACTCTTCTTCCTCAATAGAATTGTAGGCCTTAGTATTCACAGTTATCAGCATTATAACCATAATTCTTCCTTTCTTTTTTATTCTTGTATATGCACAATTTGCCGTCATGGCTTCTTCTATTAAGGCCCACTTGGTTGTTAGAAGATTGCTAAGTATTTTTTTTAAGTGATGAAATTTGTTAGATAATCAGCACTGATTGGAACTCCACAAATTTTTATAATGCGAAATGTTATCTTTTTTAATATATTATTATTATTATTATTATTATTATCATTATTATTATTATTATTATTATTATTATTATTATTATTATTATTATTATTATTATTATTATTATTGTTGTTGTTGTTGTTGTTGTTTAAAATTTTAAGGCAAAGAAAACACAAAAATTGATGCAAATAAAAAGGAAAACTCACAGATTTAATGATGTTCGATAATTTGCCTACGTCTGCTGGAGCATAGCAACGGCTTCCTTTGATTTCACAAAAAAATTACAAATATCCCTAGTGTTACAATACAATATATATATACAATACAACATATATATATATATATATATATATATATATATATATATATATATATATATATATATATATATATATAGAACCCTGAGTGTACAGCATGCAATTATAAAATTGCGTTGCCCCGCACCCCAATCCACTTAACGAAACTCTCATGATTGGACAGATGCTTCCACTTCACTCCGCTCGCCCGCTCGCTCGCTCTATTCCACTCTAAACGATTTGTCTCTTATCTCATATATGAGTGATATCGAATAATAATAATAATTATTATTAAAACACATATCATTAGTTTTTTATCTACAATCAATGAAATGAGCTTTTAAAGTGTGTGGAGTGTCCTGTACTGTTGTAAATGCACATAATCCTTACTTTCTGTGCTTTCTTTCTGTGAAATAATTGAATGCTAGTGGACAAGTGGGCAAGAACCAAGAGGCACTCAGAAGAATAAAAAAAAAAAGGTTTTCCTTTTAGTTTTGGCGCAATGAACTGAAACGAAAAGGTGGGCAAGACTCCCATGAAGGGGTTTTTTAAGGCTTAAAAGTGACCCTTCTGCTTCTGTAATACTCATAATTAGTTTAACAATAATTCTCATGGGTAGAACCACAGAATAAATATAAACTTTCAATTTTCTTTTTAAAAAAATTTATGTTATCCTAATATTAAAATGTTCAAAAAATTTTTTTTGTATATTATTATTGTTTTTTGTAATATAAATTTTAATTTTCAATCTATCTTTAACAATTAGCAATGTCGTTGCCATCCCTAAAATATTCTTTATGGGAATATCGAGAACAACAATTGATTACTTTGGGAAAATCTGATTTGATATCCACTAATATGTATTGCATCGGTTGATTTGTTATCCACGCACTATTATTGATGGGAATGGTTCCAAAAAAATTCTGTACAGGCTATGGAGATGGAAAGGGTTTTACTGTTCATTAGTTATAAATGAAGCGAATTGAAGAAAAGTAGGGCACATTATTGGTTGTTGGAAAAGATAGTTTGGCTCTCAGTGCGCCAAAATCCACTCAGAATAGCTCAAAAAACTATTGGAAAGACACTGCCAACAAATCATTGGAAAGAAACAGTCAGCAAACTCTAACAACATTAGATTAGCAGCCTCACAAATAGGATTCTTAAACTGAAGATTTAGGCTGTGGATTGCTTTGATGAAATGAATAGGGATTGGGGGACTGCTCTGGGATGACCAGCGGATGCGAAACGCAGAAGCAAAAACACTCTTCTTCATGCTAAAAGAGCATGATTCTCAATTAGAGTCAAAGGAATGATTTTTTATGATTTTTTCATAGAAAGAGAAGAGGAATCAACTTACGAGAGAAGTTTGAGGGGGACAAAAAAGTTGGCATTCAAAGAGAAGAAAGGGACCAATCGAAACTTGAGAGCAGAAGAATGATATGATATTTCCTTGCTTGCAATTATTTTTAAATTACTTTCAAGTATTGTTGGATCATAAATTGTCGTAATAGACACGCTAAGAGAGTTTTTAGTATGAAAGTAGGGAATAAAGGATAAAATAGAGACAAGAGTGTGCAATTCTTGTTCATCAAATAGCCCCTATTTACAATCATAGATAGCTTTGGTATACAATTATACTATTATCTCCTTTATCCCAAGAGTTAGGGGGTATTCCTTATCTTTTCCCTAAACTTGGGTAGTTAATATAATCATATTTCTATTACAGATAACTGAATGGGCGCCACTTTAAGACCATCAGGCAAAATATAAAACTGATTGACTTTTATCTAACTGTCGGGTACCTTGTTCCTTACTGATTTTGGTGATTGGCAAATTCAATCGGCCATATAGGTTCGATTATCGGTCGTTAAGGACAGCGAGTTGAGTTAAATGATCGTTTGACAATATTTCGCATGGAATTCTGATTGGAAATAGTGAAGTCCACTCGAACCATTTGATATTTTTACGATTCGTGCTAACTTTTTTCTTGTAAACATATTAGTTCTCCAATTTTCTTGTTCCTTGGTAAATACAAAAAGACAAGAAACTGATTAATTAACTCTCATCAAAGCACAATGATAACTTCCTTGTTCTTCGTACCCATAAATCTTAATAAATAGGGTAAGTATTCTTCTCTTCTCATTTTGATATCAAAATTCAAAACATTTTCATGTCTAACGTGAGAGTCCCAGATAGTTTTGATGATGTGGTGTTTCTGAAAGCTCTAGAAGAGTTTCAACTCCCTCATCAAACTCTTCCTACCCCAATAAACGGAAAGACAAAGTAGAAGATGGTAGTTGTAAAGGAGAAGAGATGCAAGGATTATGAGATCGACTTAAATGATCAAGTTGCATTTTCCGCTGAACCAGATGCTACTCAACCAGAAGAAATAGCATGAATGGAAGAATATCAAAGGCTTTCGACTCCTCTCACTTACCCTATTCTGATTTTCATGGAAGGGTCTCATCAGGTTGATCTGATCACCCAAGATATAGCTGGTGTTCTTAATTATTTTTGTACAGCAGAAACTTCTGACGCACCTTCGCCAATGGTGTAGAGAGTCAGCCCTCCCATATCAGGGTCAGCCAATGTCACTGTTGAACCTATAATTTCAACAGCCTTGCTTCACCAGTCGACCGGAGCGAACTAACCAATGACCGAAGATGTGATCAACTAGTTGGCCTACCCTTTCAATACTTTGCAAGGAATGAATGCAAGTCAGCAATAATCTTTGGGTCGTTGGAGCGTAGAGTGAATGAGATGGTGGAATCTTTAGAGTGCGCCGCTAGGGGACTGTATAATAATGTCATTTGGGATCTACATGCTCGGATCAAGAGAATAAAAGAAGAAATGTAGATTCTTCGTAATGAGGTGGCGTATTGGAGGTCGGTCAGACTCAACAAAAACTTGGTTGGGGTAATTATCTCAAGCTTCGCGACAGTCTTTTGTTCAAGTGGCAGCTTAGTCGAGGATATGTCTCGGCTCAAGTTGCCGGAGACACTATTATTAAACCTTTTCTTTCTAAATATTTCTTGTAACTATTTCTTTCATTTCAAATAAGAAGAATATCTAGTATATTTTGTATTTACATTTATATTTGATGTGATGTGGAGTGGCTTTGTTTAAATATCAAGAGATTTTGAATGATGACTTCCAGACGCTTCGACCACACCCCCCTTATAAATTGGTTGTGACACACTAAGGTTTAATTTTTTTCAAAAAGCTTTCTGATTCTTTCCTTGTATCTTTTTTCCTTTCATGGCTTGTAAGTATTCTCATAGGGATTTCGGTACCTACCCCACTATGGAGGCTTTTTTCCTAATGGAGGAAAACACCCAAAAGCCTGATGGAGTATAATTTTGACAAAATAATTAAATATCGAGCCATCGGTAGTTCTGACCGATCCACAAACAACATGGGGAGTGACCTGGTGTTCTAGTGGGATCAATTCAATGAGATCTAGGACTCCCACTACGTACCAAGTTGCAGGGTGTTTTCAATCAGTATGAGGTGATTCTGGCCCAAGTCATGTTGAATTCAATTGTCGCAATCATGATGTTTTTTGTTTCGTCTATTCCGTGGTCCACTGACTTGTTCAACTATTAATTATCATTTAAGATTGATAAGGACAATCTTGTGCAAATTTTTTCCAGTTACAAACTCAAACTCTTAATGCCGGAGAATAAGAGAAAAGACTAGAACAAATAGTTTTGGTTGGATCTTGCACCGGTAGCTGGGGGATTTATATCAATAATCATGATGCACCAGTAAGCAAAACCAAAAAACTCTCTAAATATCTTGTGGGTGATGGGGAGAAAACTAAGAGGTGACCGTTATCTGTCCCTCAAAACATCGATCGGAAGATTGTTCATAGGTTTTGTGAATGGATACATTTGGTTAAATGAAGGAAGAACTATGGAGAGTCTTGGATACCAAAGAGGCATCCCATGTGAAGGAAGTAGAGGAAAAAGCCTCTAAGTGGAAGCCAAGAGGAAATCTCAAACCCATGGTGAACCTAAGAAGGTGGTCGTAGCCATCGAGAATATTACAAGTGCGATTTTTTTTATTTTTTCTACATAGGAAACGACCGTTGTTATATGAAATCTGTCAGCCGAGAAAATTACTGTTACTTCATGAAAACATAAAGGTTTACCACTTGACAAAGTGAGGCCACTCGGACCCCTTTATTCCTGAGATTGAGTACTTTTGAGGGTGAAGCTTCTAGGGGTGAGGTAGGAACATCAAACGATCCATCTCCAACCAGCACACATCCATCCTTATCGTAACTAGTCGATCATCCTCCAATTGATTCTTCATTTCTTAATTTTTCCATAAGATCTGAAGCCATCCATCACTCTTCTATTGATCTATTTGGGTCCCCATCTGGAAGAGGAGCAGAGCCTACTATAGATTCAGTCTCTCTTCCCCTGCCAAAAAAGAATCAAAATCCTCTGGCAAAGAGAAAAGAAATGGAAAGCTCTCATGGATGTTATTGATGCTTCACCCCATTTTTTTTTCAAAATAAAGGGTAACCCTTTTGAATGGAGTCTAATATAAGGTTGGGTCAAAATGATTCTCATTTGTTCTGACCATATGTTCTATCTGATCGACTTAGCAAAGGACTGGTTCATTACAGTGTAAACATTGACAATATCCCTTCACTTTTCTCCCTGAGATATATTTGAAGAGATTTTAAAGTAGATCGCGAGAAGCTTAAAAAAAAATTGTGCTCGGTATCACCTGATGGCTGTGGAAGCCGCTCACCTCCAACCCTATATTTCAATGAGCGGTCCTTGATCAACCCCGAGGATAAAGTGGCAGCCTAGAATATTGTCTAAGTGAAGATAAGCATGACAAGAGATTCGTTGAAGGCAAGTTCCACCATTCACTTGAAGGATGAAAGAGTGATGAACTTGATTTCAAGAAAAAAATACAAAATTTTGTAAATGAGAACAAATACTTGAAGGTGGCCTTGGCAAAATCCTTAACTTAAAAATAACAAGTCACCATAATTTCTCATCCCTTTCATTGTGGTATGGCATTTGTGACTGATAAGTTCATTGGTCATGGGCTCGTGGACAAAAAATATCCAACTCAAAAGAATTTACAGGCATCTTTGATCCCCTCGCTGCCAAGAAGTAAGCACCTGCTAAATAAGTCAGAAAGAACATGATGAAGAATAAATCGAAGAAGTAGTAGTAGTAGTAGTAGTAGAAGAAGAAGAAGAAGAAGAAGAAGAAGAAAACTTAGCAACTGCTTTATCTCCAGCACTCAAATAAGTACCTTTTGTATGTTGCAAACATTTCTACTTTGTGCTGACAGTTTTTTGAAATCAAGTTCTTTGTAAGAACATTAGCTAAGTCATGAAAGTTTTTGTTTCAATCAGATATTTATTTCCGACCACTTTTCTTCTTACAAACATGCTTTCTTTTATGTATGTATGTGTGTGTGTCTATATATATATATATATATATATATATATATATATATATATATATATATATATATATATTAGGCAAACCCATAAGAAATTTTACTGATATCAAGCAAAATTAGAAAATCTTAGAGGTAATCAATCTAAACCCAGTCAAAATACAATTCACTCAAGGAAAAACCTATGGTTTACAACTCACCCAAAAATAACTTCAAAACATATTACAATTATACTCAATACCCAAAGAAATAATATTCGCCAAAAAAAAAGTAGTGTCTACTATAAAGTAATTCCATGTCATCCCCATGTATCAATCTACCTATATGCGTCAGAGGATGTTTACCAATAAAAGCCTCTGAAACCTTTAACCCCATCTTTGCCAACAAATGAGCAGGACCATTGGCTTCTCAATAAATGAAGCTCCAACTAATATTTAGGCCTTTAATCAATTCAAAAATTATTTTTAAACAAATACTAATGTTCCAACTAATATTTAGGCCTTTAATCAATTAAAAAATTATTTTTAAACAAATACTGATGTTCCAAGGGGCCTCCGCCTTCCTATTCAGGTATTCCACAAGCTGGAGGGAATCCACTTCGACCTGCAAACAATTCAAGTTAGCATTGTGCACTATCATCACTGCCATCCATACAACCCATGCCTCGACTACCATAGCATTGTAAACATCACAAGGAGAATAAAAGAAACATAAATATTTTTTCATTATTATCTCGAAAAATACCTGCAGCACTAGCTTTACCACCGCCCCAGCAACCGTCAGTGTTAGCTTTCACCCAATGCAGCTTCAGCCTCAACCACAGGACAAGTTTGGTTAGCCTATGCTTCCCTCTGTTGTCCTATTCCCCCACAATAGAATTAAAATAGCTCATCCCATTGTCATAAGATGTGTCAATGAAATTAAACATTGCAGTTTATATATATATAGGTAAGCACATTTGTTACAATTTGATTTCCCCTTTTCATACTTCCCATATGTTTGCAAGAATTGCATGCCATCCAAAGAAACTAGATGGTAGTGTAGGGAATGATTTCCACAACATGATTTTTAAGTTTCTATGGATTTCATGTCTCAATGTTGTGTTCCAAGCTAGCTCAGCAGGTCAAAATTTAGGTTTGAAATACCTCCCCCAAAATTATCCAAACTCACAATGAGTATGAACATTTAAAATATAGATGTAAGGAACTTTCTTTCTCCTCTTTTCATAATAGGCATTAAGATGGAAGCCTCAATCCTTTTAGTTTCAAATATCATCATAAAGTAGAAATTGAAAGTAAATTCTCCAAGAAAAAAAATACATGGAAGGAGACAATGCCCCGCACCAAATAGGAGGAAGTCACCAAGGGGCCTCTTTATAATTTACGTATTTTTATGAATGAAATTGTACTTTAAAGAAGGCTATTTTTTATGTTTTTCTTGCAGATAAAATAGGTAGAATAACTAGAACAAAGTGGAGAAGAAATGGAGCTAAGTGGATATAATATGGAGAAAATTGGGAGATTCAGTAGAGTGACACATGGACACCAGTCACTTGGCACTAAGGTGCTTTACCTAAGCACCTTGATGCCAACCCTAAAGCTTAGCACCTAGGCATCAACTCTGTGGCACTTAGGCACTAGAATTGCTGGGGGTAATTCTTGAAGTGTTTTATACACGATCTAGGGAGTTATTTGGCGCATATAGATGATTCAATAAGGTCTAGTTGGTGATGTTGGAAACGTTGAACTCCTAAGAATATTGGGGAGAAATTCTTTTGAAGCCTAGGGTAGCAACTTTGTTGTAGTAGGCTTGTTTCTTTTTATATGTCTTGAGATTTGGTGAGGAACTTGTGTGTGATTGGAAGGAAATAACTCAGTATTGCAGTAAATATTTAGAGATCCATTATCAAGGAGTTTTCATCATTTATTTAGGGGAAAGGCTAAGTATTATGTTTCATTTCAGCTTCTATTGTTTTTAAAAACAATTATAGTGGATTTGCTTTGTTTAAAAGGATGACTTGTGTTGTTTCCATTATGCTTTGTGAGTAGTTCCTTCTTACCTTTCCCTTATGATGAATAAATAGGTGGTGTAGGATTGTATGATGCTTATAGAATTTTTTCATAAATTTTAATGTGATGAATATTGTTCCATGATTAGTTTATTTGTCATTCTGGCCAAGTGATTAGTTATAATATGTTGTGGTCCATAATGACTCGGGAGAGCTATAGATTAATGATTAGGGTATTCACATTGAACTGATGGGTAAAAGAAAAGTAGTCACAAGGTAATGCAAATAGATAAGGAAATAGTCTTTGATGGGTTCAAATTAGTGTTTAAGGAATTAAAACCATTTTAACCAAACCTCTTTATAGACTCGAGATAGGGTAAAGAAGAGAATTGTTCTTATTTGTCGCTAGCCACAATTTCAATTCATAGTATTCTATTCCTGCACTCTACTTATATCATTACAAGGGAGGGTATTTTTACATCGTGATAAATCACTAATTGAGGTAAGTTAAGTAGTTTTTCTAAAGGACTTAACATTTACAATTGATTCCAACTCTGTAATATTTGTTTGTAGTTCTTCATCCTAATATAAGTTCCAAGTTAAGAATTACTTTTAGTAAACTAGAACTTTTCCTAAGATGTTAACCTCGTGCTCCCTGTGGGAAATGTTCATATTTAGACTAAAAAATTTGATATTACTGATATAACACATTTACTTGCATGAAAACCCATTGTTTAAGTGCACCAGAACTGAGAGGGTATCAATTTTTTGGCACAGTTGTTGGGGAGCTACTGTGTAGATAACCTAGGAGAAATTTGGTTGAGTTAATTAAGCCTAGACTTAGAGAATTGTAGTGTAGTCAGATTGAGTAAGTGTTTGTTCTTTTTTAAAAGAAAAAAATTATAAATTATTTTTTATTTTATTTAGTGTGTTTTTATGAAACTTATTATTTGAGTCTTATGTTAGTGGATATGAAAGGCATGACCTTTGAGACTGGTTCCATTCGATTCAGAACTAGAGAAAACAATTAGAAAAATTAGAAAATAGAAAAGTGTTCAAGAACTTATAGAGAAATGACAAATATTCAACAAAGCAATTTAGATAACTTAATCCCAATTAATGGACATCATAACGCGCATAGACCATTATGGGATTACGCTAATCCTACAACAGATGAAATTCACTTAAATATTCAACCTCCTACCAAAGAAGCTAACACATTTATTTTGAAGCATGTTATTATCCAAATGGTGCAGAACAACTAATTTCGGTGAGCCCCATCTAATGATCCAAATTTTACACCAAGCAAGTTTTACGGAACATTACACTACATTCTATTATAATGGCGTGTCAAATGAAGCTGTTAGACTTAGGATTTTTCTATTTTTTTTTAGGGATAAGGCTAAAATGTGGTTGAACTCATTAAAACCTTAATCAATTAGGACTTGGGGTAACTTAGGCCAAAAATTCCTAGCTATATATTTCCCACCTTCAAAAACTGCTAAACATAGGAATTATAATACTTCATTTTGCCAGTTAGAAGGTAACTCAATTTATGAGCCATGGGAACGATTTAAGGAACATCTTTTAAAGTGCCCACATTATACTCTACTCGATTAGTTAATTAATTAGACTTTTTACAATGTTTTAGTAGGATACCATAAAAATATTGTTGATGCTGCCATTGGTGGTTCACTCAAGTCCAAGCCATTTGATGAGGCTTATTCTCTGATTGAAGAAATGGTCACTAAAAATTTCCAATGATCCTCTGATAAAGTAAACTTAGGAAGATAGCTAGTGTGCATGTACAAATGTGCTAATAATTCTAACTTCTCAGGTAGCAACACTATCAAGGAAGCTAGATCAATTGAAATGAAACAATCTCAAGTACATCCACTAATTGAAGAAAGTTCATTTGGATAAATGGTTAATGCTAGTACATAATTTGAGACTTTAAATGCAATTAAAAACAGACCTACAACCCATATTCCAATTTACATATCCTAGTAAGAAGAACCATCTTAGTTTTAATTGGAATAACAATTATGGTGAGGGAAACCTATAATGGGGAAATAACAAGGAAAATCCTTTAAGAAATTAGAATAAACAGGGTAGTACCAACTATGAACTTTCTTATCCTTAGGGTTTAATATTAATCCACAATTTTAGGAGAAGTTGTCTTGGGAAGAGGTTGTAGTGCAAATGGAGAATCAATTGCAAAGTCAAGGTGTAGTTATTAGGAACATAGAAAACCTATTGGGAAAAATTGCTAACTCCCTTAATAGTTGATCCCATGGAACTCTTTCTAGCAATCTTGAGATTAGCCCTAAGGAGAAGAATAGTGAGCATGTGAAAGCTGTCCAATTAAGGAGTCAAATAGAGTTGGAGGATGTTGTTCGGAATGAGAATGAGGTCGAAAAGGAGACTATGAAACCTGAATAACCTTTGGAAAATATTTTCAAAGACTTAGAAAAACCATCTCCTACTAAGATTAAATTAAAAAAACCACTACCATCATTTTCTCAAAGACTCAAACAACAAAAGTTGGATCAGCAATATTCAATGTTTTTAGAAGAATTTAAGAAGTTAACTATTAATATTCCTTTTGTTGAGGCTCTGGAGTAAATGACTAGTTATGTAAAGTTCATGAAAGTTATTCTTAATAAGATGAGGAAGTTTGGGGATTATGAGACAGATGAACTTAAGGAAGAATGCAACACAATCATTCAGAAGAAGCTCCCTAAGAACCTTAAGGATCTTGGGAGATTTAATATTATTCATGAAATAAGAGAAAGATTTTTTGAAAAAGCTTTATGTGATCTTGGAGCAAGTATAAACTTTATTCCATGATCTATCTTTAGAATGTTAGGATTAGGAGGTGTCTCATACTATTGTAAACCTTCAGTTAGCTGATCATCTGATCACTTATCCATAGATGGTTATAGAAGATGTATTAGTCAAGCTGGATAAATTTATCTTCCCTGTTGATATTATTGTGTTAGATATGGACGAAGATAAAGATATTACAATAATTTTAAGTAGTATCACTCCTAGCCATTGGACAAGCTATGATAGATGTGCAAGAAGGTGAATTAATTATGAGAGAAAATGATCAATAAGTTACATCTAATGTCTTGAAATTTATGAATATCCTTCCAAAGGAAATGAAGATGTGTGTTTTTGGATGGAATTATTTTATTATTTGTGTAGTAGCCTTTTCCAAGAAATTTATGAAGTTAAATCAGTAGAGTCAAATTTGTTTGTGAGAAAGACACAGTTGTTCAGGCTAAATTAGTTCTATTCATTACTAAAGAATCAAAATATGCTTAGAAGAGGTTTGAGATTCTAGATATGCCAAAAACTAGTAACACCTTATTTCTTCTGTTGAGGAACCATCTGAACTTGAGATGAAGGTACTTCCCACACATTTAAAGTATGCTTACTTAAGGAAGTCATTTATATTACTAGTTATCATATCCTCAAATTTAACTCATTTCCAAGAGGAGAAATTAATGGATTTTTTGAGAAATTATAAGAAAGAATTTGGTTGGACCATATCAAATATAAAAGGGATTAGTCCTTCTATTTATTTTGTTGTGAACCTAATGAAAGATGATCATAAAACCTGGGTAGATCCTCAAAGGAGTTTAAATCTAATTATTAAAGAAGTAGTCAAAAAGAAAATATTGAAGTGGGTTGATGTAGGTATTATCTATTCTATATCTGATAATGCCTGAGTTAGCCATATTCGTTGTGTTCAAAAGAATAGGGAGTGACAATAACCATAAATGAATAGAATGAACTAATTCCAAGAAGACCTGTCACTTGGTGGTGAATATGTATAGATATAGAAAATTAAATTCTGCCACTAGGAAACATTACTTTCATTTACCCTTTTTGGAACAGATGTTGGATAGGCTAGCTGGTCATCCATATTTTTTCTTTTTTTATGGATATTTTGAATACCATCAAATACCTATAGCTCCTAAGGATCAAGAAAAGACCACATTCAAAGAATGAATTTTGAATATTTTGGATACCATCAAATACCTGTAGTTCCTATGAGACTTTTTTTTTTTAGGAAAGCCTTTTAGGTTAAGTAACACACTACTACTTTTCCGATGTGTATGATGTTTATTTTCTATGACCTCATTGAGAAAGAAATTGAAATGTTTATGGATGACTTTTCAGTGTTTGGAACTTCATTTGACTCATTTTTAGATTATTTGGTGAAGGAATTGAAAAACTTTGAAGAAACCAACATGGTTGGGAGAAGTGTCAATTTATGGACTCAGGAGGAATCATATTAGAACATAAAATATCTACAAAATGAATGGAAGTAGACCCAGCAAAGATTCAAATAATTGAAAAACTACCTTTTTATTATTGTGAGGGGAGTTAGAGGTTTTCTGGGACATGTTGGATTCTATCGACAATACATAATGGAGTTTTCCAAAATTGACAAACATCTATGTCCTCACTTAGAAAAGGTTGTTCTGTTTATGTTTTACCATAAATGTTTAAATGCCTTCAATATTCTGGAAAAAAATTAGTCACTGCTCCTATTAATATTTTACCTAACTTGAGGAATAATTTGAGCTAATGTGTGATGTTAGTTATTATGTTATTGGAGTGGTTTTAAGAAAAAAAGACACAATAAAATGTTTAAGGCTATATACTATGCCAGTAAAACCCTTAATGAAGCTCAGATTAATTATACTACTGTTGAGAATGAGTTATTTTTCATAGTATATGATTTTGATAAATTTAGGTCAAATTTGATTGAAACAAATTGTGCTGTTCACACTAACCATTATGCTATTAGATAATCATGTTAAAAAAGGATGTTAAACCAAGATTGATTAGATGGATCATTTTGATGCATGAATTTGATATCGAAGAAGTAGATTGGAAACGTTTTGATTATCAAATGGTGGACCATTTATCAAGACTAAATATGGGAGATTTATTTACTAACCAAGGTGAAATTAATGAGAATTTCCTCGATAAGCAACTATTTGCTATTACTAAGTGGCATATTTTGTTCTTTGCTGACAAGATAAATTTTATAGTTAGTGATATTATGCTTTATGGAACGACATACCATCAAGAAATTTATACATGTTGCTAGAAATTACTTTTAATATGACCCATATTTTTATAGAAAATGTAAGGATCGGGTAATTAGAAGATGTGTACCCTCATAGAAAACCATAGAAATTATTAAGAAATGTAATGATTCTGAATTTGGGGGACATTTTGGAGCTGGTAGACTTGTTTATAATATTTTTGTAGTCCATATTTTTTTGGCCTACGCTATTTAGAGATATGAATTTATATATAAAAACTTATGAAAGATGCCAGTGAGTAGGCAATATTTATAAACGAGATGAAATGCCCAAAAATTTCACTTTGGAGATTGAGGTTTTTGATGTGTGGGGTTTAGATTTTATGGGTCCCTTAGTACCATCTTTAAAGAATTTATATATTTTGATATGTATGGACTATGTCTCAAAATGGAAGCAGTAGCTCTTCCTAATTGTGATTCTCAAAATATAGCTAAATTCTTAAAATGAACATTTTTAGTAGATTTGGTATGCCTAGAGGGATCATTAGTGATGGGGGAAACTACTTTATGAATAGAAAAATTGAGACATTAGTTACTCAGTATGGAATTAAGCATAGGATAACCATAGTTTCTCATCCTCAAATGAGTGATTGAGCTGAAGTATCCAATAGGGAATCAAAAGGATTTTAGAAAAGAATGAAAAGCCTAGTAGGAAGGATTGGTCTATGAGACTATATGAAGAATTATGGGCTTGTAGGACTGCTTACAAAACTCATATAGAAGTATCTCTATATAGGCTCATATTTGGCAAAACGTGTCACTTACTAGTGGATTTAGAACATAAAGCCTCTTGGGCTGTCAAGGAATTTAATTATAATATGAAGGAAGCTGGTGACAAGAGATTATTGCAGTTAAATGAACTCAGAGAAAATTATACAAGAATCTTATGAAAATGAAAGAATTTATAAAAAAAAATAACCAAGTAGCATGATCGCAATATTTTTAGGAATGGTTTTGAGCCTGGACAGGAGGTCTTACTATACAATACACGATTGAAATTATTTTTAGGAAAACTTAAGTCCAGGTGGTCGGGGCCATTTACTATTAGTAAAGTGTATCCTTTTGGTTCTATTGATATTAAAAATCTAAGAGTGGTATGGTATTCAAAATGATTGGAAAATGATTTATAACCTGCATTGGTGGTGAAATACTCAAAGTTAATGAGGTGTTAATGTTGGGCCAGCCTGAGTAAATATTTGATTTGTCAGCTTGATGGCGTTAAACCAAGTTCTTCTCGGGAGGCAACCTAATTTTATTTTTGTATTTAGTGTGTTGTATTGTTGTTTGTTGTGGTGTGAATTGTTTGCATTTGTATGCTGAAGTTTAGGACTGTGATTGGATTACCTTAATTTTAGTTTGATTTCATAGAGCTAATTACTTAGTCTTCTCATTTTAATTAGAATTGAGTATGTTCTCTGGGAGTGGTAGGATCAACCAAATCATCTACATCTTAGTTCTCAATCGAACATCAATTTTTAACAGAGACATGTTAAGTATAGACATAGGATAGGTCCATCACAATTTTTTATCTCATATTTTTTACCTAGTTCTTCTATTTTGGTGGTTCAATAAACTTGTCATTTCAGGAGCTTGTGGAGTACCTTTTCATTTGAATTATTAGTGGTGTATATCTTGTGGGACAAGGAAATACCTGAGATTGGAAACACATAAGCCAATATAACAAGAACAATCTTGTCCTAAGGATTGTTCTTGCAAAAATAATTTATAAGCATCCGACGGTCAAATGAAAGGGAGTTCTGTTGGAAATAAGGAAGTGGAGAAGGGAGATGTGATGAGGAGGAAGAGTTTAAGATCATTTATCTTTAGTTTTTGTGTGTTTGTTGGTGTGATTAAAGTTTTGTGGAGGATCAAAACATTCAATTAAATGACCAAGACAAAATTTAGGTGTTGCAATTAGGCCCTAGTGTCCCTGGCACCAAAGTGTTGGGAGTTGCACTGGTTCCTAGGCACTGATAGACCAACACCAAAGTACTACACTCAAGTGTCTTGACGCTGCCATCGTGGTGCCTAGGCGCCACTTCTACCTGGGGTGATAAAATTGCCTTACAGTTTAGTTCATTTTTGCATGAGCTCCTTCCCGACTCTTCTGTGGCAATTAAGAGACAATAGTTGGTGCTTTCATTCCCCTTGCATTTGAGCTCATTATAGAATCTATGCTATTTTTTCTTTGTTTTCCCGCCGCTAATGTGCTGATGTTTTTTCTTTTTATTTTTTTGATGTACTGGACATAATATTTTGTTTTGTTGTGATGTGGTTGTATTTCTAGACTAGTTTATTATCCCTCTCGACTCATGTTAAACTTATCTGTTGTAATATCTTAATTCTTTCTAGTGTACTATCATGTTAATCTTGTTTAGTTGTGATTTACTTAATACAACATGCTAGTTCTTTCTTGTGAATACTTGTAAATGTATGAGATATACACATTGTTGGTTGCCTTTTCACTTAAAAAATTATTTAGTTTAATATGTATATAATTTTGATTTTGTACAATAGTATTTTGAATTTTTGAAAAAAATGAGACCAAGGAGAATTCATATATTTCATAGTTTAAGTAATCGAGCGCAACACTACAAATAATACAACATCTAAAGAGATGGGCATACTATTTGATGGTGGGCTAGATTACATAAACTAAATTATTTATGGCATCTGTTTGGTTTGCGAATCTTTTGTGTGACTGACAAATTCCCCTATCTAATATAAAGAAAAAAAAGGGTTTATTTTACCTGGGTTCTTAAGTTCCTTAAAAGGGCAAGCCCTTATAGTTAATTACATCTTAAATGACCAAGACACTTAAGAAAACTCTCGATAATGATTAGAGGTAGTTAAACATTTAGGTTTTCATGGTTGGACATCGAAGGTCAAGTGGGAAAGGACCAAATGGGAGCATTTATTTAGGATTCCAAAGGAGAGAGAGGCCTGGGTTGTTACAGACTTTGACGTGAGCCTCGGTGACTTCCCAAGCTCTTCTATTATTAGTTATATATTTTAAAGAGATGTAATTTACGTGTTCACTCCTGCTAATGCCATTAATTAAGGCTTACACCTACATAATCCCAAATCATGCAAGCAGCCTACGAAGATAGGAGTGTTTACGTTGTACTGAACGATAACCTCAGATCCTACAAGAGTTCGGGCTTATGCTACACAACATAATTGTGCAGGGGCCTAAAGACAGTGTGAGGGTATATGTCATGCTAGACGAACTACATCAAAGTGTTATGGTATCTGTCTTTTTAAAACTAAGGAATGGTTCAGTTTGAGTATATCTTGTTCATGTCGAGTCTTACTTTGTTGCTTGAAGCTTTCTCTATCTGCTTGCTTCCTCATCTTGCAGCCCATAAAGCTTGTTGTAAGCTTCATAGGTAGCAGCTCTAGGTTCAAGGGTTTTATATGTGAACCTGCCATACTGTTTGGTCGGTGGCCTATCTTTGTGTACCTCTTAACCAGTGTTCTACTATTCTCTATCCTAGAGCCTTTGCAGGTCTTGAAAGTGAATGCATAAGTAAAAAGCAGTAAAACACAGTAAAGTGTGGTAATGAAGAGAAAATAAATGTGCGTACCTAGGATTCCTACCATTGTAAGGGTTAGCATTACAGGAATATATCATATAAATTAAATAAATCAAATGAAATGTGGAGAAAACAAAAACAGGTAAAACCATTCATATGTCCCATATAGATGATCCAAAATAGTTGTAAGAATTTAGATACGGGGGAGCTCAGAATCTTGACCTGTGGCAAAGCGACTCCATAGGCACCCATTCACATCATGTATGTGAGACCCAACATTTGGTAAAAAGTTACCAGCCAGGAAATCATAGGAGGGCAGTCCTCAACCCGGTCTATTTGACTGACACATGAATTTGTCCAAAGTAACACTTTAAACATGAGTTTTATTTTGTCAAGCAAAATAATTTGAGTTTTTGTTTTATTTGGAAAACAAAATATGGGTTCATTCAAAAGTACATTTTTACTGTTATATGTATATTTTGAAAAAATTGGACTTTTCATGATTCAGTAACACCAATGTGCTAAGACTGTCAATCACCCATGAGGGCAAGGGGTAACTATTACTACATGTTAGGGAAAAACAATGTCAATCCATGGCCCTCTTATCACCGGGTTAGGATATTCATCACTCCTCAGATTCCTAGATGCTTTCTCATCATCGCTTTTACCACCAAGACCTCCCACTTACTCCAGCCCAATGATCCATATGTGGCCACTTTAAATATTCCCAATTGCTAGCATGATCTGAGTGTAATGTTCAAGCTCAGATTCTGGAACATTGGGTTTCACTCTAGGTTAAGTTGTGATGGGATGACCTTCATTTTGGTTTGAACGATCCTAATTCATATCTTAGTGGATCCCTAAGGTTTTGATTTTTTTTGTTTAGTTTTAATGAATGTTATGTTTTCAGGATGATTTATCTCAACTAGTCGTAGCAAGCTCAAGTGTCCTACAAAATATCCCAAGGTTTTGCAAAAATGTTCACAGGTAACCCTAAAAAACCTTAGAACCATTGCACCATTTCAAGTTCCTTAAACTTTATTAAGTCATTGGGTCAATCAACCAAGTCATGTGAAGGCTCTTTTATTCTTTCACTGTGCTCAGTACTGTATTGATTTCTTAATTATCCCATGAGTAAGACAAATTGTTAGTTTAAGAGTTATGAGAGTGAACACACCCTAAAGGGAGTGCTCCAAACACTTGAGGAACTTCTACACTCTTACCTTTCAATTGGACTTGAGCTGGTAGTGTTTCTAGATGTTTCATGCTCACTTATATTTTCTTCTTTGGCTATTACTCACGTGTATTTTGATCAAACCTAAACCGCTACCAAGCTCTTAGGATTTAGGGGTAAACTTATAAATCTTAAAAAATTGCATGAAGTGTGTTTAATTTGTATCAAAAGGATTGACATTTGTTTAACCAATGGCTAAGGAGTCAAAATCAGTGATTAATTAGTCGTTCAATGCACTCCCCTCACTTTTGAATCATTCATATTATGATTTCTTCCAATTCACAATAATTCAAATACTAAGAATTTCACCCTTTGGTAGAAAAATGTGAATGGTTTGCTACCCTACTTACTATTTATGTTTTAATCATTTTAGAGAGTTTTTATCACATTTTTAATGCACTTTCACTCTGATTGGTCTTAAAAATTGCAGTTAGAATGTAAATTTCCAAAATTACAGTTATTGCCCTAGGGGTCTTCACCCCTTAACTCTTGTATTTTAGATCAAAAGGTCATGAAACCTCACTAACCTCTTACTCATGGCTTCAATAACATATCAGAGGAGAAAATTAACTTTTCTGATATTTGTTTATTTCTGAGATTATTTTAATCTCTGAATATGAATTTTCAAAGATAATTAATTTAACCATCTAAGAATTTTTCTCTATCCTTAGAAAAATTATATGGAACTAAAAGTCAAAGGAGACATCAGATAAATATTCACGATTTTTTGAAATATAATTTAATTTTTATAATTTTAAAAGATTTTAATAAAAAGATAAATATAAAATAAATTTTTAATTTTAAAAATGCAAAATTATTTTTCTCAAGGCTCTCTAACTTCGGTGAACTCGGCAAAAATGATTTCATGTTTTTCTGACAATTTTATCCTTCAAAAGTATTTAAGTGGACAAAGACAAATTCACTAAGAAATTAGGTTTTACATGATTAGGGGTGTCCTTTGAACTTGGCAAAATTAGAGCACCTTTCTAATATTATGAGGAATAAATGCATAATTTTTTATTCCATTTTGAGTTAAATTGAATTTTCTATGATTTAAAAAATTTCTAGGGTATTTAAATAATTTTAATTTTAACTCTTTTAGAATCTCCTCTGTTCACTGAGCACGGTGATATTTTTATTTCCTTTTTATAAATTTTCTACACCATGATATGAATTTTTGAAATTAGAATTGATTTTTTGGATTTAAATAATTCTGAAAAATACACTACTTTCCTACTTAACCACGTGGCAGCATGTTATCTTAGGCAAATTCAAAGGTGGCATCAATAAAATCACAGAATAACTCGGATAAAACCATAATAACACAATAATACTACAGTGAACAGTGCAAAACAAACCATAGAATACTACAGAAATAACATCAGGTATACTACTGGAATACTACCAGTGTACAATACAAATAACACAACAATACTATAGGAATAATACCGTAGAACCACACAAATTCACACAACGGGCTTCTATTGGTTGCTCATTCCATGCGGATGCTAAGTTAGCCCATGGTTTATCCCCATCACATGCTTCCACCTGCCGTTTGACTTGATCTCCTCCACTGGTTTCAAACATGCTCGATCGGAAAATGCTTATTCATCATCCCCAAAGAGCCCAAAACTGAGAATAGTTCATGTTCTAGACTTATGATCTCCCTAGATTCTGAACTAAATTGAATGTGGTTTGATCCTGCACCATCATCTAGGTGAGATGAGTAAATCCATATGGATAGATTGACATGATGCATTCATCTGTTTAACAAAAGGCCAAAACCAAGATGAAAATGCAAATTTTGAAGTTATACCTAAGCTCAAGTGGGGACACCTCGATTTAGATGGTTGAAGAGCTTCACCTCAAAAAAGCACGCCTCCTCCAAGTTTTCTTTTGGATGGAGAAGAGGTCCAAGTGTGAAATTGAACAGAAGGTGGCTCGTGTTTTGGCTTAAGCTATGGTGAAGGGCTTGGATGGTGAGATTTTGATTAAGGATAAGATCTTAATGCATTGTGAAGCTTTTAGAAGGGTTGATTGGAAGTTTTAATCCACTAAACTCCTAGGTCGAGGATGCCCGAGATTTCAATGGATAGATTGCGGGTTTGTGATGGATTGAAAAGGCTAGGGGCAGTGGGATGTGCCTTTGACAGGGTGTAAGAGAGCTTTAGAAACAATCCAATATGGCTTTGTCATGGCTCTTTGCGTGTATCTTTTCTTGGCTAAGAGGAAGGCTTATATATAAGAGAAGCTAGGGAGCTCCTCTGACCAAAGCAAGGTGACGATTTAATTCATTGTTTTGCAAGAAGGAAGGAGCAAATCAAGATGGCAAAGCAATGGTTTTCCTTCCATTGTAAATTAACAACTCAATTCTTTTTCATTTACGTCCCGTGAACATTTTTTAAATTTTAAATTCAAGCCCTGGTCTTCCTTCATTGTTTCATCATTTAATGGCTTTTAAATTCACCTTGATGATCTTTCCTTTTATGTACTCTTCACAGCTTGCTCGAGTGTGAGGAGAAGTTTTTGGATTTTTAAGTAGTTTAGGAGGTGTTATTACAGTGTTATTCAGGGTTGTTGTTTGCGGATGCGGAAACTAAAATTATTCATGGTGTTATTCAGATTGTATAGCATTATTATTAGTGGTAAATTGAAGAAAATCAGCGTTATCTGTTCGCAGAAACAAATTATCGGTGTTATAACTTATAGAATTGAAAAATCCATGTTTTTGCGGGCGTAACTGTGAGGGCGGTGTTATTTAGGGTGTATTACGATACTATTGAGGGTTTATTACAGTGTTATGATGGTTTTGTGCTTGATTTGCCAAGTGGTATTATTTATGGTTGTATTGTCATTGTATCGTGGTCTTATTGCACGGCCTGCGGTGTTATCTTGGTTGTATTTTTATGGTATTAGAGTCGGAGCGTGTAGGCGGTGTTATGAGCATGCCACCCACGTGGACCGCAGTGTTTTTATGGTTGTATCTGTGGGGATGTGTGGTGTTATTGTGGTTGTATCCATGGGGAAGTGTGGTTTTATTATGGTTCTATCCATGGGGAAGTTAGGTTTATTGTGGTTTTATCTGTGTAAAATCATGGTATTTATTCAGTGTGCTTGTGGCTGTGCATTGTGGTGTTTTTTCAGTGAACTTATAGTAGTGTATTGTGGGGAAACAATGTTACAACACCATAATAAGACCTTATAAACTACCTATAACTTGAGAACCAACCGTGGGGAATTGGAATCATTAGGGATTATCATGTTGATATGATACTTGCTTCATTGGTTCAAATTTGAAAATTTTGAGGTAAATATTGATTTGAACCTTAGAAACCTTTGGACCTAGGCTTGAATTTGAAAATTAAGGGAATTGAATTGCAATTAGATTTTGCTTCTGGAGGTTGGACCTAACTTGACTTTGGCTTGAATTTTGGTTGTGGATTTAGGATTTGAAGTTAAATTGGAGATTTTGGGATTCTTTTGGGATGTCATGGCAGTTTCTTGAGGATTAAGAAGATTAGGGAGTGTTGGTGAGTGTGTGCATGGCCAAGCCACCCAGGGTTGTCCTAAAGTCTGTTGATTCTATAGGAACTCATTTTTTGAGCCTTCACATGTTAGTCTTAGCCATCTCAAATAAAATTTAAGGGCTTGAGACCACCCATGTAAGACTTCACAAGAAGGAGTCGAGAAGTGGTTGAAATTTCTATGTAAGAGTATGTCCCATCACTAGTCCTATAATATAGTTAATAGGAAATTCCTATGGCAAGATATTAATCTCTAGGAGAAAGACAAGACCTCCTAAAAAATGATGTCAACAAATGGACCCCCAATAGGTTTGGTGTGGTGTACTGAATAGACATGCCGTGCGTATTACTATTGATTGAAGCGATCAACAAAGTCAAAGAACTGCTGATGTGACTTTTTTATATGTATGAATTTATGACCTTAGATTTATATATTTATAATGATTTTGTAAATTCACAAATTCAAACGCAAGTATACGTATCATATCAAGTAATACAGGGCTCTAATGGAGTCCCATTTATTGATCTCACAGGGAAGCTAGGTAAGAGGTTCTTAGTCAAATTCTAGTCTACAATTATCAGATTTTAGATTGGAAGGTCGATATCAGTGGTTTTTCTAACAAGTACTCCTAAAGGTAGATGATTATATGTAACAATAAAAACTACTCCTAAATGCAAATATTATTTCTAAATATAACTCTTTTTAGATAAATTTGTTTGGTGAATATTGAGATAATAAAAACTACTATTCTCATGCAACGAATTGGATAATGTATAGGAAAGAGATGCATTAAATATTATATGTGTCAAATAGGAGCATTCCTATTCTTTACCCTCTTCCGAGTACCCCCTCTTCAGAGTGCTATAAAAAACATTTGCAAATCCTAGGCTTAGTCCCTAAATCAAAGGTTAGGCTGGGAGGATACTGGTTGCCACTTCAAAGCTCCCACTTCCCTTCACCTGAAGGCTAACCCTAGCTTTAGTTACCAAACATTTGGACCAAATTGGGGATCTCAGCCTGTCACCCTGAAACCTCTAATTCGACGCCCATGAAACCATATTTCCCTATTTATTTGCACCCAATCTTCATGAACTACACAATTCATTCATGGACATTGAATGTGGTTACACTTTGAGAATTACACCACCCTTTTGAGACAATGCAATTACAACTAATTTTAACAATATAACAGACCCTTTTTGTAATGTAAATGAAGCGCAAGTAAAAACCATCACATTTATAATTAAAACATCTTTTAGCAAGCATCCCAATATACTAAATTTGAATCCTACTCATTGCAAAAGAAAAGTAGAATGAAAAAAATGGCATAATCTTCTTATGTTACTATTTCCAAATAAGAAGAAAGAGCAAGAGAAAGTCATCACAAAGCACGAAGAAAACACAATGGAAAACTTCATTTCAAAGCAAATATACAAAATAAGTGTTTACAAAATCATAAGATAATGAAAAACTCAATACTTAGCTTTCCCCTTGAAAGAAAGATGAAAATATCTCCCATAAAGTCTCCTGCTGATCCATGCAATGCTAGAACATTCCCTTACAAATTCTCTCAAAATCCCCTAACCAATCTCTCAAAAAAGGTAGAAATCTACATTTCTACTCCTATTCTAAGATCTCTCAACATTCTTCAAGTTTTCCCTATAATCTATCCTCTCTTTTTCTTGCTTCAAAGTCACTTTAAAATAGTGCAGGGACAAATTTCCCAAGAGGTGCATGAAGAAACCTTCCAAAAAGCGTTCAGGTTCAATGTATATGGCCAATAACTGCTCCTGGGGCCGCCAGCGCCTTATTTGGGCGCTGCGGGCACCCAAATTTTGTGCCATCAGGTTTCTGGCGCCGCCGACGCTAAATAGGGAGCTGCCGCCGCCCTATATTTTTGTGCTTTTGGGTTTCTAGCACCGCCGATGCTGAATAAGGTGTTGCCGGTGCTCATTCTGTGCAGCTCCACCATTTTGCTCCATCTAGCTCCGTTTCGGCTCCGATTCGCCCCGTTTCAGTTGCGTTACGTTCCTAACAGATAGCCCTAAAATAAGCATAAAAATAAAATTTCTTTAAAGTGTAATCTCATATAAAAATATGCAAGAAGTATAAAAGAGATTAAGCATAGAACGACTTATCAAAAGGTGTCAAGCCAAAATTTGTTTTCTTGCTCGTTTTTGCTCCAAATTGCACATTTTTTGCTTCTTTTTGCTCTAATCACCATTTCTTGTACCTAAAATCAAAAAACATACATAATAACTTCCTTTTAAAGTGTAATATAATAAAAAATAAGTAAAATCATATAGCAAAAACTGTATATATTTTTTATGCATCAAAATATCCCAAACTTTACTTTTACTTGTCCTCAAGTAACACTATAACTTTAAAAATAAAATATGTTGACTTGTGGTTGTGGGTTTCAATAGAGTTTTTTATAATTTAATCTCATAAATATTATAGTATAGCATAGGGGAAATTCTAGCAAATTAACCTAGGACTAGAGTGTAAGAATATCTCATATTCAACTTAGAAATCCTAATTTTTTATTTACTTCAAAAGTTTTTTAAACTTGTCAAACTAAAGATTCAAAGAAAGTATAAAAATAGAATTTAAGCACCTTATCTATACCAATTTAACCAATACCTTTTGAAATAAGAATAAGCTTAGGATTGTTTTTAAGTCTTCTCATTTAAAAAGATTCAAGTGAAATCAATTTTTGATTAGACTTCTCCTCAAGCTTCTCCTCACTTATTTTCTTTTCTTATTTTTTTCTTTTCTTTTGGGATCATTTTAAATCCCTTTTTTTTAACTTTTTTTTTCTTTCGGGATCATTTTTAATCCCCTTTTTTCACTCTTTTTTTATGTGAGGATTACTATATCTGGATAGGCCTTTAATAATTTTGAATTTCACTATCCTCTCTCTAACATCCAAAACTCAAAACTTTCTCTCACTTTTTATAAGTGTAAGTATTAGTTTGAAAAAGGTTTTCAATAAAGGCTCAATTCTCATTAAGTATAAATCTAAGAATTTTAGCATTTCAAATATTCAACTCCTTTCTACCATAAATAGAAAAATCATTTTTCCAATGTTTCCTACAAAATATATTAACTCTAGAACAGTTTCTTCACATAGGATTTCAACTAAGTTATTTTTCTAACATTCCTAAAATCAAATATATAATAACCTAAAGGTAACACCACATACCACAAGTCATTTTAAAAGTGATATCAAATTAAATACAGGCTACTGAGGACAAATAAAGTTACATTTTAAAAATTTTTCTTCCCCCCAAACTTAAATTTTAAAATATTTTGCAATTAATTCCATAAAATGTCGCAGGAAGAAAAAGTAAAGGTTGAATCTACTTACTACTACAATATCCTATCAAATTCATATACATGCATAATCAGAAGAGAATGACTGTAGGAGAAAGTAAATCTAACCTAAAACATGCTTGTAATAAAAGTACACTAAAAGGAAGTATTTTCACTTCAAAATTTTATTTTTTTCTTCCTACCCCCAAACTTAATTTTTAACATATATAACATTCAGTACAAAAAATATAAGCAGGAAGAAAAACAGTTTAGAAATTCTATCTACCACAAATGTCTATCAAAACTATTTACATGTATTCATTAGGACAGAACAATATGCAGTAGGAAATAAATCTAAACTAATCATGCCAGAATGAAATTCACTAAATAAAAGTTTAATTAGCATAGCAGGTATCAGCAAGGGAATATAAAAATGTTCTTCAATTATTATATAAAATTGTAACACAAACATAAACACACATAAGAAAAATGAGGTCAATTCTTCCTTTAACTCATCGCATTTCACTAATTTACTTCCAATTTCTAACGGAATCACTACACTAGTAAATTAGGTACTTTCAAATGATTTTATAGATTATAATCTCAAAGATAAGATTATCCCAAATAAATTGGTTTCCGGACACCAATCTAAAGCATCATTTAATCCCTGTAATTAAGCACCTCTAATTATTATAAATCGTAGTGCAAGATCCTCCACAAGTTATTCATCAAATAGGTTCATGACTCCTATCAAATGAAAACAAAATTAGAGAAAAGATGTAACAAAATTGAGATGGACCTGTCATTGTTTAAATTCATGATGTCTCCTGTAAAACTCAAGTTCGAGTGAGACCTAAGTCATAGTGGATTCATCAATCCAACTACTACAAGAGAATATACAATTCTAACCATAATAAGAAGTTAATGAATCACCTCCCTCATGACACACAAAGATCAAATCAAACAACTAACAATCCAAACATCTACCAATCAACAATCAAACTGATCAATCCACACTAAAGCAAAAACAATGCAACACTAACAATCAAGACTCTCAAGCACACTAAATTAAAGCACACTGATAACTATGGGTTGCCTCCCATAAAGCACTTGGTTTTAATGTCACGGGCCCGACAAATGATTCCTCCTGGATCAAAATTCCAATTAAGTAATCCTCGATCAATCACCCAATCCTTTTCAGATCTAGGAATTCCTACAAAATCCTCAAATTTTAACTTTTCATTCATCTCTTTTTTTCAGATTGATTTATATCATTATTCCTCATATTTCTTTCTAGATCCAATATTCTTCTATTGATTTTCTGAATTTGCATATTAATATCATCCTTGAAATTTATAAGAAATGGATCTGTATAGGATACTTCAAGCTCTTCCAAATTTTGAATCAAATTCTCCCTAGATAATTCAGATTCTAGATCAAAATCTTCTATGTTACTCTTCTGTTTCAAGTTATCTTCCAATTCTTCCCCTTGGTACCAATTCAATAATGGAGGTGGTCCTTCTACATCTATCTTAGCTGAGGAAATCAGTTTTTCTAATTCCTTAGGAATTTCTTCTAATGGCCTTCCAATATCCTTATCCTTTTTTCTCAACTCAAAGTTCTTTTGAAATATATCCTCAAATTCTCTTACAAGTCCTAGTTCAATAACTTTATCTTGTTCATCATTCAATTCAGATTTTTCTTGTAATTGAGTTGAATATGAAGATATAAAGACTGGTGGTGTTGATGAATTCCCTAAATAGGTAGGCTTTAAAATTGTATGGGGTACATCCATCTTAAGTTCATGAGATTTTTCAACAGATGGAATATAAAGTTCACTATTTTTGGCAGCTTCCATCATTTCACACCTCTCCTGAACATAAATACAGTCTTCTTTAGATAACGTTTTCAACTCATCATGAAAATCCATTCCGACCTCATCTGTTAACTTACTCTCAAAACTATCTTGGAAATGATATTTACTTGGATAATCCAGTTCATCCATCCAAAAAAATCATCATCTTTTCTTTTAGTTGGATATTTCATAGTCTTTAACACATCTAAAGTGACTTCGGGGTCATTAATGTTCATAATCAACTCTTCTTTTTGCACATCTATCATAGTTTGTCCAGTAACAAGGAATAGTTGTTCATTATCGTTCTTTTTAGGGTTGATCTCAGTGTTGCTAGGAAGTGTTCCTTTGGTATATTGCTAAGTGAATTAGCAATTTCTCCCAGTTGATTCTCCATGTTTCTAATCACAACATTTTTACTTTGCAACTGTTTTCCCATTTGCAATACCACTTTGTTTATAGACATCTTCTTATCCTCAAATTGTTGATCAATATTAGAGTCCAGTGGATGTGAAGGCCTATATCTTGTGTTACCCTACGTATTCCAACTTCCATTAGGATTTACATAATTATTTTCCCATTGTTAGTTTCCACCCTCAGTAGTATGATTCCAGTTAAAATTAGGATAGTTCTTCCAACTTGGGTTGTAAAAGTTAGAATATGGGTTGTTTATGGTATTTAAAGTCTCATATAATAATTTGGAATCAATCATACACCCTAATAAAATTTCCTCACTTACAGGAGTAAATTGAGGTTGGTTCATTCCAAATTGGTCCAACTTTCTTGATATTGCAGCAACCTGAGATGCAAGAATTGCAATCGCATCTGTATCATGAACACTAGCTACATTTTTATGATTTACCCTTGCAGAGGGCCATTGAAATTCATTTGTAGTCATTTCTTCAATTAATGTATACGCTTTATCAAATGTTTTGATATTAATGAGCGACCAGGAGTAGCATCAATAATGGACCTAAGGGATCTTACTAACCCATTATAAAAAGTTTGAATGATTAACCAATCTGACAGAGCATGATGTGGACACTTTCTTAGGATTTCCTTAAATCTTTCCCAGGCTTCGTATATTGATTCTCCTTCATACTGACAAAATGAGATAATATTGTTTCTAAGTTTAGTAGTCCTTGAAGGTGGAAAATACTTAGCTAGGAATTTCTGAGTTAAATCCTCCCAATTTTTAATAGAACCAGGTGCTAATGAGTATAACCACATTTTAGTCTTATCCCTTAGTGAGAAAGGAAAAAGCCTTAGCCTAACAGCATCGTCAGACATGCCATTATAATGAAATGTAGCACAAAGTTCTAGAAAACTAGATAAGTGTATATAGAGACCCTCCGAAGGAGTTTCCCCAAACTAGTTGTTCTGCACAAGTTGGATAATCACTGGATTTAGTTCAAATGAGTCAGCTTCTAGGATAGGGTTTTGTATACTTGAGTGAATTTTATCTATGATAGAATTTACATAATCCCTCAATGATTTATGATGATTTTCTAAGTTAGTATTTTGAATGTTTTCCATTTTCATTTCTAGTTTTTCAAATCCTTTCTATTTTATTTTTTTTTCCATTTTGTTAACTCGGGATCATAAGGCACAAGTCCTACAGATCCTTTGTTTTGCATATGTAACAAACCAAACAATATAATAACAATAAAACAAATAAAACCAAAAATATATTAAACACAACAAAATATTTTCACAAACACCTTATTTTTCACACAAATAGTTTTTTCACAACACTTTTCATACAACAAAATACTTTTCACACAAAAATAATTTTAAGACACTAAAGTTTTCCAATTCTAAGCCTAATTACTTCAACTAAAATTCACCTCAAATTCTTACTGAAGCTTCCCGACAACGGCGCCAAAAACTTGGTGCGACTTTTATATGTAAGAATTTATGACCTCAGATTTATATATTTATAACAATTTTGTAAAGTCACAATTTCAATAGCAAGTATACGTATCGTATCAAGTAATACAGGGCTCTAATGGAGTCCTGTTTATCGATCCCACATGGAAACCAGGTAAGAGGTTCTTAGTCAAATTCTAGTCTACAATTATCAGACTTTAGATTGGAAGGTCGATATAAGTGGTTTTCCTAACAAGTACTCCTAAAGGTAGATGATTATATGTAAGAATAATAACTACTCCTAAATGAAAATATTACTTCTAAAGATAACATTTTTTGGATAAATTTATTTGGTAAATTTTGAGATAATAAAAAATACTATTCTCATGTAACGAATTGGATAATGTATAGGAATGAGATGCATTAAATATTGTATGCGCCAAATAGGAGCAATCCTATTCTTTACCCCCTTCCGAGTTCCCCCTCTTCAGAGTGCTATAAAGAACATTGACAAATCCTAAGATTAGTCCCAAAATCCAAGGTTAGGCTGGGAGGATACTGGCTGCCATTTCAGAGCCCCCACTTCCCTTCACTTGAAGGCTAACCCTAGCTTTAGTTACCAAACTTTAAGACCAAATTGGGGATCTCAGCTTGTCACCCTGAAACCTCCAATTCAACGCCCATGAAACCATATTTCTCTATTTATTTGCACTCAATCCCCATGAACTATGCATATCATTCATGGACATTGAATGTGGTTCCACTTTGTTGAGAATTACACCACCCTTTTGGGACAATGCAATTACAACGAATTTTAACAATACAACGAGCCCTTTTTGTAATGTAAATGAAGTGCAAGTAAAAACCATCACATTTATAATTAAAACATCTTTTAGCAAGCATCCCAATATCCTAAACATGAATCCTACTCATTGTAAAATAAAAGTAGAATGAAAACAATGACATAGTCTTCTTATGCCACTATTTCCAAATAAGAAGAAAGAGTAAGAGAAAGACATCACAAAGCATGAAGAAAACACAATGGAAAACTTCATTTCAAAGAAAATCTACAAAATAAGTGTTTAAAAAATTATAAGATAACGAAGAACACAATACTTAGCTTTTTTCCCTTGAAAGAAAAATGAAAATCTCTCCCACAAAGTCTCCCACTGATCCATGCAATGCTAGAACATTCCCTTACAGATTCTCTCAATATCCCCTCATCAATCTCTCCAAAAAGTTAGAAATCTACATTTCTACTCCTATTTTAAGATCTCTCAACATTCTCTAAATTTGCTTTAAAATAGTGTTTGGACGAATTTTCCAAGAGGTGCATGAAAAAAACCTTCCAAAAAGCGTCCAGGTTAAATGTATATGGCCAATAATCGTTCCTAGCGCCGTGGACACCGTATTTGGGCACTGGGAGCTCCCAAATTTCATGCCCTCGGGTTTCTGGCACTGTCGGCGCAGAATAGGGCGCTACCGGCGCCCTATTTTTTGTGCTCTCGGTTTCTAGCGCCGCCGGCGCTCATTCTGCGCAGCTCTACCATTTTGCTCCGTTTGGCTCCGTTTCAGCTCTGATTTGCCCCGTTTCAGTTGCGTTGCTTTCCTAACAAATAGCCCTATAAAATAAATATAAAAACAAACTTTTTAAAATGTAATCTTACTCAAAAATATGTAAGAAGTGTAAAAGAGATTAAGCATAGAAAGACTTATAGAAAGATGTAAAGCCAAAATTTGTTCTCTTGCTCGTTTTTGCTCCAAATTGCACCGTTTTTACATATTTTTGCTCCAATCACTATTTCTTGTACCTAAAACCAAAAAACATACAAACTACCTTCCTTTTAATATTTAATATCACCAAAAATGAGTAAAATCATATAGCAAAAAATTGTATATATTTTTTGTGCATCAGCTGCCCAAGTAGAGTTACTTAGAACAAGCCAAAGATTAAATCAGATTTGATGTTGAATTTAAGTTGGGGTTCCTATGCAGGGCTTCTCAAATCAAAGGAAAGGTTTGAATATAAATTTTAGAGCATTTTTGTTAGGGATTACCATGTGTATTTTCAAAATGCTTATGTGAATTTTGAGCTTTCAAATTTAAATGTCAATTTGATTAAATTTTTGCATTTGATTTTGTTTGTTCATTTATATTTTGATTTTCAAAATACTAAGGGAAAAAGTTATTGAAAATTTATTTTTGCTAAGGATTTGATAGTTTGTCGATTTGATTTGATAGGAAGACTAGATCAAGCAGGAAAGCATGGGACTCACATGCAACTTAAGAGCTAGTGACGAAAATTTTGCTACATTGGGGAGGAAAGCGCTGGGACTTACATCCAACCCATGCAGTAGCAAGGGAACCAAAAGCCTTACCATGTATTAAATGGGGTCTTACTCCTATCCTTAAAATTTGATTTCTTTTTTGTTTTTTGTATTTGTAGATAATTTATAGATATTGTGTGGGTTGTGGGAAATTTATTAGATTTTATGAACTGTGTGATTTACGAGAGATTGTGGAGAATTGTAGGAAATGTATGGAATTTAAAGGAATCAGAATCCCTGCAACAACCCTAGAATTTGAATTTGAAGGAATCAAAAGCCTTAACATCCATTTATGGGGCCTTACACCGATTCTAAGAAATTTGAATATGAAGGAATCAGGAGCCTTAACATCCATATAGGGGGCCTCACACCGATCATCAAGAATCTGATTTGTAGGAAGCAAAAGCCTTAACATCTATATTGAGAGCCTCACACTGATCCTTGAGAAATTGATTTGAAGGAATTGAATCCTTAACATCAATATAAGAGTCTTCACACTAATATTCAAGAATTTGATTTTGAAGGAATCAAAAGCCTTAACATCTATATAGGGTGCCTCACTCTGATCTATGAGAATTTAATTTTGAAGGAAACGAAAGCCTTAACATCCATATAAGGGCTTCACACCGATCCTCGACAATTTGATTTGAAGGAATCAAAAGCATTAACATCCATATTAGGGGCCTCACACTGATCCTTGAGAATTTGATTTGAAGAAATCAGAAGCCCTAACATCCATATTGGAATCACTTCCAATCCTTTATTTTTCTTTTCATGTCATGTGAGGAGTACTATATTTAGATAATTTTTAATGATTTTGAACTTCACTATCCTCTTCATAAAGTTAAAAACCTTCCTCATTTCCTTACTTGATAAATGTATATTAGACTTGAAATTTTTTTTCATAAAGTCTCAATTCATTCTTTTCAAGTAAAAAATCAAAGATCTTAAACATTTCCAAAAATACAATCATTTTTATTTTAAATAGTAAAAGCATAATCTTATAATCTTATACTAATATCATAAATCTAGATTTAATCTTTATTATTAAAACTTTTACTTAAGTTTACTATATTATTTACAAACTCAAAAATATAGTTATCTCAAACTATCCCAACATGCCACATGTTATATTAAATAATTATTGAAAATATATTTTACTTAGGACAAATAAGGTTCAATTTTTCTTCATTCCCCCAAACTTAAATTTTAAATTATTTTAAAATAGTTTAGTTTATAATAAGCATGAAGAGAGAGAGAAAATTTTAAAATTTCTAAACAGGAGAAGAGTACAGGTAAAATAAAAATAAGTGTTGAGTAGTAGAAAATTTAAATTAAAATAGTATATCATAAAATCTTGAAATATAAAATTGTACTCTAACATATATCCAATACTAAATAAAAAAGTAGAAAAATTAGCAATGATAATAAAAAAATAGAATTACACAAAGCAATCCTACATAGTCATACATCAGAAGTCCAAACATAGGAAATAATAAACAGATCTAAATCAGAAAAGTAAGAAAGCCTAGTCATCTCCTTCAACATCATCATCATCATCAAAATCAAATGATATATCTTTATCCATAGATTTTGGGCCTCCATAAGGAGTAAATCGAGAGCAGGTAGGAGACTCAACTGACTGATCTCCCTTCATGAATTTCACTAATGTCTCGTCATAATCTGCATCATAATCACTCTTTCTTCAAACATAATCTACCATGTGATCAAATTTATTTTCCATATATTCCATAGGACACTGCATTAAAAACATATCATTCTGGTGCTCCAAATATCTCTCACTCAACACATCCCAGAAACCAGATGGAGACTTAGTAGTAGTGGAAGTAGAAGGTCTAGAAGTAGATGACCTAGAAGTAGTAGTAGAAGGTGCATCAAGAGCTCTATCCCTAGGTCGTCCGTACACATCTACATTGGCTTTCCTGATGTGCTTGAGTGGCTTCAACTGCACCTCCCAATGTTCAAACTTTACTCTAGAGTCTTTGAAAATAGCAAATATAAACGAAGGAAAACCATAAACTGAAGTAGTACAACCTCTAGCAGAAGAACTAATAGTCTCATAAATATTTCATCAATATTTTTTCTAATAGAAATTCAATGATTTATACGATATTTCTTCAATATTTTTTCTATTGTCGCGTTTTTGAAATGACTTCCCCCATCAGTTATGATAACTCTCGGCATTCCAAATCTGCAAAATATATTTGTTTTTAACAACTTTGCAACACTTTAAGAATCACATTAAGGTAAAGCAATAAGTTCTATCTATTTAGACACATAGTCTACTACTAACAGTATATATAAGTTTCTGAAAGATGGTTTAAATGGTCCCATTAAATCTAAACCCCAAATGTCACATGTTTCAACTTCCAAAATATAATTGAAGGACATCTCATTTTTTCTAGAAATATTGCCTACATGCTGACACCGATCACAATTTTTAATATAAACATTAACATCTTTAACGATCGTAGGCCAATAAAATCCAGATTGCAAGATTTTGTATGTTGTTTTATCAACACCAAAATGTCCTCCAAAATCAAAATCGTGACATTTTTGGATAATTTCAAAAGTCTCTTCTAAAGGCACACATCTTCGAATAATTAAATACTTCCCCTATTTATATAAAAATGGGTCATCCTAAAAATAAGTCTTAGCTTCAGATAAAAATTTTCTCTTTTGTTGGTGTGTCAAACCATAAGGTAAAATGTTACTAACAATAAAGTTCACAATTTCTGCATACCATGGAACACACCATTCATTAATATTAAACAATTTTTCATCTGGAAGATGTTCATTAATTTCTTTATCATAACATAGTGATTTGTCAGAGTTAAGCCTAGATAGATGATCAGCAATTTGATTATTAGCTCCCTTTCTATCTACTATTTCAAAGTCAAATTCTTGTAAAAGAAGAATCCATCTTATCAGTTTTGGTTTTGCATCCTTCTTTTTCAGTAAATACTTAATAGCAGAATGATCTGTATGCACCATACATTTAGTTTCAATTAAATTGATCTGAATTTATCAAAAGAAAATACTATTGCTAAAAGCTCTTTTTCAGTTGTGGTATAATTAATTTGAGCTTCATTAAGATTTTTACTAGCATAGTAAATTACTTTGATAATTTTATCATATTTTTGTCCCAAAACAGCTCCAATAGCATAATCACTTGCATTAAATATTAATTCAAATGATTTTTTCCAATTTGGTGAAATAATAACTGGTGCAGTGATTAATTTTTCTTTTTAAAAGCTCAAAAGCTTATTGGCAATCTTTATTAAAATTAAAAATTGCATCTTTTTTGAGAAAATGGCATAATGGCATAACAAATTTTGAGAAAACTTTATATATCGCCTGTAGAATCTAGCATGTTCTAAAAAACTCCTGATTTCCCTCACATTAGTTGGGTGAGGTAAATTAGTGATCACTTAAATTTTAGCAGAATCTACCTTTGTACCTTTCTATGAAATGTGATGTCCCAGAATAACTCCTCCTGCTACCATAAACTGGTATTTTTCTCAATTAAGAACTAAATTTGTTTCTTCACAGCATTTACGAACTGGTGATAAATGTTCTAAACACAATTCAAATGAAGTTCCAAACATCAAAAAAATCATCCATAAAAACTTTATTCCTTTTTCAATTAAATCACAAAAAATATCCATCATACATCTTTGAAAAGTAGTAGGGGCATTATGGAAAACAAAAGTCATTATTCTAAAAGCAAAAGTATGGACTGGTAAACATTGTTTTCTCTTGATCCTCTGGAGCAATTTATATTTGGTGATAACCAGTATATCCATCCATAAAACAAAAGTATTTATGCCCGGCTAGTCTATCGAGCATTTGATCTAGAAAGGGTAATGGAAAATGATATTTTCTCGTGAAAGGGTTTAATTTTCTATAATCAATGCATATTAACCATTATATAACTCTTCTTATCAATATTAATTCATTATGTTCATTAACAGTTACAGTTACTCCTCCTTTCATAGGAACACAGTGTATTGGACTAACCCATGCACTATCTGAAATAAGATAGATAATACCAGCATCTAGCCACATTAAAATTTAATTCTTAACAACTTCTTTCATAATGGGATTTAATCTTCTTTGATGATCAACCCTGGGTTTGCAGTTTTCTTCCAACATAATTCTATGCATATAAACTGAAGGATTGATTCCTTTAATATAAACAGTTGTCCATCCAAAGGCTTTCTTGTATTTCTTCAAAAT
The DNA here is from genome assembly GCA_022702705.1 of Papilionanthe hookeriana x Papilionanthe teres. NCBI lineage: Eukaryota > Viridiplantae > Streptophyta > Magnoliopsida > Asparagales > Orchidaceae > Papilionanthe > Papilionanthe hookeriana x Papilionanthe teres. The sequence continues at coordinate 128,031,282 of CM040421.1, read as the reverse complement.
TTTCAGTAAACACTATTCTACTTCTGAAGTTAAGTTTGAGGAAATTATAACTGGTAAAGTTGAGGAATCACCTAAAAAGGCATATTTTAAATATTTCAAAAGTAACTTCAATTCAAGTTCAGGAGGTTTCTTAATTGATGGACAAAAAGATTTGTCTTTCTGTCATGTCCAAAACTTCAAAAATTTCTTGAACAAAATTTGAATCTTCTTCAATATAATCATTAAGATGTTCTAATTCCTCTTTTTATTCGTACTTCAATTCTTTCATTTTTGAATTCTCTTCATAAGTTGTTCTGAAATGGCAGTCACTAAGATATCTCATTACATTTATCATATTTACCTTTTGCAGGGTATTTCATTGATTTTGAAATATTAAAAGTACATGTTTGATCATTAACACACATAATTAATTTCCCTTTTGGACATCTATCATTGCTCTTCCTGTAGCTAGGAAGGGTCTCCCAAAATGATAGGTATGTTTATCTTCCTCTGTATCTAACACAATGACATCAACAGGAAAGATAAATCGATCCACTTTCACCAAAATATCTTCTACAACTCCTTCAGGATATGTTATAGAATGATATGCTGATTGCAAGGTTACAGTTGTAGGAGATATTTCTCCTAATTTCAATATTTTAAATATAGATAATGGTATAAGGTTATTCTTGCATCCAAATCACATAAAGCTTTTCCAAAAAATCTGTCTCCAATCGCACATGGAATTGTGAAACTTCTAGGATCTTTAAGCTTTTTAGGATTTTTTTCTGAATTATAGCACTGTACTCCTCACTAACTGCAACTAACTCATTATCTTCGAACTTCCTTTTTTATAAAGAATTTATTTCATAAACTTCACATAGCTTGGCATTTGTTTTAAAGCTTCAGCAAAAGGAAGTATAATTTTAAGCTTTTCAAGTATTTCCAGAAATTTTGAAAATTGTTTATGCAACTTTTGTTGATGAAGTATTTGAGGAAATGGAGGAGGTGGCAGTTTTTATAGATCAATTTTAAGTGGAGAAATAGGTCTCTCAAAACCTTTTGGAGCGTCCTCTGTAGGTTCTTTAATTTCTTCTTTCTCTACTTCAATCTCTTTTTGAACTCTACCTTCCAACTCTCTTCCACTTAACAACCTTTGCTCTTATTCTGGTCTTCTGGATTTACTTCTGTATTACTAAAAAGTGTTCCTTGGGTTCTATTACTTAAAGAATTTGCAATTTGTCTCAACTGATTCTCAATATTTCTTATAATGGCTCCTTGACTTTGTAACTGATTTTCCATTTGTAACACCACTTCTTCTATAAAAATCTTCTTACATTAAATTATGGATTATTATTAAAACTAGGATGATAAGTAGTTCTATAATTAGTATTATCTTAGTTGTTCCAGTTCCTCAAAGGGTTTACTTAGTTGCTCCCCCATTGCTAATTAGTACCACTTGAATTGTTATTCAGTTAAAGTTAGGATCTTTTTTCTAACCTATGTTATAGTAGTTCTAATATGGGTTATTTGACTTTTTATTTATACCATTTAAGTCTTAATTGATTTTTTAGAATCTACCATTTGGCCTAATGAATTCTCTTCAATCATTAGAATTGGTTGAGAAAAATTCTTTCCAAATTGGTCTATCTTCCTTGAAATTATAGCAACTTGATTTGTTAACATTGCAAAAGCTTTAGATTCATGAATATCGGCTACCTATTTAGAATGTAACCTTTCAGAAGGCCATTGAAAATTATTAGTAGCCATTTCTTTAGTTAAAGTATAAGCTTCATGAAATGTTTTTGACATCACTGAACCACCACCATCAGCATCGATAATAAATCTAAGAGATCCATCTAATCCATTTTAAAAAGTTTGAATAATTATCCAAACTAGCACATCATGGTGTGGACACTTTCTTAAGAGTTCATTAAATCATTCCCAAGATTTATAAATAGATTCCCCTTCAAACTGACAAAAACATGTAATATGATTTCTAAGCTTCGCAGTTTTTTATGGTGGAAAATATTTGACAAGAATTTATGTGCTAAATTGCCCCAAGTTCTGATAGATCTAGGTGCTAATGAATTCAACCATATCTTAGCATTATCCCTAAGTGAAAATGGAAAAATCCTAAGTCCAATAGCTTCATCAGAAACACCATCATCTTTAAATGTAGCACACAATTCTAGAAAATTGGCAAGATTTAAATTTGGATCTTCAGTTGGTGCTCCCCCTTACAGATTATTAGATACCATTTGGATAATAGCAGGTTTAAGTTTAAATGAATTAGCATATATAGTAGGATTTTGAATACTACCATGAAGTTCATCCACTGTAGGGTTTGCATAATCTCTTAAAGGTCTTAATTCATGTTGAATTTTAGCATTTTGATTATTTTGATTTGTAATTTTTTAAAAATTTTGAATTTTTTTTGTATTTTTAATTTTTTTATTTTTTCTAATAGTTCTATCTAATTCAAAATTATAGGGTTCAAGACCTTTAGAACCTGAACTTCACATAAATTATTATAACACAACAATTAAAATAAAAATAAAACACGCATAAATGGATAAAGTTTAAATAAGACTTTATAAAAATAGAAATTTTGTTTTATCTAAATATTCTTTTTAATTTTTCATTTAAATTCAAATCCAAAGAAAATTCGATTCCTCGGCAATGGTGCTAAAAAACTTGATCTCACCACACGATAATGGTATAATTATACTTGTAGTAATTAGATTATAATTATATTTATGATATAAAATTTCTTCTTTATAAAGGCACCAAGAACTTGATTTTGATGTAAATAAGAATTCAACAGTTAGATTTGAATTTAGGGATTCTACACAAGTATACGTATCGTTATCACGTAATATAGGACTTTCTGATTAAGCCCTGAAATATCGATCTCACGGGGAAAAGTTTTGGATATTTAAAATATAAAAAGTTTTTAGATCACAAAATCTATTTTTGGAAAGACACTTACTTAAAAAGTTTTAGATAATAAAAAACTTGAAAATGCGATTCTTTTTGGCATTTTCTTAAATTATGAAATAAAGTAAACAATTAATTAACTATAACGAGATTTTTGTAAGATTAAAGAAGTATAGATGAAAATATCTTTTTCCTAATCATTAATAAGTAATAAGTACAGGAGTTCTATTGTGGAAGTATTCAAAATGTGTTGTGCCAAATAGGAGCAATAATATTCTTTAACCTTACTAGAGATGCTATAAATAACATTGGCTAGTTTAAAGTTTGAATAGTTTTCAAGACGAGTTATGTAGAGAAGATATTAGCTCTCACTCTAGAGTTCCCTCCTTTCCATCCACCTGGAGGCCAACTTCTCACATCAAAACCTAAAACAATAAACCAAATTGGGGGCTTAAGTCTGTTATCCTAAAGTCCTCTAATTCTACACCCATCAAAGTATGTTTCCCTATTTATTTGCACAAAATTATATGAATTACTTTCTTATCCTTGCAATCTCATGTTATTTCTACTAATTGTTGAATGAGACAATACTTTCTAGGATCTTACATGTTCTCACAAAAATGTTAACATCTTAATTGGCCAAATCAAGAAGTAAATGAAGTGTAAGGATTAAATCAAGACAACTTCTTCCAACATTAAAAATCAATACTTCCACAACTTCCATTCAACACTTAATTACTTTTCGTTGTAAGGAATAAGATAAACAAAACTACTAGTAATCCATGGAGAAAAAAAAAGTAATTTTAAAAGTAGAAATCATGTGGAAAACACAAGAAGTCTCAATTAAAACTAAATGAAACACAAAGATAAAAACTTACTTAAGTTCCTCTCCACCAAACTCTTAAAGTTACTTTGAATCACTTCCTTTCTCTTAAGAGACTCCCTAGGACTGGTCGCCCAACCCAAGAGGGTTTAAATCTCTTAAAAATAATGGATTTCACTAAGAAATCTCTATTCACCTTCCCTTTCATTAGGAAAGATATAAATGTGAAGAAACCCTAAGTAAGAATCCTATAACTTCTTACTATAATTACTCTCTCTAATTACTATAATTCTACTTTCGAACAGCTTCTCTTATTCTTCTTCAAGTCCTTTCTTTTATATTTTCTCAAAATATGTCTTGGTGTCTCTTTAAAATATGTCCATATTCAATGAATCTACCCAAGAGATGCATCCTTTCATGTTAAATTTGAATGTATTTTGGAACCCTTGATCAGTTACCCATGTTTGTATCAAACGGTGCCTCAAAAACCACATCAAAATTTGCCAAAAATTCCTTCAAATTGCAAAGTTACTACCTTGTGCTTAAGCATGAGGCCTTTGGTGCTTAGGTACGGCCTTCTTTGTCTGCTGGCTCTTAGGCGCCAGATCTGGGTGCTTAGGCGCCCCAGTTTATTTTAACACCTTCTTCATTTTTTTCTCCAAATTTGATCCTTTTTCATTCCTTTTGACATATTTAGTCCATTTAATTATACTTGAAATAAAAACACACAAATACCCTTCCATTGAAGTGCAATATCATCAAAAATATGTATAAAAATGTGTATAAAATTATTATATATTTTCGCTATATCATTGGTCTTTTAAAATCCTTCTTAGTTAGAGAGACCGATTGTTCTTGGTCTTTAGAAATATTTTCTTCAATCTCTCTCTCAACTTCAACCTCATTTTTAATTCCAACATTTAATTATGTTCCACCCCTAAGTTAAACAGATTTAATTTGTTTTTGTTCTTTTCCTTTGTCTTTTGGGTTTATTTCAACATTACTAGGAAGTGTTCTTTAGGAGTGCGGTAGCAATTTTTCTCAGTTGATTCTCGATAATTCTTTTTGCAGCACTTTGACTTTGCATTTAATTGCCCATTTGTAAAACTACTTCTTCTATAAACAACTTTTATTTCTAAAATTGTTGGTTATTAAAGCTAGGAGGATGAGAAGGTCAGTAGTTAGAACTACTTTGATTGTTCCATTTTCCTGTTGGGTTCACTTGATTGTTCCCCCTTTGCTAATTTCCACCACCAGAATTGTTCCAGTTAAATTTGGGGTGGTTTTTCCAACCTGGGTTATAATAGTTAGAATATGGGTTATTTGGTTTATTAGAAATCATATGTAAAGTTTATAATGATTGAGAATCATTCATTTGTTATAATAAATTTTCCTCACTTACTTGAGGTATTTAGGAAAAATTCATAGCATAATTATTTAGCTTCTTAGATATCATAGCAAATTGAGAAACTAAGATGGTAAAAGCATTTTTATCATGAATACTAGCCACTCTTTTAGGATTTACCCTTTCTGAGGGCCATTGAAAATTATTAGTGGTCATTTCTTCAATTAAGGCATGAGCTTCATCAAATGATTTTGACATTAGATCCTCTAGCAGTAGCATTAATTATAGATCTAGGGGATCCCATTAACCCATTATAAAATGTTTGAATAATTAACCAGTCAGGTAAAACTTTATGTGGACACTTTCTAAAGAGTTTTTTAAATTATTCTCAGTCCTCATAAATTAACTCCCCCTTATACTGAATAAAATAAAGTAATATAGTTTCTAAGCTTAGTAATTTTTGAAGGAGGAATGTATATAGCCAAGAAATTTTGTGTCATATCTTCCCAGGTTCTAATAGATCCAGGTGTTAATGAGTTTGACCACATCTTAGCTTTATCCCTTAAAGAAAAAGGAAAATTTCTAAGTCTAATCGTGTTGTTTGATACGCCATCATATTTGAATGTAGCACAAAGTTCTAGAAAACTTGCAAGTCGTTAATTTGGATACTCAATCGGTGTTCCCCTAAACTGATTATTATACACCATTTTTATTATTGTAGGTTAAAGTTCAAAAGAGTTAGCCACTGTGACACGCCTAAAATATATACGCTTTTTGCTATATCATTTTACTTATTTTTTGATGATATTACACTTTAAAGGAAGGTATTTTGTATGTTTTTTGGTTTTAGGTACAAGAAATGGTGATTGGAGCAAAAGGAAGCAAAAACGGTGCAATTTGGAGCAAAAATGAGCAAGAAATGAAATTCTGCCCTGACACCTTTCAATAAGTCTTTTGATGCTTAATCTCATTTACACTTCTTGCATATTTTTGAATGAGATTACACTTTAAAGAAAGGTTGTTTTTATGCTTGTTTTGTAGGGCTATCAGTTACGAATGCAACGCAACTGAAATGGGGCGAAACGGAGTTGAAACAGAGCCAAACGGAGCAAAACCATGGAGTCGCGCAGCAGCCTGCTCGCCGACGGTGAGATCGATCTCGCCGACGGCGAGATTTTCCTGAGACAGCCGAAAAATGGCCAAAAAGGCCGCCGACAGCGGCCTCGAACCCGCCGACAGCGGCCCGGACGACCATGAACCGACATTTGGTGGTTTTGGGCCAATATTCGACGTGTTTGGATGCTTTTTCGAAGGGGTGCTTAAGGAAACTCTTCGGAATTCGTCCATGCTCTTTAAAAATGGCAAATTTGTGTTAGAAATGTGTAGAATTTAAGAGAGAAACAATAGAAGAAAGGATAGAAAAACTTAGAGGAATATTTATGATTCTTAGATTAAGAGTAGAAATGTAGATTTCTACCCTTTTGGAGAGATTGGAGAGGAGATTTTGAGAGAATTTGTAAGGGATTTCGCTAGCATTGGATGGATCGCCGGGAGACTTTATGGGAGAGATCTTCATCTTTCTTTCAAGGGGAAAAAGCTAAGTATTGTTCTTCATTATCTTATAATTTTATAAACATTTTTTTTGTGGATTTGCTTTGGTTTAATGAAGTTTCCGTTGTGTTTTCTTCGTGCTTTGTGACGCATCTCTCTTACTCTTTCTTCTTCTTTGGAAATAGTGGCATAAGAAGATTATGCCATTGTTTTCTTTTAACTTTTCTTTTGCAATGAGTAGAAATCATGTTTAGGATTTTGTGATGCATGATAGAAGTGAATTTAATTATAAATATGATGGTTTTTACTTGCACTTCATTTACATTGCAATAAGGGCCCATTGTAGTATTAAAATTTGTTGTAATTGCATCGACCCGAAAGGGCGGTGTAATTCTCAACAAAGTGGAACCACATTCAAATTCCATGGATGGTGAAGTTCATGGGAATTGAATGCGAAATAAATAGGGAAATATAATTATCGGGCGTAGAATTGGAGATTTTAGAGTGACAGGCTAAAATCCTCAATTCGGTCCTATCGTTTGGGTGTTGAAGTGTAGATGTTAGCCCTCAGGCGAGTGGAACGTGGGAGCTCTGAAGTAGCAGCCGGTATCCTCCCAGCTTAGCCGCAGATTCAGTAACCAAGCATAGGATTAGTCGATGTTCTTTATGCCTGGACCAAAGGGTAAAGAATAGGATTGCTCCTATTTGGCACATACAATATTTAATGCATCTCAATCCTATACATTATCTATTTCATTACATAAGAATAGTAGTTTTTAATATCTCGAAATTCTCCAAACCAATTCATCCAAAAAGGATTATCTTTAGAATTATTATTCGCATTTAGATATAGTTACTATCTTTACATTTAACACTTGCATTTAGGAATAGTTGCTAGATAAAACATAATTTTAATTGACATTCCAAACTAAGGACTTTTAGTAGTAGACTAGAATTTGATTAAAGACTTCTTACTTCACTTCCTCGTGGGATCGATACTGGGGTTTTTAAAGAAAACTCTATATTACTTGAAACGATACGTATACTTGCGTAGTACCCTTAGTGTGTAAAATATTTTCTAATTTTTATATCATTTAAGATTTTGCACACTAGCCGCTATTTATAAATCGAAGTCAAGTTTTTTACCATCTTTTGGAAGTTAATTTGTTGCGTAATTGCGGGTCGGGTCAAGTTTTTGGCGCCGTTGCCGGGGAAGCTTCGGTAAGAACTTTAGGAGAAGTTTAGTTGAAGTAATTAGGCTTAGACTTGGAAAACTGTAGTGTCGTAAAAACTGTTTTGGGTGAAAGTGTTTTTATATGAAAAAGTGTTGTGAAAAATTTGTTTGTGTGAAAAATAAGGTGTTCGTGAAAATTTTTGGTTGTGTTGAATATATTTCATCTATTATTTGTTTAATTGTTAATGTAATATTTGTTATGTTGCATATGTGAAACAAAGGATCTGCAGGACTTGTACCTTATGATTCCGAGTTTGAAGAAAATAAAAAAATAAAAATATAGAAAAGACTTAAAAAACTAGAAATGGAAATGGAAAAATTTCATGATAATAACTTGGAAAATCATCATAAATCGTTGAGGGATTACATAAATCCTACGACAGATGGAATTCACTTCAGTATACAAAATCCTGTCATAAAAGCTGACTCGTTTGAAATAAATCCTGAGATTATCCTACTGGTGCAGAACAATCAGTTTAGGGGAACTCCTTTGGAGGATCCCTATTTACACTTATCAAATTTTCTAGAACTTTGTGCTACATTTCGTTATAACGGTATGTCAGACGATACTGTTAGACTAAGGCTTTTTCCTTTCTCACTAAGAGATAAGGCTAAAATGTGGTTATATTCTTTAGCACCTGGTTCTATTAAAAATTGGAAGGAGTTAACTCAGGAATTCTTAGCTAAGTATTTTCCACCTTCAAGGACTACTAAACTTAGAAACGATATTATCTCATTTTGTCGGTATGAACGGGAATCAATATACGAAACTCCGGGAAAGATTTAAGGAACTCCTAAGAAAGTGTCCACACCATGCTCTCGCCCGATTGGTTAATCATTCAAACTTTTTATAATGGGTTAGTAGGATCCCTTAGGTCATAATTGATGCTTGCCACCTGGTGGATCATTAATGTCAAAATCATTTGATGAAGCGTATGCATTAATTGAAGAAATGGCTACAAATGAATTTCAATGGCCTTCTACAAGGGTAAATCATAAAAGTGTAGCTAGTGTTCATGATACAGATATGATTACAATTCTTGAATCTCAAATTGCTGCAATATCAAGGAAGTTGGACCAATTTGGAATGAACCAACCTCAATTTACTCCTATAAGTGAGAAAAGTTCATTAGGGCGTATAATTGATTCTAAACTATCATATGAGACTTTAAATACCATAAACAACCCGTACTCTAACTTTTACAACCCGTGTTGGGAGAACCATCCTAAATTTAACTGGAATCATACTACTGATGGTGGAAACCAAAAATGGGAAAATAATCATGCGAATCCTAATGGAAGTTGGAATAATCAAGGGAACACAAACTATGACTTTCATATCCACCGGACTCTAACAATGATCAACAATTCGAGGATAAGAAGATGTTTATGGAAGAAGTGGTATTGCAAATGGAAACCAAGTTGCGATCAAAATGCTCGCGATTAGAAACAGAGAGAATCAATCGAGACAAATTGCTAATTCACTTAAGCAATAAACACCAAGGAACACTTCCAAAGCAATAATGAGATCAAACCTAAAGAGAACACTAATGAACAAATAGAAGTCATCCAATTAAAAATGGAAGAGAAATAGAGGATGTGGTTAGAAAAGAGAAAGATGTTGTGAGAGAAACAAAGGAAACTAAAAGACCTGAAGAACATGTTTCTAAGGATCTGGAAAAATTAATATCTCCAACTAAAATCAATTTGAAAAAACCACCACCTCCATTTCCTCAAAGACTTAGACAGCATAAGTTGGATAAAAAATTTTCAAAGTTCATGAAAGTACTTAAGAAGTTAACGATAAATATTCCTTTCAACGAAGCTTTGGAACGTATGCCAAGTTATGCAAAGTTTATAAAAGATATATTAAACAAGAAAAAGAAATTTGGGGATTACGAGATAGTTGCAATAAGTGAGGAGTGCAACGCTATACTTGTAAAAATTTTCCTCGGAAACTTAAAGATCCTTGTAGCTTTACAATTCCTTGTGCAATTGGAGAAAATTTATGTGGAAAAGCTTTATGTGATTTAGGAGTGAGCATTAATGTGATGGCTCTATCTATATTTAGAAGGTTAGGTTTAATCGATATTTCTTCCACTACTGTAACCCTTATGTTAGCCGATCGATCTATCATTTATCCAAAAGGAGTTATAGAAGACGTGCTTGTTAAAGTGGATAAATTTATCTTTCCTTTGGACTTTATTGTATTAGATATGGAGGAAGATAAAGAAATTCCAATTATTTTAGGGAGACCTTTCCTTGTTACTGGACAAGCTATGATAGATGTGCAAAAAGGAGAGTTGACTATAAATATTAATAACCAAGAAGTAACTTTTGATGTATTAAAGGCTATGAAATATCCAGCTGAGAGAAAAGATGATGATTGTTTTTGGATGGATGAAATTGATTATTTAAGTAAAGATCATTTCCAAGAAAGTTTTGAGGGTAAGTTAGCAGATGACATTGAAATAGATTTTCATGATGATTCGAAAACATTACTTAAAAAAGACTGTATGAATATTCAGGAGAGGTGTGAAATGATGGACGTTACAAAAAATAATAAACTTTTAATTCCATTTGTTGAAAAATCTCATGAACTTAAGATGGATGTACCCCATACAATTTTAAATCCTATCTATTTAGGGAATTCATCTACACAACTAGTCTTTATATCTTTAGATACGACTCAATCAGAAGAAAAACCTAAATTAAATGATGAACATAATAAAATTATTGAACTAGGACTTGGAAGAGAATTTGAGGATAAATTTCAAAAGAACTTTGAGTTGAGAAAAGAGGATAAGGATATTAGAAGACCATTGGAATAAATTCCTAGGGAATTAGAAAAATCTTTTTCCTCAACTAAGATAGATCCTCAATCATTTAATAATTATAAAGGGGAAGAATTGGAAGATAACTTGAATCATAAGAGTGACATAGAAGAATTTGATCCTGAATCTGAATTATCTAGAGAGAATTTGATCCAAAATTTGGAAGATATTGAAGTATTTTATAAAGATCCATTTCTTATAAATTTCAAGGATGATATTAATATGCAGATTGAAAAAATCAATAGAAGAATATTGGATCTAGAAAGAAATATGAGGAACAATTATATAAATCAAACTGAAAAAGAAGTGCTGAATGAAAAATTAAAATTTGAGGATTTTATAGGAATCCCTAAATCTGAAAATGATTGGGCGATTGATCGAGGTTTACTTAAATGGAATTTTGATCCAGGAGGAATCATTTGTCGGGCTAACGACGTTAAACCAAGCGCTTTATGGGAGGCAACTCATAGTTATCAGTGTGCTTTGATTTATTGTGCTTGAGAGTCATGATTGTTAGTGTTGTATGGTGTTTGGATTAGTGGATTGACTTGATCTTTATGTGTCATTATGGATTGATCAGTTTGATTGATGATTGGTAGATGTTTGGATTATTAGTAGTTTGGTTTGATCTTTGTGTGTCATGAGGGAGAAGATTCCTTAACTTCTTATTATGGTTAGACTTGATCTCTTGTAGTAGTTGGATTAACGAGTCCACTGTGACTTGGGTCTCACCCAGAATTGAGTTTTACGAGAGAAATCATGAATTTCGAACAATGATAGTTCCATCTTAATTTGTTACTTCCTTTCTGCAACTTTATTTTCATTAGGTAGGAGTCGCGAACCTATTTGATGAATACCATTAGGATGATCTTACACTATCTTTATAACCGTTAGAGGTGCTTAATTATAAGGATTAGATGATGTCTAAGATTGGTGTCCGGAAACTAATTTATCAGGGGTAATCTTATCTTTGGGATTATAATCTATAAAATCATTTTAAAGTGCCTAATTTACTAGTGTAGTGATTCCGTTAAAAATTGGAAGTAAATTAGTGAGATGCGACGAGTTAAAGGATGAATTAACCTCATTTATCATTTGTGTTTGTATTTGAATTGTGTGTTTGTGTTTATGTTTATGTTACAACTTTATTTAGTTTTTGAAGAACATTTTTATATTCTCTTGCTGAAAAATGCTATGCTAGTTAGACTTTGGTTTAGTTAATTTCATTCTGACATGATTAGTTTAAATTTGCTTTCTGCTGCATATTGTTTTGTCCTAATGAATAATTGTAAATGGGTTTTGATAGACATTTGTGGTAGATAGAATTTTTAAACTGTTTTCTTCCTGCTTATATTTTCTGTACTGAATGTTACATATGTTAAAAATTAAGTTTGGGGGTAGGAAGAAAAAAAATAAAATTTTAATGTGAAAATGCTTCCTTTTAGTGTAATTTTATTACAAGCATGTTTTAGGCTAGATTTACTGTTTCCTACAGTCATTCTATCCTGATTATGCATGATATGAATTTGATATGATGTTGTAGTAGCAAGTAGATTTAACCTTTACTTTTTCTTCCTACTACATTTTATGGAATTAATTGCAAAATATTTTAAAATTTAAGTTTGGGGGGAAGAAAAATATTAACTCTTATTTGTTCTCAATTGTTATATTTTCAAAAATTACTAAGCATAACTTCGGCAATTGAACCTCGCTCGAGATAACTAAAACTTTTTATTTTAGATGAATATTATGGAAGGATTGGATGAAAGTTTTTAGTAATAATGGTTAATTTTATAAGGGTGAGATATTTGGTATGAAAGAATATGATTATAGTTAACTATTTAAAGTAAAGAAAACTGTATTTTTGAAATGTTAAGAGACTTAAAGTATTGTATGTTAAGAAGAGATTGTGACTTTATGATGAATAATAAAGCTCATACCTAATTATAAAGTAAGGATTTGTTTCAAGTTTGAACTTTAGAAAGAGGAGAGTGAAGTTCAAAATCATTACAGGCTCTCCAGATATAGTAATCCTTATTAAAAAAAAGGGAAAAAGAAAAAAGAAAAAAAATGGGGATTGAAAATGATCCCGAAAGAAAAGAAAAAAAATAAATAAAAAAATATTTATGAGGAGAAGCTTGAGGAGATGCCTAATCAAAATCGGCTTCACTTCGAGTCACCCTAAAGGGAGAACTCGATTTCATTTCGAATTTATATTTAAAGTATTGGCCTACATTCTGATGAAGTTTACATGAAATTCTTTTTTCACATAATCTTTCAAGGCACTCTTAATGTGACAAATTATGGTTTATCTTGAAATAAATAGAAGACTATAACCCTTTGACTTGATTGCTAAATATACTATTACCTGTAGCGTTAACCTGAGTTACTGAATTTCTTTCTAAAAATCTAGCCAATATATTCCTTTGAATGAAAAATTTTAGCGTATTAGTGAAAAGTACATTGCCATGAGTTATATTTTTATGTAGTAAAAGTGTTACTTGAGGGCAAATAACAGTTAAGTTTGGGGGATTTTGACACGCCTAAAATATATACGTTTTTTGCTATATCATTTTACTTATTTTTTTGATGATATTACACTTTAAAGGAAGGTATTTTGTATGTTTTTTGTTTTAGGTACAAGAAATTGTGATTGGAGCAAAAGGAAGCAAAAACGGTGCAATTTGGAGCAAAAATGAGCAAGAAATGAAATTCTGCCCTGACACCTTTCGATAAGTCTTTTGATGCTTAATCTCATTTACACTTCTTGCATATTTTTGAATGAGATTACACTTTAAAGAAAGGTTGTTTTTATACTTATTTTGTAGGGCTATCTGTTACGAACGCAACGCAACTGAAATGGGGCGAAACGGAGTTGAAACGGAGCCAAACGGAGCAAAACCGTGGAGTCGCGCAGCAGCCTGCTCGCCGACGGCGAGATCGATCTTGCCAACGGCGAGATTTTCCCGAGACAGCCGAAAAATGGCCAAAAAGGCCTCCGACAGCGGCCTCGAACCCGCCGACAGTGGCCCGGACGACCATGAACCGACATTTGGCGGTTTTGGGCCAATATTCGACGTGTTTGGACGCTTTTTCGAAGGGGTGCTTAAGGAAACTCTTCGGAATTCGTCCATGCTCTTTAAAAATGGAAAATTTGTGTTAGAAATGTGTAGAATTTAAGAGAGAAACAATAGAAGAAAGGAGAGAAAAACTTAGAGGAATGTTTATTATTCTTAGATTAAGAGTAGAAATGTAGATTTCTACCCTTTTGGAGATATTGGAGAGGAGATTTTTAGAGAATTTGTAAGGGATTTCGCTAGCATTGCATGGATCGCCGGGAGACTTTATGGGAGAGATCTTCGTCTTTCTTTCAAGGGGAAAAAGCTAAGTATTGTTCTTCATTATCTTATAATTTTGTAAACATTTATTTAGTGGATTTTCTTTGGTTTAATGAAGTTTCCGTTGTGTTTTCTTCGTGCTTTGTGACGCATCTCTCTTTCTCTTTCTTCTTCTTTGGAAATAGTGGCATAAGAAGATTATGCCATTGTTTTCTTTTTACTTTTCTTTTGCAATGAGTAGAAATCATGTTTAGGATTTTGTGATGCATGATAGAAGTGAATTTAATTATAAATATGATGGTTTTTACTTGCAGTTCATTTACATTGCAATAAGGGCCCATTGTAGTGTTAAAATTCGTTAAAATTCGTTGTTATTGCATCAACCCGAAGGGCGGTGTAATTCTCAACAAAGTGGAACCACATTCAAATTCCATGGATGGTGAAGTTCATGGGAATTGAATGCAAATAAATAGGGAAATATAATTATCGGGCGTAGAATCGGAGATTTTAGAGTGACGATGTGCTAAAATCCTCATTCGGTCATATCGTTTGAGTGTCCGAAGTGTAGATGTTAGCCCTCGAGCGAGTGGAACGTGGGAGCTCGAAGTGGCAGCCAGTATCCTCCCGAACCTAGCCGCAGATTCGCAATCAAGCAAAGGATTAGTCAATATTCTTTATGCTCTGGACCAAAGGGTAAAGAATATGATTGCTCCTATTTGGCATATACAATATTTAATGCATCTCAATCCTATACATTATCTATTTCATTACATAAGAATAGTAGTTTTTAATATCTCAAAATTCTCCAAACCAATTCATCCAAAAAGGGTTATCTTTAGAATTATTATTCGCATTTAGATATAGTTACTATCTTTACATTTAACACTTGCATTTAGGAATAGTTGCTAGATAAAACACAATTTTAATTGACATTCCAAACTAAGGACTTTAGTAGACTAGAATTTGATTAAAGACTTCTTACTTCACTTCCTCGTGGGATCGATATTGGGGCTTTTAAAGAAAACTCTATATTACTTGAAACGATACGTATACTTGCGTAGTACCCCTAGTGTGTAAAATATTTTCTAATTTTTATATCATTTAAGATTTTGCACACTAGCCGCTATTTATAAATCAGGTTAAGTTTTTAACCATCTTTTGGAAGTTAATTTACTGCGTAATTGCGGGTCGGGTCACACTACAACAGGGATTTGAATACTTAAGTGTATTTCATCTCTCATAGAGTTTGCATAATCTCATAAAGGTCTTTGTAAATTTGGATGCTCATCATCAGTTTCAATGTTATTTTTTAATAAGTTTGCCATTTCTAGAGATTTGTTAAGTTAAATTTTCTTATAGTTCACTCTAATTCAAAATTGCAGGGCACTAAACCTTCAGATCATGAACTTCTCATACAAAAAAAAAAAAAAAATTCAGAAAGTAAAATATTTTTAAAAATAATATATTTTTTTACTTTTCTTTTTTCTGAAAATTTTAATTTTATATCTTTTGAATTAAAATACTGCTAAGAAAATTAAAATACAATTATTCTAAAATAGGGCTTCAGTTCAAATAAAAATTTTCCAAGTTGAAGAGTTCCATCATTTCTCAGACAACGGCGCCAAAAACTTGACCCGATCCACAATTACGCAGATATTTATATTCCTTAATATGCTAAATACTTGACCCAAATTATATTTAGCAGCTAGTGAGAACAAATGTAATATGAGATAATTTAAAGAAATAGTTTTCTCAATATGGGTACTATGTAAGTATACATATCGTTTCAAGTAATATAGAATTTTCTATAAAAAACCTCAGTGTCGAACCCACAGGTAAACCTAGATGAAAAGAAATGAAATTCAAGAATTTCAACTTTAAGAGAACTTTACTTAAGACAGTAGCAAATATCTAAAGTGTTAATGATTAATTTAATCTTACTAATTTCTAAAAATGCAAGTAAAAGTAAATGCAGAGATCTAGAAAATATATTAAAAGAGACTTTCTCCTTGTAATTAATTTCTAATCAGTGTATGATTTCAAATGTTTAGATGTTTAAATGTGGTATTTTTGACAAATAGGAGCATACTTACTCTTTACTTCTTTCGATGTGTAAAGAACATTGACTAATCTAACGTTGGTGTCGACATGTATAGTAGTGATGGGTAGATTCTAGTCTCTCAATCCTAGATTACCCAGTGTGCCCTCTCTATAGGACTACCAGTAACCCTTAGGTAGACCAAATTGATAAAAATAATCTAGCATGTAACTCTAAAAACATAAAATCTACACCATCAACTCTTATCTCCCTATCTATTTGCACTCCTTCTTAGATGATCGTGATAGTTAGAAGTCAATAAATCTTTCCAAAGTGAAATTTGATAGTTAGAAGTCAATAAGTCTTAGCCCTTTCGGGTCAATAAGTTTCCTCAACAAATTTTAACAATACAAGTGGCTAATTTGTAAAGTAAATGAAGGACTAGTAAAAATATCATCACAATTTTTATAAATAAAAGAAGCTCTAAACAAAATCAAAATGACTTTATTACTTCATAATTGTATGGAGATAGAGAGAAAACTACTCAAAACACATGGGGATAACAAAACAAAACATATTTATAAAACTCAAATACAAAGTACAAGTCTTAAAGATAAAGATATAGATACCTATCTGGAACATTTCCTCAAGCATTCCTTTGAAGTTCTCTGACTTCTCTATCTCCAACAAACTCTTACTAGAGTCGCAAACTTCAGAAATCACAAAGACTCGTAAAGAAAATCCTCACACCCTTAATACACTCAAACACTATATGACTCTATATATCTGACCTCCTAAGCCTCTTTAAGGTTTAGGATTTTGGGTTTAGGGTTTAGCGTTTAGGATTTAGGGTTAGGGTTTAGGGTTTAAGGTTTAGGTTATAGGGTTTAGAGTTTAGGATTTAGGGTTTAGAGTTTAGGGTTTAGGGTTTAGGGTTTAGGGCTTAGGGTTTAGGATTTAGGGTTAGGGATTAGTGTTTAGCATTTAGGGTTTAGGGTTTAGAGTTTAAGGTTTAGGGCTTTGAGAATGACCAAGAGTTACTTCAGAAATCTCTTCAAAAATTAGCCTCAATCAATGAATCTTCTAGAAATTAACTATGGCGCTTAGGCGCCAAACTAACATGACTAGGCGCTAGCCAAATTCTACATCTGACGCCTAGGCGCCAATTCGGCTGGTTTGACAATATTTTTTAGTTTAGCCCATTTTGCTCCTTTTTGATGTATTTTTGCTTCTTTTTACTCTTAAACTCTTTTTTGTACACCTGCAACAAATAACGAAAAGAATATCTTTCATTAAAGCATAATATCCTCAAAAATTGAACTTAAAATGTGCATAAAAATAGGTAATTTTAAAATGAATTAGTAGGCTCAGACATATAATCCTCGAGGGACAACCGTAAGTAACCTTAAGAAATTTGTGTGCTTTATCTCGTCCAACCTTGGGTAGAAACCATCAATAAAAATATCGAAAGCGGGTAACTCATGATTGAATCAAAGTGATTAACTAATGGACTTATATTGGTCAACACTCAAAATTTTTTATTTGTAAAGAATATAAAATTATAATTTTACTTAGCATTCAAAATTAATAATGTCACAAGAAAATATTTTTTATTGTTATTTATACAAGTATTTTGCAAAATTAGATAGTCCACAAGCTAATCACCTTTATTGGACTAGAGCTACCGACAACCTAAGAAAGCAATGGCAACTTCTCACAAAGATTTGGTGAATAATATCATTGGTCCTACCCCTCTCCAAAGGTTATCAAGGCAGGAGATACTATTCTATTATTCTACTTTTAGCACCATAAGCATTTCTCACCATTACCCTTAAATCCCGGAGCATTGAGTTTTATTGTAGATTAAGTTCAAGAAGGAACTCAAATCATTATGGTTTTGATGATTGTTATGTGTTGAGGATGATTTACCTCAACAAATCATAACAAGCCCAAGTGTATTATAAAATGTCCCAAGTGTTTGCAACGGTGTTCGAGGGTAACCCTGAGCAACCTTAGAACCCCTTGGGCCATTTCAAGTTCTTGAACTTTACTAAGTCATTGAGTTAATCAACCAAGTAAAGTTAGGGATCTTTTATGCTTTCACTGTGCTCAGTACCATCTTGATGTCTTAATTGGCCCATGAGTAGGAAAAATGATCGGTTTAATAGTTATCAAGGTGTACACCCCTAGAGGATGTGTTCCTAGTATTTGAGGAAATTCTACACTCTTACCTTCGGGTTAGGTTTAAGCTTGTAGTGTTTTCGAATGTTTCATGTTAACTTATGCTCACTTATATTTTCCCCTTCAACTATTCCTTAAGTTTATTTAGATCAAACTAAATTCACCATCAAGCTCTTAGGGTTTAGGGGCAAACTTTTAATTTTTGAGAAGTCTTGTAAGTTATGTTTAATTGACAATGAGAGTTCAAATCTTATATGACCACTGGTTAAGGGGTTTTGAAACAATGATTAATTGCTCTTGAAACCCATCCCCCCTCACTCATGAATCATCCAAGTTCTTATTTCTTCTTATGGCCAACAATTTTAATGATTACCATTTTACTCTTTTGTAGCAAATGTTGTGAATGAGTTGCTACGCTGTTTACCCTTATGTTTCGGTCATTTCATTAAGCTAATCATCATAATTTAATTACCACCTCTCTGATTTACCCTAAAAATTATGTTTAGAGTGTAAAATTCTAAAGTTACCATTATACCCCTTGGGTTTATGCCACTATACTCTTGTATTTTAATTTAAAAGTCCATGGAACTTCACTAACCTCTTATTCATGGACTAACTAAGACCTCTGAGCTGAAATTATAATTTTTTTTATTTTTATTTATGTTTTTGTGATTATTTAAGCTCAAAATTATGAATTTTCAATGATAATTAATTTGATGGCTCATCCCATGATTTTGGTCATTAGGAAAATTTTAGGATGTTCTTAGAAGTATGAGCTACCCAGGATGATTATCATGATTTTTTGAAATGTATTTTAATTTTTATGATTTTTTAATTGTCTTTGGTGAATAAAATAAATAAAATATATATTTTACTGAAATGTATTTTAATTTTTATGATTTTTTAATTGTCTTTGGTGAATAAAATAAATAAAATATATATTTTACTTTGATAATCGAATTTTTATTTTTCTTGGACTCCTCTAACTTTGGTAAACTCAGAGAACTCATTTTATATTATTCTAATTTTTATTTTATTTTTCATAATTATTTTTTTCAATAATTTACAAAATATAGATAAATATGTTTAAGTACTCAAAATACATTTAAAACTTGTGGGAGCACTTCAAAGTTGTTGTCTCTGATTAGAACAAATTTCATGACATTTTGAAACATAATCATATTTTTCCTATTTTTAAATTATTTTGATTATTTTTAATGGGAAAATGCTTAAGAAAATGTATTTTTGTAATTTTAAATTCAGTCCCATTTTACCCTAAGCACCTCTGACTTCAGTGAACTCCTCAAGCTTGATTTTGAATTTTTCTGATTTGTATTCTACCTTTTAGAATTAATACATTTAAATGAAGGTGAAATCTATGAAAAATTAGGGATTTTAATGGTAGGGATGCTCTCTGACTTTGAAAAAATTAAAGAACCTCCTTAGGTCGTGAGGAATATGCCCAGAAAATTTCACGCCATCATCAGATTCCAATTTTTTATGATTTAATTAAGGTTTCTGGTGTTTAAATAATTTAAACTTAAACATAAATTCACTATTTTCTTCATTTTATGTTCATTGGATTCCTTTTTATTTACTGAGCACGAGTATTTTTATTTTATTTTTCTAAATTTTCTAGGCCAATATATGATTTTTTAAAGTTTTTTGTATCTAATAAGTCCAAAAAACCTTATTTACCTACTTAACTATGTCTCCGATAGCGCATCATCAGCAACTCCGAATTGCACATGTCACTCTACCATTTGTCATGTCGACTTCAATCTCCACTGTAGATTTAAAAGCACGGAAGCAGACGGCATTTACACGTCATCCCAAGCACGCCCTAACTCGAAAGCCATTTGAACGAAAACCTTAAGATTTCACTAGATTATTAATGAAATTGAACATGGTTTGATCCTGCACCAGCATCTAAGTTAAACGCTCCTATCCATACTGCTAAGTAGTCATGAAATGTTTATTGCTTCACAGGTCCAAAACCGAGAAGACAATAGGATTTTGAGTCCATAACATAGCCCAAGAGGTGAGGCCTTGATTGGGTGGTTTTAAAATCTTTTCTTGAATCCCACAAACTTCCTCAAAGTGTTAGATTCCTCCGAGATAAGGTCTATATATGAACTCGACCCAAAGTGGCTCGGGTTCAGTCTAAGGCTAGGTTGGAGGTCGCTGGAAGGTGAGGTTTTCATTGGGGAGGATGTTTCATTGTATGGTGAAGCTTTTAAGGGGATTAGTTGTGAGCTTTGCTGGAGTATTGACAATGTTTGAAGAAATTCTTGGATTTGAAATGATAAATCAGAGCATCCTATCATTGTAGAGGGGCTGTGAGTAGTAGGGAAGAGTTTCTCAAGGCTCTGAGTGAAAAGAACTCTCTAGCCCTTTCTGGTTCCCTCGAGCAAATAATATGAAAACTACCTTTTTATTTTGTTAAAACCTTGAAAATAGTCATTTTGGGACAAATATGGCAAGGAGCCTCTCCCAATCAATGCAAATCTTAATTAGAAGGTAATAACACCTCAATAAACTCACTTAAATCCTAGGTTATAGGCAGTTTATTTAAATTTGAAATTTGAATTTTAAGTCATGGTGTTATTCTTGGTGTTACTGGGGTTGGATCGCGGTTATATTGGCTCAAGACCGTGGCTACGATATTATTGGTTATTATATCGTGGTGATATTGGTGTTGGATCATGTTGGCTGGGTAGTATTGGCATGGCGTTGTGAAGGGAATTACGGTCGTATTAGCGGGTGGTATTGTGATATTATTAAGGGTGCATTGCAGTTTTATTACAGTTTTGCACCCTCGATTTTGAGTCGGTGTTATCGAAAGTGTTACCGCGGTGTTATTGAGGGATTATCAGCGAGGACTTGAGAAAAAGAGGGGTGTTATTAGGAGATTTACGGCTGCAGTTTTATGGTGGTGTTAGTGGGGGGCATTACTGCAGTATTAAAATGGTGTTATTGGGAGTATTACCTTGATTTTGAAGTGGTACTATTGGAGGTATTGACATGGCAATAAAACAGTGTTATTGGATGCATTAGTGCTGCATTGAAAAGTGTTATTGAAGGTATTACAACGACATTGAAATGGTGTTACTGGACGTACTACCATGGTTTTGAAGTGGTGTTTATGGCTTATTTCTAGCCTGAATTGATCATGAACCTAGCCTAAACTCTCTTAGACTTCAATTCCACTTATGCACACGTGGCACAATAAAAATGGTGGGCTAGATAGCTTTTAGAAATTATTGTGATGGAATATAAGCTCTGGATTTTGGTAAAATTGTACTTGGGGCATGGTTTCAAATGGGCTCATGACCAATTCAGATTTTGAGCTCGAAATTGGATGGGAATTGGATTTTTGTGGATTTAATGTTGATTTAAATATGAACTTCGCAATCTTGGAATTGGGTTTAAAATTTGGATGTGGCTGGATCAATTTGGTGATCTGGTGAAGGATTGG
Source organism: Papilionanthe hookeriana x Papilionanthe teres (assembly GCA_022702705.1). Taxonomy (NCBI): domain Eukaryota; kingdom Viridiplantae; phylum Streptophyta; class Magnoliopsida; order Asparagales; family Orchidaceae; genus Papilionanthe; species Papilionanthe hookeriana x Papilionanthe teres. The sequence continues at coordinate 128,009,541 of CM040421.1, read as the reverse complement.
GTCAAAGTGATAACTTTGGCTAAAATTGGGTCAATTTGATAATTTTGAGTAATTTTGTGTGAATTTTGGATTTTAGTCCATGTGACTTGGTTTTGAAGTCGAGTCCAATGTTTGGAGCAAGTTTGGTGAGGGGGTGTGTAGTATATCTGAAGTGGTGGCCGAGCACTCAAGGTTGAAAAGGGTGTCCCTAAGGCCTCGTAATCCTATGGAAACTCCCTTTGAGTCTCACCATGTTGGTCTCAACCATCAAAGTGTTGGAGGTATAGGACCACCCATGTAAGACTCCACAAGGGAGCCAAGAAGTGCCTTGAATTTCTAAAGGGGTTGATCTTATCACTAGCCTTCTAGGATAGACAAAGGGAATGTCATAAGGCTAGATCCAAAGCCCTAAAAGGAAGAATAGACCTCACCAAAATTTAGGTTAATAATGGCCTTTATCAATTTGATCAATCGTCTGCCATCGGTCTGATAGCCTCGAAAGGCCCATCTTTGCCGATCGGCCGCCCTGGCCCAATCGATCATTCTTTGTCGACTAATCACTATGCCAGCCTGATTGATCGCTTCTGTCTAGTAGTCCTTTCAACTTCCACCAATCCAGTTAGCTCGGTCAACATCTACTGTCTGCTCAGCCGATCGGCTGCTACTAGCCCGATTGCCTGGACCGACCATCTTTATCGATCTGTCGCCCTGGCCTGAATGACCATTCTTCGTCGATCAACCACATATGCTAATTTGATTAACCACTTTAATTGGCTTGACTGAACTACTATCATAGGTCAGATCGTTTTGGCCCACCCTTCCCTATAGATTGCAAGCCACATCAGCTCGATTGATCACTTCCATTGACTCGATCGATCAATTGTCATCGGCTTAATTGACTCGATCAACCTTTTTCACCAGTTAAATCGATTGACCTTCACCATTTCAATCGTATAAATAAACTTCTTTGAATGCTACATGATTGCATGCTCATTAGATATTGCTTGCATGAACACATTCACCCCTGCACCCTTTGGTGCACCTGCTAGTATATGCCCCTACATGCTTATGGTAGACCTACGCCTACTTGGGTAAAACCCTTGGTACTTATTCATTGGCATTCTCATATGTCATCGTGCATCACATCCTTCTTTTTTGCATTTTCACTTGTGAAATCTTGCATTTTTTCCTTGTATGGAATCCTACATGTTCATCACTTACATAAATGAGTCAGTTTGAATTACTATTCCCACACACTCATCTCAGAAGTCCACGTGTTAGCATCAGGGATAGCTTGCAACACCAAGCCTACTCATTATGTGATTCTCCCTTAACATGAATCACATTCACTAATGCACTCAAGTGTCTTCTTCGGGGATGGCTCGCACAAGAAGATGGGCTATTGTGTTATTCTCTCCTAAATGGAATCACATTCAATTTTGGCACTCACGTGTCTTCTTCCGGGACGGCTCACACACCAAGCCTACCCTTGGTGTGATTCTCCCCTAATAAGAGTTGTATCACTTCACCTCTTATGGTATAGCCTCAAACTATTGTAAGTATTTTCTTGAGTCACTACTTCCTCAAAACACTCACTTCTGAGTCATTGCTTCTTTGCACACTCACTCTATTGAGTCAATGTCTCATTGGCACATTCAATTCCAAGTCACTATCTTTTTTACACACTCACTCCTTGAGTCAATGCCTCCTCGGCATAACTACTCCTAGATTATTACCTCCTCGACACACTCATCTTCATTTATTTTGTATCTTTTTGTGTGGACATTAACGCGTTGTCGACACATCAGTCATTGGTATATGCCTCTATATACTAATGAAGAATGTGTGTTATCTTGTGACATCACCCCACTTTATCATAGTACACTGGATCATGTTGCATTTGCATGTTCTCTCTAATCGTTTTGATGATGAATCTAGCTCTTTAGTTATGTCCCTCTGCTGTTCATGATGTAGTAGCTAGGATTGCCCACGACGATGTCTTGATGGTTAATGCTAGCTATTGTACCATCAACTAGCACGCATATATTGTGCTAAGGATCCAAGGAGTCTAATAGGTTCCCTTTAGACTTTATATTTCTTAGTACCTACTTTAAAAGTATAAAATTTATATTTTTATTACTCATATGCATCATACTTTTATAAATTTTCTTTGAAATTACTTGCATCCCTACCTTAGACCATATGTAAGGTCAGCATTTTTTAAACTTAAGCTTTACAAACCTGTGTTTATTGATGCCTCCTAGAATCCATTGATCCTTAGGATGGGACTGGAGATGGAGACCTTGTCAAAACATACGACACACCCAAGATGTAATTAACTAAAGGTATACATCTCTTTGAAAGTTGATATTGACCCTAGAACAAGCACACACACTGGAATTGTTGGTTGTAGATTTCTTTTGATTGGCCTTCAACATGAATATGTTCCAAAGCATTTTATATTCACCGTCCATTCGATACACGCTCGATCCAACGGCAGTCGGTCATCGTCTCCGACTGGTGTGTCCCGAGAGCCGTCCACACTCAAACCCTAAGATCTCACTCGATTCTCAATGGATTTTTGTGTTCTTATGCTCTATGGATTCGTCTTGAAGAGACGAACACATCCATATGGTTTATAGGCTATGAAATTAACTTAAACAAAATGGAGAATCGCTGGAAGCTCGGGAGGAAGAGTGAGTTCATACCTTTGCTCAGAGAAGTGAAGCTTCGATCTGAGAGTTGTGTCACTTTCGATTGAGTCCAGGCAAGCTCCAGATGAAGTCTCTAGCTCTAGGGAATTGTCTAGGTGTGAAAGTGACCAAGCCCGATCACAAAGCTTGGAGGCTAAAAGTAATGGCTGGCCTGGTGAGGGGGCTTTTGCTGAGGAACTTCTCCTCTTGGTCTGGTGAAGGTGTAGGACCAATCAATTTGGAGATTGGCTCACTGTGGTGAAGTGTCCTATTTTTTGGGTGGATTTTCAACTCAGAAATTGAGCTCAAAGAGAGGGTTTTAGGGCTGGATTTCAGTGGGGATCAAGTTCTCTATGTCTAGAGAGGGATCTGGAGTGATTTTGGCAGAGTTTTGGTAAGGTTTTGGTTCAACTCTTCTTTTGGCCGAGAGGGTGGTGGGTTTAAATAGGCATGGCTGGAGGGCTTCCCAGGGGGTTTGAAGGTTGGGATCAGCTGCTCTGGTGAGGAGAAGAAGAGCTATGCTGTCCATTTGGGTTGAGACAAGTCAGCAAGGGAGAATTGAATTTTTTAGCTCACATGGAGCTCTTGGCCATGGTGTTTTCCTGCGGTTGTGGTGGCTGGCCGGCCAGGCATGGGCCACCATCTGACTCAGTGGGGTCAGGGTTTGAATTTGGTGAAGTCAATTGGAGTTTGACATGTGTAAAGGGGCTGAATTGAAATGGAATGGGGAGAGGATCATTTTGGGTTCAATTTTGTCAACCCATGTATTTGGGCTTGGTTCACCTTCCCATGGTCTGATTTTGGGCCAGGGGGATCAGTTGGGTCAGCTTCCATGGAGTGGTGAAGTCCCCATCAAAATAGTTTAAGTTAATTTTGGGTTATGGTGTTGCATTAAAGAGGTTAAAATGGCTTAAGGAGGGCTTAGGAAAGGACTCCCTCTTCTTGCCATTAATGGCTTGGTGACAAGTCAAACCCCCCATGGCTTCATGTGGCTTGTCCATGGCTTGCATGTGGCTCCATTTGGCTCTTCTTTGGCTTAGGAAAAGTGGATTCATTTATATGAAAAAGGAATTTGGAGATTTTGGCAATTTAGTGAAAAATTTAGATGGAGCTTGATTTAAGTTGATTTAATGATTGACTTGGGACTTAGGAATTGATTCCAATTAAAGGGATGATGAGAAGGAATTGCCATGTGGGCTTTGGAATGGGTTTGGGCTTTTGGATTTCACTTTGGATGGGCTTTCAAAATGCTTTAGGGAGTGGGCTTTTAGATTTCAAAACAAATTTTAGGATGAAAATTTTTGCAAAGTATTGGGTCTAATAAGTGTTGAATTAAATTTAAGAATGTTTCATGAATGATTTGGAATTAATTTGAAGTGATTTAGAGTTGAATTGGGTTGAATTTGGGCCTTTTAGTTAAAGGGGTCAAGTTGGGCTAGCTTGGGCTAAGGTTGGGCTAAAGTTGGATTTGATGTAAAATTAATGTTGAGAAATATTCATGGGGGTGTCACAAAGAGTTTTCAACTTTGGTTGGGCTTTGATTTTGGGATTGGGCCCATTTGGGTTAGGTTTGGACTTAGGTCAATTTAAGGGATTTTGGTTTTGGGTTAGGTTTGGGTGGAGTTTAGGTTTAAATTTTGGGCAACTCAAGTTAGTTTTTTGTTTATGGGGATTTTAGGAAGGTTTTAGAAAAGATTTGGGGCCAATTGGGGTTGAGTTGGGTTGGTTTGGTTTGACATTGGGTTCACTTGGGTCTAAAGTGGGTCAAATTGGGGGTTTTGATAAAAGTGGGGTAAATTGGCAAAATTGGCCCATGGTGTAGTTGAACAAAATGAAATTGGGAATATTTGAGATTTTCTAGAATTTTTTGGGAATTTTCTGAATTTTTGGATTTTTAGGGTAAAAGGGTATTTTGGTAATTTTCGGGGGGTTTAGGGGTATTTTTGGAAATTTTGGTATTTTTAGCCAAGGATGGTCAATTTGAGTGGGGGGAAATGTTTAGGACTAATTTTGAGGAATTTTGGGTAATTTAGGTGATTTTGCAAATTTTGGGTAGTTCCAAAGGCATTTGGTAGGTTTAGTGGGTGTAGGGCCCCGGGGGTCAAAAATTGAAATTTTGGAAAAGAAAAGATTGATCAATTTTGAGTAGAATGGAATCACTTTGGTTGAGCCATGAAGCCATATTAAGCTCATATAAGCCATGAGAGGACTCATTTGAGGCATTCACTATGTTGTTCCTAACCCTCTTAGCCGTGGTCTTGTGGGTTAAGGACCATCCATATGAATTACCTAGATGAGTCAGGAAGTCAAGTTGGGTGAGAGTGTGATTTTAGGACTTGGAATGTGTGTGAGAATGTAGTGTATGTGCAAGTCAACCCTCACCAGACCAGGCCATCCAGGGTATTCCTAAGGCCAAGAAGTCCTATAGGGAACTCATCCTTTAAACCTCCACATTTTGATTTCAACCCTCTAGGTGATTAGGGGTCTACAATCAAGCTTATGGGGTTTGCAGGGAGTCAAGAGGTGTTTGAACTTCTAAATGGTGGGTTCCACTTCTAGTCCTCTAAGATTAGTCAAAGGAAAAGCCTAAGGCTAGATCCTAAGTACTAAAGAGAGGAGAAAAAGACCTCATCAAAAATGAGGTCAACACCGCCAAAGTTGAAAATTGAAATTCAAATGAACTTGGCGCTAATTTCAAAGGGGATGGGATGCAACTCTTGGTGGTAACTTCCATAACTTCCTTTGGGCGGCAAGTTTGAATGAAGGGGCGCATTCCTTGGTAGATACATTGAATCTGGACACATTTGCAAAGACACCAAGGCACCTTTTGGTTTAATATTTAAAGAGAGTCTTAGGAAAGATTGGGGCTCTTCAAAATCAAGACATACTTTCAAAATCCATAAAAAGAAGTAAAATGATAATTTTCTGATTCCTTTAAAGATTTTCAAATTTTCACTGTGGGTTCGATATCTCAGGGCTAAATCTGAAAGTTCTATATTACTTGATAAACGATACGTATACTTGCGTAGTAACCCATATTATAAAATCATAATTTTCATATCTAAATCATTATCACATATATATTTGGTGTGGAGTCAAGTTTTTAGCGCGCATATATTCCTAGCGGCTTAAGTTTTTGGTGTCGTTGCCAATTTTCATATCATATTTGTAAGTATAAATATCAAGGGGATCAAGTTTTTGGCTTTTGTTGCATGGGAAAATTAATTAAAATTACATTTTAAAGAAAATTAAGAAATTTTAAATTTTTACTTTTCTTTGTTTTTGTTAGTGTGTTGTGTTTTGTTTTTTTTTATTGTTGTATGTGTAGTTTAGGTTCTGAAGGACTTGTGCCTTACGATTCTGAATTAGAAAGAACTATCAGAAAAATCAAAAAAATTAAAAATACAGAAAAAGATAAAAATTTTCAAGAAATAGTAAATCATCAAAATCAAAATGTAGGCATCCATCAAGAATTAAGACCTTTAAGAGATTATGTTAACCCTACAGTAGATGAGTTTCATGCTAGTATTCAAAACCCTGCTGTAGCTACTAATTCTTTTGAGCTTAAACCTGCTATTATCCAAATGGTGTCTAATAATCAGTTTGAGGGAGCAACAACTGAAGATCCTAAATTGCATCTTGCTAATTTTCTAGAGTTGTGTGCTACTCTTAAATATGATGGTATTTCGGATGATGCTATTAGACTTAGACTTTTTCCTTTCTCATTAAGGGATAAAGCTAGAATATGGTTACATTTATTAGCACCTAGATCAATTAAAACTTGGGGTGAACTGTCACAAAAGTTCCTTGCTAAATATTTTCCACCATCTAAGACTGCTAAGTTGAGAAATGATATAACATCTTTTTGTCAGTTTGAAGAGGAATCAATATATGAAGCATGGGAAAGATTTAAAGATCTCCTCAGGAATGTCCACATCATGTGATACCAGATTGGTTAATAATTCAAACTTTTTACAATGGATTAGTTGGATCTCTTAGATCAATCATCGATGCTACTGCTGGTGGATCATTAATGTCTAAACCATTTTCTCGATGCTTATGCTTTAATTGAAGAAATGGCTACAAATAATTTTCAATGGCCTTCTGAATGGTTAAATCCTAAAAAGGTAGCCAGTGTTTATGAAAATGATGCTTTTACAATGTTAGCAAATCAAGTTGCTGCTGTATCAAGGAAGATAGACCAATTTGGGATGAATTTTTCTCAGCCAAATCTCATGATTGACGAAAATTCATTAGGTCAAATGGTTGATCATTATTCTTCACCAGAAAATGTGAATGCTATAATCAAGCCTAACAACCCATATTCCAATTATTATAACCCAGGTTAGAAGAATCATCCAAATTTTAACTCGAATAACAATAATCAGGGTGGTGTTAATCAACAATAGGGGAACCACCAAGTAAACCCATTAGGGAATTGGAACAACCAAGGTAATAATAATAATAGATTAACTTATCCTTCTAATTATAACAATGCTTTACAAAATAAAGAGAAGAACTTGTCTATGGAAGAAGTAGTATCACATATGGGAAATCAATTACAAATTCAAGGAGCAACCATCAGAAATATTGAAAATTAATTGGGACAAATTGTAAATGCTTTAAGTAATAGATCCCAAGGAATGTTTCCAAGTAATACTGAAGTGAATCCAAGAGAAAAGAATAAAGAACAAGTAAAAGCAATTCAACTGAGAAGTGGAAAAGAATTGGAAGGTAGAATTAAAAAAGAAACTGAAGTAGAGAAAGAAGAGATTGAAAGACTTAAAGAGGATGCTCCAAAAAGGTTTTGAAAGAGCTATTTCTCCACCTGAGGTTGATTTATAAAAACCACCACCTCTATTTCTTCAGAGACTTCGTCAACAAAATTTGGATAAGCAATTTTCAAAATTCTTGGAGATATTAAAGAAGCTTACCATTAATATTCCATTTGCTGAAGCCCTAGAACAAATGCCAAGCTATGTGAAATTTATGAAGGATATTCTTAATAAAAAGAGGAGTTTGAAGAAATTGAGACTGTTGCACTTAGTAAGGAGTGCAGTGCGATAATTCAGAAAAAGCTTCCTGAAAAACTTAAAGATCCTGGTAGTATCACAATTTCATGTGCAATCGGAGAAAGATTCTGTGGAAAACCTTTATGTGATTTGGGTGCAAGCATTAACCTTATGCCTCTATCAATATTCAAGAGACTGGAAATAGGAGAAATAACCCCAACTATTGTAACTCTGCAATTAGCAGATCGTTCGACCACATATCCTAAAGGAGTTATAAAAGATGTTTTGGTAAAAGTGGATCAATTTATTTTTCTTGTGGATTTCATTGTGTTAGATATGGAGGAAGATAAAGAGATACCCATAATTTTGGGGAGACCTTTTCTAGGTACAGGCAGAGCCATGATAGATGTGTAAAAAGGGGAATTAACGATGAGGGTTAATGATCGGACTGTTACATTTAACATTTCAAAATCGATGAAATATTCTGCTAGAGGTAAAGAAGATGAGTGTTATAGGATGGATGTTATTGAATATTTAAGTGAATGTCATTTCAAATCAACTTATGAAGAAAAGCTGAAAGAGAAGAATTGGAACATAAGTAAGAAGAGGAGTTATTTGATTCTGAAGATTTTCAAGAGGAAGATTTAAATTATGTTCATGAAAGCTTTGAATTGTTGGATATGACTGAAAAAGATGAATCTTATGGTCCATCAATTGAAAAACCTCCTGAATTTGAGCTAAAAATGCTTCCTGATCATTTGAAGTATGTTTTTCTAGGTGAATCCTCAACCTTTCATGTTATAATTTCTTCTCAATTAACTGAAAAAGAAGAAGAGAGTTTGCTTGAAATTTTGAAGCACAAGAAAGCCTTTGGATGGACAATTGCTGATATTAAAGGAATCGCTCCTTCAATTTGTATGCACGATAATTCTTATGGAAGATAATTACAAACCACGAGCCGATCCCCAAAGGAGATTAAATCCTATCATGAAAGGTGTTGTTAAGAAAGAAATTTTAAAGTGGTTGGATGCCGGAATTATCTACCCTATTTCGGATAAGTGCACGAGTTAGTCCTATTCACCGTGTTCCTAAGAAAGGAGGAGTAACTCGTGATCGTTAATGAAAAGAATGAAATGATACCAACAAGATAAGTTACAGGGTGGTGAATATACATTGATTATAGAAAATTAAACCTTGCCACAAGGAAAGATCATTTTCCACTCCCTTTTCTAGATCAAATGTTGGATAAACTGGCTGGGCATAAATACTTTTATTTTCTGGATGGATATACTGGTTACCACCAAATTCAAATTACTCCTGGGGATCAAGAGAAAACTGCATTTACCATTCCTTATGGTACGTTTGCTTTTAGAAGAATGCCCTTTGGTTTATGTAATGCCCCTGCTACATTTCAGAGATGTATGATGATTATTTTTTTGTGATTTAATTGAAAAAGGGATTGAAGTTTTTATGGATGACTTTTCAGTGTTTGGAATTTCGTTTGAATCATGTTTAGAACATCTATCTAAAGTTCTAAAATGCTGTGAAGAAACTAATTTGGTCCTTAATTGGGAAAAATACCAATTTATGGTAGCAGGAGGAATTGTTTTGGGACATCAGATTTCGTAAAAGGTTTGGAGGTGGATCCCGCAAAAATTCAAGTTATATCTAATTTACCTCGCCAAAACAATGTAAGGGGAATTAGAAGTTTTTTAGGACATGCCGGATTCTACGTGCGTTACATCAAAGACTTTTCAAAGATTACAAAACCTTTATGTCGTTTATCGGAAAAGGATGCAATTTTTAATTTCGATGATGATCGTCTCAAAACCTTTGAAACATTAAAAGAAAAATTAATCGCCGCACTCGTAATAATTTCACCAAATTGGGAAAAACCTTTTGAATTAATGTGTGATGCTAGTGATTATGCTATTGGTGTTGTTTTAGGTCAGAAATATGATAAAATTTTCAAAGTAATTTATTATGCTAGTAAAACTCTTAATGAAGCTCAAATTAATTATACTACTACTGAGAAAGAGTTATTAGATATAATATTTGCCTTTGATAAATTTCGATCATATTTAATTGGAACTAAATGTGTGGTGCATACTGATCATTCTGTTATTAAATACTTAATGAAGAAAAATGATGCAAAATCGAGACTGATAAGATGGATTCTTCTTTTGCAAGAATTTGATTTTGTGATAGTAGATAGGAAGGGTTTTGATAATCAAATTGCTGATCATTTGTTCAGGCTTGAAATTGAAAAATCTCCCTGTGATATTGAAGAAATTAATGAACATTTTCCTGAAGAATAATTGTTCACTGTTAAAGAATTGCGTGTTCCATGGTATGCAAACATAGAAAACTTTATTGTTAATAATATTATACCCTATGGTTTGACATACCATGAAAAGAAAAAATTTTTGTCTAATGCTAAGACTTATTTTTGGGATGACCCATTTTTTTATAAACAAGGAAAGGATCTAATAATTCGAAGATGTGTACCTTTGGAAGAGACTTATGAAATTATTCAAAAATGTTATGATTCTGATTATGGGGGACATTTTGGAAGTGATAAAACTGCATATAAAATATTACAATCAGGATTTTATTTGCCTACAATTTTTAAGGATGTGAATGTTTATATTAAAAATTGTGATAAATTTCAGTGTGTAGGCAATATTTCTAGAAGAAATGAGTTGCCCCTCAATTATATGTTGGAAGTTGAAATCTTAGATGTTTGAGGACTAGATTTTATGGGACCATTTACACCATCTTTCAGAAATGTTTATATTTTGATGACAGTAGACTATGTTTCCAAATGGATAGAAGCTATTGCTTTACCTCGATGTGATGCTCAAATTGTTGCAAAGTTTTTAGAAAAGAATATATTTTGCAAATATGGAATACCAAGAGTAATCATAATTGATGCGGGAATTCATTTTAGAAATGTGATTATTGGGAAGTGATCCATGAAAAAAATACCTATTTTTATGCCTTGATTTTTACAATTTCTAAGGATATTATGCTTTAATGTGAGGTATTTTTGTGTTTTTGGATGTAGGTGATGTAAAAAGGTCCAAAAAAGAAAAAAAGGGTGAAAAAGGATCAAAAAGGAACAAAAATGGAGCAAAATACAAGAATTATCAAAAATTATGGCCTGGCGCCTAGGCGCCAGAAGTTGGCGCCTAAGCGCCAGACTCGATAAAGAAACTGTCAAGTTTTTTATGCCTTTTGGACGGTTATTTTGATGGAGTGAGTGGTTATTGGACATTCTAGAAGACTGACAGTTGTTCCTTGATAATAGGACATGTGATACATGCATTTGGACGCTCCAAAACGGTTTTAATCGTGAAGAGGTGCGAGCCAAAGTGAAGAGGTACGAAGAACTGGACGCGGTGTCAGGCGCCTAGGGGCCAGATTCCGGCGCCTAGGCGCCAGATAGACCTTCTAGAAGATTCATTGAATTTGGACATGTTTTGAAGAGGTGCCTCAAGGCAACCCTTGAATCCTATAAATAGGAGTCCACTCCTTCAGAAAAAAGTGTGTGCCCCTATTGCATCCCCTATCTCTTAGCCACTTTAGGATCTCTCATCCTTAGAGAGAGAAATAGAGAGAGAAATAGAGGGCCACTTTTATTTAGTTTAGTGAGTTTATTTTCAAATTTTTGCATCTGGAGTTCATTACACTGTGGAGTCAGTAGGAATCAGAAGATCTGTAGAAGGAATATTTGAGATAAGTATTTTATTTTTGATTAAAAGTTTATTTTCTATGTTTTGTTGTTTATATTTAATGTGTTCTGAGTAGTTAGTTTACTTTCTTCTTTCAATTGTGAAAAGATAAATAAGATAATATAAAATTCGATGGAGAATTGAAAATCAAAATATTTTCAAAACATTGTGATGATATTAATACCTGATCTTACATTACTTTTTAATTTGGCCATTTAAATTGTTAAAACCTGTTGAAGAGTTTTGAGACTTAGAAGGAGAAGAACTCTTAACTTGTAGATGTCACATGAATCCTTGGGTAGTCGAAGGCCATGCGCGGGCTATTCAAGGTGAAGTGCAAATAAATAGGAAGATAAGATTTAAAGGGCGTAGAATTGATAAGTTTTTAGAGTGATAGACTAAATTCTTATAATTTGATTTATAGATAAGGAAAGGGTCACTAGTAGGGCTGACCATAGCCACCCTTGAACATCTAGTAGTGTGAGCATAGATTAACCCATTCTACTAACAATACATCCAGACCTGATCTGTAGATTAGCTAATGTTCTTTGTGCCTGGATCAAAGGGTAAAGAATAGGAATGCTTCTATTTGACACAATACCATAAAATAGGTTCTCCAACAAATATTAAATTATCTTAAAAATCTTGGATTAATTGAAAGGAAGAAAGTTGTTTGTTTTATATTGTTTTCACAAAATCATTTTTTTATTATTGTTTTCTTTATCTGCATCTAGTAAATTAAAAGTAATTTATAGTTAGATTAAAATACAAAAAAATTTTGAAATACAATATTTAAAAATTTATTACCTTTTTTCCCCGTGGGATCGATACTGGGGTCTTTGTTTCAAAGCCCTTTATTACTTGAAACGATACTTATACTTGTGTAGTACCCAAAAACTATATAAAATAATTTCCTTTAAAATTATATTTTGTTATATAAACATATATTTAAAAGTATTAATCACTAACGGCTTAGCATTCAGTAGCAATCAAGTTTTATTTAATGTTATTGCCGTAAATTAAAATTTGGTACACATCTATATAGCAAGTTATTCCGGGTCAAGTGTTTCGCGCCTTTGCCAGAAATTAAATTTTCTAGCAGTGGTAACAAATTCTTGTATTTGGAAATACAAAAATTGGGTCAAGTTTTTAGCACCTTTGTCTGGGATAAGAGGTACAATTTATAGATTTTTAAATATTATATTTCCAAAAACATAAAAAATATAATAATATAAAAATAAAAATATAAAAATAAAATAAAATATTTTATTCCTTGCTTTATTTTCTTTTTATGCGTAGTTTTGGTTCTGAAGAATTAATACCTTTAGATTCTGAACTAGAAAGAACAATTAGAAAAATTAAAAAGGGAAAACAAATTCAAAAATTTCAAGAAATGGCTACTTTACAAAATCCAATCGAACTTAATGATCAAAATGTTTATAAACCATTAAGGGATTATGCTAACCCTACAGTTGATGAACTTCATAGTAGTATTCAAATACCCACTGTAGATGCTAATTCTTTTGAACTTAAACCGTCTATTAATCAAATGGTGCAAAACAATCAATTTGGTGGAACTCCAAATGAGGATCCAAATTTACACCTTGTTAGTTTTTTAGAACTTTGTGCTACCTTTAAATATAACAATATTTCTGATGATGCTATTAGACCTAGACTCTTTCCTTTTTCTTTAAGAGATAAAGCAAAGATGTGGTTCAACTCATTAAGAATCGGTTCTATTAAAACATAGGCCGAAATGGCACAAAAATTCCTTGCTAAATATTTTTCTCCTTTTAAAACTGCTAAATTAAGAACTGATATTACTTCATTTAGTCAATTTGATGGGGAGACAATATATGAAACTTGGGAAAGATTTAAAGAACTATTAAGAAAATGTCCTCATCATGCTTTACTTGATTGGTTAATTATTCAAAAATTTTACAATTGATTAATTGGATCTTTAAAATCAATTATTGATGTCGTCTACGGAGGTTCTTTATTTTCTAAATCATTTGAAGAAGCTTACACTTTAATCGAAGAAATGGCTAATAACAATTTTCAATGGCCTTCCGAAAGGATTAATCCTAAAAAGATGGCAAGTATTCACGATAATGAAGCCTTTTCTATCCTAGCTTCACAAGTAGCAAGCAATGTCAAAAAATTAGATAATTTTGCAATTAATATTTCACATAATAACTCGCTAATATCGAAGATTCTCAAACTATTGAAACTTTACAAGCTATTGCAAGTAAAAATAATCCTTATTTAAATTATTATAATCCTCAGGTGGAAAAATCATCCTAATTTTAACCGGAATAATTCACAACAACAATGGGGTAATAATCAATCTCATCCCACTGGAAATTGGAATAATCAAGTTAATCCAAATTATTAACCTCCTGGATTTAATAATCAATAGAAAAAGTTATCAATAGAAGAATTAATTTTACAAATGAATAATCAATTACAAAATCAAAATACTACTATTCGTAATATAGAAAATTAAATGGGGCAAATTGCTACTTTAATTAATAACATACCTGTAGGAACACTTCCTAGTAATGTTGAAATTAATCCAAAGGAAACTGGAAAAGAACGTGAACATGTTAAGGCTGTGCAACTTAGAAGTGGAAAGGAATTAAAAGAAAGAATGCGTAATGAAATTGAAAAAGAGATCGAGGTCGAAGAGATCGAAAAACCTAAAGAAACTCTCTCTCCTAGTCAAAATCGATCGTTATACATATTAATGTGGAAGTTGAAAAACCTCCACCACCTTTTCCTCAAAGACTTAAATAGTAGAAACTTGATCATCAATTTTCTAAGTTCTTTGAAATTTTTAAGAAACTTACTATTAACATACCTTTTGCTGAAGCTTTGGAACAAATGCCAACTTATGCAAAATTTATGAAGGATATTTTAAGCAAGAAACAAAAATTTGAAGCTTTTGAAACTGTTGCATTAAGTGAAGAATGCAATGCAATAATTCAAAAGAAATTACCTGAAAAGCTTAAGGATCCTGGAAGTTTCACTATACCTTGTGCTATTGGAGAAAAAATTTGTGGAAAAGCTTTATGTGATTTAGGAGCAAGTATTAATCTCATGCCATTTTCTATTTTTCGAAGATTGAATTTAGGAGAGATTACTCTCACCACCGTAACCCTTCCGTTAGCTGATAGATCTATCACTTATCCTAAAGGAGTTATAGAGGATGTCCTTGTTAAAGTGGATAAATTTATCTTCCCTGTAGATTTCATCGTACTTGATATGGAAGAAGATAAAGAGATACCTATTATTTTAGGGAGACCTTTTCTAGCTACCGTACGAGCTATGATTGATGTGCAAAAGGGAGAATTAACCATGAGAGTTAATGATCAAGAGATTAAATTCAATGTTCTTAAATCAAAGAAGTACCCTGATAAAGAGAAATGTTATCGAATGGATATAATTGATTATTTAATTAAGAAACATTATCAAGAAAAATGTAAAGTCATTTCGAAGAAAAATTTGAATTTTTAATCGATGAAAATGAAGAAGTAAAAGAAGAAGAGACTCATTTTATTAAAGATAATTGGGAAACTTTAGACATAACTCAAAATGATATACTTTTACCATCAATTAAAAAGCCCCCGAATCGGAATTAAAAATGTTACCTTCACATTTAAAATATGCGTTTTTTGGAAATTCGTTAACTTTACCTGTTATTATTTCTTCTGAACTGAGTAAAGATCAAGAAGAAAAATTACTAGGTGTGTTAAAGAATTATAAGAAAGCTTTTGGTTGGACTATTGTTGATATAAGAGGAATAATCCCTTCCATTCGTATGCATAGAATTTTAATGGAAGAAAATTTTAAACCTACTATTGAACCGCAAAGAAGATTAAATCCTATCATGAAAGAGGTTGTTAAAAAAGAAATTGTTAAGTGGTTAGATGCTGGTATTATTTATCCTATTTCGGATAGTCATGGCTAAGTCCTATTCATTGTGTTCCGAAGAAAGGAGGTGTAACTGTCATTGTCAATGATAAAAATGAACTAATTCGTACAAGACAAGTTACTGGATGGCGAATTTGTATTGATTATAGGAAATTAAATGACGCCACTAGAAAGGATTATTTTCCTTTACCTTTCTTGGATCAAATGCTCGATAAACTAGCTGGACACCCATATTTCTGTTTTATGGATGGATATTCTGGTTATCATCAATTACTTATTGCTTCTGAGGACCAAGAGAAAACAACATTTACAAGTCCTTATGGAACCTTTGCTTTTGGAAGAATGCCTTTTGGTTTATGTAATGCACCTGCAACTTTTCAAAGATGTATGATGTCAATATTTTGTGATTTGATTGACAAAGGAATTGAAATATTCATGGACGATTTTTCAGTTTTTGGAACTTATTTTGAATCTTGTTTGGAAAACATTTCCAAAGTTCTGAAAAGATGTGAAGAAACAAACTTAGTTCTTAACTGGGAAAAATGTCAATTCGTGGTCACAGAAGGCATTGTACTTGGTCACAAAGTTTCACAAAATAGGATGGAAGTAGATCAAGCGAAAGTGAAAATTATTGTTGAATTGCAACCACCTACTACTGTTACTGATGTGAAGTTTTCTAGGTCATGCTGGATTTTATAGAAGATACATAAAGGATTTTTCTAAAATTGCTAAACCTCTTTGTCATTTATTGGAAAAATATGCGAATTTTGAAATTAACAAAGAATGTATTAATGCTTTTAATATTCTAAAAGAAAAACTAATAACTGCACCTATCATTGTTGCACCTAATTGGAATAAATCTTTTGAATTAATGTGTGATGCAAGTGATTTTGCAATTGGAGCTGTATTAGGACAAAAATATGAGAAGGTTTTTGGACACTATATAATTAAGAAAGTATACCATTATGGAGCTGTGGATATTAAAGACCTCAAAACAGAAAAAATTTTTAAAGTAAACGGATTAAGATTGAAGCCTTATTTGGGAGATATTAAAATGATTTATAAAGAGGCTTATGAATTGAGTCAACCTGATTAAAGATTTACTTAAGTCGGGCTGACGACGTTAAACCAAGTGCTTTGTGGGAGGCAACCCATAATTATCTTTTGTTTTGAGTGTTTTTATGTTTTTAATGTAAGGTTATGCTTCGATCTTGACTAATTTTATATTACTTTAGAAAAATTTGATGCTTATAAGTCTTTGTTGACTTAAGCTGAAGATTATTTTGAAATATGTAAGATTTAGAAATTGGATCACTCTATTCTAAATATGAGTAAAAAGGAGATCAAGTTAACCTTCATTATGATTGCTTACAATTTGTGTTATTGAGTCTAGATTACTCTTACCAGTATAATTTACCTATCTTCGAGAACAAAACTTTGAAATTTGACGATTAAGCGAAACGGAGTTGAACATAGCTCCGGTGTCTAAGTGTCAAGATTTTGCGCCTAAGCGCACGAGTTAAACTATGTATCAATAGGTCTGGCGCCTAGGCACCAGATTTGGCGCCTAAGCACCACGGTTACTGGGTCATGCAAAAACAAAAACTTTTCAGTTTTTCACATGATTTTCACCTTTAAATCAACCCATCTTCATCCCTAACCATCAAGCAATCAAAGTTACATCCATTACACTTCATTCTTGAGAGATTTGAGAAAGTTTTGAAGAAATGAAAGGAAGAAATCTTGGAGAAGAGGCTAGGGACAAGGTCTCAAAGGATCCTCAACCCTACTTCAATGGTTTCATCGCAGTAAGTTTAGAGAAAATTTCTAGTCGCTTGGATAAGTTTGAAGTGGAGTTTAAAAGCATTGGAGATCGCCTTCGAGAGATGTTTCATCAGATTGAACATCTAGAATGGCAGATGAAACTTCAATTTGATTATTTTGTGGCTTATCAAGATGCTCAAGTTGAAATGTATGCTAAGAACAAGTGGATAGACGAAAAGACGGCTACTGATTTCCCGAGAGCGTTAGTGTTCTTTCCAAGCAGAATACACAATTTCCCTTGTGAAGATTAGAGTATTCTGGTAATGAGATCGTTATTATCTGGTTTGTTGAGTCATTGTATCGATGTAGTGAATCGATCGTATTTGTGTATTTGCTTTCATATTCAATGTGTGTTGTTTTTGCTTAGAAATTGCTCGTGTTTGATTGTGTATTAGGAACTTGAATCAAGTATGATACTTATCCGGAATATATTGAGCCAATATTGAAGATTATAAAAGGAATTTAGTGAAGTTTGATTTAAACTTTATGTTTGATTGGTGGATTTAATATTTAATTTTTAAAATTTTTGGAAAATGTTTTGGAAGTTAGAAACTGAAGCCCTACTTTAATGTGAGTAATTGGAAGTTGAATTTATGAATTTTGGTGGAAAATTAAATTTAAAAATAATTTTTTGTGAAAGGCAAGTCTGGCGCCAAGGCACCAGAATTCAGTGCCTAAGCGCTGGTTTGGCCTGTACCCGAAAAATTCCTTAAATACCCCCAAAAACCATTATCGACGCCTAAGCCTTCTTCTTCCTCCATTTTTCATGAAAATCAGCTTTTAGAATCCATTTTGAGGTCAAAACATCAAGGATTTGGGCGTGAAACCACTCGAATTCTTCGTCTCAAGGTCAGATCTACACTTTAAACCATTTATTTTCAATTTTCACCATAGATTTCCCTAGGTTTTGCTAAGAACCAAAATTTTGAAAAAATTTTGATTTTTAGTGATTTCTTTGGATTTTTAAACTTATTTTAAGTTTTCTAAACTTAAAAAGAGTTTAAATTTTTTATTCCAAAATTTGTTCTTATTTTCTTTCATGTTTAGATGGCTCCGAAATCTAAACGCGGGAAGGCACGAGACAACTCGATAGCAGTAAATTTTCTACTGCGGCTGCGCATTTTAGATTCCACGAATTTGCAAAGTCGAGGAAGTTCATTTCAGAATAAAGTTTCTATCATCTGGGAGAGATGAATGAAAACACTATTGTTGCGCACAATTGGCAACGATTTTGTTATTTCACTACTGTTGCTGTTATCCCTATAGTTCGAGTTTTATGCGAATTTTCTGGATGCCGAAGATTATGAAGTTTTTGTCAGAGGTGTCGGAGTAGGATTTACTCCCGAAAGAATCAATGTATTTTATGGCTCGCCACCGACTATAGAGTGCCACTATTCTGGATTATCTCCATCTGAGGGAGATTTGGATATGATCATTGCTTATTTGACTGACGGTACAGGATCTTGGAAGATCAGGAACTGAAAAAGGGTAAAATTCAAATCCTTCAAGTTAAATGGTATTTCTAAAGCATGTCACTATTTTATTTCTGCAAGATTGTTACCTTCCAACCACCCGAGTGAAGTGACTAGAGATCGAGCGATCTTAAACTACCGCATTCGGGAAACGAAGCCTATCGATGTCGGCAGTATTATTTATTATTCCGTGGATTCTACCGCGAGATCCAAGCACTTCGTTGGATCGGGATTCCCATCTCCGATTTATTCATTATGTATTAGCAATGGAGTCACTGCAGATATTTCAGAGGAAATGTTGAAGACTACTAAGCCGATTGGTCAGGAGAGCATTAGCATATATGATCGTCTTCGAGGGAAGAGATCGACTGCTCCTTCTTCTTTTGCACCTACTCCAGGTAGACCTTCTACTTCTGTTGAGCCACCATCGAGTTTCTGGGAGTCAATGCATGATCAGTTTATAGAGCAACAGCAGGAGTTATTTCAAACTCACTGCAGGGTTGATACTATTGATAGGAATTTTGATCATTTTATACCCAGAGGAAGAGTAGCTATGATGCTGAGTATGATAAAGCCCTCACCAAATTTCTGAAGGGTGAGCATGATGTTAGTTTCCCTACTTTTCCTAGTTTCACACCATTTGTTGATCCTAAGGATGTTGAATTTTCCTTTAGTGACGATGATGATGATGAGGCTTCAGCCAGTGTCTAGTAGTTGATAGATCTCTATGTTGTGCTACTTTGTTGTTAGTTTATTTTGTTTGGTTTGTTTGTTTAGTTTGATGTTTGATGTATGTTGATTTGTTTATGTACCTATGTGGATTGATTAGTGTTAAGATTCTGTTGTTAGAATATACTTAGTATATTGTGTTTGAGACTGAGATTAGAGTTAATTTATGATATGTTCGTTTCAGTCTACTGTTTAGTAATTAGTAATTTTTCTCTGCTTTTATTTTGTTTTAAATTTAGTATAATCATAAAAATTAGTCTGCTTACTTTTTATACCTGCTTCAATTTTATCTTTATTATTCATAAAAGCATGAGTAGAAGTAAATTTTTCTTTTTAAAATCGTTTTTACATACTTATAAAAATTTCCTTTTAAAAATTATGATTTTCTTTCTCTCATACTTTCAAATTTTCACAGTATACCAAAACTTAAGTTTGGGGGAAGGGAAAATACATTCAAATTTAAATTTTATTTGTCCTTAAAGAGCTAATATTTTCTTAAAATAAAAACTTTTTAACATAACTTAAGGAATGAAGAATCTATTTATGATCACTTTTATTTTTGAAATTATAAACAATTTAGTGAACTTAACCAAAATTTTAATAATTTTATTGATTTTAAGAATATAATTATTTAACTTAAAGAAGAATAAGATTAAGGAATTTTTCTATTCATGGTAGAAATAATGGAATTTTAGAAGTATTAAGTAATAAAAAATTATCACTTGAAAAAAGAAAACATTGAAAACGAATTTTGAATTTTTATTCATGTTATAATAATTAAGTGGAAATGTATAAGTTTTGAAAATATAAGTTAAGGATAGTGAAGTTCAAAATCATTAACAGGCTATCCAGATATAGTAATCCTCTCTATATGTTAAAAAAAAGTGAAAAGAGAAGAGAGGAGAAGCTTAAGGAAATGCCTAATCAAAAATTGGCTTCACTTGAATTATCTTACAGAAGAAAAACTAGTTACATATTTTACTTAATTTTTTATGCATGAATATTTATTTAAGAAAGGTTTTTCAAGAAGATCTTTTTCTTGTAAATAATCTATGAGATCTTAATATAATAAACTTCTATTATTTTCAAAATGGAAGAAAATTTTGAAATCTTATGATTTGGTAGTTGAATATTCTTTAAATTCTTAAAATTAAACCTAGTTAGTGAAATTGGGTTAATAATTTTCTAAAGACTTTATAAAATCAAAAATTATAAGGAATCTTAAATTTTTATCTTTTATTCCAATGGTTATACATTTTATATAGTAAAAAGGGTTACGTGAGGACAAGTAACATTTAAGGTTGGGGGATTTTGATCCATGAAAAAAATACTTATTTTTATGCCTTGTTTTTTATCAATTTCTAAGGATATTATGCTTTAATGAAAGGTATTTTGTGTTATTGGATGTAGGTGATGTAAAAAGGTCCAAAAAAGGAAAAAGGGTGAAAAATGAGCAAAAAGGAGCAAAATACAAGAATTATCAAAAATTATGGCCTGGCGCCTAGGCGCCAGAAGTTGGCGCCTAAGCGCCAGACTTGATACAGAAACTGTCAAGTTTTTGACGACTTTTGGACGGTTATTTTGACGGAGTTAGCAGTTATTGGACATTCTAGAAGACTGACAGTTGTTCCTTGATAATAGGACATGTGATACATTGCATTTGGATGCTCCAAAACAGTTTTAATCGCAAAGAGGTGCGAGCCAAAGTGAAGAGGTGCGAAGAACTTGACGCGGTGTCCGGCGCCTAGGCGCCGGATTCCGGCGCCTAGGCGCCAGGCAGACCTTCTAGAAGATTCATTGAATTTGGACATGTTTTGAAGAGGTGCCTTAAGGCAACCCTTGAAGCCTATAAATAGGAGTCCACTCCTTCAAAAAAACGTGTGTGTCCCCATTGCATCCCCTATCTCTTAGCCACTTTAGGATCTCTCATCCTTAGAGAGAGAAATAGAGAGAGAAATAAAGGGCCACTTTTATTTAGTTTAGTGAGTTTATTTTCAAATTGTTGCATTTGGAGTTCATTACACTGTGGAGTCAGTAGGAATCAGAAGATTTGTAGAAGGAATATTTGAGATAAGTATTTTATTTTTGATTCAAAGTTTATTTTTTATGTTTTGCTGTTTATATTCAATGTGTTCTGAGTAGTTATTTTACTTTCTTCCTTCAATTATGAAAAGATAAATAAGATAATATAAAATTCGATGGAGAATTGAAAATCAAAATATTTTCAAAACATTGTGAGGATATTAATACCTGATCTTACTATACTTTTTAATTTGGCCATTTAAATTGTTAAAACCTGTTGAAGAGTTTTGAGACTTAGAAGGAGAAGAACTCTTAACTTGTAGATGTCACATGAATCCTTGGGTAGTCGAAGGCCATGCGCGGGCTATTCAAGGCGAAGTGCAAATAAATAGGAAGATAAGATTTAAAGAGCATAGAATTGATAAGTTTTTAGATGTCGGCATATTTTTAGGTTGAGTGTTTTGTATTTTGAAAAGGGGTCGCCTAACAGAAATTTTCGGCGAATTTTTATATTTTAAATTTAATTTAAATATATATATATATAGTTTAAAAGATAACATTTGATTTTGAAAGTAATTTTAAGTTTAAAAGTTTTAAGATATGGAATCAAACCGATCTCACATCCCAAATAGTTTATATAAAAGAGCATCGCATCACAAACCGTGTATCTATCCCGAAGAGTAGACACACTGCTTGATGATGGGGCTCGATTAAATAAACTAGAAGATTTGTGACATCCGTTTGGTCTGCGAACCAATTTTATAAGCCGACAAATTCCCCTGCTTAATATAAATGAATTAAGTAGGGTTTATATTACCTGGGTTCTTAAAGTTCCCTATAGAGGCAAGCCCCTATAGTTAATTACATCCTAAGTGACGGGAATCACTTAAGAAAACTCTCGATAATGATCAGTGGTTTTGTTCTCAAGAATTTCAAAGTTTAAGGTTTTCAAAGGATTGGATTTCTGAAATTTTAAAAGGGAATGACTCAAAATTTGGAACAATTTATTTTTGAGAATCCAAAGGAAGAAAGGTAGGAGAAGCTTAGGATCCAAGAAGAATCTTGGCAACTTCCCGACTATCCTATTGTTTGGCTTTAATTTAAGAAAATCCTAATATTATCTGATATTTCAATCTTGCCAATTTTAATTAATTAGGACTTATATTCGTATGACATAATCATACAATCAGCCTCGAAGATGTGAGGGTTTATGTCGTATCGAACGATCACCTCGGAGTCCTAAGACCAGTTAGGGCTTAATTTACATGATATGATCATGCAAATGCCTAACGAAGAGTTGAGGATTTATGTTGCGCTAGGCAAACTACCTCGAAATCCTATGGCTTGGTTATTTAATTCTAAGAAAGGTTTTGCTAAAGTAGACCCGAGTTTTGCTGATGACGATGGCCGTGCTGCCCACTGTGCTCCAAGCTCCTTGTTATTGCAGAGGTTTGGTTTTAGAAGTCATAAATCAGGAGATGAGAGAAGTGTTTTGGTTTAGAGAAAATCTTAAAATCCAAGTGTTTTTAATATTTTAATTAAAACAAATCTTAAAGTTATTTAAACGTAACCGATTAAGATCCCACGGTTCCGTCATCCCGGCACCGTTATTTTCATCGAATTCACTTAGTCCAGATGAATTTACTAAACTCAACTGAATGAGCTCCACACTTTCATTTAGACCGTGGAAAATCCCGTTAGCAACGCGTGGGTTACATCATCCGAGGTATTCCCGATCATTCAACGAGACGTTTTAATTTAGTTGCAATTGTAGTTTTGTGTTCGTTTGTGATTAAATTTTGAGTTGTTTTATATTTTGAAATGTTGTGGCGGTGAATTTTATCTTGTAATGATTTTTAATTTAATTTTGGTTTCAGTTTAGGACTATCCTAAAGGTTTTGGTTTTCATGCAACAGTTGTTTATCATGCAAGAAAAGAAAGTGTAATGCGATTAATTAAATTGCGAGAAGGTAAATTGCAATAAAATAAAAGCGTACCTAGAGGGTCTTCCCGTCATCCCAAGCTGCACTTGAAACACATGTTAGAGCATTTAAGTATTTATAGCAATTACCTAGGTAAAGCTAAGGGCAAGGTTTCTGGTTTTCTACCAAGATCCTAGTCTTATAGCTAGTCATTCCTAGGTTTTCAATTTTTATTTATGGATGATTTTCTGCACTAAAGAATAATTAAGTTCAATTGTTCTTATAAAACACCCCGTCATATTGAGGAAGTGCTTAAGAAGAATCTTAAACATCTTTTCAATATTGCTGGAATTATTCTAAGTCCAAACGGATTTAATTAATCAGCTGAATTAATCATCCGAGGTTTAATTAAGTTTTGTTCTTTAGCTCAGTGAACTAGGACATTTGAATATCCTATAAGTGAAGTAACACTTCACTTAATACTCTGTTTAGGAGTTATGACAACAAGAGCTTTTGAGGGCAAAATGATATTTAAGTGATTTGTGATTTAATTTAATTTTAATTTATGGGTTTAAGTTTGGAATAGTGTTCAAGTTGTTTTTAGACCTATTTTGAATTCTTTATGTCTTAAGCGATGTTATATTTAATTCAATTTAATTTAATTTAATTTAATTTAATTTAATTTGGTTTAGTTTCAATTTTAATTTAATTTTAATTTTAATTTTAATTTAATTTAAATTTTAATTTAATTTGTTTTATTTTTTATTTAATTTAATTTAATTTAATATGTTTTAATTTAATTTAATTTAATTTAATTCAATTTAATTTAATTCAATTCAATTTAATTTAATTCAATTTTATTTAATTTAATTTAATTTTTATTTTATTTTATTTTAATTTTAATTTAATATTTTATTTTTTATGTTTTAAAGATGATTTAATTTAATTGTTAAAGTATTAATTTAATTGAAATTTTGGAAAGATTTAATTTAAATGCTTTAATTTTAATTTAATTTAATGATTAAGTCTTTTAGTATTTTAAATCTTGAGTTTGGATCATCATTTTAATTGGGAATTAAATATTATTGAAGTGATTAATTTAGGGATTCTTAAATTAAAGAATAAATGTCTTCTTAATAATATCCCTATTTTAATAATTTCAATTTTTATTAATCTTCCAAATTTCATTAATTAAATGATTAAAGTTTACTCTAATTAATCTTAAAAATGATTGATGGGTCTCTATCCTTTAATTATTTAAATTTCAATCATCCAAATCAGATTCGGATCAAATATATTACTCTCTCATTTTATTAAGCCTAAAGTTTTAATTAAGGTTTAAAATTTTAATTACCATTTTGCCCTTCAAGCTTAATAATTCCATAACTCACAAAATTGAGCTTAAATGAATTTGAAATTTTTATGTGGCTTTACCCACATGTCAATTAAGACATTAGAGAAAAAATGTGATTTTTCTGTATTTAATTTATTTATATAATTATTTTTTGTAGAAAATAGGGATTTCCAAGGAAAATTCAATAAGATGACCAAGGGAAATTTTCTGTCCTTAAGAAAATTATGGGGCACTCCTAATGACCAGAGGACCATTTGAACTAATTTTGGTGATTTGTTGAATTATATTTTATTTATTAGAATTATTTTTAGTTTTGGAGCATTAATTAATTTTAAAATAAAATTAAAGTTGAAAAATGGATTTTATATCTCTGACCTCAAGGAGTCCAAGAAATAAATTTTATATTTTTCTGATTTTTCTTTGATTTATTAGAATTATTTTGGTGAGAAGGTTGGAAAATACATTTTTTAATATTAAAAATTACATTAAGCCTTTAAAATTCAATATCTTACCCTAGGGACTTAAGAAAAATATTTGGTTTGTTCCTAAATTTTTAGAATTCAAAATGTGACATTTTAGTGATTTTTAACATTTTTATGATTTTTGTTATTTTTTAATTATTAAAAATATTAAAATAATGATAAAATCAACTTTTTTAGAAAATTACAATTTTAATTTTTCTAAGTTCCTCTGATATCAGAGAAGCTCCAAAATCATTTTTGTGAATTTTTTAAAAGTATTTTGTGAGTAGTGAATTTTTAAAGTTTAATTTTACCCATTTTTGCTTAAGAGGCTTAATCAACCCATTTGATGGGGTTAACCAAGTCCAATTGGTTTCAAATTTTTATGTAGTGTTCTCCTATCCCTAGAGGACAGTGGAGAATTGTTTTTAAGTTAATTTGATGAATGGTTAACCCTAATTAATTAAAGTTCAATTTCGGGTATTTAGGCCAATTAGGGTTGTTCAGTGGGATCAAGTTCTCTATGTATAGAGAGTGGTCTGGGATGATTTTGGCAGGGTTTCAGTAAGGTTTGGTTCAGCACCTCTCTTGGCTGAGAGGAGGGGGTGTTTAAATAGGAGAGGATGGAGGGCCTCCTGTGGGGGTTTAAGGGTTGGGATCGAGCTTGCTCGGTGAGGAGGAGAACAGTACGCAATGGCCATTTGGAGTGAGGCGGCTCAACGAAGGTGGAATTCCAAAATTTGGCTCCTCCCGAGGTCTCGGCCATGGTGTTTTCCAGCGATCCGAGCAATCGGCCAGCAGGCATGGGTCACCCTCGAGTTCGGGTGAGTCGGTGGCTGGGTTTTGTGTAGGCGATTGAGCTTTGCCATGTGTAAAGGGGTTAGATCAAAATGGAATGGGGGCATGGCTATTTTGGCTTGGCTTGGGTCAACCCATGTGTTTGGGTTGGGTTCACCTCCCCATGACCTGGTTTTAGGCTGAGAGGATCATGTGAGTCAACCTACCAAAGGTAGTGAAGTCCACATCAAGGATTAGGTGGCAAAGTATGGTTTAGAGTGTATCATGTTTAAGGTAAAAAAAGGTTTAAAAAGGTTTAAGAAAGAGATCCCCTCTCTTGCCATTAATGGCTTGGTGAGGTGGAAAGTAGATTCCATGGCTCTCACGGCTCCCATGTAGCTCATGCATGGCTTCATGGCTCATATATGGCTTCGGAAAAGTTGTCTCACTTGCATGAAAAAGGGTGTTGGAATTTTTCATGGATTTAAGGAGAATTGTCATAAGGCTTGATTTGGGTTTATTTTGTGATGGATTTTAGAACTTAGGAAGTGTTTTAAATCAAAGGGATGATGAGAGGAATTTCATGTGGGCTTTGTCATGGACTTTGGGCTTTTGAACTTGCTTTGGATGGGCTTTAGGAAGGCTTAAGGGAATGAGCCTTTAGGTTTAAGAATGAATTCATGGATGGGAATTTTGTATAATTTTGGGCCAAATAATTGTTGGGTTTGGTTTAGGGATGTGTCATGAGTGATTTGAAATGAATTTGAGGTGGTTTGGGTTTGAATTGGGTTGAATTTAGGTTCATTTGGTAAATGGGCCAATGTAGGTCAAATTGGGCTAATTTGGGCCAATGTTGGGCTAAGGTTGAAATTGATGTAAAATTAATGTTGTGAAATGTTTATGGGAGTGTTTCAAAGAGGTTTTAACTTTGGTTGGGTTTTGGTTTTGGGACTTGGGCTTATTTGGGTTAGGTTTGGGTTTAGGTCAAAATTGGGCTTTTTGGTTTTGGGTTGAATTTGAGTGGGGTTTGGGTCCAAATTTTGGGCAAATTATGTTAGTTTTTTGTTTTTGGGGATGTTAGGGAAGGTTTAGAAAAGTTTTGGGGTCAATTGGAGTTGAATTGGTTTGGTTTGGGCTAAGTTTGGGTCATGGGTCCAAATTGGGCCTTAAGCCCCAAACAGGAATTGGGCCCAAATGTCAATCAAATTGGACTTGAGTTTGGTCTAGATTGATATTGTGGATATTAAATTGAAGTTTAGAATTGAATTGGACCAAAATTGGGGTCAATTGGGTAGATTTGGTTTGACATTGGGTTCACTTGGGTTAAGAATGGGCTAAATTGAGGGTTTTGGTAAAAGTGGGATAAATTGACAAAATTGGCCCATGGTGTAGTTAGACAAAATGAAATTGGGAATATTTGGGATTTTCTGGAATTTTCTGGGAATTTTCTGAAATTTTGGATTTTTTGGCTAAGAGGGGCATTTTGGGTATTTGGAGGGTATTTGGGGGTATTTTTGGAATTTTTGGTATTTTTGGCTATGGATGATCAATTTGATTGGTGAGGAAATGTTCAAGGTTAATTTTGGAGAATTTTGGGTGATTTGGAATTTTTGGAGGATTTGGGCAATTCTAAGGGCTTTTAGTAGGTTTGATGGGTGTAGGGTCCTCGGGGTCAAAAATTGAAATTTTGGAATAATGAAGATTGATCAAATATGAATGGAATGGAATCACTTTGATTGAGCCATGAAGTCATATTAAGCTTATATGAGCCATGAGAGGACTCATTTGAGGCATTCATTATGTTGTTCCTAACCCTCTTAACCAGGGGCTTAGGGGTTAAGGTCCATCCATATGAATTACCTACATGAGTCAAGGAGTCAAGTTGAGTATGGGTGTGGTTTTAGGATTTGGATTGTGTGTGTGAGAGTGTAGAGTGTGAGTGTAGTGAGTGTGTAAGTCAACCCTCACCAGACCAAGCCACCTAGTGGTGGTCCTAAGGCCGAAGAGTCCTATGGGGAACTAATCCTTTAAACCCTCACATTTGATTTCAACCCTCTAGGTGATTAGGGGTCTACAATCAAGCTTGTGGGGTTTGCGGGGAGGCAAGAAGTGGTTTAAATTTCTAAGGGATGGGTCCCAATTCTAGTCCTCTAAGATAGTCAAAGGAAAGCCTAAGGCTAGATCCTAAACACTAAAGAGGGAAGAGAAGACCTCATCAAAAATGAGGTCAACATTAGAGTGACAGACTAAATTCTTATAATTTGATTTATAGATAAGGAAAGGGACACTAGTAGAGCTGACCATAGCCACCTTTGAACATCTAGTAGTGTGAGCCTAGATTAACCCATTCTACTAACAATACTTCCGGACTCGATCCGTAGATTGCCTGATGTTCTTTGTGCACGGATCAAAGGGTAAAGAATAAGAATGCTTCTATTTGGTACAATACCATAAAATAGATTCTCCAATGAATATTAAATTATCTTAAAAATCATGGATTAATTGAAAGGAAGAAAGTTATTTGTTTTATATTATTTTCACAAAATCATTTTCTTATTATTAATTTCTTTATCTGCATCTAGTAAATTAAAAGTAATTTATAGTTAGATTAAAATACAAAAAGATTTTGAAATACAATATCTAAAAATTTATTACCATTTTTCCCCGTGGGATCGATACTGGGGTCTTTGTTTCAAAGCCCTTTATTACTTGAAACGATACGTATACTTGCGTAGTACCCAAAAAGTATATAAAATATTTTCCTTTAAAGTTATATTTTGCTATATAAACATGTATTTAAAAAGTATTAATCACTAACGGCCTAGCATTCAGTAGCAATCAAGTTTTATTTAATGTTATTGCCGTAAATTAAAATTTGGTACACATCTATATAGCTAGTTATTCCGGGTCAAGTGTTTCACGCCTTTGCCAGAAATTAAATTTTCTAGCAGTGGTAACAAATTCTTGTATTTGGAAATACAAAAATCGGGTCAGGAAGTTAGCAAAGAAATATCATATTAATCATTGTATTGCTACTGCTTATCATCCGCAGACAAGTGGTTTGGTTGAATTTTCCAATTGTGAAATTAAAAGAATATTGGAAAAAACTGTTAATCCAGATAGAAAGGATTGGTCAATCAAACTGGATTATGTTTTGTGGGTCTACAGGACTGCTTACAGAACACCTATAGAAATGTCCCCATATAGGCTGATTTTTGGAAAAGCTTGTCATTTACCTTTTGAACTTGAGCATAAAGCATATTAGGCTATTAAAGAGTTCAATTATAATTTGAAAGATGCTGCTGAAAAGAGATTATTGCAATTGAATGCGCTTGAAGAAATAAGGAATGAATCTTATGAAAATACTAAGATTTATAAGGAAAAGATGAAGTTATGGCATAATCAGAAGATTCTTACTAAAAATCTTGTATCGGGACAAAAAGTTTTACTCGTATAATGCTAGATTGAGAATATTTTCCGGAAAACTTAAGTCCGAGTGGATGGGTCCATTTATTGTGATAAAAGTTTATTCTTATGGAGCTGTAGATATTCAAGTTCCTAAGACTGGAAAAATACTTAATGTTAACAGACATAGACTTAAACCATATTTTTCAGTCAATAAATTTAAATCTGATAATAATTTGATGTTGGGTCACTCAAAATGAGTTCTGGGTATGTCAGGCTAAAGACGTTAAAACAAGCGCTTTGTGGGAGGCAACCCATAATTATCGGTGTGCTTTGCTTTATGTTGTTTTGTGTGCTTTGTTTGCTTTATTTGGTTTGTTTTTATGTTTTTAGTGGTAGTAATTTGAAGTTTTTAAACTATAGTAGAGTTTATTTGACCTTAATTAATGACTTAGAGAAGTCAGAATGAAAATTTGGACACTTAGCAGACCTGTGCTAAATTAAGCACTGGTGGCTAAGCGCCAACTGGTTGGTGCTTAGGCGCAACAGTTACAAAAAACGTGAAAAATGAGGTTCTAGAAGCCTAGATCATGGGGGAGTAGTTTTGGAAGTTGTTTTGGAGTTTTAAAACGTCTTGGGGTAGATTTAGCACTTCCAAGTCTATAAAAAGGACCTGATGTAAGAGAAACACTTGCCCCAAGTCCTATTTTCATTTCTAAGTCTTAAGAAGAGAGTTTTGAGTGCATCATGTCTTCCTGGGAGAAGGAAATGAAGAAGAAGCAAGATTCTAACAAAAGTAAGTTCATTAGTGATAGTGCTAAAGAATTATTCAATGGATATCTCGCTGTTAGTATTCAAGGTATTGCAGAAATGATTACAAATATTGAAGCCCGAGTGACTTCAATGAAAGCAAAGATCAATGATGGTAACCTGCATTTGGAGCACATGGGATGGCAACTCAAGATGCAATTCAGTCATTCAAGGTATGTGGGAGAAGCGGATAAGGCGATGTTTGTAAAGAACAAATGGATTGAAGAAGAAGATGTAAGAATGAACAACTATAGCCCGTTCTATCAAATTTATATTCCACAAGGGTCAAATGAGAATAATAGTGGTCCTGGATATAATCCGCCTAATGGAGAATGGAATTAAGAGTGCTTTGTTCTTATTTGTTTAGTGTTCTTATGTGTTATGTTTAGTTTTCCTGTGTGTTATGTTTGGTGTGTTTAGTGTTTATATTTAAGTATTAACTAAGCCTGATGATGTGATGGTTACATCCTAGAGATGTATACTTATCAGTTTGAGATTAAAGTCTCTTGTATTTAGAGAATTTCATCCTTTATGTGTGGATAGAAATTCAAGAATTGTATTAAGTGTTATGTTTGTTTTAATATAAGTTTGTGTTTTTGTGAAATTTGTGTGGAATCAATGGATATTAAATTTTGATTTGAAATATTGAAGATTTATGTGGGGAGAAATAATTATTCTGGAGTAATTAAAGGTGATTAACCAAGTGATTTAGCGCATATACCTTAATTGTGAAAATTTAGGTATTGGCGGCTAAACGCCAAAGTGCCGGCGCTTAAGCGCCAAATTTTGCGACTAAGCGCCGAAAGTTCGCGCTTAGGCGTCAGTTAGCGAAAATTTGTTCCCAACAGTTAAAAACCCAAAAAAAGTCATTTTTAAAGCACCTCGTCATCTTCAACCTTCGGTTTATCGCGAAAGAGGAGCCTAGGGCATCATACTGTGGATCATTTAAGAGCCGATCTCAACAAAAATTGTTAGATTTGGATTCCTTGAGGTAAGAGCACTACTCCTAAGTAAAAATTTTTTATTTTCATCATGTATTTTGAGTACATTTTGGAAAATCTTAAAATCACTATTCATGGTGAAAATTTGAGGAAAAACTTGAGAAATTACTTGGATTTAGTGAAAATGTCATTTGGAAGATATTTTAGCAAATTTAGTTTGATTTTGGAATTTATGGTGAATTTTTTCGTGAATTTTTAGAGATGGACCCAAAGTCAAAGCGTGCACGAGAAAAGACAATATTTGATTCTGACAAATTAGTTAGTATGAGGGCTGAGGAACGATACGTCGATGCATTGCAGTCACGTAAGTTGATTCCTGAGCGAGTATTTAGTAAGCCAGGAGAGGTGATTGAAGATATGATTGCTAGAAGGAACTGGGAGAATTACTGTTGCTTCTCCGCTGTTGCTGTTGTTTCTTTGGTTAGAGAATTTTATGCAAATTTGTCCGCTGCAGAAGAGAATCAAGTGATGGTTAGGAGGCATGAGGTCAACTTTTCTTCTAGAGCAATCAACATTTTTTATGGACTACCTCCTGACATGTTCTGTTTTTATTCTAATTATCATCCTACGGAAGGGGAATTAGATGAGATCATGGAATTTCTGACTGATGGAAGAGGATTATGGAAAATAACTAATAATAGAAGAGTGAACTTTTCTGCTTCCAAATTGAATGCCATTTCTAAGGCATGGCATTATTTTATCTCATCTAATTTGTTACCTTTGAGTCATACTAGTGAAGTAACGAGAGAAAGAGTTGTGTTGAACCATTGTACTCAGCAAGGGAAGCCTATTGACATTGGAGGTATAATTTATGATTATGTTTTGAATCGTGCTAGATCAACCACGATTGCAGGTATGGGATTTCCTTCCTTGATTCATTCATTATGTGAACGATCTGGAGTGAAGTTTGAAACCTGGGAAGAGGTAATTCAGCCATTAGACCAATTACCAGTGTAAACGTTGGTTCTTACACTGTACATTCAGAGTTTGATTGGAGAGAAGGATTTGGTAGGGCTTCTACTGCTTCTGCTTCTGCTTCTGCTGCATCTACTTTTCATGCTACTACTTTATGTGCTTCATCATCTACTGATTCACAGACTGGCTTATTAAGAAAAATTTTGAAAAAAGTAATTCTTACTCGAGAGCATCTGAAAGATATGGATGATAAGATGGATAATGTGGAAAGATATATTGTGAAACATGATGAGTATGAGGAGAGTTATCAGCAATATTTGGATAGACTAATTAGAGGTGATCAGAGTGCTGAGATGCCTCCTCATCCATTCTACATACCTTATGTTCCATCTAGGGATTGGAACGAGCAGGATGATGATGATGATGGTGAGTAGGTTAGTATTATTTGTTTTCATTGTGGTGTTTTTGTTGATGTTTTTGTGTTTTGTTTAGTATTTAGTTTGATCATTGTGTTGTGATGTGAACCTTGATAGTATGCAGACTGTAGTTTGTGTTATTTTTTTGTTATGCATATTTAGATGTATTATTGTTATTGTATTGATGTTTTATATGTTGCTTTGTGGTAGTGTGTGTAATAGTAAATGTTTTAATGTGTATGTTATGTTAGAGTTTTTAGTAGTGTGTACTTTAATTCAAAAAATGTTAGGAGATTATAAACCACTATTAGGAACTTCTACTTAAGGAACTACATGTTTAAGATTTTTCGAATTCCACTATCATCTGTTATCTTTATCGGTGTGTTATTTCAGTTAGTGTGTATTTGCTTTGAAAACCTCCACTACTGTAGAAGTCTTTTTGAAATTTTTACTTTTCTATGTATAAAAAATTGTTTTGAAAAACTAAATTTGATTTCATTTTACTCCTGTTATTTAAATTTTTATACTTGCATATTAGGATATTAATAATTCCTGCAAGCAAGATATGTCAGTTTTTATTTCTCGCCTATATATCATTTCTTATGCATAAATGTTTTATCTTAACTAAAAATTAAAGTTTTGGGGGGGATTTTAAAAACAAAGATTTTCAAAAACCTAAAATTTTATTTGATTCTCAAGAATACTTAAAAATAAATCTTATTTTTGATTGAGAACAATTATGTACATGAAGTTATATTAGGGGAACAAAAATTTTGAATATAGAAATGAATAAAAGAATTTAGTTAAAATTTATAATAATCATGAAAAATTAAAGTTAAAATTTTCTTAATGAAGAGCTGTTAAATAAAGTTAAACTATCTTTAGTAAGAAGTTTTCTATTTTTGGATAAATAGAAGATTTGACTTTTATTCTTCAAAGCTTAAAATTCTTTTATTGAAGAATAATTGTTAAATATTATTATTAGGATTTTTAAGTGAAAGATGTATATCTGACCTTTATTTTAAATGGAAGGGTGGAATTCAAAATCATTAAAGACCTATCCAGATATAGTAATCCTTGCCTTAAAAAAAATTTAAAAAAAGAGAAAAAAAACGAGAAAAAGAAAAGAAAAAGTGAAAAATAGTATATGAAAAGGGAGGAGAAGCTTGAGGATTTAAGGGCCTAATCAAAAATTGGTTTCATACCTAAAGTTTAAAATATAAGTTCAGAGAAAATCTAAAGCTTAAGGTTATAATATAGTAAGTAAAATTATTTTGAAATAAAGATTTTTAAGTGAGAAAAATAAGTGTTTGAGTCCTATATTTTGAAGAATCTACAAATATTTTTGAATTAGATAGAAACTTATATTTGTCATTTTCCTTTACTTAAGAACTTTCTAAACTTTAAGTTGGTTTTAATTACTGATTTTTTTTCTAAATTGGACTATTCCATTTCTAGAACAAAATTTTGTTATCTTCCTAAGAAACTCATTACATAATTTGCATGCTAAAATGTTCTATGAGATGAATTGTCACTTGATGACAAGTAACATTTTAAGTTTGGGGGATTTTGATACACCTAAAATATATAGTATTTTATGCACATTTTTATACCTATTTTTAATGATATTGCACTTTAATGGAAGGTATTTTGTGTTTTTCTTGCAGGTATTATGAAAATGGATGGTCATGATGAAAGGAACAAAAATTGGATCAAATTTGGAGCAAAAAAAGATGAAAAATGAAAATTTGGCACTGGCGACTAGGCGCCGCTAAGCCGGCGCTTAGCCGTCACAGTTAAAAATCGAAATTCAAATGAATTTGGCACCAATTTCAAAGGGGATGGGATGCAACTCTTGGTGGTAACTTCCATAACTTCCTTTGGGCGGCAAGTTTGAATGAAGGGGTGCATTCCGTGGTAGATACATTAAATCTGAACACATTTGAAGAGACACCAAGGCACCTTTTGGTTTACTATTTAAAGAGAGTCTTAGGAAAGATTGGGGATCTTCCTTTGCATTTTGAAGAGAGTTTTCATTAGGAGTAGGAGTAAAGAGTAGAAAAGGGGATCTTCTATTGCATTTTGAAGAGAGTTTCCATTAGGAGTAGAGAGTAGAGAGGAGCTCTTCCTTTGCCTTTTTGAAGGGTTCTTTTACTTGCAAGTTTTTACATTATTTTACTTTTATTTTGCGAGAGTTTTTATTATGAGTGTGAGTATAGAGTAGAAAGGAGAAAAGGGTCGGAGTGAATTCTTCTTCTTCCCATTTCTTTTCTTTCTTTTAGTTTAGTTTTTATTGAAGTCTGAAGTCTGTAATCTGAGTCATCGGAGTTGGGAGACTTGCTCTGAGGAGTAGTTTAGTGAAGAGTCAAAAATTCAGAGGAACTTACCGAGTCTTGTGGAGAGGATTTTCAGATAAGTGTTTACTTTTGTTCTTACATTTAGTTTTTTAATTAATAATTGTTTTTGTTTGTTGTTTTTCATATGGTTTTTAATTTCAAATCAATGTGTTTTTGTATTTTTTCAATGCATTCTGAGTAGTTTACTTTATCTTCTTCTTTCTTAAATGGAGAAGTAATGAATTTATAGAGAATTGTTGTGAAAAGTATAAGTGTTTAAAAGTTGGAAGAAGTTGTGTAGATTGATTCTGAAAACATTGTTTACTTCTTAATTTGGCCTGTTAAGTTGTAGAATTTCTTGAGATTATGTAAGATCCAATGCGGTATTGTCTCATAAAAGTTAGTAAGAATCACATGTAATTATATGGGTGAGAATTGTAGTCCATATAATTGAATGTAATATTAGAAGATATTTTTATGGAAGGGAGTAAAATTAGAGGATTTTAGAGTGACGAGCTAAAGCCCCCTAATTTGGTTTGAAGTTTTGAGTTTTGTTATGAGAAGTTAGCCCAGGTTGGTGGGAATCGAGGGAACTCTAGAGTGAGAGATCGGTATCTTCCCTGCTCTAATCATGTTCAAAATGATAAAAATTTCAAATTAACCTATGTTCTTTATAGAACCAAGTAAGGGTAAAGAACACATTTGCTTCTATCTGTCGCAACAAATTTAAATAACAATACTTTAATAATTATTACTACTTCATAAAAGAAAAGAAAAAGATATTCTGGTTAATAGTGTTTTTCATACAGTGTTATTAGTTATTATAATTTTAATTTCTTGCTTAATATTTTATTAAGGAAATTTCAATAGACAAATCAACATTCAAAAGTTTTCAAAATCAAGACACACTTTCAAAAGCCATAAAAAAGTAAAAAAAATAAATTTTTTATTTTTTTTAAGATTTTCAAATTTTCCCTGTGGGTTTGATATCTCGAGGCTTAATCTGAAAGTCCTATATTACTTGATAAACGATATGTATACTTGCGTAGTATCCCATATTATAAAATCATAATTTTCATATCTAAATCATTAGCACATATATATTTGGTGTGGAGTCAAGTTTTTGGTGCACATATATTCCTAGCGGCTCAAGTTTTTGGTGCCGTTGCCAATTTTCATATCATATTTGTAAGTATAAATATCAGGGGATCACGTAGTATCCCATATTACAAATAATTAAAGTATAATTTCATATCTAAAACGTAAGGGTAAATATTCGGGGATCAGAGGCCAATTTAAAGTTTAGAAATCTCTTAGGTAAAGGTTTATAAAAATATGAGTTTCTATCTTATTCAGAAATACTTATAGATTTTTCAAAATATAGGGCTTAGGCATTTTATTTTCTTTACTTAAAAATATTTACTAAAAGTAATGATACTAACTATATTATATTCATAAGCTTCAAGATTTTCTCAAACTTAAAAAGATCAGGTGTGGAACCAATTTTTGACCTTAATCCTCAACCTTCTCCTTCCTTTTTCACATAATAGTTTTCACTTATCTTTCTTCTTCTTCTTCTTCTTTTTTGTTTTATTTTCTTTTTTTTTAGGCAAGGATTACTATATCTGGATAGGTCTTTAATAATTTTGAATTCCACCCTTCCTTTCCCAAAGCATAAGGTAGATATATATCTTTTACTTTAAAATATAATAAAATTATTGAAATTTATTTTCAATAAAAAAATATAAGTATTAAAAAAATTCTAATCCTTCTACTTTTCCAAAAATGCAGCTTTTCCTACTAAAGATAGTTACAAAGTATTTATAATTTCCTTACTTTGAAATGTTTAACTTTAACTTTTTCATCATTACTATAAAATTTAACTAAATTCTCTTACTCATTTCTATATTCAAAATTTTACTTCCCTAATATAACTTCATACACAATTATTTTTCAATCAAAATCAAATTTATTTATAGCACATTTGAGAACAAATAAAATTTAAGTTTTTGAAAATTGTTTTTTATCCCCCCCCAAACTTTAAAGTTTTTGTTATAATAAAACATTTAAGCATAGTAAAAAGATACATGGGTATGAATTGAAAACTATAAGTATCATGTTTGCATAAATTTTTATATCCTATATATGCAAGTATAAAAATTAAAAATAGGAGTAAAAACAACTCGAACAAATTTTAATTTTACATTTTATATATAAGAAATTCAAAAGATTTCTAAAGTATTTGAGGTAACAAAAGCAAATTCACGCATACTTAAACAGAAATCTACAACTAAAATATATGGTAGTAAATTGAAAAGTTAAACATGAAATTAAATAGTAGCTTTTAATAGTGTTCTAAACCTTCCTAATAGTTTCTGGAATAAGTTCTACACTATGAAACAAAATACACTACAAATTTTCTAATACATTTACTACCACAAAAACACTAAACACTCACATCACATAACGCAAACAAATAACATCCACAAATTACATAAAAAACTACAATAGTTCAGATTGTTCAATCATACCTACAACATAAAAGTCTGAATAACAACTACAAATAAAAAGTTTACAACACATACACAAAAACATAAAAGTCCAAACATAAGATCAATCCTAAGCCTCATCATCATTCTCATCATTATCTATCTAGTTCCAGACATGTGTAGGCTCGTATGGGGTATAGTATGAATGTGGAGGTAACACGGCTCTATGATCTCCTCTAATCAATCCATCCATATAACTGTGATAACTCTCCTCGTACTCATTATGCTTCTGCAGATAATCCCCTATAAGTCTACTTTTCCTTCAATATCATGTACTCGATCCGCAGTATAATTAATATTATTTTTCATTTTATTTAATAGCTCTATTTGTGAATATGTGAACTGATTTGTTGATGATTGAGAAGTTGAAGCATGAGATGGGGAAGCAGCAGAAGTAGAAGCACCTGAAGCTCTCGAGAATCCTCCTCTCCAGCCAAAAATAGAATTCTCAGCGTAAGTCTTCACATTCATATTGGTAATGGGCTTCAGAGGTTGAAGGACCACTTCCCAGTTATCTGATCTCACACCAACCCGCTCACATAATGAATGAATAAAGGAAGTCAATCTCATGCTTGCAGTAGTAGCAGCTCTTGCATAACTCCAAATATACTGATAAATAATCGCTCTTATATCAATTGGCTTCCCCTGCTAGATACAATAGTTTAATGTGGCTCTTTCTCTTGTGACTTCACTCAGATGATTGGTGGGAATCAGTTTGGATGATATAAAATAATTCCATGTCTTAGAGGTTGAATTCAACTTTGAGGCAGGGAATTTAACTCTTCTTTCATTTGTTATTTTCCACGGTCCTCTTCCATCATTGAAAGCAGATATAATTTCATTCAACACTTCCTCCATAGGATTATAATTAGAATAAATGTATAATGAATTATGCGACAGCAGGTAAAACTCAATAATTACCTCGAGCATGAAATGAACTAATTTCCCTCGAACCAACACAAAATTTTCTTCTGCCTTAAAGAGATTTGCATAAAACTCCCGCACAACATAAATAACAGTTATGGCCTAAAAATAGCAAAATATGTTCCAAAGTCTTCTAAAGATCATATCATCTATCTCACCACGAGGCTTATCAAAGCATCGCTCTTGAATTAATTTACGTGACTGTAGTGCTTGCACATAATGATCCTGAGCCTTCAAACTCACAAACTTTTTGAATCAATGGTGGTACTCCTCTTGCTCCTTTTTGTTTTTAGTAACATT
This sequence comes from Papilionanthe hookeriana x Papilionanthe teres, assembly GCA_022702705.1. Lineage (NCBI taxonomy): Eukaryota > Viridiplantae > Streptophyta > Magnoliopsida > Asparagales > Orchidaceae > Papilionanthe > Papilionanthe hookeriana x Papilionanthe teres. Next base: position 127,970,973 of record CM040421.1, on the reverse strand, counting down.
TCTAAAACTTGTATATAAATCACAATAAATTCCAAAATTAAGAAAAAATTACTAAATTCAACTTCTAAAGTCTTAAACTAATAAATCTAAGTAATTTCCAAAGTTTTTCTCAAATTCATCATGAATAGTAAAGTTTAGATTTCTCGACAATGCTCTTCAAATACATGGTGAAAATCCAAAATTTTTACATAGGAGTAGTGTACTTACCTTAAGAAGATCAAATGTAGTAAATTTGGCTTGAAACAACTCAAAAATCTCCAAGATATAGGATGACCTAGCCTTAAAATCGTGAAAATGGTGAAGAAGAAGATCATGGGAAGAAAAAAGAATTGCTATTTTTGGATTTTTAACGTCTGCGAACCGGTTTTCATGAACCAGCGCCTAAGCGCGAAAGTTCGGTTCTTAGTCACGAGTGCACAAATTTTGATGTTTTCACTAAATGAACTTTTAAGCTCATTTGATCAACCCTAAATGATCTTAATAAGTATATATTTCCCTTGTACTCTTCTTATACTCCAAAATCACGCATTATAACAAAAATAGATTCAACACAGTTTCACACAAACAAACACTTCATTACCAACCAACAAATAAGTATAAAATACAAATCTTCAATCCAAGATTCTTGGATAAGATCTCATCTTTACTCACACTTTAACACATTAAACAAAACACAAAACAAACATATAAGATACAACAAACTTCTAACACAAAAAATACATAAAACATAAAACACTAATAACTAAACATGGTTGACTAACTTCTTAATACAACTTAAGAACTTAATTTTATTCTCCATTAGGTGGAACATATCCAGAACCTCCATTAGTTCCTTCAGATGCATTTGGTATAGAAATTTGATAAAACGGGCGATGGTTGAAAACTCTTACTGAATCTTCTTATATCCACTTGTTCTTCAAAAACATCATTTTATCCACCTCTTCAACATGACTAGTATGACTAAAATGCATCTTTAATTGCCATCCAATATGCACCAACTGTGCATTAGTATCATTTACCTTTGCTTGATTGAAGCCACTTCATTCTCGAGTTTCACAATCTTCTCTGTTATTCCTTGGATACTAACGGCTAGAAATTTGTTGTATAACTCTTGCGCACTCTTACAAATAAATTTCTTCTTGTTCGCATCCTCTTTCTTCTTAACTTCACTCTCCCAAGAAGACATTTTTGTAACTTAAACTTCTCCCTTAGACTTTTAGGATGAAAATTTGGAATGGGGTGAATATCTCTTCATCCAATTTTTATTTACAGAATTTAGAAGCACTAACCCCCCCCTCCTTTACAAACCACTAAATAATTTTCCAACAACTTCCACACAATTAGGACTTTTAGAACCTCAATTTTCACGTTTTTCATAACTCTGACACCTAAGCGCCAACAGCTGGTGCTTAGCCGTCAATGCTCATTTTAGCAAAGGTCTGTTAAACATCCAAATAATCATTTTAACCCATCCAAGTTATCAATTAATGTCTCATTATCTCCACTAACAAAATATAATCAAAATACTACCACGTAGTTCTTACTTCAAACCAAACAAAAAAACACATAAAACAAACTCAAAGCAAAGCACACTGATAACTATGGGTTGCCTCCCACAAAGCGCTTAGTTTTACATCCTCAGCCCGACATACCCAGTGCTTATTCTGGGTGGCCCAACATCATATTTTCATCAAGTTTAAGTTGATCCACTGAGAATATGGTTTCAGTCTATTTACCATTCACTTTGAACATTGTCTCATTTTTAGGATCTTTAATATCTACAACTCCATAGGGATAAACTTTTATTACAATAAATGGGCCCATCCTCCTGGACTTAAGTTTTCCAACAAATAATCTTAACCTAGTATTTTATAGCAAAACTTGTTGTCCTGGCTCAATCTTTTTAGTCAGAATCCTACTATTATATCATATCTTCATCTTTTCTTTGTATATCTTAGCACTTTCATATGATTCATTCATTATCTCTTTAAGTTCATTTAATTGCAATAATCTTTTCTCACCAGGAACCTTCAAATTATAATTAAACTCCTTAATAGCCCAATATGCTTTATGCTCAAGTTAAATTGGTAAATGACAAGCTTTCTCAAAAATTAGCCTATATGGGGACATTCATATGAGAGTTTTATATGCAGTCATATACGCCCACAAAAAAAAATCCAGCTTGATTGACCAATCCTTTTTGTTTGGATTAACAGATTTTTCCAAAATTCTTTTAATTTCACGATTGGATAATTCAACCAAACCACTTGTCTGAGGATGATAAGCAGTAGCAATTTTATGGTTGATGTGATATTTCCTTATTAATTTCTCCATAATTGCATTTCAAAAATGACTTCCCCCATCAGGTATTATTACACTTGGCATTCCAAATCTACAAAATATGTTCTTTCTTAAAAATTTTGCAACACTTCGAGCATCACATCGAGTTAAGGCACAGCTTCTATCCATTTAGATACATAGTCTACTGCTAACGATATATATAAATTTCTGAAGATGGTATAAATGGTCTCATGAAATCTAATCCTCAAACCTCACATATTTCAACTTCCAACATATAATTGAGGGGCATTTCATTTCTTCAAGAAATATTGCCTACACGCTGACATCGATTATAATTTTTAATATAAGCATTAACATCCATAAAAATTGTAGGCCAATAAAATCCAAATTGCATAATTTTATATGCAGTTTTATCAACCATCAAATGTCCCCCAAAATCAGAATCATGATGTTTTTGAATAATTTCATAAGTTTCTTCTAATGGCACACAATTTTGAATAATTAGATCATTTCATTATTTATATAAAAACAGGTTGTCCCAAAAATAAGTCTTAGCTTCAGATAAAAATTTCTTCTCCTGTTGTTATGTCAAAGCATAGGGAATAATATCACTGACAATAAACTTCACAATATCAGCATACCATGGAACGCGCCACTCATTGATAATGAGCAAATTTTCATAAAGAAAATGTTCATTAATTTCTTTTTCAGAGCAGAGAGATTTTTCATTTTCAAGCTTGGACAGATGATCAGCAATTTGATTATCAGCACCCTTCCTATCGACTATCTTAAAATTAAATTCTTGTAAAAGAAGAATCCATCTTATCAGTCTTGTAAAAGATGAATCCATCTTATCAGAATGGTTAGCATACACTACACATTTTGTTTCAATTAATTTGATCTAAATTTATCAAAAACATATATTATAGCTAATAACTCTTTCTCAGTTGTGGTATAATTAATTTGAGCTTCTATAAGATTTCTACTAGCATAGTAGATCACTTTGAAAATCATATCATGTTTTTGTCCTAAAACAGCTCCGATAGCATAATCACTTGCATCACACATTAAATTAAAAGTTTTTTTCCAATCTGGTGAAACAATAACTGGTGCAGTGATTAATTTCTCTATTAACTGCTCAAAAGCTTTTAGGCATTCTTCATCAAAATTAAAAATTGCAACATTTTCCAATAAACGGCATAGTGCCTTAACAATTTTTGAAAATTCTTTAATATAATGCCTGTAGAATCCAGTATGTCCTGAAAAACTTCTAATCTCCCATACATTTGTTGAGCAAGGTAAATTAGCAATCACTTGAATTTTTGCAGGGTCTACTTCCATGCCTTTCTGATATATGATGTCTTAAATCAATTCCTCCTGCTACCATAAACTGGCATTTTTCCCAATTAAGGACTAAATTTATTTCTTCACAACGCTTAAGAACTTTAGATAAATATTCTAAACATATTTCAAATGAAATTCCAAACACTGAAAAATCATCCATAAATACTTCAATTCCTTTTTCAATTAAATCACAAAAAATTATTATCATACATCTTTGAAATGTATTAGGGACATACATAAACCAAAGGACATTCTTTTAAAAGCAAATGTACAATATAGATTGGTAAACATTGTTTTCTCTCGATCCTTAGGAGCAATTTGTATTTGATGATAACCAGTATATCCATCCAGAAAATAAAATTATTTATGCCCAGCTAGTTTATCCAACATTTGATTTAGAAAGGGTAGTGGAAAATGATTTTCTTGGTGGAAAGATTTAATTTTCTATAATCAATGCATATTCGCCACCCTGTGACTTGTCTAGCTGGTATAAACTTATTATGTTCATTAATAGTCACAGTAACTCCTCATTTCTTGGGAACATAGTGAATAAGACTAACTCATGCACTATCTGAAATATGGTAGATAATTCCAGCATCTAACCACTTTAAAATTTATTTCTTAACAATCTCTTCCATAATAGGATTTAATCTCCTTTGAGGATCAGCCCTGGGTTTGCAGTTCTCTTCCATAAGGATTATGTGCATACAAATTGAATGACTTATTCCTTTAATATCAGTTATTGTCCATCTAAAGGCTTTCTTATATTTCTTTAAAGTTTCAAGCAAACTCTATTCTTCTTCTACAGTTAATTTTGAGAAAATTATAACTGGCAAAGTTGAGGAATCACCTAAAAAGACATATTTTAAATATGCATAAAGTAACTTTAATTCAAGTTCATGAACTTTTTCAATTCATGGAATAAAAGATTCATCTTTCTTTGTTATGTTCAAAACTTCAGAACTTTCTCGAACATAATTTAAATCTTCCTCATGAAAATCATGAGAATATTGTACTTCCTCTTCTTGCTCATGTTCCAACTTTTCACTTTTAGACTTTTCATCATAAGTTGCTTTAAAATGGGATTCACTCAGATATCTTATAACATAACATTCATCATCTTCACCTTTTGCAGGATATTTCATTGATTTTGACATATTAAATGTGCATGTTTAATCGTTAATGTGCATAGTTAATTATCCTTTATGCACATCTATCATTGCTCTTCCTGTAGCTAAGAAAGGTCTCCCCAAAATAATAGGTATCTCTTTAACTTCATTTGTATTTAGCACAATCAAATCAATAGGAAAGATAAATTGATCTACTTTTACTAAAACATCTTCTATAACTACTTTAGGATATGTTATCGAACGATATGCTAACTGCAGCATTATAGTAGTAGGGATTATTTCTCCTAATCCCGGTCTTTTAAATATATATAATGGCATAAGGTTAATGCTTGCACCTAAATCACATAAAGCTTTCCCCAAAAATCTATCTCGGATTGCACTTGGAATTGTGAAGCTACCAAGATCTTTAAGCTTTTTAGGAAGCTTCTTCTGAATTATAGCACTGCACTCTTCACTAAGTGAAATAGTCTCATTATCTTCAAACTTCCTTTTTTTGTTAAGGATATCCTTCATAAACTTCACATAGCTCGGCATTTGTTCTAAGGTTTCAGTTAATGGAATATTAATTGTAAGTTTCTTAAAAATTTCTAAGAATTTTAAAAGTAGCTTATCCAACTTTTATTGTCGAAGGCTCTGAGGAAATGGACGTAGTGGCTTTTCTAAATCAATTTTTGGTGGAGATATAGGTCTTTTCAATCCATTCGGAGCATCCTATTTTGGTTCTTCAATCTCTTATTTCTATTTCACTCTCTTTTTGAACTCCACCTTCCAACTCTCTTCTACTTCTCAATTGAATTACTTTTACTTGTTTTTTATTTTTTTCTCTTGGATTTATCTTTGTATTACGCGGAAGTGTTCCTTGGGATTGATTACTTAACGAATTGGTTATTTATTCCAATTAATTCTCAATAAATCTAATTATAACTTCTTGAGTTTGCAATTAATTTCCCATTTGTAATACCACTTCTGCTATAAACAACTTCTTCTCCTTCAATTTCGAAGTATCATTAAAACAAGGAGGATAAGTAGGTCTATATTTATTATTTCCATGGATTTTTCAGTTCCCCAATGGGTTTACTTAGTTGTTCCCCCATTGTTGATTACTACCACCCGGATTGTTGTTATTCTAGTTAAAGATTGGATGGTTCTTCCAACTGGGTTATAATAATTGGAATATGGGTTATTAGGCTTGTTTATGGCATTCAAAATTACTAATGATGTTTGAGGATCTACCATTTGGCCTAATGAAATTTCTTTAATTATTGAAATTGGCTGAGAAAAATTCATTCCAAATTGGTCTATCTTTCTTTAAACTGTAGCAACTTGATTTGCTAACATTGCAAAAGCATCAGATTCATGAACATTGGCTACCTTCTTAGAAATTTCCCTCTCAGAAAGCTATTGAAAATTATTTGTAGTCATTTCTACAATTAAAGCATAAGCGTCATTAAATTGGTTAGACATCAATGAACCACCAATAGCAGCATCGATAATAGATCTAAGAGATCCAACTAATCCATTATAAAAAGTTTGAATTGTTAACCAATCTGGTATCGAATGATGTAGACACTTTCTTAGGAGATCATTAAAATGTTCTCATGCTTCATAAATAGAATCCCCTTCAAACTAAAAAAAGATGTAATATCATTTCTAAGTTTCGCAGTCCTTGATGGTGGAAAATATTTATCAAGAAACTTTTGCGCTAAATCACCCTAAATTCTCATAGATCCAGTTGCTAACGAATTTAACCAAATCTTAGCCCTATGCCTCAATGAGAAAGGAAATAGTCAAATTCTAATAGCATCATTTGAAACATCATCATATTTAAATGTAGCACACAATTCTAGAAAATTGGCAAGATGTAAATTTGGATCCTCAGTTGGTGCTTCCCCAAACTGATTACTAGATACCATTTGGATAATAGCAGGTTTAAGTTCAAATGAATTAGCCGCTACAGCACGATTTTGAATACTACCATGAAGTTCATTTACTGTAGAGTAGCATAATCTCTTAAAGGTCAAAATTCTTGATGGATTTCAGCTTTTTGATTATTTTGATTTGCCATTTCTTGAATATTTTTGCCTTTTTCTGTAATTTTAATTTTTCTGATTTTTCTAATAATTTTTCTAATTCAGAATCATAAGGTACAAGTCCTTCAGAACCTGAACTACACATACAGTATTATAAATCAAAATAAAATAAAATCACACAAACAATAACTTATATGAAAAAAACACAATAATTTCCTAAAATAAATCTAACAACTTTAAATAAGACTTCAAAAAGTAAAAATTAGTTTCTCTGAAAATTTTCTTCAAATATTGTTTTGACTATTTTTCCCTAGCAACGGCGCCAAAAAACTTGGTCCCTAATATTTATGCTTACGTTTTATATATGAGTTTTTTACTTTATACTTCCTTTTAATTATATATCTTTCTTTACAATGATGCCAAAAACTTATTACCGATGAAAATGAGAGTTTAATTGTTGTTATTATAAAATGGGATTCTACGCAAGTATATGTATCATATCAAGTAATATAGGACTTTCTGATTGAGCCTCAAGATATCAAACCCACAGAGAAAATGTTAAATATTCTTAACAAATAAAAAAAATAAATTTTTACTTTTTAAGAACAATCTTACTCAAACAAAGGATAATATTCTAGGAAATAAAGTTCGGTTCTTTTTGGTAATTTTTGTAATTTCAAATGAAAGCAAACAACTAAATTTAACTAGATTTTTGTAAGATGAAAGCAAATGCAAATAAAATATCTTTTTCCTTATTATGAATCATTAATAATTCATGGAATTATGTTGTGGAAGAATCTAAAATGTGTTGTGCCAAATAGGAGAAATTATATTCTTTACCCTTAATGGAGATGCTACAAAGAACATAGATTAATCTAGGCTAGGCAGGAAAAATACTAGCTCTTACTCTAGAGTTTTCTCTTCTCTCTGCACCTGGGGACTAACATCATGTATCAAGACATAAAACATTAAATCAAATTGGGGGCTTTAGCATGTCACTCTAAAGTCCTCTAATTCTACACCCATCAAAGTATCTCCCTATTTATTTGCACTCAACCATATGGACTACATTCTCACCCATATAATCTCATGTGATTCTTACCAATTGTTGACTGAAACAAGACCGTATCGGTTCTTACATGTTCTCAAAACATATATTAACATCTTAATTGGCCAAATCAAGAAGTAAATGAAGTGCAAGGTTTTGAATCATCTCAACTTCTTCCAACATTGATTTCATATACTTCACACAACTTCCATCTATAACTTAATTACTTCATCATTTTAAGGAAAAAATATAAAGAAAACTACTCAGAATTCATGGAGAAAATACAATCATGACTTAGTTTAAAAGTAGAAATCATAGTGAAAACAAAAGAAGTCTTAATTAAAAACCAAATGTAGTAACAAAGATAAAGACTTATCTGAAAATCCTCTCCACTAAACTCTTGAATTTCCTTTGAAAACTTTGATTTTCCTTACAATCTTTGTTAGAGGGTGGCGCCTAACTCTAAGGACTCCAAATCTCTCTTCTAATCCTAATACAATCTATACTAAAGTAAGTAGATATGGTGAAGTGGAGTGGCATCATACTTGAAGAACTATCATACACACTAAACATAAACCACACACCCTCCAAAAACTTTTGATCTTCAAGTCTTCTTTATATAATTTTCCAATTGGTGTTTTGGTGTCTCTTCAAATTATGTACAGATTCAATAAACTCTCCAAAAGATGCATCCTTTCAAGAGAAATCTAAATTAATTTTGGTGACAATAGGAAGTTACCCACGTTTGTACCAAAGGATGCCTCAAACACCCCTTCAAAATGGGGCCAAAAATTATTTAAATTCTCTAAAGTAACTGTCACACTTAAGCACAGGGTCACGACTCTTAGCCGCAATGCTCTAGGCCGTAAGCGCCAGGTCTGGGCACTTAGCCGCCATTGGTCAATTTTGTACCTTTCTTCATTTTGCTCCAAATTAGATCCTTTTCACTCCTTTCATCACATTCATTCTTTTAATCATACCTACAAGAAAAATACACAAAATACCTTCCATTAAAGTAAAATATCATAAAAAATAGGTATAAAAATATTATATTTTGGATGAGCTAAATAGAAATCATAAACTTCATGGCTCTTCTAGGATGAGTTCGCGAGAGGTGTTGACGATAACCCTCACATATTATCGCAGAATGAATCAATATGAGGAGCGATGGAACAATTCTAACACTCCTCCGAATTAATTTATAGATACTTCTTAATAAGGATTAATGCACTTGTAAGTTTTTCTTCACAAGTCATAAAACCAACATATCATATGTTCGAATAAACCCCCATAGAGATTTTACACGATGCAAGATACATGTCATTCTTTAAGGTAATTTCTCCAATTTATTACATCTAATTATAAAAAAACATTGTTATAAAGTAACACGTCATTTTTTTCCAGAATTGTATCGTAGCAATCGATAGAGCACATATTGATACATGTGTTCCAAATAAAGAGAAGATTACATTCATTGGCCGTTGTGGGTCCCAGATGAAGAATGTCATGATCGTATAATATTTTAACATGTGCTGCACTATTGTCATGGCCAGTTGGGAGGGCAATGCACATGGCAATAGAATTTTGAAAGCCGCAACACTGAATAACAAGTATAACTTCCCACATCTACTCGCAGGTCACCTTTGGTTGAGGCTACTCTCCTAATTCACTTTTCACTTGATTCTAATCATGCAGTACACATCAGGTAAATACTATTTGGTTGATGTTGGATATCCATTACAGCGATGGTATCTTAAATCCTATCTTGATACAAGATACGCCATACCTGACTTTGAGCGAGCCAGCAATGTAATGTGGGGTAGAAAAGTAAAGTTCACTAAAAGGCATTCCTCCTTACGCAGTATCATTGAGAGGATTTTTTATGTTTGGAAGAAAAAATGAGTTATACTCTATGATATGTCATCTTAATTGTTTCCCAAATATGTGCAATTTGTTATAGCAACGATGGCTCTCCACAATTTCATTTGGCGACACCCTTCCTGCAACGGCATCAGCTTCCATAGGGCCGACGAAGATCACGACCAAGTACCTGCCGAGGCATTTAAGTACCATCTTGGATAAATTTTTGTCGTAGCTTAAAAATGATGCTTCTACCACCTGTACTCAAGCCGAGGCAATATAGCAAAGTTGAGAGAAGGAATTATAGATGTGATAGTAGGATGGTGATTGGAGTATTCATTATATTATTATTTGTATTTTACTGAGTAGCATTTGATTCTTAATCAGTTCATGTTTATTTCCTTTCCTACTTTATTTTATTATGGTTATTTAGATTTTTTATTCTATTTGTAAGTGCTTTTCTTTATGGGTTTGAGAGGTTCATGATAAGACGTATGACCTTATGGGTTCTTCTGGATGACATGTTAGTCGTTGTTGGTTGGCTTCACATGTGAAATCTTAATGAAAATCAACCAAGCTCCTCTCTTCTCTTTGGTGCTTCTGTTTTATGGTTCTTCTAGATGGTCATTTTTGGTGATTTTCATATGTAACACACATGAGCTTGGTCATACATTAGTTTAAAGGTAACCAAGAATCTTTTTTTTATATTGTGTACTGTCTTTTTGTAGTGACAAATTAGTTGGTTGGTATACTGAGTTCTCTGAGACCTCATGCCTACACAAAACTGCAATTACTTATTTCTTTTATCAATTTCTACTTGTGTTATGACTAATGGATTATCTTTTAAAGCACTCAGAAATGATGAGCTCTATAACTTTTGGGACCTCTTAAGGATTTTTGTGCCACTATGGACTTTAGAGTTCCCTGTTGACGTCAGGTTAGCCACATAGCTACAGGAGATAGTTCTACAGGTTCCTATGAACTGTGACTTCTTTTGTTGGGTAGATAGATTGGATGATTCTACCGCCAAGAGTAACCAGGCATAGAGAGTATACCTGGAGGATGGTCTAGCTCGAGATATATGTTGTCTGCATTTTAAAAATAATATTATCATATTATTAAATATTACTTAATCATTTTTTTCTTTATTTTAGTAATCATGTTACTCACTGTTAAGTGAGGTGTATATCTTTTTTTGTACTTTTCTGAAATGGATTTTTGTTTCTCAAGTATCAAATATATTGTCGTGACAGTTCTAATGCAAACAACATTACTACACAATGGTAGAATGATCATTTGTCCAAAAACGATTCATGATAAAGAAGTTTTCGAACTACGAAAAATAAGCGACGAAGCCAACTTATCCGTAGTGACTTACGTAGATTAGCTTCTGTAGCGAGTACGCTACGTAGCAACTTATTAATAAGATGCAGCTGTCCCAAACAAAGCCTAACTCTTTTGCATTGTCTAATGATACTCAGCTTGGTTCTGTTCCTCTAGTTGAGCTGGAGGTCCTGCTACAAGATGATTTGATTGATTTACCTTTTGTTTGAACTAGACTTTAATCCTTACTGCTTTCATATATATATATATATATATATATATATATATATATATATATATATACATACATACATACATACATACACACATTTTTTTATATAGATTGATCGACAATCAGAGACCGTCGTTCAACCCCTACAGGTTGAACTCACCGAGGGACGGAACCCCCCTCCAGTTCTGTGTGTTATTTGAATCCTCCCAAAAGAGGTGGGATTCGAACCTCTGACTTGACGGAGTTATGCCAAGGGCCTCTATTAATGAGCCAGAGCTCACGCGATCGCGCGCACGCGCACACACACACACATAAATAAGTAAATATATATATAATAAAAATAATAAAAATAAAAAAAATAAAAAAAAGATGTTGGCGGCTAAGAGTTCCTGGGCTCTACTAGGATTTTCATGGAGGTGGTGACTACTCTGTCGACGGCGAAGTCTCAAGGGATGTGGAAGGAAGTAGGTTCTTCCACCAAGGGGGTTGATTTTGATTTGGGAAGGGTGTTTAGACCTTCCCGGGCACTTTACTTTTTAAATTTTTGGGGTGAGTTATTGTTCCATTGGAGACATGGCTACTGACCTTACTAAAGCTGATCCTAACTTTGTGGGGAGAGGCACTTTTGTTGAAGTCACTGTTAGAAAGGAGGGTGGAACTACTTTAGGAGATAAACTGGTTTTCCCTCAAATCTTCCATGATTCCATTAAAAGGTAAAGCTGAATGTGAGTTCATTAGGCGCGGTACTAAGAAGGCAGGTAAATTAGCCTTGATTTTCACTGAGGAGGAGCTAACTAAATTATCTGAACCTTACAGATTCATTTTGGTTGGGAAATTTCAGTTTGGGCACCCCAAACTTGATGTTTTAAGAAAAGCTGTTGATGACTTTAAATTAATGGGAAGCTGGAAAATTGGTGTTTTTGATAGAAGACATATCATGTTGCAGTTATCCAGGGAGGAGGATTATGCCTAAATTTTCTCCAAAAAGGTTATAATGGTAGATGGTAAACCCATGAAATTACTGAAATGGACTATGGACTTTGATCCATCTAAAGAACCACCTATTGTCCCTATGTGGTTCAGTCTACCCAACCTGAAGCTGCCATATATCAATCATAAGATCATTTATGAAATTGTTGATTCAATGGGAAGGTCACTTAAGCTGGATATGTCATCTGCTAATGTCACTAGAATTTCTAAGGCAAGTTTTTTTAGTGGAGAGGTATATTACCCTCCCATATCTTGATGGAGTTTGGTTAGGAACTGCTAATAGTGGATATTGGCAGCCTATAGTGATGGAGTACCAACCATTATATTGTAAACATTGTCACATATTTGGCCACACTATGGAACAATGCTTCAAATTACATCCAGAACTTAGGCCTTATAATGTAGTTAATAAGAGTAGCAAGATTTCTGATCAGCTTAATCAACAAAGTCCTCCTGCTACTTCACAAGTTCCAAGCCCTGCTTAGGTTGCTCCAAACAATGTTTCACACCAAATAGGCTCTCATGCTGAACCCAATCAGGAAGATATAATTTTACCTCAGATACCTCAGAAAGACAATGTCCAAAATTCAGTAAACCCCAAAGCTGCAGCTGGGATCTTTGCTGACCAGGTAATTGAAATTAGAGACCCTCCTGGGGAGGAAGAACAGATCCCACAACCACACTTAGATGTCAGTGACTCACCAGAGGAGAAAGGATTACCTTATAGTTCAGAAGCTGGTGATATCTTTATTACTCCATAAGACCCCACTGATAGAGATTCAGCTCACCTTGTCTTGACAGAGTTAACAAATAAAATGGAGGAGGTTTAGTCTCAACAAAAAAGTAGAAGAAGGAGAAAAGATGCTCTAGAACTGAAAAATTTATCTCAACCCAACATAATTGGTATGGAAAGCTCTTCAGCCCCTCTCCCTAGATTAACTAGGGCAAGTAAGGTTATTCATCATGATTAACTTACTATGTTGGAATTTTAGGGGTGTGGCTAGTCCTGGCACCCTTAACAAACACCTACACTTAAACAGAACTCATAAGTTATGGTTATTTGCTTTTTTGGAACCTATGGTGCACCAAAATATCTCCAAAGTCATAAAAAACTCCTTGAATTTCAATTTCAGTCTAACTGTAACAACAAATTTGGGTTTTCAACAAGAAGGAACTAAGATTCAATATTGTAATTGATAATTATCAGTTTCAACATCTCCATTTTTGCATTGAGCAATTTACTAGTTTTGCTACTTTCATTTATGTTGGTTGTACTAATCCTGATAGAACATATTTATGGGCTGAACTGCACAATATCAGTGTTAACATCCAAACCAATTGGATAGTTGGAGGAGATTTTAATTGTATTAGAGACGCTAGTGAGAAATTGGGAGGCAGAACTCCTGATCTGCAATCAATGCTACAATTCTCACAGAATATCACAAAGGCAGGCTTATTTGATATGGGTTTTGTTGGTTCACCTTTCACTTGGCAAAGGGGCAAACTTTTAGAGAGAATTGATAGAATTTTCACTAATGATTCTTGGTTGAATACTTCTCCAATTACTCAAATTCATCATCTGCACAGAACTACTTATGATCACTCCCCTCTCTTAATTCAGATCTCTTTTTCCCTAGTGTAGGCTCCTCTCCTTTCAGATTCTTGAATGTTTGGGCTGAGCATCCTACCTTTTTGGATGTGGTAAAAAAAGCTTGGACTAATTCAACCTTTACTGCCATGAATCCAATTGTTAAATTGTGGAGATTACAAAAAAATGTGGCTTTTCAATTAAGGCAATGGAACAAACGCAACATTGGCAATGTATTTCAACAAGTAAAAGATGCTAATCACAAAGTTCAAATTTTGGAAGCCACTCAGGATCTGGGAGGGGCTAACACTCAGGATTTGATTAATGCACAAGTCCAACTCTTACAAGCTTTGGAAAAGGAAGAACTTTTCTTTAAACAAAAAGTTACTGTCAATAAACATTTATTTGGTGATAGGAATACTAAGTTCTTTCATGCAGTTATTAAATACAGGAGGTAGATTAATGCTATTCTCAGAATTAAAGAACCTGATGGAAGTTGGATTTCTGAACCCCAATTAATTTCTCAAAGTGCAGTGAACCATTTTCAATCACAGCTAGCAGCTCACCCTACCTCCCCTTCCTCATTTCTTCCTGAAGTATTTAATGATGAATATGAATATGTCCAATAGCTCAATTTAACTCTTTTGCCAGATGAAACTAAAATTCTATAAGCTCTGAAATGTATTGATGGAAATAAAACTGCAGGACCTGATGGCTTCACTTCAACTTTTCAGATTAAAGCTTGGTACATTGTTAGCACTGATCTCATTAATGTTGTTCAATCCTTTTTCTCTGGAATTGGTCTCCAAGTATTTTGTGCTACCAGTATTGCTCTTATCCCAAAAGACAATAAAAAATCCAGCTGGTCTGATTTCAGGCCAATTAGTCTAACCAACACTCTCACTAAAATAATTAGCAAGATAATTGTTGGCATACTACAACCTCATTTACATAAACGTATTAGTCCTAACCAATATGCTCTTGTGCAGGGTAGAAATATTACTGATAATTTTTTACTAGCTCAAGAACTGCTGCTTGATCTTGATAAAAATTGTAGAGGACAGAACATCATCTTCAAGTTTGATCTATAGAAAGCTTATGATTCTATCAGTTGGCAATTTATTGAGTAGGTTCTGAAAGCCAAAGGGTTCAACCCTTCCTTCTGCAACTTAATTCAGAGATGGTTATCAAGTGCCTTTTACAGTGTATTAGTGAATCGTGAAAGCAATGGGTTTTTCACAGCTGGAAGGGGTATAAAACAAGGAGACACCTTGTCTCCTACCATTTTTATTCTGGCATTTGATTACCTTTCCAGACTTCTTAATGATGCTCATAGTAACTTTCCTTATCTATGTTATAAGCACATCTCTTCACAGATCATCAGTCATCTTGCTTATGCAGATGATGTCATTCTATTTTCTAATGGCAGCAAACATGCTATAAAGAACTTTGCAGTTCTTGGAACATCTGTCTCAAGTGGCTGGATTTGAACTTAATAAAAGGAAATGTCAATTCTTGGCTGGGAAGCATTACAAGCATCATAATTGGCTGACAGAAACCACTGGATTTGCAGCAGCTGATATGCCATTAAAGTATTTGGGAGTGCAGTTGATTAAAGGCAGGAAAAAACAAGCTCAATATGATGAAGTGGTAAATAAGATATCCTCCTCCATAAACTGCTGGACTAATAGTTTCCTATCTAATGGTGGTAGGTTGACTTTGCTGAAGAGCATCTTATCCACTTTTCCTCTCTATACAATGCAAATTGTGAGAATGAAAAGGAGCACTCAAAAAATGTTAGAAACTACATTTAATAAATTCCTTTGGGATGGCCAGTACAAACAACCCCATTGGACAGTTTGGAATAAACTGTGTAAACCTGTTATAGCTGGGGGTTTGGGATTCAAAAGTTTCCAACAAATGAGTCATCTTTATTATTGTAAACAATGGATTAAATTCAGGCAACAAGACAATATGTGGGCCAAGTTTTTAAAAGAGAAATATTGCAAAAAATTACATCATGATGAAGTTCAATCTAAATTGGGTGACTCTAGACATTGGAAAAGTTTGCTGAAGGTTAGAGAGTCTGCCAATCAATTTTTCTGCTTGGAGGTGGTCGCTGGAAACATTCATTTCTATTTGGATAACTGGCTACCTGATGCTCCACTTTCCACTTCTATTTTACATGATTACAACCCTCAACTCACTGTATCCAAATTCTGGATTCAGAATCATTGGGATGTGGATTCTCTTAGAGCTGTGCTAGATAAGGATACTGTGCAACAAATCATATCCATCCCCATTGAGCCAATCATACCTG